>OX387246.1:6603982-6686482 GCA_947562095.1 Branchellion lobata
GGGGCTGCGCCTACGTTCAATTCCCGTTGTCAGTCAATCCCACCAATCGATGAAGCATTCTTTATTTTTTAGTTTTTATTTTAAATGTTTTTTTTTAATCTTTTTTTTTCTTCCAAAATACCTTCAAAAATCGCATTTCAATATTATTTTTCATTGTGTATGTGTGTGTGTGATTTTCTTTCGAATTATTACCACTCCGTTTATTCCACTTTTTGTTCGTTGTCAAATTATTTGCGGCTTTAGATTTCGTGATTTTTGGAAATTTATTTTCTACTTCGTGGAATTTCTTGTTCATTATCCATGACTAAATCAACCACTAGTTCCAAGCAGCATTAAATAATGCTCAATACAGTTTGCTTTTTTAACGTTTGCTTATTAGGGTTAGGATGGCATAAGACCGCTTGTTGCATGGGTGACTGTTGTAGGGGCGTTTGTTGTAGCTGTAGTGCCATTGCGATTTTGAATCATTGAAAGACTTTCGAGTCAAAGTTTATCTTTTTTTTTCAAGGAAACATAACATTTATTCCCGTATTTCTTTCTTTTATTATAAAATACCGCTTTTATAGATTTATTTTTATCAAAATAAAACGAAATGTATATGTAGATTTTATCTAGCTTTACTTGAATATACTTTTCAAGTTGACGTACTATTACAAACTATTCATGCCGCTCACAATGTTATTGTAAGGGAAGTTTAAAATAACTAGAGCCTGAGATTGCGCTTTTTAATTTAATTTATTAATGCGTTAATTTTTTGTCGCATTTTAAAAAGATTTTTCATAAATTATTTTTATCGTTTTTTACTTCAAACCTTCACTTAAAAACTTTTTAGCAGATTTACTTTAATGTTATCATTTCTTTTTTCCACCAAATTCATTCAAAATTTGTACTTTCTGAGGAATAGAGTTTCAGAAATAACAATTATTATTATTATTACCAATTCATAATTTACTGTGAAATTAGCATATTATTTTATCTTTACAGGCGATGAAATGAAATACCACACGAATTGATTACATCGCATTTAACTCCATCGTCATCTTTTAGTTAATTTCTGAGCACTTAAGTGGTTGAAGCATCTCGAAACTGGATGATTTTCTTTCTTGCATTTAGTGGGCGCCTTTTTTGATGATTTATAGATGATGTGTGTTTGTTCACTTGCAAGGGTTGTTTCGAGTTCACAAGCGTTTGTATTACTCTAGATTATGCATTTTAACTGTAGGTTGACCGAATACAGAAGGTACACTGTCTACCCCTTGCATCGTAGAGGTTCACGCTGAAGAAAAGTTTTTGGAAGATTCGATATGTGCTAGGAAGAATGTTAACTTGTATTTTTTTGATGTTTTTTTTTCTCTTTTAACCTTTTTTAACTTTATTCTGGCAGGTTTGTTTCATAAAACAAATCTCGTTCAATTTCTGACTCCACTTCACAAACCTTCATTCTATTTGTTTTAGAATTAGTATTAACAAATACATATTATACACTCATCCTTAAAAACCAACTTTAGACATTAACTAGCTGTTGGTACGGAACACGTCGTTGTTTCCAAGTTCTCTCTTTGCATTGGAGGTACTCTTGGAAGCCTGTACTTTTGTACTTCTCAAGGCACCTTGAAGCTATGATAGGGTTACCCTTAAGCTGCATACCGCTGATGATACTTTTATATGGCTTTTTAATATCTTTGTCGTAATTGCGTCAAGACTCACTTGGTGTGTGTTGTTATATCGAGGAAATATTTTAATGTCTTTATTCTCATTAATAAGATTTTTCTTGAATTTAGTTTACCATTATCATTCTTATTTTTTATTACGGTTTATTTGAAACGTACTTTTAATTATTGTAATTCTTATTTTAATTATTCAACTTTCTATTATTATTTTTATTATTATCTCACCAAACTCCTTTTCATTTTAATATTTCAGTCTTTTTCATAAATTTTTTAAACTTTTTATATTCAACATTATTATCTTCCTTACTAATACCATCAGTTCTGTTTTCAATTCGTTGTAGTCTTGTTCTCCTCCACCGATACCAGTGGAGCAGACGGATCAGACCTCATTTGATGGACTCCTTCGAAAGCTAATCATGCATGAATGTGTTGGGAAGATGCAACTTGCTAAATGAACTACATTTTTCAATAATCTACCATTAATTCAATTTATATGTTTCATGAATTATAAATGTGTATACGATAAATACTAAGTAATTTATAAGTAACTAAATCATTATATGAATATAACATATATATATTCAGACAATTAAAAATTCTTCTGCAATCCTTCTCTGCACGTAGTGATGGTTAAGACAAATAGGACCACACGATTCCGTCTTGTATCTGAGTTACTTTTGATTTCCAAGCATCCCTTCTCGCTTGAAGGTTATTGATGAGATGGAAATTAATTTTTATGAACGATGGTGATTCGATTTTCTTAATGGTGTTTGAAGTTTGAAATGTTCATTCGGAAGAGCGTTGTTGCTTGTTTTCTGATTTGTTTGCGTTGTTGTTCTGTGGGCTTATCTCCATCGAGACATATAAATGCTGATTTTGGCATTATTCTCATCTTAAGGTACTCATTATTTCATATATATATTTCCCTTGCATTTCAAAGTGAATTCATTTTGTGGTTTTCAATACCTGCACTTTTCCAATCCTCTTCTGTCATTCATTCAATTAACCACTTCTTCGATCATTCATTTTTCATCAAATCTACAATTAGCTATTCGAATCAACGTTTCTTTCAATACTTTAGATAGGGAGCTTCGGTAATATACACATTAGTGCCGCCTTTGCGTGTGTGTTAGGCCGAGTGAAGACCACTCAAGCATACACACAGGTATAAAGGGCCCACCCTGCCGAATCCTCGCAACTGTACATACTTCATTCATTAGAGCGCTTACATGCATGTGCTTTTTGACTCAATCCCATAGTTATGACAGTGAATATGCACATCCTTAAGAGTAGATCACACACACACACACACACACACACACACACACACACACACACACACACACACACACACACACACACACACACACACACACACACACACACACACACACACACACACACACACACACACACACACACACACACACACACACACACACACACACACACACACACACACACACACACACACACACACACACACACACACACACACACACACACACACAAACACACACAAACACACACACACACAGACGTAATGTATCGAACTGCTAGCCCTTCCAACTAGCACCTTCCCGTTTCTTCGATTCTTCTTTCCCATTAAGCACTTTACCAATCATAGCATCCTAATGTTAGAATTATGTAGTTTGAATCAACTTAAGCACATGGTCGTTGCACAAACAGAAACATTAAATCCTTTTCTAAATTCAGAAACCAACTAATAAACCACTCACTTGAAAATTTTATTTAATTTGTGAATTCTCTACCCCATTTCATCTCACTCACACAAAGCTCAACACTGGCTCTAAGCACCTCTCACCACGGCACTTGTGTTACACAGGCAACCACTGTACTCCGGGTGATTGTTCCATTTGTTTGCACATACATTTCCTCCCTTTTCACTAGCATACACTTCAATGCATACACTTTTTCACGCAAGAACGATTTATTCAAAATTATACGTATCATTGTTTTGCACACATTCTCGCCAAATCCTTTCTGATTATTTTGCTACCACGGACACATAACACATAGCCGGTGCATTAGCAATTATTTCGAAACTACAAAACCCTTAAATTTGAAAACTACGCACACGACGGTTTTTTCGAAATTACTGTACAAAATAACTTTGAAAGGCTGGTTGGTTTAATGAAGCTTTCAAGTTTTGCAAATGTTTAAATTTTCTAATATAAAGTAAAGAAAATTGTTTGTTTTTTTAATGGCAAAATCGGCTTTGACACTGAAGGAAGCAACCAAAAGAATCCCAAAATGCCAACTGATGACGGACATCATTCGGAAGTTGGCTGTTTCATCAAGGAATTATTACAGCAAGCCAACACGAAATCAAAACCATAAATAAGATATTCCTCATTTATAAATGTAAAAGCAAACTCGAAGTTCATGTAGTCCTTAAATAAATTTGGAAAGGAAAGATTAATTGATTGTGCATTTCATCCTACTGAAGTAAAAAGCTTTTCATACAGACTAAAATATTCTATGTAACATGAAAAAATGCAAACTAAAAGCTTGAAACAGTAGAAAATAATAGAACGAAATTATTATCCGTATAAAAACACTTTGTTAAAAATTAGTAGTTTAGAAAGTTGAGAATAAGCATGAATGGCGACCTGAAAAGGATTTCAAAGATCTTGGCACTCGTGTCCCTCATGACACCAGAACGTAAATCATGCTGTTATTGCGTGGAGGTTGCATTTCCATTACAGTTTGAATAGTAATTTTGAAGATAAATTAGGTTTATAATTGAAATTTATAAACTTAATCGACTTGAACCTGTAAAGATAGTAGAGAAATGTGATGATGTAGAAAGCGAGTTTAATCCAGCCCTCCTTCATTCCTCTGTTCAACTCATCATTGTTCATGATGGTGGTTGGATCATAAAGACCTGGTCGCGACATCACAGGACGGTTCATATAACTTGATTGTGGAAAATTGTAATAGTTGAAAAGATTGTTGTTGAATAATTTTTTCAAATTAGGATAAAATATTTAGGAATTACTTTGAATGTAAACTGTATTCACTCGTGTAAATAAAGAATAGCAATAAAAGATTTTGAAGAGCTATTAACCGGTGAATGTGGTAAGCCAAGAGAGGCATATTGATGATTACTGTAGTCCACTCGAATGCAAACAGAAACAAGAGACAATATAAAGCATGAAGACCATACTCTGGCAACACCAACTGGATAAACATCAAAACTAAATCAAAATAAAATATATTAATTTATTTGCACAAATGTAATAATGGAAAAAGGTTTATTTTTAATACCACGAAAAAGTGAAATGATTATAGTCTTTAAACGATTTATCGATATTTTTCAAATAGATAATAAATCGAGTAATTTCCAAAATACCGGATTCAAAGAGTTACATTGGTCTATAGGGTTTTTGTAATCAGTTTTCAGCTCGTCGAAGCAAATGATCTGAAAACAAAAGTGATAATTATATTTTATAATAATGATTTAAATACAAAATTGAACTCTTGATTGAATAATTTACCTGATAAATTACGAAAAAAATTAGAATAGCCGTGAAGACTAGAGCCAAAATGTAGCAAATAGCAGCAAAATCGAGAGCCATTTCTAAGAAATAGACCGGCGGACCGAACCGTACATTAAATTCGATAGTTGTGGTTGATCTAACTACCAGTGGTAAACTAGATCACACAACAACAATAACTGTTTTGTTCACATTTATGTTTTTGAATGTTAGTGAAACGGATATAACTTTATTTGTCTTTTCCAATCTCTGAATTCCAAATAGTTGAGTATCATTTGCTAACGTTTAAAAAATTATTCAAACATATAAATGAAGATTAATCGCAAAATAATATCTTTAGAGGTTTTTTTCATTTCATACATATTTCAAGGTTTCTCTTATACTTCTACAATGATCGATGTGTCATCATTTGCAAATGACCAGCCATATTATCATCGGTAATTTTAAATAATTTTCCATTCGTAAGCATACTATCACATTGTACTTAGAACTTCAAAAGTTGGTTCACATTGAAAACGCACCATGCAAACATTTGGAAGTATTCTGGTCATTACTTTTGTATGGGACTCACGAATGTAGCCATTGCGTGGATTGGGCTCATTGTCGTCAAAATAATATTTTTTAATAAAAGCTTTTGCAAAAAAACTTTTTACTTGTTTTTAATAAATAAAAATACAAAGTTGGCTAACGTTTTGTTTAAATCAGAAAGAAATGTCGCACTAGTCCATAAGCTGTTTGTAAGATATCGAAAATGTATTTTAAACTAGCACTTACCGCTATTTGGAATTGTTCCGTATATATGGAATGAAAAATTTTCATATTATGCACTGCAAAGTTTCATTTCTCGTGTTATTTTATTTAACGAAACTTATTTGAGTTAATAAAACTTTTGAAAAAATTGTTTCTAATTATATTCAATTTGCAGATGTATTTCATTTGAAAATGGTCAAAGTGTTATACCAGTAGAAAAATAGGTTCTACTCTCGTAATAATCAACTATCTGATTCCAATAGCATTTAATTATAGAAAAAAGAAGTAAAAATTTTTGAATAAAAAATTTAGAGTAAAAAGGTTTAAACGTAGTTTTAATAAATTATACGTTTTAGTACGCAATGATTACTTCTAAGTATAAAGGTATGGCTTTTCTAGCGTTATTTAGGCGAGATAAACTTTTGAAAAAAGATTCATATACTCCAAATTGAAAATCCCTTTATTTCTTGTAATATGAGTTATGATTGTGACGTGCTTCATAAAGATCCCTGGCGTTGTGGCTTATGACCCACGTTTGAAATTTATATATCTTCTTGAAATGTTTATTGTTGGTGGATTATGAGAAATAATTTGGCAGAAAAAGCAGGAAAGCTCACAAAAACCTTCGCAAATAACTTCGAGGATGATAACTCAAAGCCGATGAGCAAAAGTGCGTCAGTCTTACAGGGTGGCAAATCCGCCGTGAGCCTGGTGAGATTGTGGATGCAACTACGTTTTATTTCACTGATTTGATTTTTATTTTTGAAGACTTTTGTGCTTCTCTGGTCAGTGCCTTGTGTAATAGATGGTACCTATTTTTAATGCTATTGGGATGGCGGCTTGTTGATTGGCGGTTTGTTGATGAAGGACGTTAATTTTAAGCAAGTATTTCATAAGCGCTCTAATGTATCTCTTGGAAATTAATTTAATTTTTCTTGTTATTTATTCCTATTTCAATTGAAAATTGTAAATTTTTTACTCTCGAGATACGAATTTGTATCTTTTTATGTTCATTAATCGTGCACTCTACAAAGCAAAATGTTTGCTCTGCTCATTCAAGTTATATGACAGGTCATATTTCTTTTTATGAGCGTCTTTTTGTTGGACGTTTGTTTGAAGATGATGAAAAAGTTTTCAAAAAGTTAATGTGAAAATGAAAGAAAAAATCAAATACAAAAACAACTCATAAATGGAAAACTATATTATCCATATTTGAAAAGCGCAAATCATTTGAGAGGCTGTAAACTGAAATGTTCTCAGCGGATATTCAAAACATAAATTTTTAAATTTTCCAACTTTTTCTATCCAAGAGGTATGGAAGGAAGAAGACACAATAATGACATGCTAGACGTAAGCACAATAAAATCAGACGGCACAAGATTGCTTGGAGTGAAATCATAATTCCGCATTTGCATGCACTTTTGATATATAATTTCAAAGGAGTTATATAAGCCCTTGAAGGAATACGTATAAATTAAACATTGAAGTTATTTTATTATTTGTTTGGTATACACTCGTCACGTTTGTTTGTACGATAATTAAATTAATGTTGTTGACGTTGAATATATGCCGCCAGTCTGCTTTCAAATACAATGACATTTACGCATGGAAGTGATGCGGTTTGCCTTGCGAGACTTCAGACCAAATTTTCTGTTACATCTCTTTTTGCTCGATTAGTTGATCGAAGTTTTGTGAAATAAAAAGATGTTTATTGACTTTTTTATTTTTCAAAATATAGGATAAAAAATAAAAGTGTTTCTGCTGAAATATGTTAGAAACTGTCCGGATGAAAAAGCTCTTTACCCTGGTATTGCTTAATAATGCAGTATTGCTATAGTTTATGGCTTATTGACTAATATGTAAAAATATAGAAGATAAAATAATGAATATATTTGAAAAAATCTTGTAAAAATTTTATTAGTTTTATAACTTGTAGCATGCTATTGTTTGTCAGCCCTATTACGTAACCTTCGATTAGTGACATTTTTTCTTTACAAATTTTTGAAAAGTTTCATCGAACTTCATTCATTCAACAAGTTTGATAAAGTGCCGGCACTTTTTCACCCGATAGAAAACAGGGTGACAGTTTAAATGCACACATTTGTTGCAAGTTTTTTTCCAAAATTAATTAAGTAAATTTTTTTAAATTGTCCAAAAATTCAAATTTGAAAATAAATTTTTCATTTAAACAATTTTTTATTAAATTATCAATAAATTCATTTAATTTATGTTTCTCATGGAGTAATCCATCATTTGAAATTACAATGTGCTTCAAAAGTACCGTGACAACCTTCAACAAAGGCATTAAACACTTATATTTCAAAAGTTTACAAAAAAAAAATTATAAGCTAAAGTTGGCAAAACATGCTTTATCGATCAATTATATTCCAAGTAACATTTGAAAATCTATTCTTTTTTTTATAAACTTTGATTTATTTTCCTGCTACTGCAAGTGTCCTGATCAATCCAGCATCACTCTGTTTAACGCAATCATTCTCGCTTTTTAATAAAAGTTTAGGTTAATTTTTCATCCGTTGAGTTCAACACCTACTCTTTTTGTAAAAAATTTTACGCTTCGAATTTTATTTTAAAAAATTTTGCTTCTTCACTATTTTTTATAGTTATAAATTTAAGAACATTCAATCTAATTTATTTCGACATTCATTCACCCTTACTACCCTCACCTCTCAACAGGATTAGCCGAATTCATTTGAGTCATACAGTTTTATTACCCAATCGTCTTTCAACCTTCTAGCAAATTAAAATGAAATATTTTTTTTTGTTCATAATTTTTTCCCATTTGAAAAAGGCTGTTGCCATAGCATTTGCTCAGTTTCAACTTGTTATTGAAATTTCGCTTAAATAAATATTTTCATAAAATACTTGCTATTTTTGAGGATGATGCTGAATATATATTTTTTTATAGTCTGTTTTAATCCAATCCAGACAAACGCTAGAATTGTTGAAGAACATGGCGAACAATCGAAATGAGACAAGAAAACAAATGAAATGAACAATAACTTAAAGTCATAAAAACTGTCAACTGTATATTCCGAGAAATCAAAAATTGACTATAGAATCAAATTTTGAATCTCGAAAATTCAGAATTGAATCATACTTTATATTCTCATCAAACAACTATTAATTTTCTTGTTATAGTCAAAGTAAACAAAAAATCCAAGAAATTCATGAGCACAATTTTCTACAGAATCAAATCAATGAGGCTCAAAAGTAAAAATCGAATCATAACTCGAAATCGCATAATAAAACTATTGAAAAAAGTTTCATTAAGGTTTTTTTCGTCCTTGCGTTTCCAGCCATTTCTCATATTCACAGGCTGTCTGGATAACACAATTCCTTGCAATGCTTTCTAACAATCGCTTACTTTAGAGTTGAGTAAGTTTGCAAACGGTATTTATGTAGCTGTTGATCGATGCTGCTAGTGCGATTTAAAACAAGAAAATGACGAACCGACCCATTAAAAAATCTCTGTAAACATTATAAGCAGCAAAAAATATAATTTTCAGCTGGATTTAGTATTTATTAATTAATATATGAAACTTTAAATGTTTAATAGTTAAAAATAATAGTTTAAATAAAGTAAATGAAAGTAACGGACAGCAAAGGCCACAGACGTTTTGGCACAAGCGGAAACATTTAGTTGTGAGGCGTTATAATTAATTGTTGAATAAACACTTGAAAAGTAAAGAAAATATATCGATATATATAGTCGCAAAATATAACTTCAACGAACAATCAGAAATAAGCAAACATCGAACAATCAGAAAATCTCAAAAATCCAAACATTCAGAACTAATAATTTTTTCAATAAAAAAACGATAAGAATAACTTGGGGAACGTTTAAAAAACTCACCGATCGCTTGCTCAAGTGGTATGCAAACAGCACCACCGCCAGAAGCATAGATAACGTTACGAACGACTGTGCAACTTTTGGTCACGCACTTGATTTTTTAAAATATATTTTTTTAAAGTTTTTACCTGGTATTTGAATCGTTTTTTTTTTCTTTTTCATTAAAAAAATATTTTTTTGTTGAAATTATTTTTTTGACAGTGCATACTTGATTGTAATTTTATCAACATTGTTTCGGAAAAATCCCACAACGGTGAAATTTATTGATAAGATTGGGAGGTAGTATGTAAATTTTGGAGTTTCAAAGATAGCAAACAAGATAATGATTTGAATTGTTGTTAGTAGTCATGAATAGCTAAAATTTTATTATGAATTTCTTCTAACTTCATAGAATAGGCAGATTGTCCAAAAACAAAAAAATAATTATAAAAATTAAAAAAAATATACTTGTGCAAACTCGTCCAATAAACGTCACACACTAAAACCCTCCGGTCATCGACTGTTCCGTTTCTCAAAAAACAATCTACCACAAAAACGATCTGCCACAAATACAATCTACCACAAAATACAATCTACCACAAAATACAATCTACCACAAAATACAATCTACCACAAAATACAATCTACCACAAAATACAATCTACCACAAATACAATCTACCACAAATACAATCTACCACAAAATACAATCTACCACAAAATACAATCTACCACAAAATACAATCTACCACAAAATACAATCTACCACAAAATACAATCTACCACAAAATACAATCTACCACAAAATACAATCCACCACAAAATACAATCTACCACAAAATACAATCTACCACAAAATACAATCTACCACAAATACAATCTACCACAAATACAATCTACCACAAAATACAATCTACCACAAAATACAATCTACCACAAAATACAATCCACCACAAAATACAATCTACCACAAAATACAATCTACCACAAATACAATCTACCACAAATACAATCTACCACAAAATACAATCTACCACAAAATACAATCCACCACAAAATACAATCTACCACAAAATACAATCTACCACAAATACAATCTACCACAAAACACAATCTACCACAAAATACAATCTACCACAAAATACAATCTACCACAAAATACAATCTACCACAAAATACAATCTACCACAAAATACAATCTACCACAAAATAAAATCTACCACAAAATACAATCTACCACAAAATAAAATCTACCACAAAACACAATCTACCACAAAATACAATCTACCACAAAATACAATCTACCACAAAATACAATCTACCACAAAATACAATCTACCACAAAATACAATCTACCACAAAATACAATCTGCCACAAAACACAATCTACCATAAAATACAATCTACCACAAAATACAATCTACTTCAATCAACAGTCTACCGCAAACAGCATCTTCAAACGAGTTCTCAAAAACACCGTTACTGTTGCATATGATTTTTTCCACCAAAGTTGAAACATATCGAACATTTAACTTTTTCAATCTGAATTCAAAACTTTTGAACTTAAGCTAACTCTTTGTACCTGGTTATCTCGATGATTGAACGGGGGCGTCTCAGTTGCTTGTCCCAGTACTTTAAAAATTGGATTTATTATTATAGTCATTATAAAAATTAACACACCTCACACTCCCACGTTCCCGACTGAAACTTTGCAATCTGAAGTGTATTTATCATTGCTCACGAGGGCGTTTCAGTCTCCTCCCTACTACACCGGCTTCTCCACTCCAATAAGCCGAGAGCTTCGCTTTGATGGGGCATAAAATGCCTTCATTTTGTGTCAATGCTGTCGAGTGAGACTCTCCAAAGGGAAGTTGACACGACAACCGCCACTGTATTTCCTCGCAAATCTTTAACTTTCTTTTATTTAAGATATAAACATTTTAATTGCTTACTCACTAAAAGACTTAACGAGGACGCTTCAGTCGCTTGCCTTGACGCTTTATAATTAAGATTTCTGCCTTTATCCCATTTTTAAGAGGATGAATAGAATGGATGTTTTCCTGTGTTGAGATTTAATGAAGAAATATTAAAGTTTTTATTCTATGTTAAAAAATGGAAATTTTAATTCTGACGAGTTTAATTCCTATTCTCTTGTTCAACAACAACAAATGGAAGGCTCGCTTTTCTGAGATATATTAAGAAACGTCCGAACAATTTTCGCTTTTTTCATTTTATCACAGGAAAAACCAAAAATGATATTGTTTTCCGATAAACTTTGCGTTGAAAAGTTAAGAAAAGAATTTAAAAATTTGTTTTCACATTCTAAGGCCATAAATTCGGTTTTTTATATAAAAGTTATTAGTAGATTTTTTCAAAAATCTTTAAACAGAAGAATTTCTATTTCATATTCGGAAATTCATATTTTCCTGATGTGTTATCGTTTATATTTGAAAAGATTTTATAATTAATTTTTTAAAGCGTTTCAGCAGTGTCAACTTTCTGTCGACGTTTTCGAGTTATAACAGAAAAATATACAGGGAAGGAATACGGTAAAAATCAAAATATGAATCTAGGATTGGATTTAATTTTTTTTTTCATAGTCTCCATTGAAGCAAATCCAGCCAAACTCCAAAAATGTTACAAGCTACAGAAAAGACAGTTAAACTGTCATAAACTAATAAACTGAAACGAAATAATAGAACTTTTAATTGACAGTCGAAAGAAAGCAGAAAAATAAGCCTGTCAATTATTGTCAAAACAGTGACAATGAAAATTGACTATCAAATCAGAATAATTAACTTTGGAAATAAATTTATAGCATATAAAAACATAATAAAATTTTTAATGCATGTAATCTTTTAGCTTTCTTCTATTTTTCTGACCCTTTTGACTATCAATTTTTTGAAAGATACATAATTTTTTAACTTCCTTTTTGTCGATATTCATCATTACATACATATCTCAAATCACTTGTCTTCACTTGCCCATAAAACACCTATCTGTTCGCTTGACGAATGTTACACAGGTCCTCAATTTTAAAATACCTTGAAATTGAAGTTATTGAATAGTCCAGTTTTCAAGTTAATGAGTCATTTTCCTTTTTGAAAAAAGCCTCATTTTGAGAACTTGATAAACAGTGAAAAAATTATTTTTGATTTTTTGTTCGTCAAGCGATGCAAGTGGAGTTGTAGATTGTGTGCGCCAAAAAGTAATATAAGCTGTATAGGTTGTTGTTGGTTGATGAGATTTTCTCCTATGAAAAGGTCAAGAAACTTTGTAATTTTTTAACTTTCAAAAACCAGTGAGCATTATAACTTTTTGGTAAGTTGAACTTTTATTCAATTCTTGTGACCTTCAGTTACTGTTAATTTAATTTTTTTTCTTTTTCTTTGATTGTTCACTATGTTTTGTGCCATTTCCAGCGTTTGTCTGGCTTTTCTTGAATAAAGACTGTGAAAAAATATAAAATTTAAAAACTTCACGATGATTTTAAAATTAAAATAATTTAAATAATCTAAACAAAAAAATGAAATCATAAAATTTTTAAACCATAAAAACCATAGTAAGTAAAATAAAATGTTTTTTTATTAAATAATGATTCTTTTATTGAAAACAAAGAAAAAATATATTCGAGAGATGTATTCCTACTGTTGACAATGACACGTTTTGAAAAACTCCATGGACGCAAATTAAAATTTTTACATATTCATTCTAACTTAAGTTTTAACAATTTTAAAAGTTAATTCCAGTTTTAATTTTCACTATTCATTAATGATTCATTTCAACAAGCCTGATATAATTTTCATTTTTAAAGTTTTCCAAAAAAACATGGCGATAAATTTCATCAAAAGCTTGCATACAAAGCTGAATTTTTTGAATTTTTCTTTTCAAACTTTACTAAGAAAAACCTTGAAGGAAAATGTTTCTAGCTCATTAACCACCTCTCCCATCTAGCATTGAATGAAGGCCACACTGAGAGAAGTCCACTGACCTCAAAAACAAAATACTCCCAAAAGAACCTTTTAAAAATGCAGTTATTGACTACCTGCCAAGCTATTCAAACGATTTTTAGTCCAACTAAAAGTCATGCTCAAACTGGAAATTCTTTAATTGAAAGCAAATGTAACTAATAATTTGATCTAATCTTATTCGGGTACAATGAGGGTACGATTTCGAATACCTGCATCCACTCATAAATGTTCAATTTATTATTTTGTGAATGAATATTCGACATTTTCTTATTCTTATTTACGTCACACCTGTGATTTTATTCACGTATAATCTTCTTTAAAACATTTCACGAAACTATTTTTGATTAAAAGCGGTTTTTTCTACAGGTTATCACTGGAGAAAAAAGAACGGAAAAACATGATAAATTCGAGCAGAAATAACGTTGAACGCATTCTAGGAAACGAAATCGTGACCAGAGCCCTTGCACAAAAAATCGTTTGTCTCACGAAATCCCAGTCTCTTCGCCGACACATTTCCTCATTAACTTTTGTTTATTCAATCTGCCCTTAATCATTTTTTATTTAGAAAAGTCTAGAATTAATATTATTTTGGTCGCAGAATTTTTTAAGGTTTATTAAAACATTTTTAGAGTAAGACACAAAATAATTTACGCTTCTTGAGACTATATCAACTGAACCACATTCCAAAATGATGTTTCCGTCTACTGGCTACAGCAAACCACCCTCAAAATTCCAAAGAATTCACTCGTCTTCCTACAACTTTCATACTGCTGGTCCAAAAACTACCAGGTACTTTTTGTGTTGTGAAAGGATTTTAATGAGTGTTTAAATGAAATTACCTGTCTTCAATGGTATGTAGTAAATAAAAACAGCTTTAATAAAATCTTTATTGTTAGCTTTCAAAATGTTTTCTTTTGTTATCAGTAATTTGAGTTTAAAATCCGTGCAAAAGTTGAAAAATTTTCGAAATTAAATTATCAAATTTCAATTATATATTCAGAAAACAGTAGTTTTTAATTTTTTAGAAGTTTTTAACTACCTAATTATTTGAAGTTTTTTTGAAAAATGCGAGATTGTTTGAGGGAAGCTCCCATCAATTATACTCAAACGAGACTTGTCAGGATGAGACTCCCAAATGAAAGATTCGGAATATCAAATGAGCAGCGGAAAAAATAAAAAAACTGTTGGACTTCATTTTTAAGTTCCAATTTGCAATAAAAGTCCTATTTGTTCAAAGATTTGAAAGAAAAATTGAAAAATAATTGCCTTTTTTCAATGTCACTGCTATTACTTTTAATGCTCAAAATAATATAACCTAAAAACCATTTAAAATCCGAAATTGATTCCACGGATGCAGGCATTAAATCTCTAAAGTTTTATCGCTAACGAGCAGGACGTTGTACAATCGTTAGCATAATCCCAACCTCGATCAACTCAACCAGTGTGGGTGACGAGGATGAGTTGGAGATGATCATCAGGCGATCGTCCGTCAATAACATTTCAGCTCTCTTGCACACCAGCCAGAAAACATCCTACACCAACCACGCAAGCGCATTTGCTCGCTCTCGTCCCATCTCCTTCAGGCACCAGACAGACCATGCCGCCAGTGAACATAAGGCCAGAAGCACAAATGCAGTGAGGAACAAAGGCTTTTCTAATTTTAAAAGCAACAAGGAGTATTTAGATGAAACGTGGTGCTCGAGAAATGAGCAGCGATTGAATCTATTGACTTCTAATGATGGTGAAGAATTCAAATTTCAAGGGAAACATTCCCCGTTGGAAAGCCAATTCAAATCGGTTTTTAATCTCAGTAAGGAAGAACAAGATAGGCAAAAGGAAGAGGATGAGAAGAATGAGGACAAGACCGAAGAATACTCAGAAAGACTTGCTAGCATGGGTCTTCTTTTGCCGGTCAAAAAGAAAAAGGTTTGTTCTTATGAAATGTCAGTATAGAAAGTTAATCACGACTTTATTTGGATTTGTGTTTCAATTATTAATTTTTTTTCTTTATGAATAGTTTAGTCATAAGCAAACTTAATTTCCAGTTTTTATGTTTTATCAGTATCATAAAATTCCTCCTTGAACGAAATATTTCATTGCTACTGCACATTGCAAATTTTTAAACTTTTTTTGGTCTACAAAGAAAGGTGCCAAATAAAACACTCTGCATTCATCTTGTGTTCCTATTGACTGAAATAATTGCTTTGGTCGTAAGGGTATCCAAAAGTTTCTAAAAATACTAATTTAACTTTTCAAAAGTGAAAACGTGAATAAAAAATTCAAATTAAAAAATTAAAACTATGTTTAAATAATTTTCTCACTCACCCAATAATACTTTCAGCAAAAAGACTTTGCGGGCTCAGCTGGACCATCGTATTTGCTGCCTGCGTCTCAAGATGACACCCCGATGCCACGACTTTTGCAAAAAAGTTGCCGCAAAGAATTTTCACTTGACCAAAACTCTTCATCCGCCTCTCTTCTTTCCCCAGACGTCACCAATGACAACAGCACCGAGCGTCTTCTCAATACCAATGTACACTTCAAACGTCGAAGAAAATTTTCTTTCGATCAAAAGTTAACGGACCAACTAGGAAACACTGTTTATTCAAACGAATCGGAACAAATGGCGTCTGTCGAAGAAGACAAGCAAGGACAGGCGGATAAGCCAATGAAGGAAAGAGTGCCTACTTGCTCTCAGGCGCACATGCAGGATGCTAAGAACAGAGATAACGTCAAGCTTCTGAATCCTTTTGAGTACAAAAACAACGTCAAAGCACCTCACGTAACTTCCAAAAGCGTTCGCAAACAACGTCGCAAAGAGATCGCACTGGCCTTCGGTAAGCAGTCCATAGGAGAAGAAGGTTTCCAATCGTGTTCGAGGAAACAAACTTTCAAGAACCGTCTGTTGTCGTGGTGCGCAGATACTTTCTGCTGCTGCTGCTGCTGCAAACGCGGCTACACTGTGGCCTTTGATCCTTCAGGCAGACTAGCATACTGGTGGACCATGGTGGTCAGCATGGCCTTCATCTACAACTTTTGGGTCCTCGTCTACAGGTTGGGGTGTATAAAGGTGTAATACGGTTGAATGTGGTGGAAATGGGGTGGGAGTGCGGTGCGTTCAGAAATCATTTATAACTTTAGACTGGTACACTGCCAAATTCAAATATGCCACTTTCAATGAAAGCTTAACTAAGTGATTTTTATTTTTTTGTAGATTCGCTTTTGATGAAATCCGAAAAGATACTGTCATGATTTGGCTGGCACTTGATTATATGGCGGATTTCGTTTACGTGCTTGATATTGCTTTCCATTTTCGAACTGGATTTCTAGATGATGGGGTGAGAACTTTGTGAATTATTCCTTTTAGAGCTACATAAAGTATTAATAAAACTCTAATAAATTTGATTTCATAAACAAAGATATTATTGCAATCTCAACCTTCAACCAGCTTTACTCTCTTCATTAAACCTCCTCCCTCCTACACTCACTAGGTTCTTCAGACGGATCCGACCAAGATGCGAATCCATTACATGAACTCTACTACCTTCTACATAGACATGCTTTGTCTCCTCCCTTTAGACTTTATCTACCTCAGTCTTGGTTTCCAATCCGCCTTAAGGTTTCCGAAAAGCGCGTTGATAGTTTGCATCAATTTTCTTTGAAATTCACATGATTTTGCATATAAACTAGTTGAGTCCTTCATTATTAATTTTCATTTCAAATGGTTAAATCATTGAATGTTTTCCAACTAGGTGTTTCCGTTTGGTTAAAATCTACCGGTTTTGGGAGTTTCTCGATCGAACCGAACGCCACACCAACTACCCAAACGTTGTCAGGACCATAGCACTGTTGCACTACCTGTTTGCTATTTTTCACTGGAATGCCTGTTTGGTGTATGTGGTTCAAGATTCCATCACTTCCACCAATCTCGACAACAATCCTTCACAAACCAACTTGCCTCATCATCCTCATCCCAACCATCTGGCTTTTCAACCTTCACCAACCAATACTCACGATCACTTACAAACTAACGATTTGAGCAAAAATCAATCTCGCTTCAACAACCCACCGATAGGCTTTTCAAGTTTGCTTAATAAATCACTTGCATCCAACAAAGCCGCAAATAAAAGCGATAAAGCGAACTTTATTCATTCCCACCCTGAGTCGTCTGATAAGCACCACCGAGTTGCAAGGGAGGCATCGTTACATGACGCAGTCACACCCGACAAACACTTGTATCTTATGCATGAGAGACACATCCTGCAGCGAAGGAACTTGAGTGGAGATTTTGGTGCGAAAAAACACTTGAAGTTACTTTCGAACAAAAAGCAGCTCCAAGTGGAACCTTTTGAGTATGACGAATCTATGGCAGGTGATTCGGCACTAAAACCCCACCAGTCATTATTCCTGCAGCAGCAAAGCAACAACTTAGATTTAAACAGGCAAAAAGTGCGTTTCAAAAAAACTATAAAACAGAACCAGTTTGAGTCACCCCAGACAGATACCCACACAGAATTCACAACGTCTTCATTCCCAGCTAGCTTTCACTCGGGGCTGCCATCACTCATAAACTCTTCTGTCGTCAGAAGTGAATATTTTGAAAATATTTTTGTAACCACGCCCAGCAAGTCTCCAACTACTTTTCGACAACCACCCAAGAAGTCAGCTAAGAAACCCATGGAGACCCACAAAACCACCAAAACTCCATCTTCAAGCATCTTTTCAGCAACCACAAAAAAGCACATAACCACGCCTACGAACAAATATTTAATTTCTTCTATCGCGGAAAATTACAATAATAAAGTCCCTAATGGTTCTAAAATCTTACCTTCAAACGCTTCCGCAACTTCAAAAGTCCCCAAAAAGAGCACGACGCAAGACACGAACGAGACATCAAACAAAGCTCATTTGACAAAAAAACAAACAAAAAAGCAGGACGAAGAGAAGGACATATTTGCGGTGTACCTCAAATCTCTGTACCACAGTACCATGGTGCTCACCACGGTTGGCAATTTGCCCGAACCTACCACCAAGTTTGGATTCGCGTTCGCCATCTTCGAATTTGTGTTTGCTCTCCTTCTCTTTGCCGCCATTTTGGGACACGTGGCGAACATCGTCACCAGCATCAGCGCCGCCCGCAAGGAGTTCCAAGGTACTCGTGTTGATTGCTTTTCAATGCACCGTATTGCTTGTGTGTACCTAAGAAGATTAATTCACTTTTACTCATTTTTACAAAAAAAATATTCTCTACATAATTCTAGTTTTTTTAAGCTGAAGTTGTTTGTGGTGGTAATGTTGTTATTGTTTTTCGTTGGTATTAAGGTGTCTTTGAAATAAGTTCTCTTCGTATGAGTGACCAAAGAGGCACGGGAATACAGCTTAGTGTAATCTCCTCTATCTGGTACGTACCTTGCCGTCTAGAACTCCCTGTTATGCACAAGGCTCATTACTTCAACTCGCTTCAATTATTTTTAATGAACATAAAAATACCTCACGCTGCTCTTTTTCAGATCTTGTTTTTACTTTTTTCAATCAATGCAAAGTAGGCTACGAGTTGAAATAGACCAAAAAAAGATTTTTCTCTCAATTTTCCATGTTTCAAACGATTCTCTAATAGTTTGAATAAAACTTGGTGAGTAAAGAAACGAGACCAAAAATCTGGGCAGACGATAACTACTCGTTTCTAAAAGTGCGCCAAATGACCTCGTCATAAAAGGCTCTTATTGAATATATATGACGTAATAGTGAGAAGAATCATGTGTGGAGTGAGAGCTCGAAAAAGAAATTCATCTCTTGCCATTCAACACTCTTTATTGCTTTCCACGGGTGTGCGTGGTGTACGTGGTGTTAGTGTATGTTTACGAATACGTGCCGGTGTCTGCGTGCCAGACGAAGGTGAAAGTATATGTGGATTGGTTGGCCAGTTATTCCGTTGATCATAAAATCATCATTTTTGCAACACGCAAACGACACAACCGCACTCAAACAAGTGTAACAAATTTAATCAAGCTGAACATGTTGCACTGCCAGTAAAGCTTTAGTGATGGCCGGATGCCTCTCCGATATTAAAGACTCTAACCACCATGCGAGACATGCATCTATAGATCTCTCTCGATTTGAAATATTACTATAATTTAAATTCAACTAATGGAAAATTCATCTTACTTTATGATTGTTCACTGGTGTTTTCTATTTTCCAAAAAGTAAAAGGTTTTTTGTGTTTATTTCATGTAAGAAAAGCCTTCATTGAAATTCCGGCAGTTTACTTAAATTTGAGAAATTGAATTTTCGCGACTGAAAATTTTTAGTTTATTTGGACGAGTGAATTAAATTCAACATGGAAGTTTATAATTTTAATTTCGAAGGCTTGTATTATTTGTACGTGTGGAAATGAAGTCTTAAATCATTGTGTTTTTCTTGAAATAATTCTCTAAAAGGTTGTCGAGTTAGTATAATAAAAGCAATAAACAATCAAAAGCAAGTAGTGAGCAGTCTAAGAATTAATTTTATATATTGTTGCTTGTTTTCAATTAGCTCCTTGTTGTTTTTTCAAGAAAAGATAACACTAATTACAAAAGTGAAAGATAATGTATATAGATTGGAAGAAGAAAAAAATAGTCGTGCATAAAAAACCCGAACTTCTGGTTAAAGAAAAAAGAATGTTCGAGAAATAATGAAAGAATCTTACTAACAAATCTTACTTTGAATCCTAATTCAATGAATTACCGTTTTTTTAAGTTGCAAGAGTAAGTCAGTTTTGGTTCATGGCCAACAAAAAGGTGACAAAAGTAATTAAAGTAAACATGCCTAACGTGCTCACTGAACTTTATTTATCGAATGAGGCATGGAACCTCATAAAGGGAACAATGAATGTGACGTAGTGCTTTGGAACTCACAAAACATGTGACGACATTGCCTCGCAAAAAGGAAAATAATTCACCCTTATGGCAAACTCCGCTACCATGCGGATGCTACAAAAGGTCAATATAACAAGAAGGGGTTTAAGAAAATTTAGCTTATATAATTATAATTATTTCTTACCACGGATATTATGGAAGTAATAACGGAAATACTTAGAGAGACAGCAACACCAGAAACAATAACACCAGCAACAACAACGAATTGGCGGAGCAGATGGACGAAGAAGTTTAGAAATGCTGGTTAATAAGTGATAGCCAGTCAGTAGGGCTTTGCCCACAGCAAACACACCGATTTCATCCAAACAACCAAGAATGACATGTTCTCCTATATTTTTTAGTTTCAGTATCGTTAAATGTTGGATGATGACTGAACCACCGTGATAACCAAACAACAGTCAAATGGTATTTCGAATCGACCAAACAGCAATTTGACGCTTCACTGCAGGCGGTCCCACAAATCCATTCGACGAGTGGATGAAGACTTGAGGCAAAGATCGACCGAAAATTAGAAAAGAACTTGAGCAAACAAGAGCGGATTATCATAAATTTATTTTTTGAAGTAGGCACCATTAAGAGCTCGAGTAGTGGTTCGCAAAAATCAATAGAGCAGTAGTCACCAGTTTCAGCAAGTGGGGTTTCGACAGCTGGGCACTTCATTTGTCACAGTCCTACCTTCAAATCCGCTCTCGCACTTTTTGAATAGTTTGGCAAAACTCCGACTTTTTGTTTTGCAAACGTACCAGATATGTAAGTTTCAACGCAACCTCATTGATGTGACTCAGTCAAGCCATAAGAAAACACCAGATTTGTTCCTCAACAACAACAATGACAACGATCTCAATCGAAGTAACAAATTATTCAACCAGTATTGTGATTAACCACGTCAATATCATGAAAATGTTTTTTTCACATGATTTCTTTGACTTAAACAAAGGTTTTTTGTCTTTTTTGTATAATGGAAGCTTGTTTTTCTCTTTTGAAGTAGGGATGTTGATGCAGGCACAAAAAAGGGATCATTTTCGAAGGGAGACTGACTCATTTTTGAAACCTTTTTGAATTTTAAACAGCTAAACATGTAAAGAAGTATTCGAAAATGAACGTAGGAGAAGGTATGTGAGTGTTTGATACGATAATCAGAAAGGTAAGGGAGATTTGCAACAAGAGCTAATGACTATATTCAGGAAAACATCGCTTGGAAGTTTCAGTTCAGGCGTAGAAAACACTTTGCGCATAATGCTGTCAAATTAAACTCAATGTGAGTTATGCAAGCTGAGCTATAATTTGAAAAGCAAAAAAAAAGATTATAAAATGAAGCGAAGGAGAAACATAGTGCACCTTCAAGACAAACTTTAATAGAAAAACTGAAAAAAAGTGAGAAAGTCAGAAGGTATTAATAAAAAATTAAAAACGTCAACTTTTCAATTGAAAAAACTTAAATACTGCAGACAATAACGGTGTAACAAGGCATGAAGAGTTTATAAAAATAATTTCTAAATGGAAACTAAATTAGACACTAGCTCCACTGAACTTCTTAACATTTTAAAGTCGAAGGTAATTTATATGACAAATAATGTTTTCCATTTGATGTTTTAAGTGAATTTGATTACGTTTCCACCCACTGAATTGTTCACGCTATTGAATTGTACACAATCTCACTCGGTTGAAAATAATTTTTTTGCTTTGCAAGGATTTTTTGCGATTTGATGAAAGAAGCAAATGCTCTCAATAGAAATCAAAACTTGAAGTTTTTTTTGGTACGAAAAAAATGCTAAAAGTGTTTGCAAGTTCAAAGTAATATATATCCTCTCAACAGCTTTTGTGACAGTATCAATTAGCATGATTCATGAGAAAGCACTTTCCAACTCTCTGACCTACACAAAATTGAGTTGTCGAAAAAAATATTCTATTCAAATGACTTTTCATTCTCTTTTTTTATCAAAAAGCATAAAATTTTTGGTGAAAGGGAATTAACAAGAAAAATACTTATTGGCGAACCCGACTGAGTTCCATGCAATTTCGGTAATATGTACTTCATATTGCGGAAGATGTTGCCTGATTTGTGATGTTGCCTTGATTTGTTGTGGATGAGCTGTCTAGGGTGCTATTTTGTTTTGTAAACATTTTTTTGTTTTTTTTCCTGCAATTTTTCGATAAACTTTTGTATAATTTTCATTTTCTGAACTAGTTTTCTGTTCTTAACTATTGTTTTCATATGCAAATCAGGCATTGATGGAAAAGAGGATTTGAATAGCGTTAAAAAAAACTAACAGAAAAGGCCTTTCGCCAAATAAAAGTTGAAAATTGGATGCCAAAAAAACGTTCTAGCTACAATAACATGAAGATAATCTTTCAAAACAAATCGAGCCATCATTTACGACTGGCCTGCAAGAGAATCGCTCGCATGGAGGATGCATGAAGTGGCAGTTATTGAGATGTAGCGTGTTGCTCTTTGAAGGGCGTCAGACCCCTTTGGCACCGCTCTTGCAATTGAAAAGTTCATTGATCACGTTTCTTTTCAATTTTGTGGTCTTGGTCACTTTAATATTGTCCATTCCAACGTCACTTTTGTCTGCTAAATGAAGTAAGATGAATAAAAATAATAAAATAAGTTTCATATTGCTTGAAATAGTCATTCCAATTCAGCACTATTTTCTTAGCCTTTTGCTCAATCGTTAATTCTTTCGGTTTGGAAGGTTTCGTGAATACAGTAGAAAGTTTAATGGTAGTCTATCGCTATGATATTAACGTCATGTAACAATGTTGCACTCAAATTACTGAGTTTGACATTTGACTTTGGAAATATTAATTGTAAAACATTTTTAAAAAGTTCCATTTATCATTATAAACGACAAAGAATTTTAAAGCTCATAAACGTGAATAATGGTGAAATGTCTTCAAAGATCAAATTAAACGTCCACACCATACAGACATACAGACTCTTGCTACTATAGTATACAAAATAATAAATTCTATCTATATTTCATTTCAAAAATTAAATTTGTTTTTGTCTATATTTTGTTTCAAAAACTTCATTTCATCGGTTGCACCCAGTTTTAAGCTACCAATTACAACACTAGAAACTACAATAAGAGTAAAAATTTATAAAAAAATATAATTTTATTCATTCGTTATTGGCGCATTGTGTTGACGAGGCAGTAAAATTACGTGGCTTTTTGAAACGGCCTTGCTGTGCGCTTGTTGCTTGATGACAATGCAGTTGGGAAGTTTTATTTCAAATGCAGCCGGGAGATGAATGCATGCGTGTGTTATTGCTTTTCCGAAAAGCGTGAAAGAAGCTATCGAGCGTTAGTGGTGTTTGTCTTTCAAATCATTCTTTTGAAATTAGAAAAACTTTTGAAAAAACAAAGTCTTGAAAAATTGAAAGGTATTTTTCTCTTTTTCTGTTTTCTAAATTGGCGAACAAAACACATGTTCATTCATTGTTGGATGTTGTCAAATGACGTGAAGGCATAATGGTTTGCAAAACTCTGTGTAAAATTAATCATATCGAATTTATAGAAAAATTCAAGTAGTGGATGTCGCAAAAATATTATTTATCTCACTGTTATTTTATATTCTTGACAGGAATGTTGACTTACTCGCATGGTTACTTGTAACTTAATCCTTCATGATAAATTGGGGCCATACTTTTGTTGAACTTATTTATAGAGATGAAAAATGTCAAAATGTGACAGAGGCACAAAAACAACCAAAAGGTACAAAGTGTACAAAATACTGAAACTCACAAGCGTGGAAGCGCAAAAAAAGAATTGAATTTTTTTTTAATGCGCAAAAAATCTGTGAGTTTGACAGATAAAAGTTGGAAGTAGGTTTGGTCAATAACGGATAAGTGAAGTTGAAGTGAATAGGCTCCCGTTGCGTGGTTCATATTTTCAATAATCATTCACCCCACTTTTCGAGAGTTTTCTCGAAATGAAAATATTTCAAAGTGATAAATGCTTGAAGTTCCATGCGCCAAAAATGTTGAAAATTTAAAAACAGTCAAAAAATGACTTTGAAAGCACAGTTGACTTATTTGGAACATAAAAACAACCAAGTGTTTCACGGAACACACATGCTCTAGACAGCATAACGATTTGGCGTTATTCTTCGTAGTCAGAAATGGTCGAGGCTTGGCCTCGGAGGCAGATAACAAAAGAGTGGTGGTTGATCAATAAACGTGGTCGAAATGTCTATAAAAATTTAGGTAAGTTATGAAGACGTATTTACAATCTGTGTCTGTATGCATCAGAGCAAGATCAAATCGCTATGAAAAATTATCCCACCTGATAATGATTCTGATGGGGGGATGGCGGTGATGATGATGATGATGATGATGATGATGATGATGATGATGATGATGATGATGATGATGATGATGATGATGATGATGATGATGATGATGATGATGATGATGATGATGATGATGATGATGATGATGATGATGATGATGATGATGATGATGATGATGATGATGATGATGATGATGATGATGATGATGATGATGATGATGATGATGATGATGATGATGATGATGATGATGATGATGATGATGATGATGATGATGATGATGATGATGATGATGATGATGATGATGATGATGATGATGATGATGATGATGATGATGATGATGATGATGATGATGATGATGATGATGATGATGATGATGATGATGATGATGATGATGATGATGATGATGATGATGATGATGATGATGATGATGATGATGATGATGATGATGATGATGATGATGATGATGATGATGATGATGATGATGATGATGATGATGATGATGATGATGATGATGATGATGATGATGATGATGATGATGATGATGATGATGATGATGATGATGATGATGATGATGATGATGATGATGATGATGATGATGATGATGATGATGATGATGATGATGATGATGATGATGATGATGATGATGATGATGATGATGATGATGATGATGATGATGATGATGATGATGATGATGATGATGATGATGATGATGATGATGATGATGATGATGATGATGATGATGATGATGATGATGATGATGATGATGATGATGATGATGATGATGATGATGATGATGATGATGATGATGATGATGATGATGATGATGATGATGATGATGATGATGATGATGATGATGATGATGATGATGATGATGATGATGATGATGATGATGATGATGATGATGATGATGATGATGATGATGATGATGATGATGATGATGATGATGATGATGATGATGATGATGATGATGATGATGATGATGATGATGATGATGATGATGATGATGATGATGATGATGATGATGATGATGATGATGATGATGATGATGATGATGATGATGATGATGATGATGATGATGATGATGATGATGATGATGATGATGATGATGATGATGATGATGATGATGATGATGATGATGATGATGATGATGATGATGATGATGATGATGATGATGATGATGATGATGATGATGATGATGATGATGATGATGATGATGATGATGATGATGATGATGATGATGATGATGATGATGATGATGATGATGATGATGATGATGATGATGATGATGATGATGATGATGATGATGATGATGATGATGATGATGATGATGATGATGATGATGATGATGATGATGATGATGATGATGATGATGATGATGATGATGATGATGATGATGATGATGATGATGATGATGATGATGATGATGATGATGATGATGATGATGATGATGATGATGATGATGATGATGATGATGATGATGATGATGATGATGATGATGATGATGATGATGATGATGATGATGATGATGATGATGATGATGATGATGATGATGATGATGATGATGATGATGATGATGATGATGATGATGATGATGATGATGATGATGATGATGATGATGATGATGATGATGATGATGATGATGATGATGATGATGATGATGATGATGATGATGATGATGATGATGATGATGATGATGATGATGATGATGATGATGATGATGATGATGATGATGATGATGATGATGATGATGATGATGATGATGATGATGATGATGATGATGATGATGATGATGATGATGATGATGATGATGATGATGATGATGATGATGATGATGATGATGATGATGATGATGATGATGATGATGATGATGATGATGATGATGATGATGATGATGATGATGATGATGATGATGATGATGATGATGATGATGATGATGATGATGATGATGATGATGATGATGATGATGATGATGATGATGATGATGATGATGATGATGATGATGATGATGATGATGATGATGATGATGATGATGATGATGATGATGATGATGATGATGATGATGATGATGATGATGATGATGATGATGATGATGATGATGATGATGATGATGATGATGATGATGATGATGATGATGATGATGATGATGATGATGATGATGATGATGATGATGATGATGATGATGATGATGATGATGATGATGATGATGATGATGATGATGATGATGATGATGATGATGATGATGATGATGATGATGATGATGAAGATAATGAGGACTATGATGATATAAATGATGGTAGTGGGAGTGGGAGCAGAGATGGAAGAGGCAGTGATGAAGGTCTGATGATTTTCATATGTTTTTGATAGAAATTATAGAAAAAAGACTAAAAACAGATCAAGAGTGAATGAATAAAAAACAACAAAAGATTTATGAATAAAAGTGTTGGAAAATGGGAAAAAAAGATGAAAGATTAACAAAAAAGGTTAAAAGTCGATAAAAAAGGTAGAGTAGAAAAACATGAAACAGGCGAAAAACTAATTGAAGATTGTTAAAAAAGTAAGTCAAAAAAATAACATTGAAAAACTATCATAGTTATTTGGCCGAAAACTTGCGTCATTATTGGCGCGCAAATAAAAGTTAATATGGTGTGATGGGTGCTTGTGCAGATTGAAAAGAGTATCCGTAACAAAGGTTATATTTCCTGCAGTAATGGTGTTAGTACATGTGGTTTGTGTAGTAATACGTGTAATAGTTGCTGTGATTGTGGTGGTTGCTGTGGTTGTGGTGGTTGTTGTGGTGGTTGTGGTGGTTGTTGTGGTGGTTGTGGTGGTTGTTGTGGTGGTTTTTGTGCTGTTTGTGGTGGTTGTTGTGGTGGTTGTTGTGGTGGTTGTGGTGGTTGTTGTGGTGGTTGTGGTGGTTGTTGTGGGGGTTATTGCGGTTTATATAAAAAATACTGAAATCGAAAAAAACTTTAAACTAAAGTTAAAATCAAATTATGTTATATTGACATAAATATATTTTAAAGAAAGTTCAGAAACGTAATCGAATAAATGAATTGAAACTCCAATTTAACTTGAAAGTTTGTTGAAAGATAAATCGACTTTTACAAGGTTTGAACCTCTTTCGACTATTTTATTTCATTACGACTCAAAAATCTGACTTTTCATTAAAAAACAAATTTTATAAATTTTAATTAAAAGTTGATCAAATCCTCATGAAAATTTCAGAATTATTTGAAAGCCTAAAAACCCCGTTCGTTTCAAAATTAATTAACTTAATCACGCTTGCTGATTTCACACTGACTAGATTTTATGTTGTGCTATTATTACTATTCATTTTTCCAAAGCATTAGGGCGTCATTAGCTTCATATTGTGATGGTAGATGCCACAAACAGACCACCATTTGGACCACAGAGCCACTGCAAGAGCTTAGATACACGCTGATCCATACAGACCACCAAGTGGTTACCTCGTATGAGCTTCTTTCTGGCTACTTGCCGCTTTGGATGTACGAATACATTTATGTGCGAAAGCTTTCATATCGACGTAAATGTATGAACTAATTTGGAGTTTATGTTTCATTTCGGCGCGTTTGCTTCTCTGTTCACTCCGAAATGTTGAACCGGGCGATTATGCAACCTTTGAATGAAAATTTGCATTTTTTTGTTTACTGGTGTTTTTTCACAAACATTTTCAAATTTTTTGAAAAACTAAACAATTTCGTGTTTTTGAAATATTCGGCATTTTTTATATTGAAGAAAGTTTTTTCTTTAAAATTTAAAAGTTATTCAAATCAGTAATTATTTTGAGTATTAACTTGAAAAGATGTTTAATTCAAAAGAAAAAAACGAATTATCAAAGATTTTGGCGTTTTGAAAAAAAACTTGAAAAAAAAATAATCTCAAAAAAAGATAATCGAAAAAAAACAAACTCTATATATAGACATAGATTTCTGACGTATCTAAAAATAAACTTCATTTTATCAAGGATAACTCCAGACCAGACCAGAAAAATCAATAAAACAAATAAATAACAAAAATTATTTGAAAAAAAACATCAAAATAAAAATAAACGTTTTTTGTTTTATTTCGATGATGGAAGAACGGTCAGAATTTTTATCAAAACTCGGACACAAAAACATAAATTTAAAAACCCCGTTTAATTTTTATACAAAAATTGAAACTTTTTTTCCATAGAATTCGGGTTTCATGGGTTTTTTCCAGTTCAATTTTATCAATACTTCACAGACAAGATTTTTTATTTCTTTTTTTCAACAAAATGTAATCAAAGTAATCGTCTTTTATTGCATTTTTACACAAACAGCCCTCTTTGTGTATTTAAAAAACCCTCTTTTAAGTTTTTCAATGTATTAACTCATCATTTATTGTCTCTGCTGAAACTTTCATGCCCTGACGAATTTGAAGTAAAAGATTTTTCGGAAACCTTTTTCATTCAATTTTTTAATAACCATTGAAAAAACAACGTTAAAAACCAAAAAATAAGCAAAGTTGATCAACCATGTCCAGAAAAAATTATTAAAAAACTATTTTTTTGAATTTTTCATAATAAGACAATCAAGAAATTCCATTTTATTTCAGTAAAAATTTTATATGAAATAACAAATCCCAGAACCATAACAAACGAGATATTTTTGGCGTTTCACCGATAATTCGAACCATCTGTTGTAGATTTAAGTGGAATGGTAGCGGTGGTTTGAAGAGCCAAGCAGAAACATAAAAGTTTATCTAAAACATAAAACTCCACAAGGCCTTTTCACATCATTCTTGCAACGTCCTTCAACTCCTACTTCCACCACCACAGCCAAGCTGGACAGCGTGAAGACGTACATGAGTCTCCGCAGAGTGCCTCTAAGGCTGCAAGACAGAGTCATCCGCTGGTTCGACTACTTGTGGCACAGCAAGAAGTCTTCGGATGAAGACAAGACTTTGGGTAGGTGGTGGGTTGTTGCAAGAAGTTTGTAACGAGGAGGGTTTTGGCGATGAATGATTAGTTTGGGGAGAGTGTATGAAGGAAAGAATTATGATGGAAAAGATGTTTGAAGGGAGGAGGGGAGGTTTTTTTGAAAAAGGGTGTATGATGGGTAACCGTTTGAAAATAGGTGTTATGAGAGAAGCTTGCTTCATGTGTTGAAAGTGTAAGAAAAGTTATTGAAGAAAAGGCGATTAGAGGAGAATTGACGAAAGTTAATAAAAGGGGTTTGATGAAAAAAGGTTTAATATAACAAAAAGTAGATTAAAGAAAGCCTATTGAGCAATGGGTGTTGAAAAAAGTAAAAAAAATATGGTTAAAACGAAATTGGCCAAAAAAAAAAAGTTTGTAAAAATTGATTAAAAAGCCAGGCCTATATGTCGTGATAGAAAAACGCTTAAAAAAGGACCGTGTAATTTGGTCTTTGAGAAGTGAAAAAAATTTCAAGTGAGCTCTGATAACTTGAATGAAAAATCAAATTGAGTGGAATGGGTAGAAGTAATGATTGGAAATTTACTGGGCTTCTTGTAAGAGTTCAGCTTTGATGGGACTGTTGTTATTGAATTGCTAAATTCTCGGTTCGTTATTAATGAATACTCAAACAAGCCTGGAGTATTCTTAAGTACTGTGACTTGCATCTGAACAGGTCTGTTGCTGAGGTTGTAAAGTGGCTTCTATTGCAATGTTCTTTATCAAACATTCGAACTATTTGGTGATGGTTGGAAACTGCAATAGAATAAAAATGAAATCTAAAAAAAAAATTGAGTTACAACTTTTATTGAAAAACTTAATTAAATATTCATTGCCGCCGAATTTTTCATTAGGCAATATACTATACAAAAAAAGGCTAAGCCTCTCAAGTATGACTCAGGCACAATCACGTTAATTGAAAGTACACAATTCACTCGAGTAATAAGACACATTTGTATGAATAAACCTTTTCATTGTGCATTTACAAATTTCCTCAAGCTGATTTTATGCAGTTGGTCCGCCGAGTTAATGGCATTATAGAGGATACGCCTGGCTAGTTCGCTTAAGTCTTGTTCTTTTTCTTGGTCTTTTTTTCAAAAATGTTTTTAACGTATTCACCATAAAGTATTCGTTCCAAGTTGAATATTTAGAAAATGGCTTTTTTCTTTTCGCATTTTTTTTCAATTAACTTTTTTCTCCAGAATTTGAAAGAACCATTCATGACATAATTGAATTTTTTTTAAACTTATATATTTCCGACAGAAAAAACTGTTGTTTCATACTGAAAAATCATGACCGTATCAAAAATAGCAATCTTTTAAACAGCTAGCCTCAATACAACTGGCTCAGCGTTATTTACAGCAGTATTTTTTGCTCTAAATATCCAGGAGTGCTTCTCCTATGACAATTTTGCAATATTTTTTTCCACATTCATTCCAAACTTTGAAAGAAAATCACATGCATATTTTCAATTTCAGCTTCATTGCTTTTTTTCTCGCCAGAAAATTCCAAATTTTTGCAACTTCAACCCGCTTCCAAACCAGGTTTGCTGCCGAACAAGTTGAAGGCCGAGATTGCTCTGCACGTACACCTCGATACTCTCAAGAGAGTCGAAATCTTCCAGAACACCGAGGCAGGATTCTTGTGCGAGTTGGTCCTCAAACTCAGACCCGTGCTTTTTTCCCCGGGAGACTTCATCTGTCGAAAAGGTGATTTTGTGGTCGTCTCGCAGCCTTTTAGAAGATTGTCTGCGTGGAATTTTATTATTTTGTGTTTTGGCAGCATTTCATGATGCTTTTTTTTGTGTGAAAGCTCTTGTTAATACTAGCTTTTTTTGAGTATATTCGGAGTTCAAAAGAGGCTACCATGAGTGATGGATGAAGAAGAAAGCCCTGAAATGATTATTTTTAACAGGTTCTGATTGATGGAACAAAATGTGGCTGATCGATTGAAAAGACTAGTGAAAGGTTGCAAAAACGAAAAAATATTTAAAAAATTACGGATGCTTTTTCACAAGTACACTCACTCAGAAAAACTGCTCTTGGGCACGATGTTCGTTTCCGCTCTGTCTACTTGTATGGCGTGTTAGCAACTTGAAAAATCATTGATCTCAAGCTAGGATTTTAATTATTCTGGTTTGCTTAAAACACATTTGAAAGAAGTTAATTAATTTTTAAACACATGATTCCAATTAAGTCTTTGTTGGTGGACAACCGAAGGAAATTGTTGAGTTGGTTCGGTGTTTTAATGGATGAGTTTTAATAGGGACATTTGGGAGTGAATAGATGAAATGGTCTTTGAGACTGAATAAACTGGGTAGCTGTGGTAGTAAATCATGAGCGATTGCTTGTATTGCGCATGTTTCGAGGCACCATGAACGAAGGGGTGGATGATGAATTGAAGTCTCGATGAAGCTATTGATATTTTGTTCAATGCCTTCCAAGCGTTCAAAGAATATTTGTTCCAAATTTTTTTATATTGTTTTTTGTAGTTCAGACAAAAATAATTTTCGTTTCAACAGAAGCCGTCGAAATAAAAATCAACTTACACGACCTTTCTACGCACATACTCAAACTTAATGGTTTGTAAGCAATATGTATGTCCACACACGGGCAGGCACACGAAATGTTCATCATATTTGTATTATGTTGAATGTTTTTTTGAAAAATTAACAAGGTTTTTTTTTCGTTTTTTTTCAAATTAACATGGTTAGCTGTTGAAACGACATTTATTTTTGCGAAAAAAAAACTCAAACAAATAGTTGAAAGCCCAGTGTCAAGGCATCATCTTTTCGGGCTCTCATCCGCATTCCACAATATGCCCTAAAATGTGTACGTGGTGATATTTCCCATATTAATTTGCAAGCCAGCGCGTCATAAAGGCATAAACATGAGACATTTATCATCGAATTTTCAATACTTATAAATGCCTGTTTCTTTTCATTTTGCTTCTATTTGTAGCTTTTAATATGGAAAACATGGCATCTAATGTTGTTTAAGACCAGCCTATAATGAGCTTTTGAAATTGAAGGTATAAACATGGTAGAACAAAGATATATAAAAACATTTGTGCGTGTGAATTTATTTATTATTTTGTTTCAAGATAAATATTCCATAGATTGTCACGTCGTTATAGCGCTATAAAAACTATTGACGTTTTGATCATAAACTTCATTTTCTCAATTTTTTCGAGAATGAAGTTTTTGGACTTGTTTTGTCTTTATCTCTCGAGAGAGAGAAGAGCCTGCCCCTTGCAGCTTTTGGTGCACTCTTTCTCTGGAGCCTCATTTTCTTGATTGCTTGGGATATCAACTTCGAAAATCTAGTCGAACCCTGCAATGCTCTTCAATTGAGCTCGGTAATATTAAGTTGGTTCGCATGACTTTCAAAGATCCGTGTGTAAAAGTGCATTACAAATGTTTCGATCAACTTAACTGTAATTTTTTTCGCGGATAGTTTCGTCCAATTTTTCCAACACACCGCTGTGGAAAAAAGAACTCTTAATATCTAATACAAAGAACAGTTTTACAACATTATCAGAATGGTCTTTTGGTGAAATCTCTTTTATTGAATTATTAACACAAATGTGGCTCTTGTGTCTTGAAAGCTTGAAGACAACGTAGATGTTATGTTGTAATCATTCTCTCAATGCAGTAAGACAAGTTTTGTAAGAGACCAAAAATTTTTAGTTATTTCGAATTTTTTTTAGGATCTTTGGATTTTTTCACGTGAAAATTTGCTTATTTACATCACCAAAAAATAACTTGAAACAAAGCATTTGTGAGCTTAATTTTCAAAACCCGCTCGCAAAAGTGCAAGAGGTTTTTTTTCTGTGGAGAATGTCACAAATTTCTTGGGACTGGTTTTTCTGAAGTTTATTGCTTAAAGTTCGGCGTGTTTTTATAAGATTAATGAAAAAAATGTTATTTTTATATCAAAAATGTTTGAAAGCACCTAAATGACATTGGATAAAAAATATAAATAACAGCCAAAATTTAAATTGAGTTTTGAATTTCTCTGGAGGTTGTGCGGGATTGGAGAAGAGAACTAGAAAGGCGTGATGTCTGATAAGTTCGTGAAGGTTGAATTTTGATATGAAAAAAATTATCCAAAAAAAAATCAAATAAACTTTCAAGAAACAACTACAACTAAACCACACTTCTGTTTACTCCGTATTTTGCACAGAAAAACACATTAAAAATTCAAATTATTAATTTATACTGCTTTTCTTGTGTGTTTTTAATAAAAAAAACAAAAAAGCTGTCTATTTTTTTAATTTTGTAAAAATCGGGATTAGATGTTCCTTATGTTTTTTTTACATACTTTTTACGTATACTTGGCTTAAAGTTTTTCTGTTTCAACGTGATATCGTGTGGTATACTTGGAGTATTTAAATTTTAAAAGTTTCAAGATGTACATTTTCGTAACTAAATTACCCAAAATAGTCAGTTCTATCACAATTGACAACTACGTTAGATACTTATATTTTTGAAAATAAAAATTAAACATTTTTTCAGACTCAATATTTGTAGTCGTGAAAATCAAAAACAGCGAGTTGTCGAATTTTTAAGCCCAGTACTCACACACAATAGTGAAAAAAATTACTGAATCGCGTCTTAGACGTATTTCATACCACGGCCAATAAATGCTATTGGTCATGAGACATAAGCTAACGTATATAGAGCTAATTTTTATGTTATGAATGTACGCCATAAATACTGAGACAATATTCACCGAGTACCCGTACAAGATGGTCTCAAAAAATGTAATTAAACATCAAAGAGGTTTCATGAGTCATTGAAAACATTCCAAAAGGTCCATAAAAAATAAAAATATAAAGTACCAAGCGTTTCGAACAAGCCTAAAAGTAATGGAAAAAATAGGTGGGCATTGAAATATCAACTTTTTGCTTAAAACTTCATACCATTAAATAACGTTGCGCAATATTGCATAACCACAGGCGAGGTGGGCAAGGAGATGTACGTGGTGAACAGGGGAAGGCTTCAAGTGGTAGCTGACAATGGTAAGACTGTTCTGGCAACACTACGCCCTGGTAAGGATTGCGTGGCTTAAGATAGCTTTTTGAGAATGCCTCAAATAAGCTTTTTTTGTTTTTCTCTTTTTAATTCGCTTTGAAATGGCCTATAAACATCGTCGAATCTGTGCCACATAAATTTTTCCGATTAGATTGGATTAGCTTTGATCATTCTTTTTATATTGGTAGATATTAAAGCGTTTTAAGTCTTTTCTTGCACCACTAAGTCTACAACAAATTACTTTTGCCACTAAAGGTAGTTACTTTGGCGAAATTAGTATTTTGAACGTGGGACATACTGGAAACCGTAGGACAGCCTCTGTCAGGTAGGTCTAATAAACCAACTACAATCAACTACTTATGAGTGAGTTGTAATAAAATTTAATAATTATTTTTCAAACATTAACTTGAGTTTCAATGAATCTCAAATTACAAGAAATCCCCTGATAACATCAAGCACCCTCAATTTACAACTCACTCACACTGCCCATAGCCCCTTTAGCAACTACAAACTAACACAAAAAAACACAAACGCACTCAAAAATTGTCTCAATGGCACTGGTGCTTATTATGATGCCTTGCTCAGGTCGGTGGGCTACTCAGACCTCTTCTGCCTCTCGAAGAACGACCTCTGGGAGGTACTCAAAGACTACCCCACGGCTCGTGTGAGGCTCGAAGCGATAGCGGTTAAAAGAATGGAAAAGTACAAAAAAAAATTATTTCGTGAGGAGAAAGATGGACGAGGTTGGTGTGTATTTTGAAATTGTGTTTTTCTTTAATATAGTTACGTAAGTGCGTGATGCTATAGTTAGCTTTTGTTATATATATGTGCATTATTTATCTGCATAATTTTGTATTGTATGTGTGTGTGTTTGTTTTTTTATTCTCGTATGCCGACCTAAAAATAAAAATATGTGCACACAAATAACTTTAGATGTTTATCTTTATATTCTTGCGTATATATGTTTGGACTCGTATGTGTGCATATGTATGTATATGCGTGTTTGTGTGTGTGTGTGTGTGTGTGTGTGTGTGTGTGTGTGTGTGTGTGTGTGTGTGTGTGTGTGTGTGTGTGTGTGTGTGTGTGTGTGTGTGTGTGTGTGTGTGTGTGTGTGTGTGTGTGTGTGTGTGTGTGTGTGTGTGTGTGTGTGTGTGTGTGTGTGTGTGTGTATGTTTATGTGTGTGTGTTCATGTGTGTTTATGTTTTTGTTTATGTGTGTTTATGTTTTTGTTTATGTGTGTGTTTATGTGTTTGTTTATGCGTGTGTTTATGTGTGTGTTTATGTGTGTGTTTATGTGTTTGTTTATGCGTGTGTTTATGTGTGTGTTTATGTGTGTGTTTATGTGTGTGTTTATGTGTGTGTTTATGGGTGTGTTTATGTGTGTGTTTATGTGTGCGTTTATGTGTGTGTTTATGTGTGTGTTTATGTGTGTATTTATGTGTGTGTTTATGTGTGTGTTTATGTGTGTGTTTATGTATGTGTTTATGTGTGTGTCTATGTGTGTGTGTTTATGTGTGTGTTTATGTGTGTGTTTATGTGTGTGTTTTTATATACGTGCGCGTATGCGCGCGTGAGTTCATGTGTATGTGTATGTATGTGGGTTCGAGGTGCTCAAGACCTGATTGGTTGCAAGTGGAGTTGTTTGCAGGATGTCTCTCTATGAGATTCGAGCTGATTGATGCGGGAGTGTCGGTCTGATCGATTGCGTGCTTGTATGTTTGCTCGTCACTCTGCCTCTTTTTGCAAAATTTAACTTCGAACAGTTCATCATTGACTAAATTATAAACCATTTCAATTATGTTCAAAAAAATTATCTTCGTTTCGCAAGAGAGGCCAACATAAACGGCAGCTTTGATGTGTGGAAGAACTTACGTATTAGGCTTGTTGCTTAAGGGAGCTGGATAGTCAAAAAATATGTTTTCAAAATGGATTCAGAGTTTTTGAATACTTCATGATGAAAAAGAAAAAAAACGAAAATTCCGGCATTAATGTGCTTTGAAGTTGAGATTAAATTGACTTTTTTGGAGGTTTTAGTGCTTAAATATCAAAAACCAAATCTTGAAAATTAACTTTTTAATGTTCAACCAAAGCCAAACTTACTTCATTTTCCGCATCTTCATTCGTTTTTTAGGGTTTTCATACATCAATTCAGATTTTGAAAAGCAAAACTAATTTTAGTTTTTTTCAAGTTTTAAATTTCACACAATTTCCTACACATCGTAAACGATCAAAAATCAATATTTCCAAAGTTGTGAATAATATTTCCTGAAAATATCTGTTACTTGAATCCAGTACTGAACAATTTAGCATAGCAGTTTTTGAATATAAATATTTGAATATAAATATCATATTTTCCAACGGTTTTAGTATTTTTCTATTTTAAATCGCTATTTTGATAGAAGACACTTCAGAATATTAAATTTGCATATTGACGACCGAATGATCGTGTGCTCACTGGTTTGTGTAGCCATGACAACGTTAAAAAACGAAAAAAACAATAATCTTGAAAAAAAGTGTAAATTTTTCCAAAAAGTCAATTTTAAAGTTCTATTTGACGTTGTTTTATAACTAGGATTGTTGCATGGTAACATGCAAATAAAGACGGTTCGAAAAATAATTTGCGCAACACAAAAATATAAATAATAGTCAATTTCGATTTTTTGGGTAAAATTATAAATTTCAAAAAATAAATTATATATCATTTTGTTCCATCAAAAAGCAAGTAGTTCTTTTCGGGTTCAAGTAGCATGAATTACAATGCAGCACACTTGATTGAAAACGACAAGAATCATGATGGCCTTGAAAATAAAGCTTTAAAAGATTTTCGAACAAAGTTTTTTCGTTAAAATTTTTTTAATGCTCCAATAATCGCTCGATGCAAACCCACATGCCAGATTCTTCAATGCGTTCACAGTGAAACGTACCAGAGGTCTCGTGCCACAAGCAGTTGAGAGACTCACAAATACTTCGATCTCCGATGTTTATTTGCATTTTCTTCCTTTCTCTTTTTCCGCAAAATTCCATTTTGATTCTAGGCCTCCGACACTCAATTCTAATGGAATTTTGCATAGTCGCAAATACAGAAGCATGACCTCGTGATGTTTCGCTGTATGTGCATTCGCCCGAATGGATTATTTTCCAAGAATTATTTTAAATAACTTTTACCGATTAATTATTTCAAAAAAAAAGTTAACAATTAAGCTTTTAAATTCAATTTATTATGATAAAATATTTTAAATTAATTATTTAAAATAACTGATTCCCAATGAATTATTCAAAATTGATAATTTTTGATGAATTAGTTTTAATGGATTATTTTAAAGCGGTTTCTTATTCCATTTTCAATAGAATCTCTTCTACCGTGTATTTTTTGGAAAAATGTTTCCGATACATTTTTCATTTTTTCAAAGAGAAGCCGTTTGGAAATGTGCATAAGAATAAATTCAATTTTGGTGTTACCAAAAGAAGTGAATCATTTTGAAAATTTTGTCATTTTTATGAAAAACTTTTGAATTTTTTGCACTTTACTAATGCACTAACTTTCATGGAGAGGTATTTGTTCAATCATTTCCTTTTGTGTTTGTCTTTTCTTTATATGCAAGTGCGTGCTTTCTTCACATGTATTCTTTTTGTTCTTAAACTTCAAGTTCAAAAAATATTTTATAAAAATGTTTTTTTATTTCAAACTAATAATAAAATTAAAGAAAACAAATAAAAATTTAAATAATATATTTAGTTTTTCTATTTTGCTGACACTCCGTGAGACAGGGGTCATGAACTTGAAGTTTGTTTTTGCTTCCTCAAAAGGCAGCACAAATATTTAATTAAACGAAGAAAAATACACAATTTAATTTTACAAATGTTAAAAAAGTTTAAATGAAAGGTTTCTAGTACGAAAAGAAAATTCCATGATTTTTAAAGAAAAGCGTTTTGTAAAAAGTGTTCGTTAAGAAGACTTATTTTTATTTAAAAATTCACAAACTCTATTAGAAAATCCATAAAAATATATCCAAAAAATTTAGATTGAAAAAATTGATTTCCATTGATTCTTTTATGATCTAATTTCTGGAATATATTGACCTATGAAAAATATGATTCATTAATAAAACAAAATTAACCTCCACACTATTTTTTTTCATGAATATGGCATCTGTAAATAGCTATATTTGTCATTTGTTCAACAATTATGAAATTAAAGCTATTCTTCAGATATTTAAAAGATAAGGCACGGCCTCTGTCTCTGTTCGACAGACGATCTGGTCAAGGCTGCTTATACGATTGGAAAAGCTTTTAAAGAAGCATTTTGTGAACTATTTTTTACAGACGCTAATTATGCTTGTGGTTTGCTTCTATTAAAACAGTGGTGTTTAAATTATTGTAAGCACCTGCAAGCATTGAGATGAAGAAAAAGAAAAAAAATACGAAAAAATAGTGAGAAAAAGAAAAGGAAGAAGAAGAAAAAAAAGAAAGAAAAGTAATGACCTGCGTCTGAATGAGTGGATTGTTTGGACTAACGAAGCACGCGAGAGCTTCAATGGCCTCGTGCGAGTGAATGGGATGTTTTGGCTTGGGGTTAATCTTGCCAGCGTATTTAATTGTAAAGTACCAGCCAGGCACTATCTCTCATAAGACTTAGTTGCAAAAACGTTTGAAAATTTTGCTTATTTTTCATCTTTAAGCTTATCTCCACGAGTCTCTTGTGGAAATGCTCGATTATCAATTTGATGTTAGAAGGATCTTTCAAAAACTATCCAAAAAAATACCGTAAGGAATAATTGGAGACTGGCCCATTTACTCGCTATTATGCAAACATATTTTAGTTTTCTATTAGTAAACGTTAGGGAATCGTTAAGCAACTAACCTCCAAAACATTATATCATCTCAATGCGTACGAGGATAGAGTAGGAACTCTTTCGGAACAGTCGAATTCTTTTTGCAGTTAAGCCGAGGTGCTTTATGGTGGTACTTATTTATATATGTATATCTTACACTTCTGAACAAAAAGTAGGAAAATTCGAGATTTGTCGGATGGTTTTTGGCTGCATTGTTTAATACAAGTCTTCTCGACTCCTGATTAACGTCCACAATGCTTTCTCTCCAAGCGGGTTGCCCAAGACGATGACCAATTTTTGTTGCTCAAAAGAACACTCAATCGAATTAAATGCCAAAATAAAATTAGTGTTCGTTAATGTCTAGGGTTCTATTAAGCTCTTGGCTTTTTGCTTTCATCCGGTGGGAAATCAGAGTATCATTAATGTGGACTCCTCAATGAGATCTTTAGTCGTTCGCCCTTGTTAGCAAATCTTTTTAATTCTCTGGACTATTTCGGAGACTTTTTAATTTTTTTTGCTTTTCAACTATCTTTGCGAAATACTTATGTGGGCTCTTCAAACCGCAGAAGTAGTCTAAAGGAGGCAGCTGACAGAAGTTAACAGAAGATGCTTAATGCCTCCATTCTACCAACATGATTTTTTTTAGTTCAAACATTTTAATCTGATTTAATCAAAGAGACGTTTTTCTGAAGAAAAAAACATTTAGAGAAACGGTAGCGATCAAACATTTTTTTGAGTTTATTTTCGCCGTTTTTTATAATTAAGTTTTTTGAATTTATATTTTAAAAAATATAATGAAAAGGTTATCAGTAAGTAAAATTCCAATCAGCTAGACAGTTTGACAGCATATAAAAGATTCAACTGAAGAATTTTTAGAGATTTAATTTGAAGTCAAATAAAGCTTTTAGAAATGTCTAAAAAAACGTAAGCTCCTAACTGTTTAGGCAAAATAAAAGTTTAATTTTTCCAGATAAATGCATTTATAAAGTCTCGTAAAAGTTCTTAAAGCTCCTCGAATCGAATTGATTCACCTTCCATAACCCTGCATGAAAGCAATAATGGTGGTATAAAATCAAATAAAACCTTGGCACATCACACCTCCGAACAGGAAGACCTGAAGCGCTGCATTTTTATCGAAGCATTGTGCTCTTGATTGACGCCTGACATATTGTCAATGTTGCTGGTCAAACGACCCACGCCAAAAATGTGCCTTGGGAAAGATCAAAGATGTTTGAAACATCTGTATGACGGATTTTTTCGAGACCTGGAATTTATCATCGCTGAAGAAACCGATAAATATGTGGTAAACCATGTATTGAAGGTGAATTGGTAAAAATTAGAGAGTAGATTTTTCTTTTTTTCATTTTTTCAAATTTTTAGCAGTTTTCAATAAAAGATATGAATCAATAGAAGTCCAATGATTCTTGATGATTTTAATTCATAAATCGCCTAATGTTTGTTCGGGATGTTGGAATTCCCACGAAAAAATAAATCAAAATGTTTTCTTGCAGGAGGCGTGAAGGAATTAAACTCGTTGTATGCTTTCTAATCTTTTTCTATTGCTTTTTCAATTAAGTAGTATAAAAAGATATGGTTTCAACGTTTCTAAAAAAAGTTTACGAAATGAAAAAAAATATACTAAAAAACATAAAAATAATGTCTTAATTGTTGTGTTCCAGTCAAATTTCACGATAAGTTTGATGACATATCATTGATTTTTGTTATAATCAACCTAAGAAATTATTTGTATTTGCAACAATCAGCCTGGGGTTGATGCAAAAAATTGATTATTCAAATTGCTTACATTGCCTAGTGCGCCAGCTTCTTTTATTACCAAAAATATTCTAATTCTCTTCTTTTATATAGAGCTATTATATAGCTTCGCGTGCTTAGAACCAATTTTTAAATATTTTTTGTTTTTTTTTTCAAAGAAATTAATCAATTACCACTCTTATTCTCAATTATTTTGAATCTAGACGAAAAGCCGAAAAGATAACTGTTCAATCATCCACTTAATTTGATTTTCAACAGTCACGCCATCAACGCAGGTCTTCTAAAAAGCAAGAGCACTCCTGGATTGGTGGAAACTTCAGGAAAGATTCCTCTAGAGAAGATGCTACTGCGCTGGAAAAGTGAGAGACCCGCCATCAAGCTGACAGCCTGTAGCGGCAGTCCCAGCATTTGCGACAACGACTACAACAACATTGACAACGTCAACAATGACAATTCCCACATCTACAACAAAAACCAACGTTTGCAGAGTTACGTCGAACTCGCAAAAGACCATGAAAACTCAGCGAGTGGAGAAGTTTGTTCCAAGCCACAAGACGTGTTCCAAGGCGCTATGGAGTCTTCGGGAAACAATCGCAACAGGCTGGAGCCGAAAAACATCCACGCCAGAGACCTTCAGTCTAACTTTTTCCAACACCAGTCTGAATTAGTGAAATGTTTTGATATATGATAAAAAGAAAAATAAATTTCATTTTTTATTCTTGTTTTTACTAAAATTTTAAAATTCCAACGGTTGTTTGAATCTCATTTTCTAGATGTTATGATTAAGAAAACTTCAAAAGAAATTTAGGATTTTCACACACATTCCTTCTTTAGAAACGAGCACAGAGTGTTGGGTGCAGGCAGAAACATGGCAGGTGTGACTTACGTTATGCAGCCAGTCAACATGCTGACCATTCCGCTCAACAACAACGACAACAACCTCCTCAGAAACCACAACTACATGTCAACTTGTAACCTTTTGTCGCCCTATTCGGATCACTCTAGCAGTCTTCTCTCATCCTCACCCATCTTTCCACCCAACAAACTACCCAAAAAACACCCCAGCGAAGCCCATACTCAAAATACTACAAAGACTTTTAGGAATAATTTTGATTACCAATCTGAAATGTTTAAACCTCGAAGTAATGATTCAACTCCTGGGAACAAAATTTACAGCAACTTTGTTGCAAGAGATAATGCTGAAGATCAGTACAGCAATGCAAAAAGAAACTTTCCGAACATGATTGACAGGTGCGATAACTCCACTCCTTCGCTCGATTCATCGTCCACTCCCCACACCATCACTTCCCACAACAGCAATACTGTCCACTTCTTCTTTGGAGAAGATAAAATTGAACAGTACAACAAAGCAGCACAGCTCGAATCTCCCAAGAGTATCAACAAACACATCTTGTCGCACCAACAACAGCGTCTGCTGCATCAGCAACAGCTACGACCTCTAAACTACCCCTCTCATTCTCCTTACGTTTTCACTCCAGTCAAAATGAACTCTCCTCAGCTTGTAGCTCACCAAAATAATTTCTCCAGGTCTCCCATGTCTCCCAGACTTCCGCCTTCGAGCCAATTCAACCCGCCTGTTCAGCAGTTTAACCAACCAACAATGCAACAAACTTTTCAGGCAGATCAGGACCTTTCAAACTGTCCTACACAATACTCCTTGTATGGCAATCCCTACCACTCTGAACTTCCACACTTCTTCCCACCGCAGCCCTCTCTCTTCTTCCAGCCCCAACACCCCATTTTCTACCAACACAACCAACTAGCCCCCTTCCAATACCAACAAAAGCACCACCACTCGTACACATTGAACCAACCACAAAATTTAGACCCAACCTTCCAAGCCAATGCAAAAACTTCAAAAGATAACATACACGATTTAATGAACCCAGAATTCAACGTTTACCACCACAAACGTCACAACTCCCTCAATATCGCATCGAAAAATCGAGTTTTCAAAAGGTTTTCGACGCAAAGGAATTCATTGACGGACGAAAAAGTATCAAAGATGCAATTCAATCAAACGTTGAGAAACCTGGATGGGTTGGAGGAGGGGGATGGGTGGGCGAAAGAAGATGGAGAGCGCTCTTTGCAGCCAACCGTCGAAGAACCACACAGTCCTGCGAAGCAACAAGAGGACGCTGAAGTAGAAGCTAATGTGAGCAAGCTAACGCCAAAAGCACTAGAACGGGGTCACGATCGAACTAACGCTGGCGAAAGTAATGAAGCTCCAGTGGCCCTACAAGCCATAAAACCGCCCTCCAAAACCATCAGCACCAGCGTCGCATCTAGCGTCGATAATAAGAACGGTAATGACACAAAGTGTACTGATGCCTTTGTTATTGCCGGCGATGCTGATGAAGGCACTTGTGTTGAAGCGTCCAATGTGACTGCTGATAAGAGCCTTCATTCCGGTGATGATAAGGACGCTGACCGTAAAGAGGAAAGAGAATATAGTGGAGAGAATAACATTGGAAGGAATAATAATAGTTTGAATGTTTCTAACGAGAGTGAAAGTGATGTACAAATGCAAAAGTGTTCCGTAGGTGCACAACAAGGCGATGATGAAGAAAAAAATAATTCCAACTTTCAAAATTAACGAAGAAGGAACATACAAAATAAGTACATCAATTATTCTCTCATCCTTTTGTATAGCGTTTGTCGTGGTGCTTAAAAAAGATCAGAAGTGTACAATTTATAAAGAATAAGACTGCTGTTGACTTAAAGAAAATAGACATTAGTCGACTAGAACAAAATCATTTACACATCTTTTTCCACAAACACGAGACGGAAAATATTATGTTTTTTTAATCAATTTTCATACATTTTTCAACTTTTCTTTGAAGTTTTTTTTGAAAGTAGATTTGAAAAGAAGGTTGTAAGTGGGCTATTTTGTTAATTATTTCTTATAGTAGGTCGGTTGCATGTTAAAAGGTTATTTTAACCTTTACGATAAATTTTTTCGAACGTTTAAGAAGTCTATAAATGCATTTTATAATTATTTTTTGTATTTTCGAGTATTTCGCTAGGTTAAGTGTACAAAATCACAAAATACTCAGTTTCTGGAAAGCTATGAGATTAATAAAAAATTATTAATAAGTAGATATTTCTTTCAATTTTTGAAATTTCACCTTGTACCCCAAACAATGTTTAAATGGACATATCTTTGAAATAATAAATATATTTAACTGGGACATTAAGAATAGCGATAAGAATCCAGTGGTGAATAAATTCTTTGAACACAATTTGTAGTTATATAAGCATTTACACTTATATTTTTTTCAAAAAAGTATGTATTCATTCTATCACTTTTGAATGATTCTATTTAGAAACTATTTCATTATATAGTGTTAACCTTCAAAACATGAATACATTCCAAACGTAGCTCTTAAATTTGTGGAATACTATTTTGAATGTTAGTGGGAAAAGTAATTTTTGCTGAAAGTAAAATTTATATTTATTTAAACCATTATAACATTAGGTCCAAATTGATCAAAGCTTCATGGAGCCATTTTTGTGATTAGGTTGTCATTTTGGGTCAATACCTATTTTATAGTCACTTGATTTCGCATTATTTTGATATTTAATACAACTAACACCTTTTGAAATATTCTTTGCGAAAACACTTTTGAAAGAAACACTCGATTTATATTAAATTGAAGTATTCTTTTTTGTTGAAGACTAACTTGAAACGCGCCGTTGACATCATTCGCGTTGGTTCGAAGGCCAAATGTAAAGTAATTTGATGAATGTTTTTAGCATTGAAACTTAGAAACGCTCTAAATAATTATTTTATTTGTTAATATATTACTTCAAAAATATTCAACTTTCCCTAGAGTTTATTTAATATGGATTGAAAATGTATGAATCTTTTGAATTCTCTTCTATGAATTTTCTTAATAAATTGAAATTATTCTTTGTTTCATTGACACAAAAAATAGCTCGTCAATATTTTATGCTCACTCGTGAGCGAGCCCCGTACATCACAATATTGGCATATTATAATACAATTCAGAATAATTTATTTCCAATTTCAGAAATAATTCTGCTCACTTACAAAGACACGTATAATTCATATAACGTTGGTAGTAAGGTTATGAATTTTAGGATCGTAATGCCGTTTATCAAAAGGAATTCTAGTGTAACCGAAACAGTAAACTGGCACTTCATTTTTGAGATAGTAAAGCAGGTTTGTGAACCATTTCGAATCTCCACAAGCAATGTGAAAAATCAGAGCGAATGAGATGAAGACCCCTGTTATGAATAAAATCAATTTCCATAAAGGATACCCAGTTTTCTTTTCAATGAAACCTGAAAAAAACGTTTTTGATTTTATTTATTTATATTAAGTATTCAAGTTTATTATAAAAATGGCTAAAAATAGGAATATAAGACCAAAAAGAATAAAGAAAACCGCAAAGACCCGAAAAGAAAGAAATATGTCACCCATTTCCATTTTCTCGGATTCCTTTTCAAATTCTTCAAGCACTTCGTTAACCGTTTCTCCTTCTCTGAATTCTTTTTCGGCCGGATCTGTCGTATGAGGTTCTTCATCTTCGTGCGACTTGAAAAATGGCGAATGTTCAAACTCAAACTGACTTTCTTTAAATACGAAAGTTTCTAGTTTTTGCGCTAAATCTTCTCTACCAATTTGAACCAACGGTTCCACCAGATCTTGGCTATATTTACCTCGTCCATAAGTACGATCCCAACGAATGAGGTTAACTATACATTCTACCTGGGGAACATCATTAAGACTTTCGTATTTCATTAAGTTTGCTATCAATAAGTTACATTCTTCTTTCTTCAAATGAGAAGCTAAATACTCTATTTCCCCTAAATTCATGTCAGCTGTCGCAGAAATATAAGCCGGAATTAATAAAATAATCATCAAAAGAACCATGGCAAATCCAAAGCCGAAAATGCTATGGTGGTTTTTAAAGAATTTTCTAATTGGTCTAATTTTAAATGACGATTCGGTTTCAAGCGTGATATCTAAAAATATTTTTTAACCGCATTATCTAGTTTTTGATTTATTCACTATAGATTATTATTATTTTTGATTTATAATTATTTTTTTAAAATATGTATTCAAAAAAAACAATAATCATTATGGTTTTTCATTACATTCTCCATTACTATGACACTCGAAATAATAATTTAAAAGTAAACACATCAGGTCATGAGTTTGGTCACTTGATAAGCTTGATTTTACTTCAAGTTTGGTTTTTCAGAGTGATTTTCTGAAAACAGGCTGAAATGAGAAAATTAAACATTGAACTAGTTCTATTATGTTTTTTTCAATTACCTTTTTCTTTGGCATGTAATTTTCCTCCTAAAGATTGGTGCTCATCTCCAGATATTGCACGTCTTTGCCAGGTTTTTTACTTAATTCATTCTGAACGATTTGTTAAAAATACTAAAGTTTCGTCATTATCACATGAAAAATCAATTCAAAAGGTGGAAAAACAATGTGAAATGTATTTGAAATCTTTAGAAGTATCTTCAGAAACCTTTCAAGAACTTGTCATTAATACTAAAGAAAACGACGTACATTATTTCGAAAAGTTTTATAAGGATGTGAAGATAGGTTTTTATTATGAGACGTTGTGTCCAGACTGCAAACATTTCATGAAAACACAGCTATACCCCGCCTACAAAGCCATTCCTCAGCTTTTCACTACAGATTTGGTTCCATACGGAAATGCTAAGGTTGCTATTAACATTTTATACTTGAAAAATCAGTTTAAAATTTGAAGAAAATTAAACTTTTTTTTAAGATTTATAATTATATCCATTGTTTTTCAAAATTTCAGGAGTTTTGGGACAGTAAAAAATGGCAATTTCGTTGCCAACATGGCCCAGAAGAGTGTTATGGAAACATTATACATGTTTGTTCAAAAACTTAAGTCGTATTTAGTAATTATTTTACTTCAAATTCATTAAAAAAACAATTCCAATTACTTTATTTCTAATAATTTATTGGTTTTATTTTCACATTTCTTTTCATCTTCTACAGACTTGTGCATTGAATGACTACCCTTACAATGTTACTTTTCCATTCATTGCATGCATGGAGCAAAGTGTTGATTCTGTTGTCCAGTCAGGAAAATCTGTTAGGGATCTTATTGTCATTGATTAAAAATATTCTTGGAAAGTTACGCTAAATTTATTCAAGATACATGAAACTTCTCAGTTTACCCATAAACATCATTATTATTTTCCAAAAACAGAGCCATAGAATAAAAAATTAAACTTGAAAAATTCATTAACCCTTCTTGGCAGTGTGCAAAAAGGTTTGGCCTTGACTGGAATAGTTTGGATGTGTGCAGTGGGAGCCTTGATGGCAACATGATGCAACATTCAATGGCCCTTAAGACCGAAGCCTTGAAGCCCACGCACAACTTTGTTCCTTGGATCACTCTTAATGGAGTAAGGATAAATACTCAAAAGCTCAAAAATATTTTTCTATGTTTTGAAGCTTCTCTGGGCTATATTTTAATATCTTTTGTCGCATTTTACAGTATAGTATTGATTAGTTTAATTTTAATTTCAATGGAAATACATTTTTTTTTTGATGGAAATACCTCATTTGTAAACTTTTCTAATGAAGATACTTTAATTTTTATTTTGAAGTAAAAATATTGACCATTTGATTTTCTTATTAAATATTTTCACTTAATTTATATTGAATGCAGGAACATACGGACGCTATTCAGAATGCTGCAGAAACTGACCTGATTCAACTGATCTGTGATAACTTCAAGGTATCACGTGTAATGTCTTGTAATATTACTCCTACTTCATTTTAATACTACTTTCAATACTTTTTAATATTTTTATACACTCCTATGTTACATTTTATATTTTTGAGTGTTATTTCCAACCATGTGAAACTTTCTTAACTCATAGAAATATTAACTACCTTGTATTCAACCACCAAATCCAAACAGGGAATCAAACCGAAGAAATGCTTTAAACACAAAAAACGTCTTTGTCCCAATGATCTTTGACTTTTTTTCTGTGCTTTTTATGGAATAAAATCCAATCAGACACCGCAAATATTCCCAAGCACTTTTACCACTCATGCTTCAGGTCCATTTAAAGATTTACCACCTTTATGCATCTACATATTAATTTAATAATCTTTATGCTTGTGTTGTATGTTTGATATATTAATAAAAATAAAAGTCATAATTGTTCGTTTATTTACGCACTACCACAAAATAAAATTATTTCCCGATCCACAAAGTCCCACTAATGCATTTATATGTGTACACTCAACACGAAAGAATATACAATCGATGAGTGAACATCAATTACTTACCGTCAGAGACGCCCGTACGGCTAATCTCTCACAGACTAGTCGACTCACACGACATACTTGTCATGCGTGGAGCGTAGGTGACAAAGAAAGATGACACAGAATAATGGAATTTCGTCGCCACAGTTAACGCGTTGTTTTGTAATAGCACCCAGACAATTTCAGTTATGAAATGGTGATTTAGATCGACGAGATTAGGTTAGTTAAATTAATTCTTGATTAAGCGTTATAGCACTAGAACATCAGAAAGTGCAGACGTCTTATTTGACGTATGCCTTATGTTAATTGTGAGTTAAATTTCAGCTAAACCATCTGAATTAGCTACGAAGTATGGGAGTTAAATGCTGGAATAAAGAGAATTGGCAAAGTGAAATAAGAGATACGAAAATAGAAAAAATTAATGAACGATTTCAGGTGTGGTTGTTTTAGTAATAATCAAAACTGCAAGCAAACGTCTAAATTGGGTGTTTGTTGTTCAAAATTTAAAAAATGGTAAACAAAGAAAACATTGAAATTGAACAAGTGAGATATTAATTTAATGCAAAAAGAGCCAAGCTTAATGAGAATCGGAGTGCTTTTGAAAGAAGGAAGGAAGAAAGAAGAAAAGGAGGAAGGGTGGGTGAAATGAGTGAATTAGGTATATTTTCATGGTGCGACCAAAACCACAGACCCCATGAGCGGCTGGTTAGCAAAAAAAGGAATTTAAAAATTATGAACGATCTTCATCTCTCAGGGTTGAGAAGAAAGAAAAGAATGAATAAGTTAGGTCACATGGCCTTAAGGCTCGATGACTATTTACAAAATTATCAAAGAAATCCTCGATGAAACAATTAATAACACAGCCAGTTAATGGAATAGCTAAGAGTAATTCAATAAATAATCCACTAGTACAAACAAATGGAAAATAAATTTGAGTAGGTGACATCGGGAAGAACAACGACGCCACTGGCTGGCGCCTCCTCCTCTCGCATACAGTGATGTAGCGACACCTTAGCAGAAGAGTCACAGCACGAACAATTAGAGCTCCAGATAAATATGTACTTCAAAAACATTAACTAATCGCCTTCGACACCCTCCTCTCCTTCATGATGACGGTGGCGGCGGTGTTAAGCAGTGATTAACAACAGCCACCCGATTGCCCCCCCCCGACTCCTTGATTGGCACCAGCTGATCTACTTCCCGATTGGGTGGGCCCAAGCTTAATGCCATTCGCCTGTTAGGGTCACGTGGTTGGATGGGAAGTTGAAAAAAAGTTAATAGAAATATCAAAATATTAAATTAGATTGAATACCTTAAAATAAACAACTTTTTAATGAATTTATATTTATATTTACATTTATTTCTTTGAATACTTTGACCAATCCTTAATTACCAAATCAATTTTACCTCGTTGGTGACGTCAAACACGCCATCTTGGATTTTCTGATAGATTTGTTTGGCTGTGTTGATGAATGCCTGTGAGATTGAAGATATAGTATCAAACAGAGGCCAGTGCTAGCATCACATAGTATCACATGGTATCAAGTGGTAGCAAGCATTTATTATAAACATCGACTAAGTTTTCATTTTTTTATTGAAAAGAAATGCGACATGTCATACTGACAGCCAAGTGAACTTTTGAATTATTCTATTGAGTAGTACTTGGCAAGTGAGAGTTTCTAAAAACAGGAGTGAAAGAAAAGTAACAACACTTCATATATAGTCACATGACATGACATCACAGAATTGTCATGACAGTAGTCATAGAAAAAAACACAAGCGATTGTGACAATGACACATGCAAAGGCCCTAACAAAACCAAAAGCTATAATTGAAACCATAATAACAGCAACAACAATAGAACCATTAACACTTGAAACAACAGCAATAAAAACTCAATCGAAAAAACACATAAATTGTTACCTAACAACAATAAATAGAACAAAAACGACAAAGCCAACAAACCAACAATAGCAAAAACAAATATCTAACATACCTCTTCGACGTTGGCAGCAGTCTTAGCTGAAGTTTCGAGGAAGACGAGGCCGTGTTCTCTTGCAAATGCCTCACCCTCCTCCTGCTTCACCTCCCTGCGAGCCTCCAAGTCGCTGGGTGGAGCAGAAGGGTGGGTGAAAGAAACATGAAGGAATGGGTGAAAGATGTATGAAAGAAGAATTTATGGAGGGATTAGCAGAAGATAGATGGAAGAATGGGTTGAAGATGGATGGAGGAGTATTTGAAAAGTGTGCAAAAGAGGAATCATTGGAAGAAGAATGAGAAAAGAGATGAGTAAAAAAAATAACCATTAATGTAAAAAAATATCGCTAGTTTTATGAAGTATCATTAAAAAATGTATTGTGAAGAAGCTAGTGATGAATGATTGAAAAGTATAACAACTTATGATTACAGATAATTTCTAATTATTTATGAATAATCAGAATAAAATTATAAAAGACGTGAGCGTGAGTGGAGAATGCAGGGAACCTTTTGTTGCCAATCAGCATGATGACCATGTTGGTGCTGGAGTGTTGCTGAGCGTCCTCCAGCCAAGTGGTCAAGTGGTTGAAGGTGTCACGTCTGGTGAGTGGTTGAAAGTAATGATTGAGCAATGCAGTGTACAACGAATCTTATGACGCTGAAAAATTGCTCTGGTGTGGAGAATATGACGATGATGGGGTGATAATGTTAATGATGACGTTGATGTGTTAATTGCAATAAGTCACATCGATGATGATGATGGCTTGAAAGCCAAAAGACCTGGTGATGTCATAGACAAGAAGAGCTCCAGCAGCACCTCTGTAGTAGGACCTTGTGATTGAGCGGAAAGATTCCTGTCCTGCCTGTGTAGTGGTGCTATGAGATGGTGTGGTGGTTTGACTTGAAATTTATGATTTGCCACTTGGCTTTACTAATAAGATTGAAGTACTGCTATTGAAAGTAGAAAAAAGTATAAAATGTTTTAATAATGAAGAATCATTTTATGAATTAAAAATGGAGATTAATAGCAGCTTTCTCAGTCCATTTGAAATTCTATAATTATGGACTTTATTCAAGGTGATCAGCCGATTATGTAGGTATCCATTATTTTTGAGACTAAAGCAATTTTGCTATATCAGCACTTGTAAACTTTACTGAATTGAATAACTATAAATTATGAATTGATTGGAGTTATGTGCCTTCATGTTTTTGGTTATTGATTTGAGTATTGATTTTTTGTAGTTTGTTAATTAGTTTCATAAAGTACTTTAATTTCATTTGAATGAATATTATTTACAATTTTTATAATTTCATAAATTTCAATTTTTGCGATTTAAGTTTAATCTATTTTCTATAATAGGATGAAACCGCTTAAAAGAAAATAACAAAAAAAGAAAGTAAACTGAAATAATATAGAATTATTTCTTACAGTATCCCAGATCTGTAATTTTATCTGTTTGTTGTCGATGTTTATCATTCGAGCTCCGAATTCAACTCCTTATGACAATAAATAAAGATTATGAGTTAATAAAATTGAGATAAATTTTATTCTAAGGTATAGGAAGTTCGTTAACAAGGAAACTGTTTATCCAAACCTATTGTGAGATCATGAACTGGTTGAAATCTTTTATCGGTAAACTGAAGAAGTAGACACGACTTCCCCACGGCTGTAAAAAATCACATACGTTTCAAATTGATCGAAAGTATATTCAAAAGGAAACAAGTTTAATCTAATTCACCTGTGTCCCCAATTATAATATATTTGAATAAGTACGAGTAAGACATTCTTGTAGAGTTCGATGACCACTTACAACACCTAACTAGTCAGATCCTAAAATGGCTATTTACGAATTATTAAATCATAACAAAGACCACGAATAGATTTAGAGTAGAAAAAGAATTTTTGAACATTACTAACATTTTATCATTTCATTTATTATGTTGTTCAATCTTATCGTTTTTTCACATTTAACATATTTAGAAAAAATTCGTTAAAATGGTCCAAAATCCATTAAAAGTTTTTTTTTATCGTTTTGTGTTGTTAAAAATTTTATGTTGAACTTTTTTAACTGTATAGCAGAAAAAAAGTTATGAACTATTGAGGCTGCCAACACTTGATTGCATCAATTTTTTCTCACGCACATGTTTACTTTTCAGTCTGGTTGAAAAGTTATTCAAGTCTGCTTCTTTGTGACAATTGGTTTGTGAATAAAATTGTGTGCAAGAATTTAGAAAAACAAGGAGAGACATGTCCTGTTTATTTATAACTCAACTCATCTGTCATCTATGTTATTTTATTTTAATTTTCTATTTTTACATTATAAATATAATTATATTAATAATAATAACTCTCGAATGGCCTTGGAACTCCGGAGTTAATGCCACTGTAAAAATATACGTGTTTGTATTTTATTTTGTCTTACCAAATTTAACTAATTTATTTGAAACATCATTGCATGAGAATGTCTCAAACTCATGAAAACCTCAAAACAATAGTTTAAAAATTGAATAAGTTTCAATATATTACATTTAGTTTTTTCAATTTTTCTAAACCTACATTCGTATTACTTTTTGATTACTTTAAAAGAGCTGAAACTGGTGTGGCACAATGGCTTTGAAAACTTCCAAAGAAATAAGAGAAAGTTTTATACAGTTTTTTGGTGAGAAGAAGCACACTTATGTGCACTCTTCATCAGTCATCCCCGCTGATGACCCAACCCTTCTCTTCACCAATGCCGGCATGAACCAGGTTTTATCAATAGTTTTAAGAACATTATAAACCTGTTATAATATAAGCATTGAATGGTGTTCTTTCTTAGACTTCTGATATTTAGAGATAGTTTTATTGGATAATAAAATGTTTGTTTGGATTCAACTTTTTGGTATCCAAATAGAGTTTTTTTATTCATCCACAAAAACTAAAACTTCCTCCCAGTTCAAACCAATATTTTTGGGCACAGTGGACCCAAAAAGTGAGATGGGCAAGTTGGTGAGGGCAGCGAACACTCAGAAATGCATAAGGGCAGGGGGCAAGCACAATGACTTGGACGATGTTGGCAAGGATGTCTACCACCACACCTTCTTTGAGATGCTTGGCAACTGGTCTTTCGGAGAGTATTTTAAGGTGGGAAAAATTTTGTCAAAAAAAATGTTCATTTAAGTTTTTAAAAAACAGTCGATTAATAAAATAAAAGTTATTTATAATTTTTTTTTATAGGTAACTAACTAAATAAATATAAGTACTAATTTAAATTTATTTATATAAATATATATGCAACAAGCCAAAAATACACTACAGAAAGAAGTGATAGAGTGGGCATGGGAACTGTTGACTGAGAGGTGGGGCTTGCAGAAGGATCGTTTGTATGTCACCTACTTCGGAGGAGATGAGAGCAAAAACCTCCAGCCAGACCTCGAAGCTCGTGAATTCTGGATCAAACTTGGGTAAACTTCGCTACTTAACCAACTTCTTAGGCAATAACTTAACTTTCAAATCTTTTTTTAACCCAAAAAAAACACACTCAAAACTTTCACACATACCCAACACCACACAGCACGCATCAATGCATGCAACCTTCGAAACAGACTCCCAGCTGAACGAGTGATGCCCTTCGGCATGAAGGACAACTTCTGGATGATGGGTGACACAGGACCTTGTGGACCATGCTCGGAGATCCACTACGACCGCATCGGAGGTCGCGATGCCAGCAGCCTCGTCAACATGGACGTTCCCGATGTTCTCGAAATATGGAACCTCGTCTTCATCACCTACAACATGTTCCACTTTTAGTTTTAGTTAAATTATAAACTTTATTTTTATTCAAATTATAATGTTTATTCGCATTTAAATTATAACTTTTTTGCGTTTTCTTAGTCGGTCACTTTTTAGATGTTTTACATAGGAATTTTTTCAGACATTAAAGCTATACTTTCACAATATACTTCACAACCTTCATCATTCTCCCAACCTTCTTCATTGACCACAAACGACCACTTCAACACTAACAATCTACTTCACCACCTCCACCAACCACCAAACTACGCAACACTGGTCACCACTCAGGGAGACTGACGGAACCTTGAAGACTCTGCCCAAGAAGAACATAGACTGTGGTATGGGTCTCGAGCGTGTGGTGTCAGTGCTGCAGAACAAGAGCTCCAACTATGACACCGATCTCTTTCTGCCTCTATTTGAGGCCATCCAGAAGGTGGTGGAAGTTTGTTTTTGTTTTCTCTTTGTTTGTTTGATTGTTTTTTTTTTGTTTTTTTTTGTTTGATTGGTTGTTTCTGTGTTGTATGGTTTTTTTCTTTGTTCTTTGGTTGTTATGACTACCACCACAACATCTCCCAAAACAACCGCTACAACTTCAACACAATCACCACAACAACAATCCCAACACCACAGGGCACGGGCATTCGAGCATACACAGGCAAGGTGGGTTCTGATGACGTTGACGGGGTGGACATGGCTTACAGGGTGGTTGCCGATCACGTCAGGACCCTCACTGTGGCCTTCTCCGACGGCGGACAGCCAGACAACGTGGGCAGAGGGTGAGTAAAACTAGTCAAGATGTCGGCTTAAAATTTTATTTTAATATTAACTTTTATTAAAACATTAAGTTCTTTTTGAGTATTAAATCCTCTTTAAATATTGAATTTTATTCATAAATTGAATTTTATTCATAAATTGAAGTTTATTTATAAATTGAATTTTATTTGTAAATTGAATTTTATTTGTAAATTGAAGTTTACTTATAAATTAAATTTGATTTAATTAGTAAGTTCTGTTTAAATATTATACTTAAGTCTCATTTTTAATACGCCAAGGCAAGCAACTATTCATATATTCAAATGTTCAAAAATGATCATTCGGAATATTTATTGTTGATAATAAAATAATATTCTTTCGAAATCCACTTTTCTTTGTTTTTTATTTTCGTTTCACTCCATGGCCAGCTCATGCAACATTCCTCTTTTCCATTCACCACCACCACTCACCACCACCCACTCACCCATTCATTTTCCCACTCACCACTTCTCCACAATCACAACCAATAGGTACGTGTTGAGGCGCATATTGAGAAGAGCCATCAGATATGCCTCTGAGAAACTCAACGCCAAACCAGGCCAACTGGCATCGTTCGTCGATGCTGCCGTTTTCATACTGGTGAGAGGGGTGTGAGGGATGGGTGAAGTTTAAGGGATGGATGAGATGAGAGGGATGGGATGGGATGGGTGAGGTGAGAGGGATGGATGAGGTGTGAAGGATGGGAGGGGTGTAAGGAGGTCGAGTGAGCTGTGAGGAGTTTGAGTGGCATGTGAGGAGATTAGGTGGGATGTTAGTATTCTGATCAATCAAAATTCTCTTCTTTATCCATGCTTGAATCCACACTTCAGGGTGATGCCTTCCCGGAAATAAAAAAAGACCCTCAAAGCGTTAGTATTCATATGAAACGTTGACGTTAGAAAGTTTGAACTTTTGAAGTGTTTGTTTCAAGTATAAATTTCAGACTGCATAAGGCAGTTTTACCACAAAGATGATCGATTGAAATGGCTCAGAATCGATAAAATACTGGTTATCAAGTGGTAGTGTGGTTTCTCTGTTCACGAAACAAGCATCCAAATATTATGTTTTAGCCGTTAGGACTACACCCACACACCTGTTTCACAAAAAGCTCTGCTCTATACACCACAAAGTATCACACTACCGCTACCACACAACCACCGCCAACTTCCAAAAACAAACTGAAAACCAAACGACACTACGTGACAACCACAAGCTACACAAACACCAATAAAAGACCCTAACCCTAAAAATTAAATCCGAAAATCACTCTTATCACAATACACCATTTCACATCACAATCTTTTCACTGTAAGCCATCCACACACCCTCTTCATAAACCCTTTTTGCAAACAACCACAAACGAACCTCCAACCTTCTCACAAAAATCTCTCAAATTCTCACAAACCACCACAAACCTTCCACTTCCATCACAACCACCCACAAACCACCACAAACATTTCTACTACAACCCCCCACAACCTACCACAACTTCTTAAAAACCATCACAAATCTTTACACTTTTGCCCCAACCTCCCACATACCACCACAACCCCCCACAACCCTCCATACCACCACAATTCACCACAACCTCCCACATACCACCACAACCCTCCACACACCACCACAACCCTCCACACACCGCCACAACCCTCCACACACCACCACAATTCACCACAAACCACCACCAGGTGAAGGACATCATCAATGACGAAGAGCAGCAGTTTTTGAAGACCCTTTCAAGAGGGAGGAGGCTGCTCGAACGAACCATCGAGAAACTCTCAGGCACCCTCGTCTTCCCTGGTTTGTTGTTTTTGTTGTGGATGTTGTTGTTTTTGTTTTCGTTGATGTATTGTTGCAGTTGTTGATGTTTTTTTGTTGTTTTTGCTGTCATTGTTCTTTGTTTTTTTTGTCGTGCTATTTATTCTTTTAGTTTTGCTATGAAATAAAAAAAACTAAATTTCATTGAACAATCACCATTACAACAACACTCCGTTACAACAATACCTCTACCACCACACCACACTACGACCATTCAAAACCACCCCACGTAGCAGCACCACATCACACTGCAACACAACACCAATAAACGCCACCACACTGTAACACCACCACCACAACCACCATCACCACCACAACCACCACCATAGGCGACATAGCTTGGAGACTGTATGACACATACGGCTTCCCATGCGACCTGACGTTGTTGATGGCGGAGGAGAGGGGATTCAAGCTGGACCAGGAAGCCTTCGAGGAGGCCAAAAAGAAGGCTCAAGTGAGGGGTGTGCTGGGATAATGATGATGATGATGATGATGATGATGATGATGATGATGATGATGATGATGATGATGATGATGATGATGATGATGATGATGATGATGATGATGATGATGATGATGATGATGATGATGATGATGATGATGATGATGATGATGATGATGATGATGATGATGATGATGATGATGATGATGATGATGATGATGATGATGATGATGATGATGGTGATGGTAGATTGAAAAGGGGGCTGGAGTGATGGTGATGGTAGGTTGAACGGGAGTGTTGGGATGATGGTGATGGTGATTGTAGATTGAGAAAGATGCTAGGATGCTGGTGATGGGGGATTGAAGAGGAGGAGTTCTGTGGTGATGGTAGATTGAGTCATTTAACCATTTACTTCCCTATTCACACCCACCACTAAAATCAATCACCAACTCATTCGTATACCCACCCACTCAACTACCCACACAATCATCACCATCACCACCACCCATCACCACCCAGTTAGCTTCTCAAGTGGCAGGCATGGCGTTAGATGACCAGACGTGTTTGGACGTGCACCTCATCAACCAACTTCAGGATTCCAAGGTGCCCACCACAGACGATGCTCCCAAGTACTCGTACAGCAACAATGGCGGCCAGTATGGTGAGTGGGGGTGTATGTGTGTGAGCCTTGGTACTTTAGTTGGCTTGGATTGGTTTGAGTTCTACTAGACCACCATCCTCCCACCACCATCAACGCTATCGCAAACATCATCACCATCTTCCACACCACTACTCTTAACACCCCAACTCCAACACCACCTCCACAAGAGTTTGCCAGCTGCACAGCCACCATCAAGACCCTGCTGAAGAACAAGAGCTTGGTGCAGGAGGTGTCTTCGGGTGACACTTGTGGAGTGCTTCTTGATGTCACTAACTTCTATGCCGAGCAGGGTGGTCAGATCTACGATGAGGGATTCCTCGTCAACGTTACTGATGAGGTGGTCCTTTGTGGTTTGTGTGGTGATAGTACTAACAGCTTTTGTGATGTTTCGACACCGTTAATAACGTTAGTAATGCAATTGTTTAATTCATGCACGAATCTCATCATATTAATGTCATATGGCGTTTTTAACATCACTTAGTGCAATAAACTGGTGAAACAATCTAATCAAAATCTATCAAATTATTTATATAGCGCCGATTCCACACTGTTCAAAAGCTCTCTGCTACGAACTGTTTGAACAACAAAGTTTTAAGGGCTTCACGAAATGAAAGTAGAGAAGTATTAATAAATCAATGATACAAACAATAGTATCGATGTCAAAAATACGAACAACCACCACCACAGGCGTCCGAAATAAAGGTATGCAATGTGCAGGTGAAAGCGGGTTACGTGTTGCATGTGGGTCAGGTCGAAGGTCACTTCAAGGTCAACGACAAGGTCAAGTGCCTGATCGACGAGGTGGTTGTTGTTGTTACTGTCATTTTTTCGTTGTTTTTGTCGTTTTTGTTTTTATCGCTGTTATTGTTGTGTCTTCTGGATTTTTCTTTTTCGTCTTAGTACTCCATTGTCATTGATGTATGAACTACTTTGGAAGGTTCACTTTTTTGTATTACCTTTTCGTGATCGTCGCTTCCACTATTAACAACATATTAACTATTAACAACGTCTTTTACCGCCTCAAGTTTCGCTACCACCACCTTCATTACAACTTTCATCCACAAAACAATCTAAACCAAAATTTCCATTAACACTCTTTCTACTACCAAAACTTTTTTTCCACACTGTCTTCACCACCCCAGTCCACTCCACCACCACCACTACCACCATCACCACCACTACCACAGAGCCGCAGGACGGACATAATGAAGAACCACACAGGCACTCACATTCTCAACCACGCCCTTCGCAAGGTCCTCAAAGGAGTGCACGACCAAAAAGGTTTGAAATTTTTTTAATTTCCGGCATAAATTTATTTTTTATTCATAATCTTTTGAAAATATTTTTATGAAAATTATTAATAAGTTAGAATTGTTTTTTTATTTGACTTTATTGAATCTTTGATTAATCAAGGATCTTTGGTGGCACCGGACAGACTCAGATTTGACTTCACATGCAAAGTTTGTGTTCGAATCTGTGAATAACAAGACATCTACATCCACCACACCACCTCCACAATCACAACCATCCACAATCCTATCACCGCACTCACAAAACAATGCATAATGACGCCAACACACCACCACAATCAAGTCACATCACATCAAACCACATGCACCACCCACAACCACAGGAAGCGTTGAAAAGCAAAGAGGTGGAAGGGGTGGAGGAGTGCTGTGGCACCTTCACACAAGGCGACAAGAAGGTGTACTCACAGCTGGTTCCACTGGCGCAGGCGAAGGCCATCCAGGGACTCAGGGCCATGTTCGATGAGGTAGGATTCTATCAGAGTGGAATCCACACTTGCTTGTTTCAGCGCTTTATTATTCTACACGTTTATGCATTCATCGCTAATAATTTTCTGAATATCTTATTTATTCTTAATTTTAAAATAGTTTATATTCTTCTTTCTCTTAACCCGCTTTTTGGCTATACTCCTAGGATTATCTTAATGAATGAATGTACAATTTTCCATAGCGCACATTTTCACAATGTGTTGTCTCAGATGCATTTTTCAATTCATTTAAAAATCATAAAACAAAAAAAATGAAAGTCGCAGTTCCCTATTCTGAATTATTTCAAGTTTGAAAACTGAAGATCTAACAACAATGCAGTACTTATAAGTCCTTTGTTATTTCGTCACCAAGCAACAAAGACTCTTCCCCTTCCAGGCCTACCCAGACCCCGTGATGGTGGTTTCCATAGGAATTCCTATTGAAGACCTCCTCAAGGACCCCAACAATGGACTCGCTCACGAAACATCGGTGGAATTTTGTGGAGGAACGTGAGGAAGTTTTTATTTTTAAAAAAAAAAATTTTTTTTTTGTTTTGATATGATTTTCTTTTTATTCACGTGTTTTCAATTTTGCTTGAGTTTTTTTTCCATTTTTTGCTAAAGTTCTTTCAAGACTTCTTTTTAGTCATCGAAAGGCTTTTTCAAAATTTGAATCTATGTTCACTTTTACCGCCACCATTACTATCACGATTACAGCCTTCGGCACGGCGACCGCTTTAACCATTATCGCCATGAAAACCACTGCCACAATAACCATAACTTTCACCAAAGTTGCCATAACAACCACTTGTAACACAACCACCATCACCTTGACAACCACCACTTACCACCATCACCTTGACAACCACCACTATGACAACCACCATCACTTTGACAACCACCACCACGACAACCACCATCACCCTAACAACCACCACAACGCAGCCATCTGGTGAAGAGTGACGACGTGGAGAAGCTGGTGATCGTGTCTGAGGAGGCGATCGCCAAGGGACAACGCAGAATCATCGCCGTCACAGGCACCGAGGCCAAGAAGGTGCTAGAACTTTTTGTGGGGATCTTTCCAGGGCTTGAAGTTCTAACGGGTGGCTAACGCCACTTTATTAACACTCATCCATGTAATATAGCTTTGTTTTGCAGTGATGTTGTAGCTTTGTTAATCGTTACTGGTTTGCTTTGTTCATTTATGAGGCGCTATGTGGATGTTTACAGGGAAGAATAATACGCATAAAATAAAGGAAACACACACCCACACGGAAATTTAAACACATACAACTGTCCATCAGGCGCTACATAAAGTGGATCTGTTGACGAAGAGTGTGGGGGACTTGAAAGCGAGTGTGGAGGAGGCCTTGAAGAAGCAGGTGGATGTGCAAGTGCAAAAGGCCTTCCTCAGGAACATCATTGACCTCACCTCTGTACGTGTGGTTGTGTGTGTGTGTGTGTGTGTGTGTGTGTGTGTGTGTGTGTGTGTGTGTGTGTTTGTGTGTGTGTGTGTGTGTGTGTGTGTGTGTGTGTGTGTGTGTGTGTGTGTGTGTGTGTGTGTGTGTGTGTGTGTGTGTGTGTGTGTGTGTGTGTGTGTGTGTGTGTGTGTGTGTGTGTGTGTGTGTGTGTGTGTGTGTGTGTGTGTGTGTGTGTGTGTGTGTGTGTGTGTGTGTGTGTGTGTGTGTGTGTGTGTGTGTGTGTGTGTGTGTGTGTGTGTGTGTGTGTGTGTGTGTGTGTGTGTGTGTGTGTGTGTGTGTGTGTGTGTGTGTGTGTGTGTGTGTGTGTGTGTGTGTGTGTGTGTGTGTGTGTGTGTGTGTGTGTGTGTGTGTGTGTGTGTGTGTGTGTGTGTGTGTGTGTGTGTGTGTGTGTGTGTGTGTGTGTGTGTGTGTGTGTGTGTGTGTGTGTGTGTGTGTGTGTGTGTGTGTGTGTGTGTGTGTGTGTGTGTGTGTGTGTGTGTGTGTGTGTGTCATAATCGATATTATTAAACAAAATTTATCTTAGTTTCATTGAATATCACTTTATACCTACCAGAAAAAGCAATAAATGAGAATAATGAAAAATAAGCTTCTATGCCTACTGAAAATTTTATATGTTCAAACGGGTTTAATAGTGCAATCTTTTAACAAAGGGTAAGAGAAAATAAAAGTTGAAGGGGGTAGTTACAAGAGTTTACACAGCTACACAACCGCCAGGAGGTGAACCAGGCCGTGATACAGTGCTGGAGGAAGGAGAACATTCGAAACGAGTTGAATGCCCTCAAGAAGAAGTTGGATGACCTTGACCGCAAGAAGAAGGCGCTCTTGCTCACCTCTGTTGGTTGGGAGGGTTGCGTGGCTGTGTGTGTATGTTGTCTCGCTACTGAATTTCTATTACATTTTTGACCGAATGTTTGGGAAGAATGTCGTAGAAGTTTTGGTTTCGGGAATTCACTCATGTCGTTTGAGTTGAGATTGAATTAATGAAGCTGTTGATAAATTTTCAGTGCAAGTCAAAAACTTAAAAGGTCGAAAGCATTATTAACTTTCAAACTTGAATATTCAAAACATAATGCTTCTCCACGTCACCAGGTGACTGCAGAGGCGAAGGAGAGAGCAGCTTCGGACGACTTCAGGTGCGTCTACGTGGTCAGGCAGTTCGATGCGCTCTCCGACTCAAAGGTGGCTTGATAATCTTTCAAGTTGATTCATTTAAATTATTTATTTTATGTTTAAATTTTTAATTATTAATATATTTGAAAAAAATGGTCATGCGTATAGTTAATCAATTGATTACTTGGTTATGCATCTGTGCACCTCACGAATGAATAACTGAAACGTTCTGTTAGAAAAGATTTCAAAGTTTAACTCAAAGTTTCAATACTTCAGTACTGCTCGTTCTCGATCTTTCTAGTAATACTATAAAGCGTATTTTCGCGTTACCACCAGTCTTGTACTGTGTACTGCACTACCACACAGGCGTTGGACGGGGCGATGAAGCAGTACAAGACACAGCTGCCTGACACCGCCTGCTTCTTCTACTCCGTCGATCATGAGGCCTCCAAAGTCGTCTGCATGGCCAGCGTCCCCAACGTTAGTGATCTTGCTTCAACTGAGTGGGGATTGATTGACTAATCAATTTTTTTATTAATTTTTTTTTATTAATTCATTTTTTCATAAATCTATTGTTTTATTTATTCATTTTTTCAATTAATCTATTAGTTTTTAAATGATTGAATTGATTGCTGGATTGATAAATAATAATTAATAATAAATAACTTAATCTGACTAATTAAGCGTTTATTTCACAAGTAGGTTTACTTTTTTCACTTCACGCCGCAGTCACTGGTGAAGAAAGGTCTAAAGGCGAACGAGTGGATATCGAGTGTGCAGAAGTTGATAGAGGGGAAGGGGGGTGGAAAAGAGTTGAGTGCCCAGGCGACTGGTGGTTGCGTGTCGAAGGTGGATGAGGTGGTGAGGGTGGCCAACTCATGGGCAGTGCAGAAACTGTCCCTCTTGAAACTGGCGGAAGTGTTGCCCATCAAGGACAAGGCGCAGTTGGACAAGCTGTGTCACAGCCTCAATGGTGAGTGCTTGTTTCCATATGCATTGTGTTGCTCTTGAAAAGTTTTTTCAGTTATGGGTTTTGATTTATGATTTGAAGCTTTAGCTGGATTATGTCGCTGTACTGAAACTGTCATCGTGTTTTCGTATACCTCACTTGTATAGATATATGCTTACTAGCTTTAAACTTCCTTCAGAACGCCTGGCTGACAGTAGCTACATCGATGGCTCACAGCCCTCTCAAGCGGACAGTCTGGTATACCGACTGGTGCAGGAGGCGAGTATCAGTGCAGAGACTCAGACCCACCTCTCCAGGTGGAAGTCACACCTGGATAGCTTCAAGGACCAGGTGATCACCATGTTCCCACTTTAAACGGAAGCGACAAATCACTATTTCAATGTTGAAGAATTCGTTTATTCAATTATTTAATTCAATCAACCACTTCTGAATATTCGCTAATGCCACCCACCGTAGGTCTTCAAGCTTCCAGGAGAGCAGAAAACATTGGAGCAACTAGGCATTAATTGAACGTCTTTCAACCACTGCCAATTGAACGTCTTTCCATGCTAATACAAGCCCATTTAACCTTGTTACAAGCCTTGTATCTCGTATAACCTTGTCATAACTTTATTGATAGATCCAGAAAAGAGCTATGACTTTAAATAAAACCATACGGCGTAACGCTTTATTTAATGAAAAGCCTTTGATTTGGGTTATTGAACTTCAGAATGGAAGGCAAAAATTTTGATGATTAAGTAGCAAAAAGGAAATTTCGAAAAAGTAAGTGAAGCATGATGCTTGAAAATTACATAGAGATGGTAACACAATAAGCGAGCTACATCTAAACCAAAGCGTTTGCGGACAATAATCGGTAGCAGGTAGGACCACAAAGTAACACCACTTCACCATCGAAAGAGGCGAAGACATTAACTTTGAGGTAACTGGAGCAATCTTTTTGAAAATCTAGGAAACGCATAATAGACGAGCAACACTAAATACCATTTGGAGGTCTTTCTAAATGAGAATATAAGCGTGGCCTGCTTGGGCGTTAGATGAAGGGTATGCGGTAGGCATCACAGACGAGGTCGGGTTCCCTGATGGCGACGGAGCACCTGGAGGCGGGAGGACTCACTTTGATGTTGGAGGCCGCGAGGCGGTCGTTGAGGGTGGCCAGCCACGAGAGGAGCACCTTGCTCTGGTGGGTCGGCACCACAAGCACCTCCCACTTCTCACTCTCGTTCCAGGTGGCTCGGGCGTCAATGAGGTGAGGCAGGATGTTGTGGTCAGGGTTGCTCGAGCTGAGCACGTAGTAGCTGGCCCTGACCCTCCTGAAAAAGTCCAAATCGGCGTGTGGAGGGATGTAGGCCAGATCAACGTAGAAGGGAAGCACAGGCTTCAAGGGAGCCTTGCGCACTTCCTGTTTGCGAGAGGCTGCCTTGACGTCCTCATGTGAGGGAGGCTTCTTGATGCTCTTGGCCGGGGTTTTTTCGCTCGAGGCATCCTTCGAAGGACTGGGAAGTCCCAAGGGCGCCTCCCACTCCTTTGATGGGTCAAACTCTGATGGAGTGTGGAAAGGAGTTAGATAAGCTATCAGTATTAGTAGAAAAAATACTAATACTAATAACCAAATACTAATTAGTAATATCTGTATCAAAGATCATAGTGAATATGAATATTTCATCAAACTAAAATTTTTTAAAACAATGCTGTTAATAATTCTATAAAAACTTATTAACGATTGTGGAGGTCGGAGAGAGGAGGAATAGCTTGCTGCTTCTCTTCCACTTCCTTGTCCTCATCCGCCTTCTCCTTCTCCTTCTCACTCAGTCCCTCCTTCCCCTTCAATGCATCTTCAGTCCCGACCACAAGCCCATCAACCTTCGCAACAGCTACATCAACAGCAGCATCAACAGCTGCAACAGCCGCATCAACAGCAACAGCAGCTGCATCACTAGCTACAGCAGCAACAGGGCTTTCTTGAGTGCCTTCAGGTGATTTTGAGTCCTCAAGAGAAATCAAGGGCTTCTCTTCTTGCTTCTCGGGAGACTTCTGTTCAACAGCCGCTGAGTCTTTCTTGTCGGGTGTCTTTTCGGTGCTCTTTTTCTTCTCAGCAGATTTTGCGAGGGTTGTTTTCGGTGGAGTTTTCTTGTCTGATTTGAGAGGCGTTTTCGAAGCTTCAGACACTTCTGACGCTTTGGCTTGAGGGACTTTGGGCGACTTTTTGGCGGCGAGTTTTTCGGGTTGTTTGGGTGACTTGGCAGTAGGCTTGACATCCTTCTTGTCAGTGGCGCTTGGTGTCTTCAGAGGCCTGGCTGTGGTCTTTGCTGGAGGCTTTCCTGAAGAGGCCGCAGCTCGAGCTTCTGGCTTGGCACTCTTTGTGCCCTTGACATCAGCAGCTTTGGCAGTTTTGACATCCTTGCCGTTCTTAACGTCACCCACTTCAACTTTGGAAGCAGGCTTGGCATTGAGTGGCTTCTTGAAAGGGGCCTTCTTGGTCTCGACAGGAACCTTCCTGAGTGTCTTGTCGAGTGAAGAAGAGGAAGGCGACTTGGATCCTTCCTTACGAGTGCTTGGCTTGCCTCCTACAGGCTGCCTCACTCCCGAAGAGGCCTTCTTGACAGGGGCAGCTCCAGTGTGGGTCTGCAGTGCCGTCACAGTCTTCAGCTTCTCGAGGCCCTCTGCCAACTTGGCAGCAGGGATCCTGCCGGGAAACAACATGCGGACCATCGGCTCCTTGGAGTGCGCCGCTGGTTTCCACAACATCACACATGAAATCGACAGCTGTTGGATGGAAAAATGAACATATCGTGAAATCTCTAAGTAATTAGCAAACTATCAATGCAAGCTGTATAAAAAACCAATTAAATCATACACGATACAATGACTACCACTCACGCTGTCAGAAACAGGCACTCCTCCTTTGTATGAGTCGACAGCTTTGGACCATGCATGCAAGAAGTCCTTGAACTCCTTGGAGTCGAGGTGGGGACTGATGACGTACATGTCCAGAGATCCATGACCCACCTTGTAGTAGAGATTCACAAAAGAAAAGCCGAGGCCTGCGGAGGGGGAAAGGTTGAGGAGGGAGAGGTGCTCTGCCATCAGTCGACCCTCCTCTGCCAGGGACACCACTAGACCCCTAGTGAGTGAATTGCTGATTGATAATATTAGTAGTTCAGGACTGATTCTTAAATGGCCTATAAGAACAAACAATGGACGTAACCGTGCAAATGTTGTAGTGAGTTATGAAGTAATTGAGAATGCAAAATGTGTAACTTTTAAATTCTTCAATAACTTATTGAATCAGAGTCGCAAGCACTGACGAAGTGGTTCTGGGGTGTTCTGCTCCGTCAGCAGGGGCGACTTTGTGGCGAGCATCCCCGATGTTGAGCATCACAGTGCCCAGGGCAGGCTTGAGCTTTTCGAGGGCCTGTTTCTCAAAGAAGGAGGAGAGACCAAGGGTGTTGTCAGCCGATAGCCTGGTCATGATCACTGCATCCAGACGCACCAAATGACGAACCAAGTTGTAAAAGCAGCTTGTTTTGCTGTACCTGTAAGATTGATCATGGCTTGAAAGGCCTGTCTAGACCAGTGGATTAACTACACATTGAAATATTGAGAGATTGAAATATTGCGTCGATAGAAATATTCTTAACTGAAAAGTGCTTTCTTATCTTGAAGTTATATCAATAGATAACATGAGTGGATTTGTTGTGGAGCGATTTATGACGAAGCAAACCATATGAATAAAAAGTGCATAAGAAACGAGAAGTTAAGAGAGAGAATGCTGAAAATGTGCGGAATTTACAAGAACCAGTGTGCACGTTGCTTCATTCTGCCTACCACCTTCAACATAAACATTCGTTTGAGTGCTAATGAAAGACTAAAACAACGGTTTTGAATGTAATTAATTTTCTCTTCTTTACTAAAAACAAACAAAACATAAAAATCAAATTTTTTTTTAAATTATTCAGTCTATTGTGCAGGTTGTTAGTATGTTAATATGGCTTTTGGTTATACTGTTTGCCAACCTACTTATTGAACAAGCCACTATTTGTTCTCATCCCATGCAAACCATTGTTTCAGGCATTGTTTCATTGATTAATCATTGACTCATTGAACTTGCAGTCATAAATCTCACAACTCGTTCAACTTGCATGCAACTTTTATGACTTTGAAATTTAAAAATCCCACAACTTAATCAACTTTAAGAGTCAAATATTTGAAATCATATTTTAACATTTACTTTTATACTATTTAAAACTAAAAAGATCAAATAAAATCTGCAAGTATAACATTTTTATGCCCACATCAGCTTTAATACTTTCAACTACTACTCAACAGTAACCACAATTAATCAACCAATCCCATTTCCATTTACCCCCAACAAACCCTCCATCAATAAGAATGGTGAATCCAGTGACTCCAAATAGGAAGCTGTCACCCTGTCCAGCAGGAAAGATGTAAGCTGTGGGTTGGTCAAAGGTGATGTTGCCAGTGGGAGGAGCAGACTGGAGTCGATCGCCAATAGAAGGGGTGCTCAGAAAGGGTGAGATGTAGTCCGAAAGCTTGATCAGACCACTCTCATCTGTCAGCGTACGTGTTGGCCTGATTAACCGGATCTGGTGGTGGGGTGGATGAGTGTTGGAGGTGATAATGGAGGTTTTTTCAATAAATTGGAAAACCATTTGACTGATTAAAACCGAAAAATTAAACTAAAAACCTTGAGTTTTGGGTTGATTTTGGCGAAAGAAGCCTCCGTCCACTCGGTGAAAGGCCTCACAAAAGAGAGGTCAATGAGTGTCTCGGGCGGCTTGATGAGAGCATCCATCACTGGAGCCTTCTTGAGCACCTGGCAAAAGTTCTGAAAGGTGAAAACGCCGTCACTAAGCAGCCAAGCGCCTGAGTTCATGAAGACTGGCCCAGAGTGGAGCAGGTATTTGTACTTGGAAGGAGTCAGCATGAATGTGTGCAGTTCATCGGCCACCAACTCCACTCTGGGATTGATGATAGTGGTAATCTGCAAGTCTCCAAGCTCTGTCTTGAAGAGAAGATCACCTGTGGTTTAAAGTTGTTTCTGGTGATTTGGTTTTGGTAAGTTAAATATTTAAAATATTTTTCAACTATTCTTTCTGGCTAATATCGTTTTTTTCAATAGACACAATTATATAAATCAAAACAATCACAGACCATCCTGACTGATTGGTTGAAAGTTTTGAATGGATTGAATTTTTTGGTTCAGATCGCATCCTGACTGATCGCAATCCCAATTGCTCAGCTCTTGTAATTGCATCAAAATATTACAAATTCATTTATGCTTCTTATGAAACTTGATACTCATGATGAGAGTTGAACTTACTTTTAATGAGAAAATAAGACAAATGGTCTTTACGACAAAGCTTGTACACCAGAAGCCATTAGTTAAATCATTTTAAAATTCAAATTGACCGGCAAATAAATGGTCTTCTTTCTATACTTTAAAACAATTTTAAAATCAAAAACTATTTTGAAAATAACAATAAAACTCTTCTTACCAGTAACAATTCTTTCAAAAATCAAATCTTTCTGCTCCACATTCAATGGTTCTGCAACCACCAAAAAGAGTGACGAAACAACAAGGTCGGACTCGAGATTTTCATTTTTAATTTTATCATCCGTTTTGCTGTTATTTTCTTCATCCATTGTTAGTACTGGCTCAGATTCCACTTGTGCCATATTGATTTCTAGCTAAGCCAAGTCAGTACACAAAACTGAGACAGGAAAGCATTAAGCTCTTTGATCACATGATGTTTAAAAAAATGTTTATGAAAGGCACTGAAAAATCTTTAAACAATTTTTTACTGAGCATTTTACATTCAATTTATGAATTATTTTCAAACTTTTAATAAAAAATCTATGTTTAATAATAAAAACAAAAAGCGGGTCGATTGCTTAGGCATTAAGTATAAAGTTGGTTCATCATTTTTTTTGTTTTATTATTTACTGAATATTTGCTGTACTAAAATTTCTAATATTAGGATTTTATTAAAACTTTGATTAAACAGTAGGTACTTCACATTTAGCTCTCAACTGATCTTGAATTTTAATGCTAAAATAAAAATTACTATTAATAATAAATGATTTGAAAATTCTTGTGAGTCAACCTAAAACTTTCTTTTTTTTGAAAAAGTACCTTGAACTTTTGAAAATTATAAAATATTAATTAACTTCTTTTAAATTCAGTTTTTCAATTAATTTTTTTAAAATAAATAATTAGCCTTAGTACCTATTTGATTCGAAGGCTTTGTTATCAATTTATTATAATATATCGAATTAAACTTCATTTTTCATCTTTAACATTCGTTTTTTTTGGTTTTTACAATATACGATGATTCAGTGACATTTTTTTCTTAAAATACACTTTTAGAATAAATAATTTTGTCTCGAATTAAGCTACTTTCGAAGGGATACAATTAATATACTAGTTACTATAGCGTAATCCCATGAAGATCCCGTGGAGATCTGTTTCAATTTAAAATAAACAACTCACTCGACACGAAGTAGAACTCATTCTGAGCGATGAAAATGTTTTATTAAAGGCATAAACGCGTGGAATGTATGCAAGTAGTCAGAATGCAGATTTCGCGAACTATAGAAAAGGCTATAAGAAAAATCTTGAAAAGCTCATTCTAAATGGTATTTACAAAATCCAATGATCGCAACGTTAAGTTTTTTGCTTGAGTCCTTCAAATAAGTAGATGTGTTAATTGTTGAAAAGATAATGCATATTAAATTTTATCGCTTAAAAATTATTAAATGCAAATTTATTTCTAAAGACCCATCAAAACACTGCCAAATAATTAAAAAGATCTCAGCGAAGTGACTAGTTAAAAAAAACGCCCGAATGCACCTCCGAAAATCGGCGAAGATCCTTCGTAGTGTAAGCCATTTCAAAATTAATCAGGCAATATGAAAAGATTGAGAAAAACATGATCAAAAAGAAGCATCGTGTATCATGCCTTAAAACAGGAATAATACTTGAGAAATATTGTGCTTGAAGTTGAAAAAACAACTCTAAGTTTGGACTGGAATGTTTGGTGGAGGAATCATGAAAGACGGAATTGTGTTGCGATTTGATACCGACCAATAAACACAAGCATACAGACATACGCATACAAAAAGACACCCACACAGCCACACAAAACACACATTAGCCCATACATCGCTATTTCAGAAAAAACATTCATGCAAGATAATTAATCGGTAACGATGAGTTGCTTAATGGCTCGTATCCAGGTGCTCTTTTCCTCCTTGTTACTGCACAACCAGTAGTGTTGTCTGCCACTCGCCTGCTCCAACATTCCAAAGCCATTCGCCAGACTCACAAGTCTGCTGCTCGTGTCTTGTTGGTTTGGTTTTGTTGATGTGATTGTGATGTGGTGTGATGTAGTGGTTATGTGTGGTGTTGTGGTGCGATGTTGATGTGATGTGATGGTGATGTGGAGGTGGCGTGGAGATGTAGAGGTGATGTGGTGATGTAATGTTGGTGGTGTGTGGGTGGGTGGTAATAGTAATATTGTGATAGTAGTCCTGATGTGAAGCTAGCTTTGCTATAGTGCTATTGATGCCAAGGTAGTAGTGTTGATGAAATAGTGACGGCACAGATGCGGTTGCGCTTGTAGCAATAAATAAGACAACAGTTCCGCTTGTACTGTTAACAGATTTTACAATTTAAAAAAAAATCGCATCTTATTAGAAAGCAAAATATACCAATGCAAAAAAAGTAAACTAATAAATCTTATTTATGAGGCACTATGTAAAGTAACAGAGACGCCAATTATGCAGCGAGAAGGTCCGCAACCTTTATAGAGGGCCTCCTGCAGTTTCAGGTGCTTGAGAGTGATGTGTTCCTTGTAAATGAGCGTGTTTTTGCGAATCAGGTCCTGAGGTGTGGAGATTTATGGCAAAAAATTAATGTGCATGTAAACCCGAATCACTCGAAAATTTTCCTTATTCGTCAGCAGTGATTAAGTACTAAAACACGAGCTTCAGTTGGCGCTTTACAAATTAGATTATTATTTATTATTATTATTATTATTATTATTATTATTATTATTATTATTATTATTATTATTATTATTGTCGTTGTTGTTGTTGTCGTTGTTGTTGCTGTTGTTATGAGACGCGCCTATAAATTTGATTGTTGACTGAGAGAGAATTATTCATTGATAATTCCAATTTATTTTTGATGTACTCGAATGCTCAGCGTGAATTAAATTAATTCTTTTTTTAAATTTATTTGTCTAAAAACAAAAAGAACCGACTGAAGGGCGTGAGCGATAAATCATCGATAACTGCGTGCGTTCCAATTGATGACCTCATTATTATTCGCCATGTTTTTATTGTAGTTCAAAGTATTGTCTTTTTCATATTTATTAAATTTTATGCGTTGTACTTAAATTCTGTTTTATAGAATTTTTATCTATTGCATTATGTTTCCAATAAATAATTAATCCATATGGTATTGTATTGTGACATATTTGGATTAATTCAAAGTAGAATGAAAATAATTGGAAAGTTTTGAATTTTAAAATTAAAAAAAACAAAGAATTAAAAATGTAAAATATTAAAGAAACAAAGAACCAAAAATATAAAAGAATAAATTAACAAAAAATAAAAATTATAAAAGATTAAAATTATAAAAGATTATTAAGAATTAGGGTATTAAAAAATTGGAATAATGAAGAATTAGGATTATGAATGATTGGGATTATGGCGGATTATGATCATGAAGGATTGAGATAATAAAGGATTAGCATGGGAATAAGTTTCAATGGATCACCTTCTTGCACACCACCATCTGCTGCTTGAACAAGAAGCATACTCTATGGTGCTGCCAACCCCTGCTGCTTAACTGGGTTACGAGGTGGGTGATTGCATACCTAATTCAGCTGCTTGTCTTGCTGGTTAGTTGTTTATACCGTTGGTTAATTGGCTGTAATGCTAAATGTTTGTTATTGTTGCTGAGTGTTTTTGATTGTTGAATTACTGGTAAATGTTTAGTGACAATTTTTCGAATAAATCATTTGCACGAAATAGTATTTCTTCATTACTGAATAACGAAGTTTTGGTCGGCTGGAAAGTTGAACAATTATTTAGAAAAACATGAAAAAATTATTGATGGAAAAAAAAGAAACCAAGTAGATCGATGGCGTGCATCAAGAAATATTAATTTTTTATTATGCAAGTAACTACGCCATTATTAAAATCCTCACTTCTCATTATTCACCTCAACAAGTATATTTTTAAACAACACCTTCCAACTATTTTTTATTAATATTTGATCAAAATAATAATCTATAACCTATATATTTTTTTAATTACGAAAATTTTTTATTAAAATTTTTTTTCCACCTTGGTGAGTTGGCCCGTGTGTCTGAGAGAAGAGCTGAGACAGCTGAAGTCTGGGCCCTGATGGTATGAACGAGGTGGTTTATGGTGGTGTTTAGCAGAGGGCTGGTTGGAGAGAGATGGTGGTGATGTGGAAAGATATTGTAATGCTTGTAAGAAAAGTGCTCGTGGGTTAGAAGAAAACTATAGAAGTTTAAGATGTGTGAAAATAAGTTTTGCATTTTTGCTACGCTAGCTTTCAAAATTGAAAGCGTAAACTTTAAAAATATTTTATTTTTCAACATTTTCAAGCTTCAATAAAAACTGAATTTTTTAAAATAAATTTTCAGTTTTCATAAATTTTGAATGATTATTCAAAACCAAAAAAAATAATGAATATGAAAAAAACACCATCACGACACCACACCACCACGAAGTCACAAATACAACATAACAACACCTTAGCAACATCTCAGCTACACCTCAACACCTCAGCAACATCTAGGCAGCATTTCAGTAACACTTCAGCTACACCTCAACACCTCAGCAACACCTCAACAACCCCTCAGCAACACCTCAGCAATACCTCAGCAACATCATAAAAACACAACAAGAATACCAACCTTCCAACCGACAATACTTTCAAACTTGCGAAACTCCGCTTTCAATTCCTGAAATGGTTGGAAATCATTAGAAGCAGATGACTCGCTGACCTTTGAAAGACTTTTTCGTTATTTTTAACTTAATTTTCATTTTCTAACTATTTTTATAATTTTATTTTAATTTTAATTCAAATTATATTTTTTAATTCTTCACAAAATAAGTATATTAATAAATTTATGAAATAAAACTATTGAATTTTTTTTAAAGTCTTTATTATTTTATTATTTTTTATTATTTTACATTAAAAAACTGATTTTATGAATAGTTAATTTGATTCCATGCTTTGATGTAGGTTTTGTTTAAATTGTACACAAGGTACGAAATCGCTTAGGCCTCTCAATAACCTGCAATTTTTTTATCTCGTTTATCTTTGTCGCCAATGACAACATTAACTCAATGGCCAACTGGAGAGGGATAGGTTATATGGGTCATGGTGATGATAATGATGATGATGATGATGATGATGATGATGATGATGATGATGATGATGATGATGATGATGAAGATGATGATGATGATGATGATGATGATGATGATGATGATGATGATGATGATGATGGTGATGATGATGATGATGATGATGATGATGATGATGATGATGATGATGATGATGACGATGATAAAAATGACAACGATGATGACGACGATGATGAAGATGAAAACTCCCATAACGACGGAGGTTAATCACCTTGAGGTTGGGGTGGTCGTTGTGTTGCGGTGGAGTGCACCTGGTGTGGAGAAGAGAACACGGAGAAATATCAAAAGAAAGTCTTCAATTTTTTGATTAATTACAAACTCGAGTGAAAAGTATAACTATAAATAATCAAATATGGAAAAACATTTTCAGCGAGCGTTGAAAAAGGTAACAACAAGAAAAAATGCAAACACCGGCAGCAGCACATAAAGGCGCCAATGCACAGAAATAAAAGCACGTATTCACACACCCACAGACACGTTTTATCACAAACATACGCAATTAATATTATAGACATTAGCTGACACACAAAAAAACTTGGTATTGATTAAGAAGAATGAGAACAAAGAAGGAAGTCATGCAGATGCGAAATTGAAAATTTATAAATTCAGAAAGCTAAGAAGTTGTGAAGTTAGAGGTTGCATGGTGTGGGCACCTGTAGAGCTGTTTGAGTTGCAAGGGATACTTGCATATCTTCTGCACGGGAGTGAGCAGGAAGGCCTGCAAGGGGAGCTCTATCATGCGTCTCTCCTTGCGACACAGCTGCCGTGTGGTGGTGGGTTGTGATGAACAGGTGGGTTATGATAGTGATTTGGCTGGTTGTTATGGTGGTGATAATTGCCATGGTAGTGGTTGATGGTTGTGGTGGTGTTGACATTGTAGATTGGTTGGTTAAGGTGGTTGGTTTCAAATGAGTTTATTGATTTTACGTGGGAGCAGTTGGTGTAGTTGTTGTGCTGGACCGACGATTGTGAATAGCGGTTGGTTGACGGTGTGAATACGGCTGGTACGGTGGTTGTGGTTGGTATGATGGTTGGATGGTTGTGGATCGTGCTTGGTCAGGTGGTAAACGGCTGGTTCGAAGAGTAGATGATAGCGATGACTGTATACAAAAACTTATAGTTAATAACGCTAAAACAGGCAACTGAAGCGCCAATGGTGGTGAATGATGATGGTGGATGATGATGATGGTGAATGATGGTGGTGAATGATGGAGGTGAATGATGGTGATGAATGATGATGGTGAATGATGGTGGTGAATGATGGTGGTGAATGATGATGGTGAATGATGGTGGTGGATGATGATGGTGGCGAATGATGCTGGCTGTTAGTTGTTTCAAAGCACCTCGAAGAAAGTGCGGTATTCGTCCCTCTTGCAGATGTTGCTGAGGCAGATAGAAGAAGCCTGGTTGTTGAGGCAGTATTCCGTGTATACGTCAAACCTCCGGTGCTGTGGGCCAGTTTAAGAGGTAGTGGAATGATTATTTTTTGGATAACTTGGTGCTTTCAATCTTGTAAAAAATGAACAATTGTTTGAATTTAATTTTGGAGAATATTTCAGCGCTAGAGAGTGCATATGAATTGATTCTGTCAATAGAAATGAGGCATATCAAGTATGGATGGCTGCCAAATCATAAATTCAATCATTTTTATTCTTTTCGTCTTATTAGAAGACTTCATTTCTTGAAGTGGTGAAAAATATTTACTTACATAAGAAATCTAGCAAAAGTTGAAAATGACCGAGTTTCATAAGCTTAAAAGCACAATATATTCTTCTTGATGTTCTGAATATATGAGTTCTTATGGAGTTATAAGAAGACAAAAGAATTCTTCATATTCAGGTCTTCAAAGGCCTCGCATACGAAAATCAATAAGCACCATGAATGCCAATGACCTTTACAAGTGTGATCATCACCACCACCACTATCATCATCATCATATCCATCGTCATCATCATCACCACCACCACTACTATCGTCATCATCATATCCATCGTCATCATCATCATCACTACCACCATCATCATCATCATCATCATCATCACCACCACCATCATCATCATCATCATCATCATCATCATCATCATCAGCATCATCATCATCATCATCATCACCACTATATTATTTTTCATCTTCATCATGCTCATCATAAGCAAAAAAATATTTCTGCTTAAACGCACAAAACCATATTGACGTCAATGAATATCATCATCATCATCATCATCATCATCATCATCATCATCACCATCATCATCATCATCATCATCACCATCATTATTATTTTTAAATTATTATTAAAATTATCCTTATCATCTGAGTCATCATTATTAATATCACGAGCATTATTATTGCAATAACTACCAACACAATACGACGGAAATGGTTTTATATAAAGGTCGTCTTTTTAATGAAACTTGAAAAACTCTTTTTAAAAAATTAGAATTTTTTTAAAAAATCTCACCATAATAGAAATAAAAAAAATTATTCACATTACTGTTGTTCTGGTCATGACAGAAATGTCATCTCGGGTGCATCATATACAATCAATGTTTGCTGAGAAACAAAATTAAATACAATTTTTGTTTGTCATCATAAAAAAATAATAATATTTTCTTTTTTAAATATTTTTTGCTCTTGCACTCGCGCGAATCGTAAAATTGATTTTATTTTCGCAATGGAGTGTCTTTCATCGACGAATTATCAGATTTCTTAGTGTTAAATTATTTTTAAGTTTTGAGTCAAATATTTGAAATTATATACTTCATTTATTTTTCAATTTTTATAATTTATTGCTCCAACATGTCCATTATTATTTCAAACTTGCCATTTTTATTATATATTTTTTGGTAAAACTTTGTTATCGGTGGATTTATAAAGTAATTTAATATACTTTCAAAATTAATTTTTTTCATATTAAAAATGTTTTCAGTTAATTTTATTTTCATGTTTTTCTTAAGTTTTTAATCTAAATTTTTTCCTAAATGAAAGATTATGCTCTAATAACTTTTTCCAACGTAACCTTCAACAGTTTCAAAATATATTACTTATATATTTCATTCATGTTGTTATTAGTTATACAATTCAAAAAACTTCCACGTCATCACGCCTACTAGAAAATTCCCCATAATCCCCTTCACCCCCCACATCTTGCCTCCCCAACCACCACCACTACCACACACATTGCGCACGAAGACACCTCCCAGACAAGCCTCTTGGACTCTACCAGCCTTGGCCACGCTACTGCGCAGTTGCTCCACAAAGTCCCGCGAAAAAGTACGCACGTGCTCGATGTTGCCGAATATCTGAAGCCAAATTTGATTTGAAGTGATTTGAGGTGACGTGTCAATGTGATGGGCGTGTGGACGACGAAATCTACTTTTGTCGCCTTTTTTTGAAAAAGTATTAATCAAAAATAAATTAATAAATACGAATTAACTACTATTAAGATGAAAATTTGAAAAAAAGTTTTTTAAAATTATTTTTAGTTGAAAATTCATTTGCAAGGATGAATGACCTTCTTAATGTCATCTTCACTCAAGACACTGAAACTTTTGTACAAAAATCCCTGTGTGGTAAAGTGACAAATTTAGTTTAATGAAATATATATAATGTTTATTGTAAGCTACAAATGATAACTCTGAGTCAGAGACAACTTAGTTCTTTCAAACAATGCATTCATCCAAACAATGCCTTCATCCAAACATTCACCCATTCCAACAGAAAATATCCATTTAAACAAACATCTTTCATCTATCTTCACCACTTCTATAACTTCTTCCTGCTCCCTGCCCACTTCTTCCCTCCTCCCACACCCACCTCTACTATGTCATCCATGTGGTTGACGTAGTCGTTTTCAGCCTTCAAAATGTCCATCACAATGCTTCCAGAGGCCGTGTTGGGTGGCAGACTTTCTTGTTTGCTCAGAAGGCTTTTTATGCTTCTGTCGTTGGTGTTGTTATTGACATTGTTTTTTTTGTTGTTGACATTGTTGTTAGTGTTGTTATTGACATTGTTGTTGTTTTTATTAGTATTTTTATTATTATTAATATCTGTTCTATTGCGAGTATATTCTTCTTCTTCTTCTTCATCACTGTCATCCAGGTACTTGAAGTCCTCATGGTTGATGTTGTTCGGCTCTGAAGTGAAGGATCGCAGTGGATGCTGCAGACGTATTTCATCTCCATAGTCATCATGGAGATTGGCGATGGGTGGAGTAAACTTGGATGGATGGAGGTTGAAACTCAAGTGGTGACGGTCATATTTGCGGTACTTGCTGAGTGAGATGGGACGTGGAAAAGTGTCATAGTCAAAATAATCAACTTGGCATTCTGTGTTGCTGGTGGTGTTGTCTGCAGTTTCATTTTTTGAGTGAGCATAGCGAATAAAGTTGGGCTTGAAAGTGTTCAACAGACTGCTAAGAGACTGTCTGGTTTTTGAAGGGGTTCCTGGTGAGATGATCGAGGTCGGAGAAATGGCTTGACTGAAGCAGTTGTTGAGACTTTTGACACTTTTACTGAGAGATGGTTTGAAACTTTTGAAATTTCTGCGCATTTTTACAACAGGAGTGGACATGGTAGAAGAAGAATGGTCAGAAAAAGAAGGTTTTAAAGGCAAATTTTGCAAAATCTTTGAATACTTTTTATTGCTTTTGAGCTCTTGTATTAATGGCTCTCTGTGGTCAAACTGCACCAATTCCTTGGGGTCTTCAAGCTTAAAATGGCATGAGGAATGTTTGCAAGAAGAGACTACTCGATCACATGAAACTTTTGGCTTTTCAATAAATTCATAATTGTAATCAATAAAGTTTGTCAAATCAAAGTCACTATATTTGACCTGTTTAGCATCAAGTTGGGAAATTTTCAAAATGGTTTTCACATAATCCGGCTCTGAAAGATGACTGAGATCATTTAAAAGAGTTATGATGTTACCATAAGCGTCTTTGAATTCCGAGTTTTCCGTCAGTAACATATTTAGAAAATCTGACATGTGTTTCTGAATGTCAAGTTGTTTCTTTTCAGAAGTGGATGGTTGCATTGAATGTCTGTGAAAACCTTTTTCTCGAAGCGGCGGTGTCGTTGCATTTGTATTCCTTTGATTTCTGCATCCTCTCGCTGGTGTTTTGCTCAGTCTGGTGAAGACATTCTCTTTTTTAGTATCCACTTTTCGTTGAGACATCTTAGAACTTTCTCCAACTTTAGAAGCGACAGAAACATGATTCATCAAATGAACATCACCCTTTTTGAAGGATGTGACTTGTTTCAAAATAATGTTACCATTCTCGCAGCGGTTGTCATGACGACTGGTTATAAGACTAGTGGATGTAACTTGACGATACGACTTCTTTTTGAAACATAAATCCCAGCCTTTCAAACAAGGGTTCAAGGGGTTGCAAGCCTCTCCTTTTTCCTTCCATCTTTCTTCAATCCTCCTGGCATTTCCAGATCCACTTACTAACTCATATTTCACTTCCAGAGAATTCTTCATTTCTCAAGTTATCCACTTTTGCATTCTACTTAAACAAGTGCATTCAACCAAAAAAAGAATGAAATGCATGCTCAAACATCACTACGAAACACCACGACGGTGCACTAACGCATACTAACTGAGTAAACATACAAATTTAGAGTGAGTGCAATGAACATTCAAATTCGAAAATATATTTTTGAAATGTTTTCTTAGCTGAAAAAGAACTTTTAATCAGATACATAGTTTAGATATATCCTTAAATACTCAAATATTTCACATTACTTATTAATTCAGCGCCATCTTAATCTTTTTCCTTCTTATATTTACTTTGCTTGCCTGTTGGTCTTTGTTCGTTTCTGTTGGTGGCTTTGCTGTCTCTTATAAAACAATTTTAAAATGTCTGAAGAAAAAAAGGTTTGTGTTTAAAAGCTTATTTTGATTTTTCGCGTTTTCAAAATCCCATCGCTCTTTTACGTTTAAAATATCAATGGCGACAGACCGAGGACCACATCAATCTCAAAGTTACCGGTCAGGATGGAAGTGTCGTTCATTTTAAAATCAAGAAGAATACCCCTCTTAGAAAACTTATGACGGCTTACTGCGAAAGAACGGTTAACAGAACATTTTTTTAATTTTTAAAAACCGGCTAATGACTTATGTTTTCAGGGAGTTAAAATGGGCTCCATGAGATTCCGCTTCGATGGACAACCTATCAATGAGGGCGACACTCCTTCACAAGTTAATATACTTTTTTTACTTAAAGATATTCAAATTTACGACAATAATATTTACAAATAGAATAATTTACGATATTTTGAAACTAAAATCAGGCTAATTATAGTTTTTTGGGAATGAAAATTAATCTTTCTTTCTATCTCAGTCGTTATTCTCTAAAAATAATTACTTGACAACTATTCACTTATAACAGCTTGACATGGATGATGGAGATGCAATAGATGTATTTCAGCAGCAAACTGGAGGAAAAGCATGAAGATATTTTGGGTTGGGTGTATATGATAGCCAAGAGGACTGATTTATATCCATTTTTATGTTTTACTTTCTTAACACCCATGTGTTAAAAGTCATGTCTTTTAAACAATCAGATGCCCGCGTGTAGTCCATTGGAGTTTTCCAATGATTGAGTGTATCTGTTTTGTGGGGGATAGTTGATGTTACATGGAGTAACAAATAATCTTATTATTAATTGATAATAATATTTATTGAAGAATATTAGGGATATTCATAATTATATTTCTAATGTGCTGGGTTGGTATTGATAAAATTAGAATTGATAGTGTGAATACTTAGCCACAAATATCCATTGTTCTAATAAATTTTGAATATTCGTGAACTTCATGTGACTCCTTAAGGAAACTAGGTGAATAATAATTCTTTCATCATTTGGAACCATACTCAAAGAAATTAAATCTTGTTTGAAATAGTGTCAAAACTTCATTTTTGTAGCGTGTTCTAAATTCAAAAAAAATTTATTGAACAAATTAAGTATTCCATTTTGACTTGGAATTTCATTGAGCGAAGGAGGTTTTATGTATTAATTTTTGCTGATTTACTCTAAATTTATTTTCTATGACTTATAAACAGCAAAATATTTAATTTTTCAATTCGATTGTCGGTGCTAGAAGACATGTTTTCAAGGCTGGGCATCCAGACCGACATTTCGTTTACCAATTATAAGTCTTAAATTGAGCGCTAAACAAGTTAGATTGAATGATGTGTTTCCTTGATATTTTTTGACCCTCTAGAGAAGCGCACTTTGACAACAAAAAAATGTATTCGATTTAAAATTATCCATTAATTTTGGTTTTGAATATAACCGACTTCTTCTAAACGATCTTTTTTCGGTTTCATTTTATTTTCATAAATTCTTGTATGTCAGTTGACAATATATCAGAGAAATGTACTTATGGATTTTAATGTTGTCGTATGAGTGGAAAAAAAAATTTAAAAGAATCGAGTATCAAAGAGTCAACACATAAATCATGGTTGAACGGAAAACTTGTTCGTAAGAGTGGGCTTAACCAAAAAAACTGCGTTAATGCATTTTAATCTAATCAAATCATTTTTATAACGTTAACTTCACACTGTTCGAGAGTGCTTCGCTAGAAACTGTTTAAACAACAAAGTTTTAAGGGCTTTACGAAATGAAAGTAGAGAAATAATAGAGGTGAGGTTGGAGAAAAGAGAGTTCCATAGAAGGGGCCCACAGTAGGAAAGTGCATATTCAGAATAAGTGCTATTGGAAGGTATCCAAAAAATGAGAATAAGTAGATCTCAGTTCCTTACGAGAAGGCAACTTACAAAGGTCGGCTTAGTAGTTAGGTGAGTGATCATTTTTATTTTAAACATGAGAGTGCAGATTTTAGAAACTTATCTTTTTTTGAGAGACAACCAGTGTAAAGAGATAAGGGTAAGAGTTAGACGAAAGAATTTATGAGTGCCAGAAACAAAGCGGGCAGAGCTATCAAAAGCTTTGGTGAGAGAGTGTAGCGTGGTTCCTGGGAGACCATAGTATAAAGAGTTACAATAGTCAAAGGGAAAAATAAGCGAAGAAACGATTAGTTTGAGGGTTGGATTGTCTAGAAAAAGTTTCAGTTGCTTGATACGGCGAAGATGAAGAGATGATTTAGCTACAGATTTTATTTGTGGAATGAGAGAACGTGAAGAGTCTAAGATGAAACCTAAACTATGAATGGTGGAAAGAAAGGCGAGTGAAAGGATAGATGAAATCTTAATTGAAGGAAGAGAGTTAATAAATGGAGAAGACTTGCTAAAATATATAAAAGTTTTTTTTAAATAGTCTTTATTGAATCAAATCTAGACAAACGTTGGAAA
>OX387246.1:6691482-6701482 GCA_947562095.1 Branchellion lobata
GTGTGTGTGTGTGTGTGTGTGTGTGTGTGTGTGTGTGTGTGTGTGTGTGTGTGTGTGTGTGTGTGAACATGCGTGAGAATTAGAGTTTAGTGGTTTGTGGTGAAGAACTGATTCAGAGGAACAATGAAGCAGGTTCTCACCCGGGCAAGTTTCTCTGGAACCAACTCCTCCTCTTTGTGAGTATCGGCATCTGCGTCGGCATTCTTCTGCTTGCTGCTCTGCTGCTTCTGCTGCTGAGTATGCTGCTGTTGCTGTTGCTGTTGCTTCTGCTGTTGCATCTCCTTCTTGCGTTGCTTATTTCGCAGCTTCTTCTTTTCGGCTGCCGATAAATTGTCGTTGTTTTCGTCATCGGCGTTGTTGCTATCACTCAACGGGTGTTTGTGTAGATGCAGGTAGATCTGTAGAAGTAGTGATGTTGGTGGTAGGAGGCGGTGGTAATGCTGGTGAAAAAAAGAAGAAAAAAAGATAGGAAAGAATGAAAGAAAAAAGGAAAAGAAAGAAGAGAAAGGAAAAGAAGAAAGAAAGAAAGAAGAAAAGAAACTACCTCGATAGCGATCTTGGCAGTTTTGGAGAAGAACTTGTGAGCCCTGATGGAGTCCTCGAGCCTCAACAGCTCCACGTACGAACGCAGCGTCAACTTACGCAGGCAGTACATGTGGAATTCGTACTGGTCTTCTATGATGCCTGAGAAGTGCTGTGGTGGGTGGAGGTGCGTGTGAGCTGTGGTGCATAAGTGTTGTGGTGGGTGGGCTTTGGATTGATAGAGCCAGCTGATGACAAAGCTGTACAAGTAAAATATAAAAGTATGAATGATTTAAATTTAAACAAATAAATAAAAAAAACTCCTCTACTCTTTGAACACATATTAAATTCTTTCTACAAAAGATGACATAGGCACGGATGACACAAACACGAGTGACGTAAGCATGAATGACGTCAACAGCAATGAAAAGCTAACCCGGTCGATTTCGTGGCACATCTTCAGTGCCTCGCCGTACATCTTCTTGCCCTTGTAGTGCATGGCAGTCTCAATAGCGAACCACATGCACTGCATCTCGTTGAAGCTCTCCATGGCGGTAGTGCCTTCCTGTGGTGGCAAGATATCTTATGCGTGTGTGTGTGTGTGTGTGTGTGTGTGTGTGCGTGTTTGTGTGTGTGTGGAATTCTTTTCATCGCAAAAATTCAGTACAACAACGACAACAGCCACCCTGGTGAATTTGGCAGCCATGAGTTGAGCCTGTTCCAACTGGCCGGCTCTCAGCATGTACTTGGTGCACTTGCAGTTGACGTAACGGTCCGCCGTGTCGAGGGACTGGGCCTCGTCCAGACAACTCACAGCACCCAGCATGTTGCCCATGTGCTGGTGGTGGCAGGAAGAGGAGTAGAAGTGATGGTGGTGCTGAAGGTTTCAACAGCGGTAAGGATGGGGTAAGTGGGAACTGAAAAGTTAAATTGATTGACAAAGCTGGAATTACTGCGGTTAAAAACTGTGAAACTCCAAAGAAACAGGCATCGTCACGAAATCACCACCACCAACAGCAGCAGCAGTGAAATCAGTGTAGTGGCATGAGAGGCACCTTGAAGATTTTGGCCTTGACAAGGTACAGTTCAATGAGGGTCATGGTGTGTTGGATGGCTCGGTCGATGGTGGCCAGGGCAGCTTGGTAGCGGTGCAGGTAGTCGTAGTGCTGTGCCAAGTAGTACAGTGACCACAAGAGGCTTGTGGGTGGCTCTTTGTCGTCTGTGGTGTGGCGTGGCAATGTTCTTGTGGTGACGTCGACTGACCTTGTTGCTAGAGTTATTTTTTTTTTTTTACAACGAGAGACAATCACAGCTATGTACACAGAGTACATAAGGCCACACATATACACACATATACACACATATACACACATATACACACACACACACACACACACACACACACACACACACACACACACACACACACACACACACACACACACACACACACACACACACACACACACACACACACACACACACACACACACACACACACACACACACACACACACACACACACACACACACACACACACACACACACACACACACACACACACACACACACACACACACACACACACACACACACACACACACACACATATACACACACAGGTATATCCAACCTTCTGGATCATCAGGATGGAAGAGATTGTTTGCCTCCAACGAACTCACATATCCCAGCACCAACTTTTGAAGAATCTGAGTCTGGTGGTTGTCGAAATGAAACGTATAAGTACCGTATACCAGCACCCATTCGTATACCAGCACCCATTCACTAATAAAAAATATATAAAATAAAATTAAAATAAAGAAGCAAAATGCAATGCAACACAAATACAATATTAGTTGAATGGTATTATCCCAGAATTCAAAAGCATAATGCAACTCTCCCACAAAAGACCTTTTTGGCACAGGCGTACAAGGGTCTGAGGTTCTTGAAGGTGGGAGGCACTCCCTTGCTGAGTGTGCGCCTTAAAAATTGGTCTGCCTCCTTGCGGAACGAGTCGCCTGGTGTTGTGAAGGTGTTGTTGGGAGTTGTGGAAAGTGAAGAGTGGTAATGAAAAATTTGATGGTGTACATTTATAACCTCACCAACAATGCCACTATTTGAACGCAACACCAAACCATAATAACCATAAAACCACAACAGCATAAGAAACACAACAAAATCTCAAAAACCACAGCAACAAGCACCTTGCAACAGCTGTAGCAACAGCAGCTTCGGAGACAAAGCTCTGGGAAATTCTTTGATGCTTTCCCTCAGCATCTCCTCCTTTGCGCTATCTGAACCTGTGTATGTGTACGTGTGTGTGTGTGTGTGTGTGTGTGTGTGTGTGTGTGTGTGTGTGTGTGTGTGTGTGTGTTTGTGTGTGTGAAAAAATCAGTTGTAACTTTGTAAAATTAATTTTTAGGTATAGTTATATTTTAAAACTAATCTTCTCTCCTGCCTATTTTTGCTAAGGCGGTGTGTAGGATTTCAAATAGGTTCATAAGTGTGAATAAATGATTACACAATAACAAAAAAAAAACAACGACAACTAAGGATTACATACCCATATTCAATCCATGTTTCTACGATTTTAATCTAATCAACTCCGCACCACCCACCATCCGAGGACGCCGCTTGGAGCGCCTTGTAATAGGCCACATTCTCAGGGTTCCTCCTCAGCAACTCCCTATACACCTCCATGGCCTTCTCACACTGCCCCAACTTCAAGTACAAGTCCCCTGTAGGCGCGCAACATTCGTGTTATGTTCAAGTGCATATTGTAGCAATTAAAGCCAGAACGAATAATCAGAAAAAAAAAAAAAAAAAACTAAACACACAAACAAACAAACCAACAAACACAAACACAGACGCATTAAGTGCAGACACACAATGATACATGAACCAACCTCGAGTTTCCTGCACAAAAATCTCATCAACCACGTGGTGTGCGTGCTTGTCGAGGTGCTCAAGAGCTTCTTGCAGCTTGCCTGCTTCCACCATCACCCACACCTGGTAACTTATCAACTCACTGTGCTCGTAGTCGTGGTCTTTTGTCTGGTGGGAGAGATGTTTTAGTGGAAGAGGGAGAGGAGGGTTGGAGTGTGTAGAAGTGGGTGGGTGGAATCACAGTGTGTGTGTGTGTGTGTGTGTGTGCATTAGTAGGGGGGAGAGGATTGGGGAAATATTTGCAGATGGTTTAAGTGGACGTGAAAGGAAAAAGAATTCGACGTGTGAGTTATGGGTAATTTATGAGTACTTTGCGAACATTTGGGCAAGTTTGGAACGTTCAATAGCTGAGGAATAATAATAAGAAAAGATTGAGCCAACATGTTGAAAAAACAATACCGCAGTGAGAAAGCGAAAATAACATTGAAATGTGAAAAAGACTGTAGAACGCTGTAGCACTGCTTCTGCTTACAGAAGAAAAAAAAACAATAACAACAAACAACTATATAAAAAAACAACAACAACAGCAACAAAGAATCACAATCATAATGGAAACTGAAACCCACCACAGTTTGAGTTTTTCTGAACTCCTCGAGTACATTGAGAGCCATTTCATAATCTCCCGTCAGGTGATGAGTCATGGCATAGCCGATCCATGACACTTTTTGACTTGGCCGCAACACCAACAACTGGTAACGAGTTTCCTGGAAAAGGGTGGAGTGGTTGCTAGAGTAAGAAAGTTGGAAAAAGTGGTTTGATGAGAGATGAAGTGGAAAATTTTGTAAAGAAAATAAACTGTTGTGAAAACGAAATAACAATTCAATATCGATTTATTGATCATAATCTTTATGAATAAATAATATAAGAAGCCAAATGATTCCATAATTGATTCTAGAAATAATATTTTGTTTATTATTCAAAGCAATGAAAAAATATTAAAAAAACTAACCCTATATCCCTGCAGATCTCTGGTCTGGATTTGAAAGATTGACAAATCTCTAAGGTATAAAACATTTTCCTGTGTGATGATTTATTTTAACAATTATTAAGCACAAAAAATCAATTTTATTATTATTTTTGCATTTGAAATATTCATAAGGAAAAACTCCATTCTACAATTATACTTTTAAAAAATGATTGATAAATGAACTAAAAATCAATTTTGAAAAAAAGAATTAAAATCTTCATTAACTTGGATGCGAGAAGTCTGTTACTTCTAAACTTTATTACTGGATTGATGTATACGCTAAACTATTTGAAATTTTAATAAATACTGAATACTGAATTTCAGACTGAAAAAGTGAATGAAGGAGAAAAGTTTAGGCTGAAAAAATTGATTTCAAAATTAAAGAATAATATAAGTCTCATAATGTATCGGGAGAGGTCTGAACACTAGATGAGACTTATGGCTTCAAAGCCAACATGGCTTGAAGAGTGTAAATGGCTTCTAAAAACTATGAAACAGACACAATAGAACACTAAATTACAAAAATATTACTGAGAAATTACAAAATTTTTAACAAATGTTAATTCTTATTTTTAATAAAATTTTGGAAAAGTCAACCAAGCACCTACCTTATCCCACTTGAGCGCATTGCGAACGCACTTGATGGCTTCGTCGTATTTGCGATCTCCCCTCTGCAAGATGGCATATGCATGCCAGCATAAATGACTCTTGAGATTGCTGCGCAGTCCTCGACGAACCAATTCAAATGCTTCCTCTTTTTTGCCCATGAAGCTCAAAAGCAAACCTTTCGTTGCGAGCGTTTCTGCCGGTTTTGATAGTTTCGAAACGTAATTTTTTAAAGTACTTCAAAAAATTAAATAAAAATTCGTATCAGTAGTTTCTAATACATACCGGCATGTTCGGAAAATTTTGGATTGCTTAAAATTTGTTTTGCGAATTTCAGACCGTTCTTGTACTGTTTGTATAGCTTCCACTCGTAGCACCTCTGTCAAACAATTTTTTATAAGAATGATTAGAATAGCAATGAAAAATAAAAATATTTATCAAAAAGTAATCCAAACTATTTCCTGTAAGAAACGGCGATTTCTGATTTAAAGTTAAAAAGCATGAGTTCAGAAATTTTCTCACCCGTAGTCGTTTGTACAACGCATTTTCCTTAGGAGGTAAATCGGTGACAGCTGACATTTTAAAATTAAGCCCAGCAGATTAAAAATTAAGAAAATTTATATTTAAAAAAATACTATCATAGGTTGGAACAAGGGTTTACACCATCTTGTGCGGTTCAACTATTGTGCATAAGTTACAAATAGTTCATAAATACAATTCAAAAGAATTTCAAAGTTGCTACCTAACATAATAAAAATAAAACTTATAAATTTTATAAAAAAAACAATTTATTTTTTCAGAAAGAATTGTGTTCAATTTGACTATAATTCTATAATCGAGCAAGTTTTTTTTATAATAAAATTAATAAAATTCAATGAATACTTTAAATTTTTGCAATCAATTTCAACGGTTTAAATGTCATAAATTTAATGCCGGTCCGTTGTTCTGCCTAAAAATTTTTTTAGATGTTTTGCTTAAGTTAATTTTTTTGGATTATTCAATTTCATCAATATTAAATTAATCACTTTTCATATATAATTAAAAATTTCATTTTTCAGTGAAAATATTACCATATTATTTAAAAATTTGATATTTTAAATAAACAAAATAACTATAATCATATAAATAAAGTATAAAGAAATAGTTAATCAAAATCAAAATAAAGTATATATAAAAAAATTGTTTAAATTTTTTTAAATTAAAATTTTTAAAAATCAATTCATTCGAAAAAAGTTTATTTATATTTGTCAAATTAAGTATATACCAAGTCTCTAGTTTCGATATCGACAACTTTTAGCAATACCATAAGAATAGATGAAAATGCAATTTGAAACTGATACAAGTGAAGAGCATGGTATTTTGGTGAGTATTTTAGTTTTCGAACTGTATAAAATTTTATTCATCATTTTTTTCACAGCTGAAAGAGAAAAATCACATTTTGAATGAAGAAGTACGAATATTCTTCGAGGATTTAGAGACACTCTTCAGTGTTTGTATAGATACTTCTTCAATTTCTCAAAACTTTTTAATATATAAAGTTGTATAATCTTATAATTTGTCTTAAAATGTTTTTTGAAAACTTGTTCGAAATAAAGTTGGCTTTAAAATATGCAAATTATGAAAGAAGTTTAATTAGTAATATAAAAATACCTAAAACCCTTCATCAGAATTTGCCTGAAAAATTTACAGTTAAATCTGAAAATGGTAGGAACTTTTCAAGTTTTTATGGATTAAAGTTACTTAACTAATACTTATAACTCAATTATAGTTTTTTTACATTGGTCAAATGAATTAAAATTTCCAATTTGAAAATTCTATGAATAAAGGTTCTTTTATCAAAAGTTTTTTCCATTTCAGCCAACTACAAAATTGCTTCAGAAAAATACCTGCTCACAAATCCAAAGTCTGCTTACTTATTATAACTTCTTAAAAGTTGCAATGAATTTTTATAAAATTAGTTTATTCTCAACTATTCTGATTTAGATTTCAATGTTAACTTCAAATATATTTCATAATAGCTTTGAAAAAGTGACATTTTTGAAGTTTTAAGTACTTTCTAATCTGATCTAATCAAATTATTTATCTAGCGCTGATTCCACGTTTCTCAAGAGCGTTACCTTGATATAATTTTTTTTTCAGTGCACCAAACTCTGCCAAATGCATGGTTTCCTTAGTGGGCAACATCATCTATGAGGCTGTATGTTGTTGTTTTTCAGATGTTTTCAACATAAAATTTATTAGTACTGTAGCAAAGATTTTAAAAATATAATAAAAATCCCACAGTCCAACAGCTGTTTACTTATGGCATTTCAACCTTTCATAATAGTATTTAAAAATCAATAAAGATTTAAAATCACCATTATATTTTAGAAAAAAAAAACTTTAAAACAATTTTTTATGTGATAATTTGACTGATTGAGTCGTCATCACCTCACAGGACTTAGCAATCCACCTTTCCAAGTCAGTGTTGTACCAGTCAAGGATCTATGGAGACAAGCCGTGGAGACTACAACAGGTGGGGCCTTGTCACTCTTGTATTTTTTCTTTTTTTTAATCAATTTTGTTACTTTTTAGGTTTATCGTGAGTTTTTTTTTCAATTGTGTATTCTTTTTTTAATTTTTTTGTTTTTTTTTAATCAATATTTCTGTTATAAATATTGTCACTTTTATACATTTTATTAGTTCATTCAACAATTTCGTCACTATTTCATTTTTATTTTTATTATCTTTTAAATCAGTACTTCATGGAATACAACTATAAAGTAGCATAGGCTACTTTATAATAATAATAATAATAATAATAATAATAATAATAATAATAATAATAATAATAATAATAATAATAAATACTAAAAATGAAAAAGAAATAGTGACGAAATTGATAAATGAAATAATAAAATGCATAAAAGTGATAAAAGCTGTAACAGAAGTATTGATAAGCATGATAAGTGCCATATGGACTTTATTTTAGATCTTTCTAAGAACTTTGAAGCCACTGTTACCACCACATCAAAAGATCTTTATCATTCAAACAATCCTTGAAAAAACTTAAGTCCCATCAGGTCTTTTATTTATTTTCATCCTTTTAATCAACCAAAAAATACTTGCCACAAAAATTTAAAGGATAATTCAATCAAAATAAATAAAAATATAAAAATAAAAATATAATTGAAAAATTTTTTAAAAAACAAATACAAGAAAAAACACAATTAAAATCAAAAGTTAACATAAAAACACAAAAAAAACTTTTCCGCATTGACACAACAATGGCGGTCATTCTGACGCAGGTTCAGGACTGCCACAACCACATCAAGTGCGCCCTCTTTATGTTGAACACGTGGAACCATGAGGGATTGCACTGTGGTGACAAGCTGCTGAAGGTGGTGGTGGTGGAAGGGAGGAAGGTGGTGGCGGTGGTGGAAGGGAGGAAGGTGGTGGTGGTGGTGGTGGAAGGGAGGAAGGTGGTGGTGGTGGTGGAAGGGAGGAAGGTGGTGGTGGTGGTGGTGGAAGGGAGGAAGGTGGTGGTGGTGGTGGTGGTGGAAGGGAGGAAGGTGGTAGTGGAAGGAAGGTGGTGGTGGTGGTGGTGGTGGAAGGGAGGGAGGTGGTGGTAGTGGTGGAAGGGAGGAAGGTGGTGGTGGTGGTGGAAGAGAGGAAGGTGGTGGTGGTGGAAGGGAGGAAGGTGGTGGTGGAAGGGAGGAGGAGGGAGGTGGAAGGAAGGTGGTGGTGGAAGGGAGGAAGGTGGAGGTGGTGGTGGTGGAAGGGAGGAAGGTGGTGGTGGTGGTGGAAGGGGGTTGTTTAAAAGTAAACCTATAGTTAATCAAAATATCGAAACCACACACATCAACGTCCATTTTTTTGCGAACATGTTTCAAAAGGTACGACATAATTTTTTAACTACGCTTTGAAGCTTTTTCGTTACATTCTAAAACCACTCATACTTATCTTCCATCATGACAATCACTTTCATAACAACACTGATCATTACCACGACAATCACTTCCACGATCACACTTGAAACCACCATGACAACCACCCTGACAACCACCCTGACAACCACCCTGACAACCACCTTGACAACCACCTTGACAACCACCATGACAATCACCCTGACAACCACCATGACAACCATTTGACAACCACCATGTAAACCTTTTCCACAGTTTCTCGACGGCTTGATGTACCACTTAAAACAGTCCAAGGATTCCCTGATGATACCTCGCAGGAAAACGCTTGAAGAACTGGTCAAGAACCCTTACAAGGTTGCCGCCACTTTGCAATGCAAAACGACCACGAGTTTCGTTTTAGTCATCATTTAAGCTATTTAAGTTAGTCACTTATAGTCAAGAGGGTAAATTTCATGATGCCCCTCCCATCACACCACCCTTCCATCATCATCTCCCCCATCACATCACCCTTCCATCATCATCTCCCCCATCACATCACCATTCCATCATCATCTCCCCCATCACATCACCCTTCCATCATCATCTCCCCCATCACATCACCCTTCCATCATCATCTCCCCCATCACATCACCATTCCATCATCATCTCCCCCATCACACCACCCTTCCATCATCATCTCCCCCATCACATCACCCTTCCATCATCATCTTCCCCATCACATCACCCTTCCATCATCATCTCCCCCATCACACCACCCTTCCATCATCATCTCCCCCATCACATCACCCTTCCATCATCATCTCCCCCATCACATCACCTTTCCATCATCATCTCCCCCATCACATCACCATTCCATCATCATCTCCCCCATCACACCACCCTTCCATCATCATCTTCCCCATCACATCACCCTTCCATCATCATCTCCCCCATCACACCACCCTTCCATCATCATCTCCCCCATCACATCACCATTCCATCATCATCTCCCCCATCACATCACCCTTCCATCATCTTCTCCCCCATCACACCACCTTTCCATCATCATCTCCC
>OX387246.1:6706482-6708982 GCA_947562095.1 Branchellion lobata
ATTCCGAACACCACTACTTTCTTCATTTATCTCTTCTCGTCTTCCCACCAAAGTCGATCTACCTCCCCACCAACCATCCAATCAATCCCTCAATCATCATTTCATGCCATTCAACCGTCAAATCCTCAGTACCTTTTATTATACTGCCGTAGACCTTTAATTAGATTTTTATTGATGTTTTCTAGAATTTCGGTAAATAGCACATACGCATACTCCATGCCAGTCATAATATTTTTATTTCCAAAAGACAAACTGTCTTCACTGACGTCTAATTATTTCGATGATTGAAACGCAATAATGAAAAAAAAATTTAAAACTAGTTTTTTGTTCTTTACGTTCATCCACTTAGCAAGAAAGGATTTTTCTTTTCTATTATTTTTTGCATCCGCAAGTTTAAGCAATGTAAAATAATTTATGACGCCACTTTTGCAGGATAAATTATAATATATTAAAAAAAAGATGCTACAATTTCCACTGCTTTATAGTTTTTACCTTTTATGTGCATGCTAATGATAACATTCCTAGCTACCAAGTTGTTCTTTTAATTCTTTGTTACTACAAGACGTTTAATGAATATATCAGAATTTCACTATAGCAATCAAGAATGTTATAAACTGTACTCTTTTTAAAGTTCCTATGGATATTTTCATTTCAAAAAAATAGTTTGGATTGTTTGTGTTCAAAATAAAAAAATATAAATATACACATATTTTTGAAAAAGGTATTTTCAATACTTTATTTCAATTGTTTTGCTGAGTCAAATTGATTTACTTTTGCGATTGCTTAAAACACACCGTAAACTCAACTCCGGGTCAACAAAGCAAAAGCGATAACAACAACACCATAAATTTGATCTCCATTTCAATGAGGAATTTACGCTATAACGAACAGACCACATTTCAAAACTAGTCAACTTTTACGCAATCGATTGTGTGCGAACACAGTTATCAGAAGTGGTTTTGGGAATACTACACACCGGTGTACGTTCAACAACACCTAATCGAAAACCAATAATACGTCAAAAAGAACTTTTTTTCAAAACTCGTCGGTTTTTCGAAAACCTTCACTGGAATGAAGCACTAACTACTGGGATTTGAGAATTAAAAGTTGCCGCGGTGTTGGGAGTGGAGTTTCGAGCCCTTTTGACGGTGGCCTGGTCGTTGCTGACGGACTTTTTGCGACAAGTGAACTTGCGAAAAAAGGAAAAAATCATCACTTTGAGTTCTTCTCGAAACTTTTTGCCTGTGGCGCAGTAGAGGAAGAAGTTGGTGGAATGGTTGAGATACATGAGAGTCTCGGTGATGCTTCGAGCGATGGTGTGTTTGGTCCAGTTCTGCTGGTTGTTCTTGTGGCTGGAGAGGTTGGTGAAAATAAAGAGTACGTTGACCGGCATGGTCATGCACAAGAAGGATAGCGAGATACAGATGAGCATGCAACTAAGCCTCACGCTGCTCTCGTGCTTTTCCCGACTCGTTCCGATGTTTTTGATGCCGCTAGAATGGGCCGAGAGGCTCTTGCTAGGTTCCTGTGAACACGAAAAGTCGCCTTTCTTCTGCACACAACGAGTGCTCTGGTTGTTGATTGTTTCAAGCTCATGACTACTGTGGTGGTTGCTCATGATGTTCCGTTTCTTCCTGGCTTTACTGATCTTGTGAATGATGAAAGAGTTAAGAACGATGATGATGATGAAAGGTATGAAGGAATATATGCAAGCGTCCAGATAGGGCCATATTTCATAAATCAGTTTCGCGTGCTCTTTTGTCGCCTTGCACTGACTCGCCACGTTGCTGAGGCACACTTCGATTCTGTCATCGAGTCGCTTGAGTTTTGTAGTTTGATTGTGTACCTGTTTAATGTTTAATAAAATTCAATTTGCAACAACTGATATCTATTGATTAAATAATCGCTCAGGTACTTTTGAAACATACGAAATAGCTGCTTTACAAAAGTTTATGTTAGATTTGACTCAATACTCACAACTAATTCAATGGTCCATAGAAAATGGAGGTTGAGAACGCAGAAGAGAAAGAAAATGATGAAGATAATCTTTACGGCTATTTTCCTTCTACACATGGAGGCAGCTTTGAGTGGGTAACAGACGGCAATGAAGCGTTCGACGGTGACGGCGATGATGAGCCACACGGAGGAATCACTGACCAGGTAGTTAGTCAGCGTGGTGAGTTTGCAGCCAATGCTGGAGTGGGTTCTGACCGAGCCATACTTGAGTTCCTCCAACCACACCTGCAGCAATCCCGTGGTGAGAATGATTGTATCCAGCACCGACAACACGGCCAGGTAAATGTAGGTTGAAACACGCGCCATTCTCTTGCGCATCAACACCATCAAAGACAAGCCGTTTCCGATCACTCCGATCACGTATATGATTATAAGTATGTACAGTCTTATGAACTTCTTGGCTTGAAGCTCTTTGCCGAAAATGGCAGGTAGTGAGAAAGTGTTGTTTTGTGAGTTCAGAATTCCAACGGGGTCCGTCAGAGAT
>OX387246.1:6713982-6716482 GCA_947562095.1 Branchellion lobata
TAAAATTACTTTAAAAATCAAGTTACATTTTAAACATCACACAAAGAGTATCTTCAGCTGTGCCGATCAGTCATTTCTTTTATTAACATTCGTCGTTAGGAATTTTTAATTAAATTTTCGCATCAAGTTTGTGGATGGAAGGGTTTGTTGATGAATTGAGTTCAGAAAGTTTCTTTCTATTAGTCGAAAAGATTTATTCACCTCGCTGGGAATTTTCTTTTTATTTCCATTCACGCAACTATCTTTACGTTTTTGTCTTATCGGCTGAAAAAACTCGATACGAACATTCTTTCAAAAGAGAAAATTCTTTCAAAAGAGAAAAAAAAACGAAAAAAGCGCATTATTCAATTTTACAATTTTTTTTTCAAACCATTTATCAGAACTTCATAGGGGACTTGATCCGAGAGTGATTCGAAAAGTGCAGGAGATAAATAATAATTAAGCAGCCCCACCGGCAGCGCGGCGAAGCACTGTTGATCAACTACTTTGGAGTCAGAATATAAATGCAGTTGCTTAATCAGTCAACGCTTCTGAGTTCAATTAAGGAATGATAAATGGACGTTCAAAAAATTATTTCTGGCTATGTGCTTTAACTTCCGCGTCGAAAGTAGAATGGCGTTTGAGAGAATCGTGAAAAATTGATTTTCAAAAAAGCTAAAAAAATAATACGTCGTAAAACTCAACCACAAAAACTACTTGACGCTTTTTAGATGCATGGCTTTTATGCAACTAGTCCGAATCGGCTGACTGAGGCCTTAATGGCGCTCGTAAAAGTTTCCGAATGTCCATTGAAGCCTTCTATAAGCGCTTTTTCACAAGACACCCATCGAGGATTCTACTTGGACTTTAAAAAAAGTTAACTTATGGTGTTGAATTATCCATTTGAAAGTCTCAAACGTAAGGACTGCTAACGCGAATCTCACGTGACGCAGACGAAATCGACTTTTTGTCTTTTTCATGCGGTATAAACAAGCTGCTGTTCATAAATAACTTGAAAAAAAAATTTTTTTTTGGTTGGCTCTTTATGGAAGCTTGTCGTAAAACCAAGGAATACAAAGGGATTTTGTAAAGTTTTTTTAAGAGCACATATAAAAGAAATGTTCGGAGTATAAAAAACACTTTATTCGAAACTGCCTAACCAACTTGCTATCGGATCCTTGCAAATCATAAATAATCTCTAACGTTTGAATGGAATTTTAGATTCTTTGGAGTAAATTATTGCTCTAGTAAAAACAGATTTTATTGCGGAAAAAATTACAAGTTAAAAAAGCTTGAAAACTGAAAATAAAAAGCTTCGCTTTGAAATTTCACAATTTATAGCTTGATATTTTGAAATTTACTTGATTGTAGAGCTAGGTTGAACAAAATTCCCTGTCAAAATATTCAAACCAAACTAATGTATGCATCAAGTCGAAAGTTTAGATTGAATTTCAGAATAAATCTTCGGAAAAACCCGGTCTGAAATTTTAAATAAAGAAAGAGCTGAAAAAGTGCAAACTTCCGAAGTTCAATTACAAGTTTTCATGTTTAAAATGGGGCTTTATGGGCTAAATTACGAGTCGCTGCGACCTGCGACGTTAGCGTCAATTACACCTCTCCCCAAGCGCATTGCTATATAATACGAGTCATATGGGTGTTGATATTGATGGAGAATTGTGCAAAAAAGGGGAGAGAATATAGAAAAAGAAAAGGAGGATGAGGAGGAGGAGGAGGAGGAGGAGGAGGAGGAGGAGGAGGAGGAGGAGGAGGAGGAGGAGGAGGAGGAGGAGGAGGAGGAGGAGGAGGAGGAGGAGGAGGAGGAGGAGGAGGAGGAGGAGGAGGAGGAGGAGGAGGAGGAGGAGGAGGAGGAGGAGGAGGAGGAGGAGGAGGAGGAGGAGGAGGAGGAGGAGGAGGAGGAGGAGGAGGAGGAGGAGGAGGAGGAGGAGGAGGAGGAGGAGGAGGAGGAGGAGGAGGAGGAGGAGGAGGAGGAGGAGGAGGAGGAGGAGGAGGAGGAGGAGGAGGAGGAGGAGGAGGAGGAGGAGGAGGAGGAGGAGGAGGAGGAGGAGGAGGAGGAGGAGGAGGAGGAGGAGGAGGAGGAGGAGGAGGAGGAGGAGGAGGAGGAGGAGGAGGAGGAGGAGGAGGAGGAGGAGGAGGAGGAGGAGGAGGAGGAGGAGGAGGAGGAGGAGGAGGAGGAGGAGGAGGAGGAGGAGGAGGAGGAGGAGGAGGAGGAGGAGGAGGAGGAGGAGGAGGAGGAGGAGGAGGAGGAGGAGGAGGAGGAGGAGGAGGAGGAGGAGGAGGAGGAGGAGGAGGAGGAGGAGGAGGAGGAGGAGGAGGAGGAGGAGGAGGAGGAGGAGGAGGAGGAGGAGGAGGAGGAGGAGGAGGAGGAGGAGGAGGAGGAGGAGGAGGAGGAGGAGAAGGAGGAGGAAAAAAAATAGAAGGAAAAGAAGACGAAAGAAAAGAGAAAAAAAGAAGAAGGAAGAGGAGGAGAAGGAGAAGAAGGAAGAGAGAGAGAAATAAAAGA
>OX387246.1:6721482-6833982 GCA_947562095.1 Branchellion lobata
TTTTCTTGTTCAGTCATTTTAAAACTTCAAATTTTCAAACAAATTGGTTGTTTAGTAAGCGTGCTTTTGAACATCGATTTTTAACGACTTACTTAGCCCGGTGTCACGCCCTAATTGAGGGACGATAAACCGCCAAGATTAATAGAGAATGCTTTTGAGGGGTGCTTTTAAGAAAATTATCGACGTTGCTTCAACAACCCACACGCAACACCATAGGGAAATAACACACGCAACAACATCCTGAGACAACACGTGCAACAGCATAGTGGGATAACACACGCAACAACATCGTGAAACATCACATGCAACAACATAGTGGAATAAGACAAGCAACAACACAGGCGTAACTACAAGAATCTAATAACATAGATTCGTGATTGCTTTCGAAATTGCGAAAAGAACCTAATAAGAAAGGGAAGCGATGCATCAAAGAAGAAGCGAATGAAGTTAGAGAGTGACTTATGGAAAGTAAGAATTCTGGGGATTGAATTGAAAAAATCGAAAGTGGAAGCGAGATTTGAAGTCGATAAAAAATAAACTTATCCTAGTTGTAAGTAATGGTGCTGGTGAAAATTAGATTAGCTAATTGACAATTTATTGGCAACAATTCGTGCTTGAAAGTTTTATCCAAGCACTTTAGGCGAACGGCCGTTATTAGTAGCACTGAGGCGGTGATATTTGTGGAGACATGAGAACGGATGAAAGGCATCAGAGAAGAAAGCTTTTAAGGAATTCGAAGTAACTTCTCTGATTGTTATTTCATTGTTTTCTTAAAGTTGAAAGCTGCAAAAACCACAATATTATGTTTCCCTTGCTTGCTTTTTTCACTGAATGTCGATTTCTTAGCTTATTTTTCAATAGAAATTCGACGCACTTTTTATGTAACTATTCATCACCATTATACTTGCGCGTAACTGTTTGTCTTTGATATTACCTCGCTTTAAAAATGTTTCTTTAGACTACCGTAAAGCCACCTCCCTTCTTTTGTTTCCTTTACATTTTTTCATTCTTTTGCATTAAAAAAATTTTTTTTTGTCTTTTTGTCTATATCTTTTTTCCAATTTTTATTCTTCGAAATGTTCATTTTCTAATCTAGTTTCTTAGAAAATATCATATAGCGCCAATTAAACCTTGCCCAAAGTAAATTCAAACAGAATTCCGAATAATAATAATAATAATAATAATAATAATAATACAAACCTATAAAAATAAGAAACAAAAAAATATAATTAACAAAATATTACTAATAATAAAATTAATAAATCAGTTTTTGGGATTCTCGCCTGCAAGCAGTGGGGTCGATGATATTCTTAATTGGAGATAACCGTCAAAAATTCGTTGTAACTTCTCAGCGCGTAATGACAATTCTCCTTTTGTCGCATTTTCTGTCCCATTACTGCCTATTACTGCCATCAAAATTGAATCACGTAAGTTCATTAATTACACATCTTCTCCTTTATCCTCTCTAACGTTTGCCTAAGGCTTCTTTTAAACATCTCTTGCTGGACTTCTTCTATTTAAAAAAAAACTAATTCTCTCATCACATATGCTCCAAGATTTTTTAAAACATTTTCACTAGCTTTATGCTTTTTCTACTATTTTTCCATTATCTTTTTTTCCAAATAACTAAAATCCAGTTTCCATTATTTTATCCATAAAACCCTTGATAAGTTGACTCATCTCACGTTTTTCCTACCAAAAAAACCACAATTTTTTACCTACCACTCAATCTCGGTTTCGTTTTTTTCCCAAAGGCGAGACTTCTCTATTTAAATCCTTAATGGTAACCCTTTTTTTTATTAAAATTTTCTTTTTGTTAATTTTCAACGTTAACGGCTTTTTAAATTTTCATAAACTTGACAAGTCTTTTGGAATGCTAAATATTTGGTCCTAATGGATTTTCTTAGAACAAACCTTTTTTTTTCAATTTTTATTTTCAGCTTCTTCCTGTTCTGATTTTTGTTCCTTATTATTCATTTTCCATATTCCAAAACTCTTTCAAACCATTTTATTATTTTTTATTTTCATCAACCGTATATCAAGGTTTCTCAGATTTTCAATACTGTTTATATTCTAATGTTGCTGAGCACATTTTCGGATTTAGAAAGTATTTCTTTGAAACGGGTAAGTGTTGTCAGGCTTAATACTTCTGAGTTCAAACCCATTCACTTAGATAAGTCACATCAATTTCATGACTCCTTTCCTCTGGTGACATGTCGTACAGCCTTACACTCATTTTTACTTTTTTATTCATAGTCCTTCACTGTTCTTCTTTAAAACCGCAAATAAAAGTTGAAGTAAAATCCTGCTTCTACCCCTATCAAATAGCTACGACTCCTAGCTAATCTCACATTTAAACTTCCTTTATACTCACTAGTTTTATCTGGCTTTAACTACACTCTTGTCCACAATGGGCTTTTGACTAACGTGTTTTCCAACTAAAGCCTACCTTCTTACAGCTATCTACAACCACTTTTACTTTTTCATTTTTCAACCCTATCCCATCCCTACTTCCAGATATTATTACTTCCGATGCAAAACTACACATCGTGTTTTATTTTTCTTTATATGGAAGAAGGAACAATAACTAAAACACCTGTCTTACTGGACCATTCAAATCACCACCTCGTGATGATCTCGGACTTAGTCATTTTTATGTTTTATTACACCTATAAAACTTCTTTTATTTATTCGTAGGTTTGCTTTATCAACATTTTCCATAGCGATCTTTTCTGAGATTTTTTCTTTTTTTTATCTTTTTTTAGTCTTCTTCTTTCAAGTGCTTTTGTGAAACCTTCATATTTTCATGTAGTTAATAAAAAACAGATTCAAAATAAAAAATAAAAATCGGCGCTTTGTGGAAATTTTGATTGAGAGTTTTTGCGTTTTAAGGTTCTATAATCTGTTTTTAAAATGTTTTTAATCGATATAAAACCTTGTGAAAAATTTATGAAAAAAATTAAAAATTATGACCATTGTTTATGGTCTCGCATAAAGATCTGAGCTGAATAGAACAAGGATTTTCTTTTTTTTTCTGTTTTCACTATTTTGTTATTATTAACAACAACATAGGTTTACAATTCTAATTTTGATAAAAGAGTCATAAATGAGAAATGATTAAATATGGAAGAAAAAAGATTAGCTACATTCTACGGTAAGGTACGACCCCAAAACAATATCCCATTCAAAATTTGGCTTATTTCATTCAAGTAGCCTCATTATTCCAAGCAATGTTATATGTTGACAGGCTTGAGAGCTCAAAGAGGACTGGTTGAGTCAACGTGTGATAGCTTGTCGTCTTTAAAAACTATCGTTTTGGGCTTGGTGAACTTCGTGAAAAACATTAAATGAGTACTTGGCGGTTTGATCTGAAAATCAAACAACCATTAGTCTACAAGCGGGTGGGAAAAATATGAAATTGGCCGAGATAATGTCGTCATGACAAACGACCACAGCCTCTGGCACTAGAAAGGCACGGTTGGTTATGCATGCAAATGTAGCTGGTTTCAAAGGCATTTAATTAAACAAAAATATTGAAATGGAAGTATAACTAAGTTACATTTGAAACATTGATCCACATTAATTTTCAACATATTTTAAGGTCCTTTAAAGTTCCTTGTTTCAATAGTTTAAATTTTTTATTTTTTATAAACAGTTCTGCTATTGAATTGACCTTCAAAATATTCAAAAAAAATAACTTGAACAAGATTAAGCGTGTAAACAATTTTGATATTTTAAAGTAAATTAAGTAGTATTTAAAAAAATTGTATTTCTAATCGATTTTCACTTCGGAAACTGGTGCATTTTGTAGAATGGTGACCGAATAATGGAAATAGCCATGGAATGATTTGGTTTATCGTATCGAAGTAATCATTGAGACTTTAATTTTTTTGATTAGGCAGACGTAGTATTAGTTTTTCCCTTTTAAAACTTTTTTGTTGAATTTTTTTTCGTAAAGTTTTTCTATTTTATAATGCTGTTATTTATAAAAAAATCGATGGCTCATAAAATTTAAAAAAAAATTCATTAATTTGCAGTAAATGGTGTCATTGAAAACTCATTTTGGGTTAATGAGTCTTTTGTAGCACGAGAAAATCAATCCCTTCATTAGAGCTTCATCCAATCTCTTTGATCCCTCACAACGTATGTCCCAATAGTGATCTTCATGAACGAATGGGAAGAAAATCAAATTCAAATTCTCATCACCAAAGTCACCTTATACCTCAATCAATATTAAAAACTTTCCAATATGCAATATCCATAACTAGAAATCATTATCAACTCTGAACAATTTTATAACTCCCATCTTAATTTTTTTTCTTTCTTCCGAAAAACGGCTTATGAACTTTTGGAAGGATTACAATCATACACAAGAGCTCCGATATCTCACACAAGTCAATGAGTCACGAAGTGACCTGAAAAACATAAAGATGGGAGATCCATTCTAGCTTCTGCAACACCCGTGCAAGGATTTTTTCGCTGTCAGTGCAAATCGCTAGTGCAGATTTTGTGTTCAATTTTTCTGTTCCTTCATAATATTTTTTCTTTTAATAATGTAGAACTCGTATCTCCGTGACTATTCACTGAATAAACACTCCTAATGATAAAAGTGCCAATTTTGAAAAATAAATCTCGAATAATAAATTCAGCTGACGAGTCACTTTTGTTTGGGATTGGAAAGTTAACCAATATTAACTGAGTGTTTGTTTAAAAAAATATTATGAAATGCATGAGAAAGAATAATGCGTGATTTATTGAAGTAGTTTTATCTTATGTATTGAGTATTGTTTTATAGACTAGCTTAATTAACTTGTTTCTTTATATATAACCTATCAATTTTTCAATAAAGAAGGCTGCTATGGACGTATAACAAAATCAGAAGCACGCTTATCTATGTTAATTTACAAGAAAAAAAATTTGTTTTTCAAACTTCGAACAAAAGGAAAATTCATTTCTCGGGGAGTTTCATAAAATACATTGTCATTGATTGAGCAAATGGAAAAAACCTTTGACTTGAGATTTATACTGCAACTTTTTTTCAAACTTGCGAACTTTTTTCAATAAGTTACTACTTTTTTGTCCATTATCAGCGAATATGAAGATTGGCTTTGAAGTTATTTCGTATAAAGTTTTCACATTAGAAATATTTCAATCAACGCCAATCCACCAAGCAACTAACGTACTTGTGTACGGGATCATCTTTCTATCGGTCGATGCATATATATTTGTAACCCAATGTGTTAAACGTGTGTAAGGTATGTGCAGAAGGTATATGTGTGGAAAGTAAGTACGTTTGACGTGTGTAAGGTTTATGTGTTAACGCATGTTTTAATAACTACTCTTTTGATTTTGGTAATCGACAAAAAAACGACGCGTAAGTTGGCTAAATACAGTAACAAATAAGTTTAACTGAATTTGCTAATAAAATGGTCTTTGGAAGGATGAGAACGACAACACGCGACCTGGCAAAGTTGATGAAGTGAGTCACACGAGGTTCTTGAGAAGGGGTAGCCATGGCATCTAACACTTCGAAATCATCCCTCACTTTCTGAAAAACCTGGACACCACCCGGATCACACGACCTTCATCAAGGAAACTTTACGAAAAAAAATGAGAGGTAATCTCTATGCAGTTTTAATGGAATGTCTCTCAATTATTTAGGCCTAATGTTCATAAACGAAAATTTTTCTTCGTCGTGGTTGAGGTTCTTTTTGAGAAATTAGTCTTAAAAGTTGTCTGCTACAGCTCCTCGGAATGCTGAATTCGAATTTTTTCGTTTTATCAAGCAAGCATATATGCTTTATCTAACTAGTTTATGACATCACAACGTTAAATAGTTACTCTTATCTGATCAATCAATCAATCAATAATTCTCTCAGTCTAAGCATTTTCTAAAGTATTTATTCAAACAAAAGACACATAAAATTCGATAAAGATGTACGTGATAAATTGAAAATATAAAATTAATTTTATAAAACGGAAAACTTTTGACTTTGCATATGAATTATAAATAAAGAATGCGCAAAGAGTATGTAAATGAAGGTAAGCTATTATTGAAACTTATGTTTGCGGAAAGAACAAACGCACACGCTCTTGCAGTAATTAGCGCAGGGTTGGCGTGAAGTCAAGTTCGTGTCTTGCTATCACGCATTACAATAGCCATTAAAAGCCCGGTTTGAGAAATTTTGTAAGATTTTGAAGACCGTAATAAAGAAAAAAAAATTAGATAAAAAAATGAATAACAACTAAAAATAAAAAGTGTTCAGATGAGAAGGCCAATAACGAGAAAATATATAATTTTTACGATAAGCAGGCTGTGTGAATCGATTTTCGAAAAAGTTGTTACTGACCCCACATATATTCACCAAGTGCTCCGTTGTGATTAAAAAGATAATTCTATAATTTTTCCTCGAGTCGGCAACACAAATGTTGTTTTCACGCCACATCTGGATCACTCTTCGAACGAGCGTACATCTTTATTTTTCTCTAACTTTACAAAGTACTTTCTTCATTACCGCCTGCGAACTCCTTAGACAACAACTTGCAGCTGGTTTCTGAGTTCATTAACGGCTGAACTTATTTACCAAGTAAGGAGGGTGACTAGAACTCATCATATAAATGTATTCTTCTTTCAAGGTGGTCTCCTCATTGTACCTCTCTTGATTCTTTTGGGTCCTCCGGTACCAGAAGAAATCTTGTACCAAAGGTTAAATGTGTTTGTTTACACATTTCTTATTGTCTACAAATAAATAGCTTTTTTTTATTTTTAACGGGTTTTTTCTGTTTATTTTTTCATTGAAAATGTTGATATGGGTGCTTCGTGATTGATCTGCTGACAAAACCGCACGGCTTCATTAATCTTTGCACAATCGATCTTCAAACACCTCTCGAGCCTCCGTTATTCATCCTTTTGACTCTTTTCGACACTATTTTTACCGTCTTTACAATTTTCTATTTGATTTGAAATTCAAATTTTTACAAGATGTGATAATCGATTTTTTCCTTTTTTAAAGACATGTTATGTCGAGATTTCGATTTAATTACACACATATATATACATATATTGATTAAATTTACATGAAAATTCTTCCAAAACTTTCGTGATAAAACTTTTATTTTTAAATTTCGCTGAGAAATGATGTAATTAAATTTCACAGCAATTATCTTTTTCCGTAATGAACGAACAATTTAAAAAAAGTTTTTCAACTATTGTTTTCGGTATTATGTATGTTAGACTTCAAAAAAATAATTTTCAGAAGGCCGTGGCTGATGACTTTTTACAACAATATTGTTTTCGTTCCATTCTCTTCAAGCTTGGAACGTTTCTCTAAATCTTCAAAACTTTCGCTTTGAAAAAATTTTCAACATAAAATAGAGTTGTTTTTGAAAAAAAAAACGAAAGTTCGAATTGAAAACCTGAATAAACAGCTGATACTTAAAGTTTAAAAATAAAAAAAACTTCAAATTACTTTAATTCCACTAAAACCTAACTTCTTTATACAAAATAAATTTTCATTTTATGCCAGGCTTTGAAATAATGCTTCAGGCTTGTAAAAAATTTAATTGGAAACAAATTAAGAAAAATTATTCTTTGAAACTAATTAATTTTTTCAAAGTCCAACAAAAACTAAAGTTTATGAACAATAAAACTAGTTCAATGTAAACCACGTTCCTTTTTTAATTTAAGCACAAAATAAAAAAACCTTTTTTAAAAGTTTTGGGAATGCTTTCCAATCCTTGTTCAAAAAACCAATACCTCATTAGAAAGTTTACAGACTAAAACCTTATAATATATATAAAAGCAAGTCAGTTCTTTTGCATTAATCGATAGAAAAATACAATTTATGAGTCGAAAAAGAAAGAACAAAAACGCGATAGAATGGGTCTTTCAAACAGGAGGAATTCGTGGTGTTAAGGAACATTTCTAAAAACTTTTTTTTCTACAAGAATTTTCAATGAGTTTGCTCATTTATTTTACGAGCAATAATGTAAGAGTTGCTTGATCTTTGGTTCGTTATAAAGATTTTTTATACTCGACAAACTGACTGTTTTGGTTTTTTTTCCATAAATTTATTGAGTCTTCGTTAAATTGAATAAATTATTTTTGAAAATTTAAACTTTAGTATTTTTTCTATATAACTATGGTAATTTTATTAATACAATTTTATTTAGCACTTCAAATGCCTAATCTTTTCCCATTGGGACCATTATTTTCATCGTGTTCCAAAGTTTTAAAAGTTTTTAAATCATCTGTTACCGTTAAAAATCGTTTTTTCAAACTTCCAGTCAAATCTAATCTAATCGAAATTTCTATATAATACACAAACTGAAATATTCAAAAACTAAAAAAGTTTTGGCATATTAACTTTATCTATCATTTTTATTCAGAAAAATATAATTCGGAATTCTTATCGTTATAGAGCTATTGATCATTCAGATCATAAAATAACGTTTGTTACCAAAACGGTTACGATTTATCATATTAAATCCTGGCCCAGTATTTTTATTATATTTATATTTTTTAGTCTTTTACCATAATTTATTTATACCCTCTTATCTTTTACTTTTTCGATTTTTTATGAAACTTCAAAAGTATTAAATGTTTTTGAAGGTCTTTAGAGCAATGCCACTCCAGTATTATTATTTTTCAAAGAATTTTTGAAACACTAATTAGGTCCCCGCACAAGAAAAGAACGAGATGACGTGCAACTGTTTTTCTGTGAATATCTCAAAAGCTCATAAAGTTTCCCGTTTGTAATTTCCTAACTTTTAATAACAAAAAATTCTTTGTATCTAACTTTAAGAATAATTAGAAAACCCAAAAATGAATTTATAATTTTTTTTCGTTTTAAATATCTTTTTTATGCTTTTTATTTAGTGAAAGTTCCAAGGACAAAGAACGGCGTCTCTGCGTTAAACTTCAAAAGAATATAATTTCCGTTCAAAATTTTGAAAATAATATTTCTTAGCTTTATGGTTTTGAGTTTTGAAAATAATTATTTTTTGAGTTTTTGGGAAAGAATTTCTGCAGAGCTAGCAGTGACCAAAAACCTGTCAATGCTTCTTTATGTGTCTCTTAGTTCCTTTTAGTCATTTTAGTCCGCTAGTACTGTAGAAAACACACCTGATAAAGCTTATGGAAACTTGAGATACCTAGTTAACAATGTTCCTAAAACGCAAACCCATAAAAAGAGAAAAATTTACAAGACACATTCATAAAAGTAGATCTTCAACATATATAACCACACGTGCAATCGAAAACACGAACGTTAAAGTTACTATAAAAATGCAATGTTAAGTATCGTGACTCGCTTGCTGAATCAAATGATCAAGCGCATATTTCAGTGTGAACGAATACAACTCCACGGTCTATATAAAAACCTTAAAATCGTGAAATTTTATTTGACTTAAATAATTGTTTTTATTTAATTTCAACTCTTAACGCATATGTAGACCAGCGTCACATCGCCGAAAAATGCTCCTTGCCACCGTTTTCTGCTACGCTCACAATCAATATTCATTACATAAAATCATCTCTCCTATGTCACTGTGTTGGAATTTTGGTTGAAAAGAACTCTGCCATCATTTTCGTTCCTTTAATCAAAGCAGTTTCATTGTTCACTTCGAATTTTATTTTCATTTCATATGCTGGTTTTCTTCGAATTTCATGGGAGTACTTCATTCTTTTGTCACAACTCGATGACCTTTTCGATCTTTTAAATCGCACTTGGCAATCGTCCCTATAGAGAGTACTGCAAAGTTTTTTGGTTGATAAAGATAAATAGGTATTTTCAATTTTCATTAAAATGAGCCCTTTTGAACAGTGTGTAATCAGCGCTATATAAACAATTTGATTAGATTAGATTAGATTCATGCGTGTACTGAAAAACGACTACTTTCAATACATTGTTGCACTTTATTAATTAAATGTGGAAATATAAATCATTTAGCTACTTAAACGCTATTACTGTTCAAAAAGTACCGAAATAATTCAAGCACGTATAATGATGGTCAGGGGATTGGAAGGATCAAAGAAAATTAAGAATCTTTTGATTTTAAGCCAAAACATTTAGCTTTTTCTTACTGAAACAAATAACATTTATTTTATCTTAATTATTTGTATCCACTTGAGCGTGCTAAAAGAGATACTTTTTTTTTTCAGAAGTTGTTCATCATCAGAATTATTTTAGATTTGTCAGCTCGAACATTTAGAGAATCATAAAAAATAAAAATAATGATAAATGCGTTTCCATAGAGAAAACGTATGAATAATTATGTAGGTTGTCACATATATGAAGCAATAACTTACCTACTCAGCTAGCATGTATACGATCTGTATTTTAGTATGATTTCAGTTTTTGAGCAAGTTGATTTTTTTTCAAAAATGAAATGTTCATTGTGTGTTTATTCTAAAACTTGAACTTGAAAAAAGCACATCGTATAAACAATTTGATTAAATAAAAATAGTTCAAAGTAAATTTTTAAAAAATTAAAAAATATGTATGAATTTCGTGACAAAATTTTTTTTTGGCTTTTCTCAACCAATGAACCCAATCGGGTTTCTCAATGAAACACTCACAGTGACATTTTAAAAGAAAAGGTTATAACAACCAAATCAATCCTTCCATATTCACTCTAAATTCCTTCCTCCACCTTTCAAACCTTCAACTTTCTTCCTCCTCTCTACACAAAGCATTTTTTCAACGTTCTCGCAAAACAATCCCAATAACCCCTCAACACCTCCCAAACGCCATTGAAACACATACTCAACATCTCAACTCTCCAAGTATCCCCCAAAACCTTTCCAACACCTTTCCAGTAAGCTATCAAAACCCTCCCTCCACACGACTTCACGCATTGGCGAGTTATAGGGCCTTGAGTAACAGGTCTAGCATGAGTGGATACACATCGACAAATTGCTTGCCTCCACTGCTGCGAACGCTCTGCTCGTACGACTCCAAGCTGCCCCTGTCGAAATGGAGTGATTTTTGTGGTGTTTTGAAGGACGCACTTTTATGCTTGTTAGGGTAATGGCTAGAGTTGAATGGTGGATGGAGGCAGTGATTCATTCTTTAAAACAACTCTGAATTGTTGCGGTGATTGGTTAAAAAAACTTATAGGACAATTTGAAGAGAATTTGAACATAGTGCTAAAGGGCGCGTTAGAAATGTCTTTATTATATTATTATCATTATATTAGAATTGAGAAGAGAGTTGGTGTGGAATGGCTTTCAAGAAGCCCATCAACGAGGGACCCACTTGATAAAGAAGAGGCGGTCCCTCTCGCTAGCATGATCGTCCATCCACTTGCTGTACTTGCTGGCACTCCAGCCCGCTGTCTGTGACACCAGGAGCGGTCAATAAGAAATGAAATGTCCTATTTGTAAAGCGCCAAAGTAAGCATATGAAGCCATGACTACTGGTTGGAAAACTATAGCAACTGAGGGCATATACAAATCAAATATGAATAATAAATGCATGATTTTTGTTGAATAAATTTGAAATTCAGTTATGAAGTTAAATGGGAATTTTTGAAAACCCCAAGTATAATAAATCGAGTTTTGAAGGTTAAAAATATGAAAAATCTAAATGGATTTGAAGACAACGTTGACCTGGTATGGAGGTCGGAGGGAAGGCTGTCCTCTGGAGAAAAGGAAGTGGAGAATGGTGGAAAGCGGGAGGATGTCCGTAGGCGTGGTGGATGAGGCCACTAGCTCCGTTGACTGGAACATCAGAGGTCTGTGTGAATGTGTTTGTTATACAAACAAAGGTGGTTTATGTCTGCCTTTATGACTTGAATGGTTCCGAAATAGGCTTAACTGTTTGAACTTACGTGAATAGTAGAAAGAAAGTTTTAAAATAACTTCTTAACTCACCACCATCTACCACCTCTTCCCCACACCTACCTGGCAGCCCTCACAAGGCGGTATGAAGAGCCCAAGTCAGACGGCCTGTCACATAAGGGCTTGATTGCCAGCTCCACCTGATGAAGGATGAATGAATAAATAAAAACAAGTGGATAAATGGAAAAAACCAAATAAACAAAAACTTTTTTCAAACGGTAAATTTGAAAATGAATAACAGCTAAAATGGCATTACACCTCGAATAAATGGCAACAAAGAACATTGGAGAACAACCAAGCATGATTACGTTAACTGTGAACCTTCGAGAAGTCTCCAGACAACTTGACTTTCCCGCCATCCCCCAGAGGATACACCAGCGTTGCATGCCTCACAAACAACTCCAAACACCTCCGCGCTATTTGGTTCAACCTGGTGATTCAAACAAGTGTCGTACAGGGTTTCAAAATCGATCGGAGAAAAATAAAAATTGGAACGGGATATTTAAAAATTGAATTAACGGAGTTGTACTTTGATTTTATGGAAAAGTGTTCAATGAAAGAAAGTTCTATGATAGCACTAGCGAACCCGCTGATGAAAGGTGTGAACAAACCTTTAAATTTTATACAAGACGCAACATCATATTTCACATGAGAGCTTATAGAAGCCATAAAAAACCTTACAAAAACAGCACAATACGTTATAAAGACATAAAAAACCTCACCAAAGCCAGTAATAAAACAAGAATAAAGCCTAATACAGATGGAACATCAGTAAAGTCCACCTTGGCTGGATGCACTCGAGAGAGGAGAGCTTGCTGAGGTGTCCTGCAGCGAACTGCGCTATGAAGCGCCTGAGGGACTCCATGTAGATGGAGGAGGGAGGTGTCGATGAGGACTTGTGAGCATCAGCCCTGGGAGGTGGGGTGGGAAGAATAGTGGGTGGATTAGAAATTGCACTCATGAATGGTAGATGTTGAAGTAGGGTTGAAATAGTGATAGTGGTAGAGTGAAAGTCTCAAAACCCATGAAAGGTTGCGAGGTATGATAATAATATTCGTGTTTGTAATGCTTTGTGGGTCTACAAACCTGACACTGATGAAACTATGAACTATTGCTTCAATTTGTACAACGCTTATTTTCAAACCTCCCAGAATACTCACTTAACCAGCCACTTAACCACCTATCAAACCACCCATCAAACCACCCACCAAACCACCCATCAAACCACCCATCAAACCACCCATCAAACCACCCACCAAACCACCCACCAAACCACCCATCAAACCACCCATCAAACCACCCATCAAACCACCCATCAAACCACCCACTTAACCACCCATCAAACCACCCACCAAACCACCCATCAAACCACCCACCAAACCACCCATCAAATCCCTGTACGCACATGGAGAAGTCCTCGTTGTGCATGTTGCATATGAGTTCCTCCACAGAGGCCTGCATGGAAGCCAACAGAGGTTCCATGATGCTCTGCACCAGGGAGGTCACGTGCTGGTGGATGGAAGTTTAGGGTGGAGATTTTGGGTTTTTTATTTTATTTTTTATTTTTATTGTTCTTATTTTATTTTTTTTTTAATTATTATTTTTGGTGTTTTTATTTTTTTTTTGTTTTTTTGGTTTGTTTTTTAATTTTACTGTTTGTATTGATAGTTTGATTTTATTGAGTTGGCTCTGTTGTTTAAGCTTTTACACTCTCAATGTTGTACTGTTTCTGCTCATTCAGCACACAAAATACACAAAATACGAGCAATAAATACCGGTCCCATACCTCAAAAGTCTGAATATAATTTATTGGGCATCAGATTTTTAAATATTGATTTTAAAATTTAAAAAAAAAACGATTTTCAAGTTTTAAAACATTGAGTATTTAAAAAAAATATATTTCAAATTATATCAATAATAATAATAATTTTTAATTATATCAATACAATTAATTTTTAATTATATCAATACAAATATCTTTTAATTTTATTAATAATATTCTAACAACGCCACCACCTCCTCACGAAGGCTTGCTAACCTGCAGAGAATCTTTGAGGTGCTTGATGACTCCTTGTGAAAGTCCATTGACGTTGTTGAATGTCTGTGTGGGTGAAGGATGACTCGAAAAATATTCCCACAATAGCACTAAAAAGTATTAACATTAATGAAATCAAAATATTATTATTATATTCCATATTATTATTGTTATTATAAAAATAATGATTATAATAATAATAATAATAATAATAATAATTATTATTATTATTATTATTATTATTATTATTATTATTAGTAGTAGTAGTAGTAGTAGTAGTAGTAGTAGTAGTAGTAGTAGTAGTAGAAGTAGTAGTAGTAGTAGTAGTAGTAGTAATAGTAATAGTAGTATTATTATTATTTTTATTTTTTTATTTATTATTATTTATTATTATTATTATTATTATTATTATTATTATTATTATTATTATTATTATAATATAATATGTACTATTTTGCTTCTAACAATGAATTTTCAACTAACGAAACTAATAATAACCCATATTTTCCGGCAAATAACTATCATCCACCGGCTGAAACCAACGTTACTCAACAAACCACTACAACCACCATTCTGCCCATGCAGCACCTTTTGAGCGGCTTTGTTGAAGTGGAGTAAGGAGTTTACAATTCCTATGTTCCTCTCTTGCGCCTCTGTAACTACCAATGACGAAGAAGAAGAAAACGATAAGGAATCGCTTGCTGCTGCTGCTGCTGCCGATAACCTAACTGCGTCCTCGGTGTTGACAACCTGTATGATGGTTGAATGGCAGGCTGCAGAGGTGTTATAGTGAGGAAATACAACTCTTCAATGGCCAAGAACTTTGGATAAATAAAAATAAGCATTTTTGGAGAAAAAACCATTTAAATTACAAAAAAACAGCGATGATTAGTTCTTGAATGAATAAAATTAAAAATCGATTAAAAAAAATAAAATTATAATAAAAAAATGATAAATAATAATGAAATAACAAAGAAATACTAAGTAAGAAAGGTAGGAAACCTGTTGTTCATACTTGGTGCACAGCATGGTGATGCTTTTTGAGACGTTGCGAGCAATCAAGTCACTGAGTCTGCTGTCGAAAGTGCACACTCCCAACTCACTGCGAGGTGGGTCGATGAGGAAGTTTGTTGTTTATGGGGTAAGCTAGAGGGCATTTATGTTGTATTTTCTTATTTACGTTGTCTTTTCTTATTTATGTTGTCTTTTCTTATTTATGTTGTATTTTCTTATTTATGTTGTATTTTCCTATTTATGTTGTCTTTTCTTATTTATGTTGTATTTTCTTATTTATGTTGTATTTTATTATTTATGTTGTAATTTCTTATTTATGTTGTATTTTCTTATTTATGTTGTATTTTCTTATTTATGTTGTAATTTCTTATTTATGTTGTATTTTCTTATTTATGTTGTAATTTCTTATTTATGTTGTATTTTCTTATTTATGTTGTATTTTCTTATTTATGTTGTAATTTCTTATTTATGTTGTATTTTCTTATTTATGTTGTAATTTCTTATTTATGTTGTATTTTCTTATTTATGTTGTAATTTCTTATTTATGTTGTCTTTTCTTATTTATGTTGTAATTTCCTATTTATGTTGTAATTTCCTATTTATGTTGTATTTTCTTATTTATGTTGTATTTTCTTATTTATGTTGTATTTTCTTATTTATGTTGTATTTTCTTATTTATGTTGTATTTTCTTATTTATGTTGTATTTTCTTATTTATGTTGTATTTTCTTATTTATGTTGTATTTTCTTATTTATGTTGTATTTTCTTATTTATGTTGTATTTTCCTATTTATGTTGTATTTTCTTATTTATGTTGTATTTTCTTATTTATGTTGTATTTTCTTATTTATGTTGTATTTTCTTATTTATGTTGTATTTTCCTATTTATGTTGTATTTTCTTATTTATGTTGTAATTTCTTATTTATGTTGTATTTTCTTATTTATGTTGTATTTTCTTATTTATGTTGTATTTTCTTATTTATGTTGTAATTTCCTATTTATGTTGTATTTTCTTATTTATGTTGTATTTTCTTATTTATGTTGTCTTTTCTTATTTATGTTGTATTTTCTTATTTATGTTGTAATTTCTTATTTATGTTGTATTTTCTTATTTATGTTGTAATTTCTTATTTATGTTGTATTTTCTTATTTATGTTGTAATTTCTTATTTATGTTGTCTTTTTTTATTTATGTTGTAATTTCCTATTTATGTTGTAATTTCCTATTTATGTTGTATTTTCTTATTTATGTTGTATTTTCTTATTTATGTTGTATTTTCTTATTTATGTTGTATTTTCTTATTTATGTTGTATTTTCTTATTTATGTTGTATTTTCTTATTTATGTTGTATTTTCTTATTTATGTTGTATTTTCTTATTTATGTTGTATTTTCTTATTTATGTTGTATTTTCTTATTTATGTTGTATTTTCCTATTTATGTTGTATTTTCTTATTTATGTTGTATTTTCTTATTTATGTTGTATTTTCTTATTTATGTTGTATTTTCCTATTTATGTTGTATTTTCTTATTTATGTTGTAATTTCTTATTTATGTTGTAATTTCTTATTTATGTTGTATTTTCTTATTTATGTTGTATTTTCTTATTTATGTTGTAATTTCCTATTTATGTTGTATTTTCTTATTTATGTTGTATTTTCTTATTTATGTTGTATTTTCTTATTTATGTTGTATTTTCTTATTTATGTTGTAATTTCTTATTTATGTTGTATTTTCTTATTTATGTTGTAATTTCTTATTTATGTTGTATTTTCTTATTTATGTTGTATTTTCTTATTTATGTTGTATTTTCTTATTTATGTTGTATTTTCTTATTTATGTTGTATTTTCTTATTTATGTTGTATTTTCTTATTTATGTTGTATTTTCTTATTTATGTTGTAATTTCCTATTTATGTTGTAATTTCTTATTTATGTTGTATTTTCTTATTTATGTTGTATTTTCTTATTTATGTTGTATTTTCTTATTTATGTTTTATTTTCTTATTTATGTTGTAATTTCTTATTTATGTTGTATTTTCTTATTTATGTTGTAATTTTTATTTATAGAATAATTTTCTATTTATGGAAGGACTTTTTGTTCATGGGAGGACTTTTTGTTCATGAGGGTTTAGTTAGCAATAAACTTATGCAAAATACATTGGTTGATCAATCAATGAGCTATTTTTTCGTCCAAAAATCCATCCATGTTTCGTACCATAATCTCATAAAAATATTTTACAAATCTCCAACCCCTACACCCGACCCTCTATCCGCCCGTCACATCCAATCAATCCATCAATCTCATCACTTGGACATGGCCTTGATGATGGCTTCTTGGTCAGCGGAACTTGGCAGACAAGCAGAAGAGGATGAAGATGAAGATGAAAAAACCAAATTGATGGGGTCAAAAAGGCGAGAAAGAGATCTGTGTTTTATGGTGAAAGTAATGGTGATGATGGCGATGATAATGATGATGATGATGATGATGATGATGACGACGATGATGATGATGATGATGATTATGATGATGATGATGAGATGGCGATGATAATGATGATGATGATGGTTGCGATAAAGGCAGTAATAATGCTAGTAACAAAACCAACAAAAAAATTGTATACCAAATCAACAAAAAGAGATATATATATATATATATATATATATATATATATATAAAGAACAAAAATATCACAAAAACCTGGACAGATAAGCGTTTTCGAAGAGTTGGAAGGTGCTTATGAGTTTGTGCTGTTGACTGGTGGTGGGATGTATGGTATGAGAATCAAGCTTCCTCACATATAATGAAGTTTAAAGACATATTCACTAAAACAGCATTTAGTTTAAAAAGATCAAAAACCAAATATGAATCTGGAATCGAAAAACATTGAAACCAAAAATGCAACTGAAACCAAAATTAAAACCAAAAATAAAAATAAATAAAAAAAACAACTGTTTGAGAAGATCGGGCGAAGTTGTGTCAGGAGCCTTGTGGAGGTAGGAGTGTTCGAAAGAATGGCTGACTTGACTGGAGGTTTCGAGCGACTGGATGCGGGAGGAAAGATCAAGAAAGAGCCTCAAAAACTTCGGGTACTCACTCTCCAACGCCTGCTTCACCAGCAAGCTGCCTGTGGTACAAGGGGGATGAGAGGGGGTTGGAGGGAGGTCTAAATGAGGGTGAGGATTTGAATAAGAAGGGTGCCTTGAGGTAAAGAAGAGTTTGAATGAAGAAGCTTTAATGGGGATTTGTTTTGGAGTGGCGAAATGGAATGCGGTGGAGTGGAGAAGAAATGTGTAGAGTGTGGTGTAGTGAGAATGGGATATTGTGGTCCACTGAATGCAGTGGAGTTGAGGTACTGTGGTGGGATGGAATGGAGGGAAGGAAAGGATCAATCATCACTTGGGAAGTAATGCCAAGAGTAGTTTTACCTTCGGCAGACTTGCTCAAGTGTTTCTTGAGGCCATTAGTGAAACCATCCCAAAAGTCTTCAAGCAACTTGCCGTAGTGATCGCCCTGTTGTGGTGATTTTGTTGATATCATAAGCAACTACAAAATCGTCTCCTTTTCTTCTTACTCTTCCTCCTGCTTCTCTTTCTCCTCTTTCTTTTCCCCATCCTCACCCTTATCCTGATCCTCTTTCTCTCCTTCTTATTCCTTCTTTTTTCCTTTTCACCTTCTTCTCGCTATCCCACCACCACCACCACCACCTTGGCCTCCCTGAGGTGATCAATGAAGAGCACGTGTGACACCGGATCCTTCTTCCTTGCCAACACCTTCTGTAGCAACAACGTCTGCAGAGGTGATGATGATGACGGTGACGATATTGATGATGATGATGATGATGATGATGATGATGATGATGATGATGATGATGATGATGATGATGATGATGATGATGATGATGATGATGATGATGGTGAAGAAGAAGAAGAAGAAGAAGATGATGATGATGAGGATGATAATGATGATGATAGAAATGGTTAAAATGACAAAGATGATGACGACGACAACGACGACGACGACGATGATGATAACAAAGGGGGTGATGACAAGAACTCACTTGAGCGTATCCAGCATGCACGTCATCAGCTAGCTTTTCCAGGTTGCTCCACAGCGAAGCTCTCATAAGGGCGCTGTTGCCTCCCATGCCACTTACCCTGCCTGGACCTCCTGCGTGAAGGGTGGATGGTGGAGTTTGTATGGTGTTTGTATGATGGAGATTGTGTATGGTGGATTGACATGTGGTGGGGATGTGTATGGTGGTACCGTGTGTGGTAAAGATTTTTTATGGTGGAAATTTTGTACGATGGTATGACATTCAGTGGAGATTTTGTGTAGCGCTATAATGTATGCCTGTGTACGGTGACGTTCGGTTATGTACAATTGTATAAGGTATAATCGTGTGTGGTGGTACGATGTATGCTGGTGTGTAGTGATATAATAAATAATAATAATAATAATAAATTCGAGTTGTAAAGCGCCTAGGCAAGCAGCTGAGGCAAAGCAAGCAGCTGAGACGAAGCAAGCAACTGAGACGAGGCAAGCAACTGAGACGAGACAAGCAGATGAGGCGGTTAATATATGGTATGCTTAATGCTTGAGTGTGGTGGTATGAGTTAGTTGATGGGTGATAACAGAACTTGTTTGCGAGTGAAATCAGTTCATAAATAAAGTTATGGTGTGAACAATATTTATATTTTGAAAACCCTATGTAAATGTATCCACAGTTTTTACCTCTTCTATCGTTGTTTGAACTAACTCCACTAACATCCAAGGAACTTTTAACGGTACTGTCTAATTTGTCTATAGTATCTGCCATGAAGTTATCGACTGTGTTGGCCAGTAGATTAAGGTTGAAGAAGATTTGAAGTGACGTGGCCACCTGAGATTGGTTCTGTGGTGGTGATGAAGATGGCGGTGATGGTGAAGATGGCGGTGATGGTGAAGAAGATGGTGGTGATGGTGAAGATGGTGGTGATGGTGAAGATGGTGGTGATGATAAGGATGATGGTGATAGTTATGATGATGACGATGATGAAAAATGATAGTGGTAATAAGGGTGAAAATGTCGATGATGGTGATGATAATAAAGATGGTGATAATGAATTTTTTCAGTGATGGCAGTGCAGTGGTGAAAGTGGAATGGTAAAAAGCGACAATGGTCATCCAAACACCCACTAACCTGTCCCAACATAGCTTCGTGCATCATCTTCTCAGCCATAAGTTTCACCTCACTCCTCGCCTCCCGTATGAACCTTCTCTCTCCTTCGAGCACACTGACGCCTGAAAGGTCCAGGCCATTGGAGGCAAGGTAGTCTGTTGTGGGAGCATGATAGAATCTGATAACCATACTTTCTTCCACTTTCCTCACACTCCTCCTCTACCCAAAAGACAAGTCGGCCTTGACTTATAGCATTTTGTTCAAGAAACACCCTAACAAAGTATTTTTTATTATAAAGTAACAATACAAATCCAGAGTTCCTTTGAGAACTGCCTATTAGTTATAACATCACAACGCCACTTGGCCTACCTACTGTCCATACACCAACCTACCTAGCTCGCTCAAAGATTGGGCAGCCTTCGTAGCTTCTCTGGAACCAGCCGAGACTTGAACCCGTAACCTTCGAGTCAAGTACAATTCCCTGATCACTTGTCGCAACATGTCGCAAGTTTCCTTCAGAAGTGGTCATGTTAGTAACCGAATGCGTGATGATATAAATATAAATAAGGGTAGAAAATGTATTTATTTATAAAATAAAAATAGCTGATAACAAAAATAATTAATTAGTTGGCTGAGTGTATAATTAAATTAGCTGATACTAAAATAATTAATCACTCTGCGGAGTATATAAATAAATACTGAAAAGAAATTTCAGTACTTGAATTCTTCTGAGTTGCAGAGTCCTGGCCACTATCTTGTCATGAGGCTCAACCACACGTGCCCTGATTCTGAAGGGTAAAGTTTCATATGTATGGATGAATGGAATGAAACAAAAGATGAAATAGAAGAGAATAGATGGATGAATTGAAGGCTTTGAGAGTAACAATAAGATATATTTTATAAAATATATAAGAAAATGATTCTTAATGCCACTGTAAATTTTCAATTTTTTTAAATTCTTATATTATAATGATATATCAAAATAACTGGTATAAGTTAATTCCTAAACTAATAATTCATAACAACAATAAGTAATATTATTAATGACTCTACGGTCATTTTCATAGAGCTATGAAAAAACTAATCAAAACACTGAAAAAGGATTTTCCAAGCATACTTTTCAACAGCAGCCAGCAGTGACTGACTCCTAGCCTGAATCACTTGCAGAACGCCTGAAAAGGTGTTCAGGTAAACATACAAATACAATACAGGACAAAGATGAATATTATTATAGTGCCATTACCTCCATAAGCTTCGAGGCTACATAACCACAACTTCCACCAACGAAACATGAAAGACTAAAACATTGTGTTATGAACTAAATGATTTGGAAGATTACAAATGATAATATTACTAGAATGTTGAATGTAATAAAAAGATTAGTTTTAAAAATAATACAAATAGTAAGCATAAAGTGAATTTTATTGTTGAAAACAAAAATCAATTATAAACCTAGTTTTTTTTAAAAAACCTACCATTGAATACAAATTAAATATGGATGGAAATGCTGCAAAGAATATTATTTAGTGATAAAATTTGCAACTTTGAAAGCACCTTCTAGATCCTCAATGCCTGTGGCCTGTGACATAAGGTCCTCATAGTGGTCACTCACCTATTCACCATGTATATTGGTGTGTTTGTGAATGGTTGTATGTGGGTGTGTATGTTTGTATGTGTAAAATGCTTGTTTTTGTGTGTTTTTATAAGACAGAAATGAATTAATTATATTATAAAGCTCACCTGTTGATTAAGTTCCTTATCCAACAGAACGATTCCTTGAGCAAGCGAGGAAAGTTGTTGCGATACTGCATGACTTTTTATTACACGAGTGGCAAAAGATTTAGCATCAAAATCATCCTCACAAAACTGCCTATAGATTTCTGTATAGGAAAAGAATATCAAATAGGAAAAATTGATAATGAAACCAAATCTTGGTTTAAAAAATAATTTTTACTCAAAACAGTGTTTTGTTTTATTTTTAAATATATGTTTCATAGAAAATAAAAAGTAAAAACCATCTTTTGAAAGTTGATCTAGAACGGAACACTCCATTCAAAAACGTCAACAAAATTAATTATCATTCAAATAATTTTGAATTAAATAGTGACTTTTCCTTTCGATCTCTTGTCACCGATGTACAACATGAAATCTACGTGTGAAGGTTTAAAAGTAGTTTGTATTATTATTTAATAGTTTCAACTTTTATTCAGTAAAAGGGCTCTTGCAAGAAATATCACTTATACAATTCATCAAAAATAAGATTACAGAATTTCAAGTTTGAATATAAGGCTTGACGAATGTCTAGATATGTTAGCAGTAAATAACGATCAACTCTAACAAAGTGGAATAAAGTACTGTCTAAAACAAACAAATATGCAGTTGTAAAGCATAAACAAATACCAAAATGAAAACACCACCAAACGCATCGAAACAATTGAGCAAACTATTCTTTAACAGGATTATCGTTTGGTTCTTCACTAGAGACTTCATTCTTTTTAGAAGTACTAGGTGACGGTTTTACCTCCTCACTCACTTCTTTTATTCCCTCAACTAATTGCCGTTGAGAGCCTTTGGCCTGTTCAGTGTTACCTTCAGCCAGCCCTTCCAAGCCTGCTTGCAATTTATGCCTGAACTTTTGAATGTCGGGCTGTGCAATCGTCGAAGTCAGAGTTGAAGGAATAATGGGCGATTCCTGTTGTATTGCAGTTATTAAAAAAAGTGTGAAAAACTGGAAAAAAATACATTGAAAAAAGTCATAAAAGAAACGGAAGAAAATACGTTTTCAATAGGCATAAAGTCTTGCAGAGCAGTGGAGTCGAGCTGGTTGGTCAACTGGTCCAATTTTTGAGCTTTTCGAAGTTCATTTTGATGAATAATGGTGTAGAGGTGCTCAGTCAATTGTTGCTTCAACTCGCTCTGCTCATGTAGTTCTATCTTCGCTGCTATGAATTCCTTCTCTGCCATCTCATAGCGTCGTCTATAAAATTTGTAAATATTTTATTTTTTATATAATTATATTATATCTATTATACTTAAATAGTGATATATATTCTGAAAAACGTATTTACGCATAGTTATATGATAATTTTTAGAAGCGCTGAAAAAAGTGAAAGTGAGTTTATGAGATTTGATGAAATCTTAAATTTAAAAATTCTAATTTGACTAGAAGAAGGTTATACCTAAAATTCTTACAAAAATAGAAAAACTCAATCACATAATACCTGAACACGCCACAAACACACACAACCTTAGGTTACTTCTAATCTCATAATAATCTCCCACAAAAGCCTCAATACCCTGCAACCTACTGGGACAAGCCATAATTCCTGGTGACAACTTCGATCCGATCCCTCACAATGGAAACATCGGAAGACACCATCTGATCAAGCGCCTCGAGCTCCTTGCGTATCTGCATCAACTTGGCTGCCTCCTCTTTCGTCCTTTTTGCCCTTGGTGTTTGTGAAATTTTGTTTTTATGCATTGACGTTTATAAGTCAAACTAACTAGTGTTTTGGTGATTAACTGTATTTGTGGATGGATGTTTGTTGTATATGGGAAATGGAAAAAATTCATTTGAAATTGTTATTTCATATTCATGTTAATGGGGACTTATTTAAAAATTCAATACAAGCAATGCTTTTAAATAAATTTATTAATTCGCTTAGATACTGATGATATTAATATTTAAACATAAATGAAACTGTAAATACAGGGTGGAAGACAAGGAAAAAATGGTTCGAATGGTTGGGAAATAAATAAGTTTTTTTAACTTATAAGATGATGATGAACAACCATGAGTACAACTAGATAAGTATAAGTGATATGATGATAAAAAATAAAAAAACAGCAAAAAAAATAAATAGCTTAAAGTGAAAATTTTGAAAATTGAAATAGACGGATGAAGAAGGATGTTTTATGATAATTTTTTCTGAAGGTTTCTTTAACTAAGTGACATTGTGAGTACAAAAATAAAAAAAGAATTATTTCATAAATTTTTATTTTTCATTAATCAAATGTTTGTTTTGTGAAAAAATGAAGTGTTAATTGAATTTTATAATAAAATACTGAAATTGGGAAAAAAAAACTATAAAAATGCTTGTGTTAAGATGTGTACTTTTCAGATATGGCACTAGTCAACATAGCCCGTTTCTTCTTGTTCATCTCTTCTATCTCTTTCTGCCTGTCCCTGAACTTGTCTATTGTAATTTTTTCTTTTCTGTAACAAATTATTGATATGAAAAAATATTTAATCATTCAAAAAATCACAAGATATTATGAAATTAGTAATTAATTAATTGAAAACTCGGTGTACAAACTCTTGAAAAGTTGAATCATCAAGGATGGCAGCACTATTTTCTTCATTAGGTTCAGAAGACAAAGGCTCATTTTTCTTTGAAGATGGACTCTCCTGAGCTCCTGTACCTGTTGAAGGCTCTTTGAAGGGTTTGGCTGATGCCGTTTCATTTTTCATTTCATTTTGTCTATTGTCATTTTTTAAAGTATTTTTTGAAAGCTTTTGATCTTCTTGGAGCCCTTCTGAAGTTGAAGCTGAACTCTTATTTTGTGAATTTTTTTGTATTACCGTAGTTTTTCTAGTTCCAGTCTTTGTTGAGTTCACAGATTTTAGACCTGTTTGGTTCAAAGCAATGATACATTGAAACTCAAAGTTTTTTTTATAAAAAACCTTTTCCAGTGTGGGTCTTTTCCACGGGTTTTACAAATTTTTTGAGTGTTTCATCGCTGAAACCTGCCCACTCAGACATGTTGGTTCTTTTAAGTAAATATGATTTTTTTAATTTAAAAATAGAGTGAAACTCAATCAAATGGTTTAAAAGTAAATAGTACTAAATTAATCAGTCAAACTCAAACAACTTTTCTTTTGATTTTTTAAACTGATTTGAAAATTTAAAAAATTATAAATAAAAAATTTTTATACATTTTTAATGCTGCAACTAGTTTTCAAAATTTTTTTAAAATACATGTGAAGACAAAATTGATTAAAAAATTAATAAAATAATCTAATATAAGAACTGTTTAAACAACAAATTTTTTAGGGCTTTACGAAATGGAATTGAAGATGTAATAAAGGTGAGATTGGAAGAAAAAGAGTTCCATAAAATAAAAAAATAAAAAATAATACTTTTTTTAAACCCAGTTTGAAACTCGACTCTGAATTCTTATTCGATTTATTTAATCGCTATAAAGCGCTTTTATTTGAAAGTATGAAAATGTCTTCAAAGAATCTTCAACTCATTCTTAATTTATTATGGTTTCATATAATCATACTTATGATAACTCTCCATTTTTCGTCGTGGTCTTGTTTTATGAGACTCTCCCTTCCAATCTTAACATCGCAACATCTTTGCTCTGGTTTCAAAAGGCTTTATAAACGTTTGTCATTCAGACAATTCCTAGCAGAGCGCTTTTGAACAGTGATAACCAGCACTATGCAAATGCTTTGAGCCGATTATTTTAAATTATAAAACGAGTTACATGTTGGGAAATTTGACGAATGTTTATTTTGTCGATAATTTACACGGTAATAAGAAAGCTGCTCAAAGTTGCTGACTTTCAAAGATTTCCCCCTGCTGTCACTCTATAATGTAATGTTGGGTTTTTTAGTTTTGAAACACTTTTTTGACCTTTTACGAACAACTACGTACAAGTAACTACATGATCTTTTACATCACTCGACTTTTTATCAATTAAGCTCTCTCATTTCAAAACTCCAGTATATTTTCCACACTTAACTGACTCACTCTATTTTTTATTCGGTCTAAAACTATATTTATCGATTATTTATCAATGTAAGTTTTTATAAAGAATTTGAAAAAATTATAGCTCATTCTTCAAGCTCATTTTGATGAATGGTGTCCTATTCAAGGTAATCTCGATTCCTTGCTTGGAAAAATCAGTACTACCTAACTTATGGTTTCTTGCTACTCAGTAAAAAAAATTTCACTTACCTAACAAGCCACTAAAGGCATAAATCACTTATGAATAACGAACAATTGTTCGTAACCAGCAGCCGTCTTCTTACTTCACTAAACACGATTCATAATACGCGGAAATAGAAATACAATGAACCCTTGTAAGACACGCTCCATAGCGAATTCTTTACAATAAGTTAAGAAGTGTTAAAAATTAGGTCACGCCACTGAACAATACACAATTTAAAAGTACTCATTACACCAAGGATTTTTTACCTGGTCTTCCAAAGACTGCCTTTTTTTATGTTCATCTCTTCCATACTTACGGGCTATTTGAATTTCATATAAGATCAAGTCCAGACATACGCTAGAAATGGTACAGAAACTTTAAGTTCTTAAATTATTTTTTTTATTCATAAAATTATTATATTTCTTTTTTGAAACTTCAGTTTTTCTGTTCGTTAATTTTCTGGTTTTCATCTATAATTGCTTCAATAAAGTTTCTAAAAAAGTATTTTGGGTGCGTATGACTTCTTTCTCCTACGCCCTTCTTTCACACCTCATATGTGAACGGGTATGCTGCATGAATTGTAAAGTATGAACTGTAAAGCATGAAGTTTACGGTTCCCTTACCAACCAAACACAGGGTTGAGTTTCTAAAAAAGGGCAACTCAAGTAAAAAACAGAGACCGTGCTAACAAGCGGCCTAGAAGCTTTTTGAGTATAATTTAAATATGATTATATTTGCCAAAATTGAATTTGTCGTTCTATTTCAACAGCTAGACTAGTCTTTATTATTTTTTCCAACGCCTCTGTTGGAATATGATGTGTATTCTCCATAACTAATTTATATTAGCTGAGTTCAAGGTCTTTCAGGCATTTTCTTTGGTCATTTATTATATAGTATACATAAATCTTTATATATTGTTATTCATTTATTTTCAGAACTAGTCACGGCGCCATATGGATCGGTCTATTTAAATTTGATTTTTAAATTTTTTTATAATTTTTATTGAAGCAAATCTAGACAAACGCTGGAAATGGCACAAAAAATAGTGAACAATCGAAATTGCTTATTTGATTTGGATTATCATTTTAGCTTCTGTTTTTTTGTTTTTTAGATGTATGATAGTGTAGTGGTGGAGTGCGAATAATATAATACTGTTATCGAACTCTTAACAAAAAAATTTAACCTGTTTAATTATTATTTTGTTTTATTATTGTTTTGAGATTATTGGAATTTAAATGATAGATTTATTTGAATATGAGTACAAACGCTAAAATTTCTTCAAACTGGTTTGTTTTTTAACCTTGGTTTCGCTTATCATAAAAATGAAATAAACTCGTTTTTGAGTAAAATAACAAAAAAATGGCATTTTCACCCTTAATTTAAATAAAACTTAATTATAAAATAAAGGTATTTATCTTTAAATACTTTTGGGGCTACTTTTGATAATGAAAATATTGTATTGTTCGAAATTTCAAGCCCAAAATGAATGCTTCAGTTTAACGACTTTCGTTCATAATACTGCGAAAGGTATTCACAATAAGGTTATTCATTCTTTTGTGATTAATTTCTTGAGAAGATTCTATTCACCACAATTAATATGTCAACTTTAGACTATATTAACGTGAACTAAAGTTACTTTATTATTTTTCAATTGCAACAAATAATCTTCCCACTTTTTAATAAATAATCCGATATTAAAAGTAAGAAATTTTCTTTTGTCAAGTTAGATAGTAAAGTCGGATCCGCCATTTTTGTATTGTTTTATTTTCCAGTGATTTTCCGTCGGATATTTCATCATATGGGTTTGATTTTTGTAAACTTTCGTAGATTTTAGTTTTATTTAAATATTGAGAAATAATTCCATTAAATTTAATGCTCTTATCCTTCCATTTAAACATACGATTTTCATTAACATTCTGCATTGTGGATTTTGACCCTTTCTTAAAGAAGTAAAGTATTATTTTCAAAATAACAGACTTAAAATCATTACTAACATTAAAAATTAATAGAGCTATTTTTTTTGCAGAAGTGCTCTGGTGTATTCAAACTGAAATTGAGTAATTATGTCAGTTGTACAGCCAGCAAAGTTGGTTCTCGTGTCATATCATGATGGAGAGTGTCATCAAAAAGAAAGTCAAGTGGACAAGATAAGCACCAACTGTGCCGATTCCAATTTCAGAGACCTCAAACTCATTGATAAAATCCATTCAATGGACCAAGTTTCATTCTCCTTGACGCCTGAAGTAGTTCTCAGACAATACAAACATAAACTCAGTGCTATGGAACAGACGGAAATTCTCAACTATCCAGAAGTCTACTTCATAGGGATGAATGCTATGAAAAGACCAGGAGTTGTAGGGGGAAATAACAACAATTTCTATGATGATAATAAAGCCTTCTATGTTGAAGTTTGCCATGACCACATCGCATACCGTTATGAAATTTTAAAGGTCATTGGAAAAGGAAGTTTTGGTCAAGTACTAAGAGCCTATGACCATAAGTCTCGGTCATATGTGGCTTTGAAAATAGTTCGCAACGAAAAAAGATTTCACAAACAGGCTTATGTGGAAATAAAAATACTCCAATTTTTGAAAAAACAAGATGTTGACAACAAAATGAATGTTGTTCACACGTATGATCACTTCCATTTTCGAAATCACATTTGTATAACCTTTGAACTATTGAGTATCAATTTGTATGAACTAATCAAGAAGAACAAGTTTCAAGGCTTCTCTTTGCATCTAATTAAAAAATTTGTCTGTTCTATTTTGCAATGTTTGAGTAGTCTTTACAAAAATGCAATAATCCACTGTGACCTGAAACCAGAAAATGTCCTTCTCAAACAACAAGGTCGTAGTGGTATCAAGGTCATTGACTTCGGTTCAAGCTGCTATTCACACCAGCGTCTCTACACCTACATACAGTCTCGTTACTACCGGGCACCCGAGGTAATTCTTGGTCACCCGTACAATTCTGCCATTGATTTATGGAGTCTAGGATGCATCCTTGCTGAGCTGTACACAGGAGAGCCTCTGTTTGCAGGGAATGATGAATTTGATCAGCTTGCTCGCATGATGGAAGTTTTAGGCATGCCTCCTCCTTCAATGCTTGAGAACTCCAAGCGCACTCACCACTTCTTCTGCTCCGAAGGCTACCCTCGATACTGCTTCACTTCTTTGCAAGAAGGAACTGTCAAAATGGTTGGTACAAGGTCTCAACGGGGCAAATACAGAGGTCCTCCTGCCACAAAGGAGCTCTCAAAGTGCCTCAAAAACTGTGAAGATGAGGTCTTTCTTGACTTCATGAAGGGCTGTCTCAAGTGGGATCCCAAGCAACGACTGACCGCAATCAAAGCACTCCAACATCCATGGTTCTCTCGACAATCTTCAAAGTCTCAACAACACCATTCTTCATACTCAACCACAGCCACACCTCACAAACATCTTACCTCATCTACCATCAAGCTTGATGAAACATCGTTGCTCACGAATCAAGTCATAAAAAACAAACTCATGGCTTCGAAAATCAACTGCAAGTGAATGCCACTCGCTTTTAATCCTTCTTTCTGTCTCGCCAGTCTGTAGTTCTCTTTACCAGTCTCCTCTTATCAGCCATCACTTTATGTACTTTTATTGTTTTCATATCGGCACCAGTTTTTTTCAATTTTTGTTGGTTAATTCCATATTTGAATTTATTTCGCAATTCTATAGTTACGTCGAATCACGCTCATTTCTGTTCTCCAAGTACAACCAATACCAGCTTTAGCCAACATTTCTAGATACCAATAGGTTCACTGTCAACCATTCATGCCTACACAAATTAATTCAGGCTCCTAGGAATCTTGCTTTTTGCAAAGTAGTTCTCAATCCCTATCTTCACGTTTTGCGTTGCCATTTTTTGCGGTGCGTGTTCAAAATGGTTCTTAGTTGAGATTTGTGTTAGTTCGTTTCAAATTGATTGTGTTCTTGGGACTAGATTGTCATTCGATTGCCTCCTCTTAATTACGGTCGTTTGTTTGGAAGATTTTTATTTTGGAGGTGCGTTGCAGCCGATTTATCTGATAATTTCACGTGTTCAAGCGTCGTCGTTTGAGGCAGGGAGTTGAATCGCTTAAACTTCAACGTTATGTTACCTTTCTGAAGCCTTATTGATAATTTTGAAGTAGTTTATACTTTCTCAATCATGCACACCGCCATCTCGTTGTCTTTGCATTCATCATGTCATGTACCCATTCTCTGGACTTGTGCACCGTCACATTCTTTCGACACAACTACTTCTAACCTTGATGACAATATCTCTTTTATACAGCGTCGGTTAAAGTACTTATCAACTATAATAAATTAACTATGCGTGTTTTTGAAACTACTTTCCACATCTATTGCTTTGAAAATATTAGTTTATGCTTCATTCCGCATCTTTAATATCACCCTTTTTCATACTCGATCATTCATCATCTCATCGATGACTATCTCACTATTTATAAAGCCACGTCATATGCGTTTCAAGGGTAGGGACAACCGTTAGAGTTTTTTTTATTTGTTTTGTTTCCTCCAAGAGGTTGTTGAAGTGTTTTGATGTCTGCTCTTCTCATCGTTCGTGCGTTTTTTTCGATACTTCTCCATTGGTGGCCTACCACCTTTGCAAATCGATTCAGGTGCTTGTTACGGCTTTTCAATTTTTCCTGCTCTATCGCTGCTTTCTCGCCGTCTCAAACTCCTACACATGTCCTGAGTCTGCTGCCTACTTTAGCCATTTCATTACGTCAACCATGGACACAACTTCAAGCGTTTCAAAGGCGTGTTGTCTCCAGAGAAAGTTTTGGCTTGCATCTTTTCCATCAACATGATGAAGGGAGACCACAATTGTCAACGAGATTCCTACTGGAAGTGACTGAAAGACTATTTGTTCCAGGAAGCCCATTGAAAATTCTCCAAGCACCAAAATTATCGCTCGCTGCTTCAAGCTTCCTTACCCTTCGACGTTGTTTGCTTCAGCTACGCTATTTAATTGGATTCTTAAGACGGCCGCTTGCATGTGACTGCCAAATTCAATGCTATGGTAGGCGTGAAGTTGGTCTTATCTTATTGAACATTTTATACAGCTTATGGTTATTGTCTTTGTTAATCAATAATTCTATCGATTTTCTAAAGATTTTCCGCGATCATAATTTGTGACTTTTGAAAATTATAGATGGATTTTTGTGTAACATTTGGTAATTGAAATTTTGTTGTTGCTTTTGATTGATGAGGATTTGTGTTTTGATTATTAGTTTGTGATGCTCTTTATTTTCTTTGAGTTGTTGGGCTTTTACTCGTTTGTTTAACCGCAATGTAACTGTCGTTGTGTTCGCTAATAACAACCCTTTGTTCAAAATCATATACGAAAAAGTAACTTTTTATTGAGCGTATTTGACCACTAGTTCACCGTTTGTCTAAATGTTGAGTAAAAAATTATTTAAATTTTGAAGAATTTACATAAAATATCTATTTAATGTACACTGTGGTTCTTTTGTTATCATTATTTTGAATGTTACTTGAACCTCTTCATCATCAACCTCCATTCCTTAGTGCTCTGAAGCTGAACTATTCATATGCCATAGGAACTAAATTTTATAAGCTGTCACCTGAAATAGTCTTTAATGGTAAAAACGACAAAAATTAATGGACGTTCAGTATCTTCAAATAATTTTCTAGTTATCATTTCTACCTTGCATCGTCATCTTCATGTAAGTAGTTTTTAATGAAAGTTACCGAAAATATGTACATTTGCGTGATTAAATAAAATTAATTTAAATGCTTCATCATAATTTCTGTTTCGCTCAAAAATATTACTTTGCTTTTAATTTTCAAATACGAAAGTGCAGGAAGTTAAAAGTAATACAACTATAAGACTTCATTTAATTTTTCCAACAAATAAAGCTCGCAAAAGTCTACGCTAATTTAAGTAAAAGACTAAATAAGATTAGCCTAAACGATTTGGCATGATTAAAAATGCATGAAATGTTTTGGAAAGTTAAATTTACAGTTCCTGGCGTTCACGAGCCGTTATTGCTTCAATAAGTTCTGAAAGTTTGATGAGGTCGCCTTCGTGCAGAAAGGCATGCGCAAAAGGGCTTCATCGACCGGTGCCCTGTACATCATCAACTTGGGACTCAGCATCAGAGACGCAGGCATGGAGGTCATGCGAGGAAAGTAGTAAGAAGACAGGTAAGAAATGACTGGAATGTTCGGCGTGAAGTGGGGCAGTGGCATGGGCGACCTGGTAAACGAAAAGGGACAATGAAATGTGGCTGTTGTAACGGAGTTCGGAACATTGTTGTCACACTTCGGAAGCATCGTTTCTGTCTCTTCAACTCGAACCGCTTCTTGCTTCAGTTTGACTTCTTTGGTACCGTCTGAAATCTCTTCAACATCAACGTCTGAATCTTCATCACCAGCATCTGAGTCCTTACCTTCATCCTCTTTTTCATTCTTTTTCTCGTTCTTTCTCCACTTAGCCCTTCTGTTTTGAAACCAAACCTGTGGATTATATTTTTAGTCATAGCGTCTCTGAGGCAACCTAGTTTGCGAAATGTGCTTATAACAAATAGAAAATTCATTAAGTAATCACTAAACAAGTTTGTTTTGTTTCATCAATATTGAAAACTAAATTTTTAAGTAAATAACATAATTTTCAAATTAAATATAATTAGGGATATTACTAGGAACCTGAACTCTCGCCTCACTCAGTTGTATCTTAAAAGCCAGTTCTTCTCTGGTGAAGACGTCAGGATAGCGAGTCTTACTGAACGTTTTTTCCAACTCTTCTAACTTTTATTAGTTGAAAATAGATGTTAACTTAGAGCCCACAATAATTGACTTCAAAATGTCTCACATATGAAAATGATAAAAAATAAAATACAATTATGAAGATGAAAACAAAACCTGGTAAATATTAAAAGTGGTTCTATTTCTGCGCTGCTTCTTACGAGCCGAACCGTCACCGTTGAAACCTTCCAACATGCAATAAGTATTCAATGGTGCATTGCCAGCGTTGTCTGTGAAAAAATAAAAATGATTAGTTTCTAAAAAAAAATATTAATCAAATGTTCATAATCAATGACAAATGTATTTTAAAATAAAACTACTCAGAGTTCTCAAATAAGACTCAATTCGATTGCACCAGCGAAAGTTGTGAGCTCACAAGACTCCTGCTTTTCTTGAAGCATAGTGTTGGGGAAAGAATAATTCAGAAATTTGAACATGACTGCGACTCTTTTTACGATAATATTTCAAAGCTTTCAAATAACCTAAACGTTTATTTAACGCAAAGTATTTTATTGTGATTTTTTTTAATTTATTAAAAAAGAAGACTAGATTATTGGTCCAAATTGAAATTAAATTTAAAGTTAAAATTTAACCTCTCGAACTCATAACCGTCTCACTGTGAGCTCAAGATCTTTGTGGTTCCAAATTCTTTTATATATGCCCATCCTCCGCTTGATAGGCGTGGAAAAAGTCTATATACTTCAATAATTGCTCTATTTAATAATTAAACATCACGCAATTTAAAAAATTAAAAAGTTTAAATTTTGAACTAAAAAAAATTTGAAAAATAATTTAAATAAAAAATTCTTAAACATCTTTGAAATATATTAACTAATTATCTACCATTAAAAATATCCTTCCAAGTCCACTCTTCCTTCATTTGTTTTTTATAATCCTTATTAGGGTAGCTTCGAAAAAAAGTGAGGTAGCCATGAAGCTCTTGAAATATTAATGGCACATTTATTTTCGTTTGGTCTTCTATCCACATTATATCCAGCCAGCCTTTTCGAACCATCACTGAAATCCATTTTCACAATTTAGCACATAATATTTTCGGTAATTAAAAAAATAATTGTTATTTTAACTTTGGGTATATTTCAATGAATAAAAAAAACTTTTCTGGGATTTCTCTAACAAAAAAATGTTCCATTACAGTTTATTTTTTTGTACACAATTCTGCTCAAAAAATTAATAAAAAACAGAATGACCTTCAAAAGAACATTTTAATTATTAGATCTGAAATAAAATCTGACCAAAAGTTTCGAAAAAAATGGTAATGTGAGATAGAAAAAAAAACTTTCCACATCAACATTTTTTCGGCCTTTAATCGTATCAAAAACATGGGGTATTTCTATGAAGACTTGAGCTTTGAAATGTTGTTAAAAATCCTTTACGAAAAATGAATTTTTGGAAGTTAAAAAAGATTATACTTGTGAATTGTTCACCAATCAATGAGTAAAAATATTTTAAACACTCTTTCAAAACTTAGTGGACTATTTATTTTTTAATGTTTAAACAAATAATTTAATTGCGACATTTTTTTTAATGGACTTTTTCAATAAAACATTATTAAAAGTGAAATAATTGATGGCATGAAACATTTTATTTGAAAGGTAATCTTCTCGACACAGTTTTGAATGTGTTTTTCAAGTGAACCATTCAAACAAACTGCCAAAATGCCATTAAATCGGAATTTTGATCTTTATCACAAATGATTTAAAAGCAAGCAAACAGTCTGAGTGTCATTTCACAAAATTTCATTTATTGCATCCGATAAAAAACGATAGAGACATGAACATAAAAGCAGAGACGCCACCGATTACAGCCTACCACTCAAATAGCTTCTAAAAAGAGCTTTCCTCAACGCTTTATGAAAAATAGTATTTCTGAAAAATTATCTTCATGGCAGTTGACTTTTTGTTTGGAAAAACATTTAGTAAATGTTGAACGCATAAAGATGTATTAGAGATTAAATTTCCATGGAGGATTTAATTAAGTTTAGTCTATTTGCACTTCTCTTAAAAACGAGTCGTGATTAGACAGTAGTAAAGCGACAATTTAGACGTCTCAATACTTTTTTTGAACTAATTGAAATTCTGAAAATAATTTTGATGAAATTTTGCAAAAAAAATAAACTAAAGAAATGAGCTCTCGAGGACAATAAGCAATTTTATGAGTCGATTAATTTAACTTTCAGACGACATTTATCTTGAATTTTTCGATGGTTGGCAAGTACGCGAAATAAAAGATTCAGCGATATTCGTGCAGTGATCTTATTAAGGCTTTGATGATTGAAATAAATTTAATTTCCACACTCCACGTCACCCGGCGTCGCCTTTTACAGCCCATTGCGAGCTCTGTCTTGACGCCCAATAGTGTTTTGTCACATCAAAATCAAATCGAGCGTTTCAACTGGCGTTCTATTAGTTTCCTCTAATCTGTCTAACTATACGCTCTTTTATTCTGTTTGTTTTAATTAAGATTTTTCTTGAGTTTTATAGATACGTATACACGATAGAAAATAATTATTTCTAATTTCAATGTTACAATAGGCTAATTAGATATTTTAGAACTGTTTTTTTGAGAAAAACAAAATCGATAGAGATGTTATTGTTTTTTGAAAAAAAGAAAAATAGGTTTATTTTATTTTCAAAATGTAATGCTTCAAAAACAAAATATATTTTTTATAAGCAAGATTTAATCACGATTTCTTTGAAAAAAACTACATTTGAAGTGGCCTCGGAACTCTGAGCTTCAATGCCACTATCTAATCTAATCAAATAGTTTTTATAGCGCTGATCACACTGCTAAAGAGCGCTCTGCTACGAACTGTTCAAACAACAAAGTTTAAAGGGCTTCACGAAATGAAAGTAGAGAAGTAATAGAAGTAAGATTTGGGGGAGAGAGTTCTATAAAAAGGGCCCACAATAGGAAACTGCAGATTTAGCACAAGTATTATTAGAAAGTATCCTAAAAAATGATAACAAGTAGAAGATCTCAGTCCCTTACGAAGAGACAACTTAAAAAGGTCAGCTAAGTAATTAGGTGAGTGATTATTTTTTATTTTGAACATGAGTGCAGATTTAGAAAACTGATCTTTTTTGAGAAGCAACCAGTGTAAAGAGTAGGAGTTAAACGAAAGAATTTATAAGTGCCAGAAACTAAGCGGGCTGCGCTATCAAAAGCTTTGGTGAATGAGTGTAGCGTGGCATCTGGGAGTTCATAGTATAAAGAGTTACAATAGTCAAAGCGGGACAAAATAAGCGAAGAAACTAGTAGTTTGAGGATTGGATTGTCTAGGAAAAGTTTCAGTTGCTTGATACGGCGAAGGTGAAAAGAAGATAATTTAGCTAAAGGTTTTATTTGTGGTATGAGAGAAACTTACTATAATAATATTCGTATTTGTATTGTACTGAAATTTTTTCCAAACAAGTTGTAAAACTAAAATTGGACAATTAAAAACTGAATTAAAAAACCTAGTTTGTGAAATTTTTGTCAGAGTAAATCAATTTTAAAATCAATATAAAAATAGTTTAAAAATATTCAAATTTATTAAAAAAAAAAAAAAACTAGAATATTTTTCAACTAGACATTGAAAGAAGATATTTCCTGAAGTTATCGAGAGCCTTGAATCTATGAGAAAAAGTATTTTTAAACTCTTTATCCATCTCACCATAGGTAAGATTGTACCCTTCAGGCTGGAAACATGGATCCCAACCAAAATCTCTAGAACCCCTTGGAAAGACAATAGTGCCTTTGGTGATGCCTTTGAATAGCTTCACATTTTCTCCCTCAATGCCACTGTGATAAGCAAATGTGCACAGTGCCTCAGCTGACTTGTCTTCAAAACCTGCTAGCATCTTGTAGAGGCCTGATGGGATTTTTAGAGAAATCAAAATTCTATTATGATAAATTGAAATAGGTTGCTATTTTTTCAATCTTAGTTTCAACATTTATGAATTATTTTGATGGTAGATTTTTGAAATTACCTTCTGGTCCTAGTGGTTTGAGGAACCACTTGATATAAGGACCTGGCATGCCTCCAAGAGCATTGAAGCACAAACAAGTGTCTTCAACCAGTACAGGTCCACCAATCTTCCTCATTGCCTCTTCACACTTCTTCCTACTCACTTCATCAGCCTCCCCTTGGTACTCATCCAAGTCAACATCCTTGTTGCAAACCTGTGTGAATGTTTAGTGAATTTATAAAACTCAAATAATTCACACACTAATAACTGTACATAAATGGTTGAAAAATGGAGCAATCTTATTGCCTGGTGATTTTTTCACCTTCTTATCTAATCTTATCTAATCAAGAAATTTTTAATGCACCCTTTAGCCTTATGTTCAAAAGCGCTCCCATGGAAACGGTTGTACTCACTGTGGGCTAAAAGAAGACTAGATACGCTAAAACGGCGTCTATGCTCTAGTTGAGCTGCCGTTTCTAAAGTTCCAACCTAGGCTCGGCCAGTCATAATTTAGAGCAGAATAGGCCAACCATTATGCCACAGGCGCAGACATGGTATAATAAGACTAAAAATAGTGAGTGTAATGATGAAAATGAAAAGTAAACAATTGAGTCTATTCAAAGTGAAAATGAAGAAAGAATTGAGTCAAATAGCTAAAAACTGAAGACTAGACCGGAGCACCTTATCGGAAAACTCCTGACCAAGTATCATGACAACTTCTTTTAACTTGTTGACATTACTTGTAACAAATGAGATTTTTTTCGCCATACTAACAAATTAAAACAACTTTTCAAAAATTACACAATCACCGGAGTTATGAAAGCACGTTTTTACGTTGGAAAAGCTTCCTCCGATGAAAAACTCCTTGTAGTACTTTATATAATTAGTTTTCTTCAAAATTTACAATAATTTTGTAGATTTATATAAATTATAAGTTTCTATTTCACATAGAGAATAATTTCCTGAGCAATGCTTCAATAAATTTAATTTTTGACCAAAAGATTTTTAATAATATCTTATCAACAATATTTTTTTAAACTAACTAATAAAAATAATTCTACTTTTTAAAAAATAAATGCATCCAAAAAGTTAATATTATCAGCGTTTTCATTATTTACACCTGAATTTTACTTCAGGTAGAGGTAAACTGCTTTGATAATCTTGGGATATTTTCAAATAGTACCTATTTGGAAAATAGCTGTTAACATAAAAAAAATATCTTTTAATTTGAAAAAAATTATATCAAAGTTATGGCAAACTTCTTGAAGTAATCAACTAAGTAAGTTTTTACAACCATAAACATTACAATACACATATTCATGTTAAACCTAGTAATTGCTATGACCATTGATAAACACTGATTAATTGGCCTAAAACTTACACAGAAATCTTGAAAACTCCCTCTATTAAACCGAAATTCTAGAAATTATAAACTTCTACAAATGTACACACACATGCATCCACACAGAACCAGAAATGATTTTCTTTATTACTTTTGCTTTTATCTTTCTCAACCTACCTGCACCAGTGGAAAATGCGTTTTTCCCTCAAGTCGGATACCGACTGCCAACCTTCCAGTTTGAACGAACTTTTGGCTGATCAAATCTAATCATTTTTCTAGCGCCTCTTATGCATCAAATGTTTTTTTAAAATTTTGTTTTGATAAGTTTTTCAATGGAATTTATTATTTAAAAAATTATAAACAAATTACAAAAAATAAGTTGATTTTCACTTATAAATTTGAAATTGTTTTCACGATGAAGTTATTTTTACCGAAACCAAATGATAAATATCTTTTTCTCAACACCACAGAGAATTCCTGATCATTGCTCCGAAGATCGTAAGACCCGAACAAGTTTATGAGGTTGGAAAATGGAAGAAACATAAAAATAAAAATTTAATAATATTAATATGAATAGTAAATCAATATTATAACAGAAACTTAAGAACTAAATTAACGAAACTAAATTAATTTCATGTAATTAATTATTTTTTAAATGATATCCCACCACAAACAGCCAAACTTTTACCGCTATCATGAATTCTACCATCGCATCCGCTATCGACACAACCAACATCACAAAAACACATTCACCACCAAAAAAATAATCATCCTCCTTACCACTGACACAACTATAAAACTAACTGCAAGCACAAAAATAACTACCACAACCAACACCCCTGCCACCAACATCGCCACCACCACCACCACCATCACTACCACCGCCATCGCCACCACAGGTGCACGTGACAGTGAACAGGATGTTCTACTCGGACATGCTGGTGACGGCGCTGTTGAGTGCAGACGGCAACCAATACGTTGGAGGAAGCACACTCTTCACTGAAACAGGCACCAAGAACATCCAGATGCTGGTGGGATTTTGTGCAAAAGTTCTCTTACATGCCTCTGTGTAACTTCAGTTTTGAACTAAGCGTTTTTAAATTGTATGTAAAAAGCGCTATAAAAAGTTTTCCCCGGTTGGATTTCATAATAAAAGTACTTGTCTTTTCCAAACAGTGCATACTAGAACATGATGCATTTTAAACGTTTGTTTCGAATTAGTTTGAGAAAAGCGGAATAAAAATAAACACATTTGGAAACTCTGATCCGAGAATAGTTGCATCTAACCGATTTCAGCTCTATTTTTCAGTATAAAACACCACTCTTTCAACCCAGGTGCCATTGACTGCAAGGCCAGGGAAGCACAGACTGGTGGTAGAAGGATTAGTCCAGAACCCCTTAAGAGCCATCAACTCTTCCAGCGTCCTTTCCTATTTTTCGTACCTGCCCATCTTCCACAACGAAACCGCCGTTGAGTTCAGTGCCAAGTACGTGTCAATCTTCGTGGTCACTGATCGACCACTCTACGTCATCCCTTCTTCAGGTTGCTTTTCGTCCGTTCATCGCATTGCCGAAGGCTTTTGAGGAGTGTGTGATAAACACTGTTTTGATTATTTTAGATAAGATAAAAGTGCACCTTTCAATGAAATCAGTACGTTGTTACAGTCCTTCTAACTCACGAAAGAGTAACTTGTTGTAATGGAAAGATTAATTGAGAGTGAAACAGAATTGTTTTCTACATTTACAAGGCATTTGATCTATCGAGGACTTTTAAATACTCCACCACAGTATATTTCCGAGTGGTGGCGGTCACCCAGGAACTCTTGCCAGCCAGTTCTTCAATGACCCTCTACGTGGAGGTGCCCGCACCTCTTCCTTTCTAGTTGCTGTCTAGCTTTTAGCCACTTGCAAAATATTATCAATAAATCCAATCCATAAAACGCCCAGGAGACGTCTGAGATGCAACACATACAACGTTATACTATTCGGAATTCATGGCGTTAACACCAAAACATTCCTGTGAATGATGCACTATACAACAATAAAGACTAAAAAATGGAAATTTGAGAAACTTGTTAGATTAATTTTGATCAAAGTACGACACACCTCTAGGATGGGAACGGCAGGAGAGTGAGGAGGTGGATTCAAAAACAGTTCAACTTTGGTGAGTTTTGGAGATGATAGATAAAAGTTGAAACTTTGCATCGCAGCTGCATACTTAAGATATGACCCAAAAATTTAAAAATCTTCTAATTTTTCAGCTTAAAAACTCGTTAAACATTTTTTTTCACGCTATCGCTAAGCCATCATCACCACTCTCACATTTACACCATTGTCCCACCATATCCGTGCTAAAACCATCCCTATCATCATCAACCTTACCATTCCACCATCACCATCACCACCAATACTACCCCCACATCCTCACTATTACCACCAATACTACCACCACACCACCACCATCACCACCAATACTACCACCATCACCACCAATACTACCAACACACCCTCACCATCACCACCAAAACTACCAACACACCCTCACCATCACCACCAATACTACCACCACACCATCACCATCACCACCAATATTCCCACAATACCTCACACCGCACAGGAGTGTATGAGGATGGATTTGACATAGAGTACCCTGTGCAGCCTGGAAGCTGGGCCATTGTGGTGGAGGCCTTTGTAAGTTAGGATGGCCATTATGTGCGGTCTAGTCACAAGTTACAAACTTGGAAGCTAACGATATAATACTATTGCAATACGATATATAACTATCGAATATAATAGAATACAAAAAAATAAAATACAACAATCAAAATACAAAAAAGTAAAATAAAGTTAAATTAAATACAATAAAATAAACTAAAATAAAATGAAATGCAATAAAATAGTTAGTTAATTCTAATTGTATTGTATCGTTCTGTATTGTATAATAATATTTTTATAATTCACAATTTAAACCATTTTTTAGGTATTTTCATTCAAATTTTATTAATTGTGGAATGAATATAACATAGTTGTAAAAACATTATTTTTTGTAGGGGTATGTGTACCGGCGTCACTTCGACGTCAGATTTTGGTGTAAGTTATTTAAAAAAACTCACAATAAAGAATAAAATATTTGATATTCGATAAATTCAAAATAAAAATTACACACAAACCAATGTTTCAAGATCGGAATAAAGATGAATCTTTATGAATTGAATAAATAATAAAATTAAAATATAATACTCGTCTTGGTTACAGGGCAGCGTTCGTTTGAGATGAACGTTTCAGTGCCTGTCTTCATGTACGACACCGAGTGGGGAATCATGGGACTCATGATGACTGAGTAAGTGAATGAGGGGGGTGAAAAGAGGGAGGAGGGAGAGGAGGAGGAAGAAGAGAAGGAGGAGGAAAAGAAGGAGGAGGAAAAGAAAGAGGAGGAAGAGAGAAGAGAGAGTAAGAAGTAAGAAAAAGAAAAAAGGGAAAAAATGAAAGAGAGGAAGAAAAGAAAGAAAAAAAAAGATAAGATAAAGAAAAAAGGAGATGATATTGATGGTGATGAATAAAATAAAAAAATAGGCAGAGCAAAAGGAAGGAAAAAAAGAGAAAACGAAAAAAGGGAAAAAGATGATTGTAAGCTGATAATAGGAATGAAATGCCAATGTTTCAACACATGGCTGACGTGGAAGGTTTGCATGCTTCAGATACAACATCCACCTCTCAGACACATGAGTGGTGAACCAGCGTATGGAGAAGGCAACATTACAGTGAGGGTGATGAATGCAGATGGATCAGTTCTTCCTGGTTCCATCACTAAAGAAATGGGTTACGTGAGTTGGTTGTCGGAGGAATGATAGGGAGATAGTGATGAAGACTGATGTGAAGGGTGGGATGGTCGAAATTAAAATGGAATTAACTGATGAGAGTAGTGTTGTGTGGAAGTGGGTGTTACATGAGGAAAAATTCAATAAATAAATAAAAACAAAATTTCTTCAGATGTACTGGACGAAGAGTTTTACGTTCTCGTTGGAGGAAATCAACAGGGAGATTGGTGATCCGGTGGGGAAAGATCTCTTCTTTGTGGGCACCCTGTATGACTATTACTTCCTTGAAACTCTCTCCGGAACCGCCGTAACTCACGTCTACAAGGTACCTTCAACCCTCACCACCTTTTATCATCCCTTAGCAACCAACCTCAATATTAAATTATTACTAGGGATGGGTCTAATAATGAGTTTTAAACTTAGAGTTAATAGATATTTTTTACATTTTGAATTTAATAACGATTAATTTGTTAACGGATTCGAAGTCGATTGATCAATTGAGTTATGCATAATCAATAATTTTAATTTTGAATTGAAAAAATAACTTAACCATGCATTCAAAAAAACTAACTTAATAATTAAGTAAATAATTAATAATTTAATTTCTTATGTAATTATAAATTTTATACGACCTCTAAATATTAAAGTCCCATGAAAGTCCCGTCAAATAAAACTTCTAGGATGGAATAGAATTGAAATTGCTGGGGCGACGATACAGAACCTTCAAGCCCGAAGTTCCATTCAACATTCAAGTACATTCCTATGGAAATCTCATTAAAAGACTGTCAATAAACTTATCAAAAATAAGCATTTCCATGATTACACTACAACTAAAAAGTACATCGCCGTTAAAACACCCTTAAAGAACGAAAATTTGAAATATTAAAAAAAAAATTATTTAAAAATTCGATTTCATACTTCACTCCTTCAACACACACAAACACACACACACACACACACACACACACACACACACACACACACACACACACACACACACACACACACACACACACACACACACACACACACACACACACACACACACACACACACACACACACAACACACACCCACACACACACACACACACACACAAACACACACACTACAACGCTGCACCGCAGGTGGCTGTGGCTCGTAAGGACGGCACTAAGTACACGGGCTTCTACGACAGGCAGGTGGTGGTTTCGAAGGTGTTCGAAGGAGGGGGAGGCAATGACAACGACGAGGCCGAAGACAAGAGGGTCATCCCCGATGACAACATTCTCAACTATCAACTCACCTCACACAAGAACGACCGAGTCATCACCGTCACTGTAAGATCCATTCGGGAAATTTAAATCGTTTTTTTACTGTCGAGCGTGTAATGTAATTACCTTTCATGAAAACTATTTGATTTTATTTGGAACAATTAGTGAAAGCATTGAAATATCTTGATTGTTGAAACCCTCCAACAACTTTTGCTACTTTCGCAGGTGAGACATCCACAATCAGGACAGTCGGTTGAGGTGAGGTGCTACCGTTACTACAGCTTTCACAACCGCTTCCTCGCCATTTCATCCTCCACCACCAAACCCACGGTGACTATTAATAATTTTTTTGCATGAAACATTCAAAATTATTTTTCCAAAAACCATTTTTTTTACTTGATTAATTTGGTTTTTATTGAAAAAAACGAAACTTTTATTGATATGGGTTTTAAGAAACCAATGCAACCACACAGACCGAGGCCTACATGACTTTCACGCTCAGAACCAACTTTCTCACGCCTGACGTCAACTATCTTGTGAGTCGACCACCGTCTTGGAAGCATATCAAGTCAAAAATCCCGTTCAAAATATATTGAAATTAATTTAACTCCATTGTAAGTCGATAAAAATTAATTCAAAATATTGCCTTTCAAATAAATTCAAAACTTAATAAAATGTTTCAGTCAACAACACTCACTCTTAAAAACTGCACCTACACCGACTGCAGATAAGCGCAGGAGGCAGCATTCTGACGGGCAGTAAGCTGGTGATGAATTCGAAACAGAAAACGTTTTCGGTGGCTTTGTCTCGCAAGATGGCGCCCGTGGCACGCATAGTGGCTTACACCATTGTGGAGGGGGAAGTGGTTATGGACTTTCTCACCTTCTACATCGCCGACTCCAGACTCAAAGAGGTGAGCCAGTGAGGCACTCAGAGTTATAAGTTGAGGTGGAAAAAGAAAGTGAAGTTGATATGAGTTGTAAAATGGTAAGAGAGTGTGAATGCTACTGATAATAAAAGGTATGCCACTGTGAACTTAATGTGTTACATAGTTTGATCCAATTGTTCCATTGACTTTGAACAATTAACAATGCATAATGAGCAAACGATAAAACAAAAATAATAACTTTATATCAAACGTCTTCACTGTTAACCCTCTTGCCAACCTCCCCAGCCTACCATCTGGGTCAATTACGGCAAGGACTTCACCCAAGACTCTGTGGAGATCGTGGCGAGAGGCCCACCAGGCGGTTATGCCTTCGTCAACGCCTTGGACTATGATTTCTCGAATCGAGGAGGTCTCACCTTTATCACCGAACAGCAGGTGTGCATAGCGAGTTTTGAGCTTACGTCTAGGGGAGGTATACAGTAAAGTAAGATGAGATTAAAAAAACTAAGAATTTCCATTGAAGTAATTTTGAAGATTTCTAAATGTTGCTTGATGTTTGTTGTGAATGATAAACCTCGGAAAATTAAGAATTAAGACTTTATGAGCATGAAAATGAAAAAATCATAATTTATTCAAAATTAATAAATGAATTAATGTATAAAACACGGCACAACACTTGCACGGAAGATCATTCACGAGCTGATGACGTACGACGCCTCAGCGGCGAGTCCCTACCAGTTCACGTGGAACGTCAACGACCCCTACTGGGAAGAGACTGTCTTTTTTCCCACCCAGGATACTGGAATGGACACCAACACCACATCCTTTGTATGTGTGTATGTTCATGTGTTTGTTTATTTGTGTGTGTGTGTGTGTGTGTGTGTGTGTGTGTGTGTGTGTGTGTGTGTGTGTGTGTGTGTGTGTGTGTGTGTGTGTGTGTGTGTGTGTGTGTGTGTGTGTGTGTGTGTGTGTGTGTGTGTGTGTGTGTGTGTGTGTGTGTGTGTGTGTGTGTGTGTGTATGTGTGAGTGTGTTTTTCAATTTGTATGTTTATTTGGTTGTTTTATTTTGCATTTTTTATGTTTAGGTTCATGATCTTCTGTGGATTTATTAATTTTTGTTTTAAAAAATGTTTATTATTTCATAAACGTCTTTCACCACTGAATTCTGTTAATAATTATTTCAGGCAGCAGGTCTGCTGATTCTGAGTGACACAAACATCACCATAAGACAAGGTTTGTTTCGTGTTACTGTCATCTCCAAAAAAAATCTAGCCACTTGAAAGTGACTTTCAAAACACAAAAAGCAGCAAATAACCTACCAAAACATTTAATTTACAGATTTTTCGCCTTGTAATCGTTCTTTGGGCCTGGGCATATGTCCCTTGTCTGGCCAATGTTACGAGTTGGACCAAGCGTGTGACGACGTTGTGCATTGTTCTGACGGTTTCGACGAAGTGGCATGTAAGTGTTTTTAGTGTTTCGGACTCTTACTACTTCAAAAGTAACATTAAAGTTTGATTTCGCAGGTAATTTGATTAAACTAGAATAAAAATTTATTTAGAACTTAGTCATCACACAATTTTTACAATCATTTATTTAAATTCAATCCAATCTAAAGAAAAAAACATTTTTTTTCCTTTCTTATTCATAGTTCTCTATTTACCACCAAGGCGCTCCAAAGCCCTCAGAGCTATACAAGCCCAGACCAGACGAGCTGGCGAGCCTGTACTGGAACAGCAGGTACCAAGACAGCTGGGCCGCCTTTTGGAAAAGCTGTTATATCAAGTGAGTTGTTTGAAAAAAAAACTCGATTCAAGATCCATGGCTCAATCATTAAATTTCAATATTTCACTGATGGCAACAGCTTTTGTAATAGCTGCACGATCTGTTCCACGTTTTAAACTGATTCAAACCAATCGGAAATGTTCCGAAGCACACTTCCTCTATTTTTAAAAGCATCTATCAAGCTTATAGGTCACAGCTGACACATAAGCACTCTTCAATGAGCACCTTTCTTCACCATCTTCAGGCAAGTTGGCCAGGGCGAGATATCAGTGATGCAAGAAGAGCTGATGGACCCTCTGGTGCTCGGAGGCTTCTTCATGCACCCCGAACAAGGACTTTCCATCGCCAAAGAATACGTCATGGTGGGTGGGTGTTTTGATGGGTGGTGGGTGTTTTTGTGGGTGGTGGACGTTTTGGTTGGTAATTGGCTAATGGGTTCTTTAGTGGATGGCTGTTGGGTGAACGTTTTGGTAGCTGGGTGGATGTTTCACTAGATGACTTGATGCTTAACTATTGTTGTGGTTAGATAGAGAGGTGAAAAGATCGAGAGGTTTAAATGGAGAGTCAATTGCGGAGGGGTATCTTGGAAAACAAATGCTCTCCAAAATATTTTTCATTAACAAAATTATTTTAACTGTTTCAATCGATAACATTTCATTTTTGAACAGCACGACACCACAAGAATATTCTTCGTAACGATAGAACGACCTGATGTAATACGAAGGGGCGAACAGGTTGGATTGAGGCTAGACATATACAACTACTGGGATCAAGATATGGAGGTAGGGATGGAGAAGGTTGTTTTGTAATAGTGTCTCTGGCTGGTATTCTGGTGCGTATGGGAATGAAATGATAAACCGATAATTTAGTTGAAAAAAATAAATTTTAATGTTGACGTTTTCATTTTGAAAGTTGTATTTTTTTTCAAATATTCAACTGAAACCTTTGTTCAGATTCTGATTCTCCTTCACGGCGATGACGACTACAGCTTTGTGGTGGTTGAAGACTTCGGCTATGTTATTTCATACTCTCCTAGAACCATCAAGGGAGATATACAAACCATGGTTTCCGTAAGTGTAAACTTTGATTTAGAAAAAAATCCAATGTATTTTGAAACTAAATGTGTTGAAAACAATTTTCAAAAAGTTAGTGATTATTTTGTAGAGTAATTTTGATGTTTCTAATACTTCTAATGCTTTTAGGGCTTCAACTGATTCTAATTATTTAAATGATTATAATGATTCTAATGATTTAAATGATTATAATGATTCTAATTATTTAAATGATTATAATGATTCTAATTATTTAAATGATTATAATGATTCTAATGATTCGATGATTTATATCTAATGACTTATATCGAACATCTTCCATGCAGATCAAGGGTAACGTGGCAAGCACCTACCAGATGTTCCCCATAGTAGCAACCATTCCTAGAGGAGAAATCTCCGTCAGAATCAGCACTTTCAGCAGCCAACGTATTGACGAGGAAGAAGTCAACATCAAAATCCTAGTCAGGAAACATCGAACAAATATTTTCACATTTTAAAATTTAAATTAAAAAAAATAAACAATAAAAAATATCACTTTTAGATTAGAAAAAAACGAAATCCTTTAAAATGTCAATTTTGTTGTTTAATTATAACGCCATTTGGTTGACAGTACGATGGCGTGATAGCTCGAGTGAGGCACACTCCTTATGTGGTGGATCTGGTGAACACGGGCTCCTTGCTCATTCCTGAACTCAAAATCAACATTTCTGAGCGCTTCATAGAGCCGGGAGACCGCGATCTTTACTACATTCCATACTCCAACAGAGCAACACTCTACGTTTACGGTTATTTGGTTGTGATTTTGTTAATTCTCCAAAGCGGGAAATGTATTTTTTTCTAGATCACAATTGAAAAATTTCAACAAACACCTGTTTAAATGAAATACATATAAAAATACATGCTACATTAGAAGTCATTACGTTGTAAGCTTCACAAGCCTCATCCCAGCCTGTCCTGTCCACCAGGTGACATGGTGTCTCCAGGCTTCTTTCGCTCCCACCTTACGGCCATGAACACGGCTGACCAATACCACGACAGTGCAGAGGGCTACTTGTTTGACATTGCAGTCAACCTCCAGACCCTCAACTACCTCCAGTACATAGGCCTCTTGAAGCAGGAAGAAACCCGACAGGTCTTGGAGTACCTGCAAGTCTGTGAGTGAATTAGGCCCTTATGAAGCTCCCATAAAGCTTTTTATCTCAGCCTTATATCATTTAAATAAAGCTTTCAGTATCACAAAATACTGACGAGTATTGTCACCGAGAGGGCCTTAGCTCACTAATCTCACAACCTGTGGTTGTTATTGCATGCGTGCTTGATGAATCACAAACACCGTAACATTGTAATTTAATCTAATCAACTCATCTGTATAGCGCTGATCCACACTGTTCAAAAGCGCTCTGCTACAAACTGTTTGAACAACAAAGTTTCAAGAGCTTTACGAAAGGAAAGTAGAGAAGTAATAGAGGTGAGATTGGGTGGAAGAGTGTTCCACAAATGGGACTCTCACTAGGAAAGTGCAAATTTAGCATAAGTACTATTGGAAGGTATGCTAAAAAATGAGAATAAGTAGGTTTCAGTCTCTTAAAAAGGTCAGCTAGGTGAATGATTATTTTTTATTTCAAACATGATTTTGAAAACTGATTTAAAAAAAAACCAGGTAAAGAGATAGGAGTAGGAGTTAGACGAGAAGATTCATGAGTGCAAGAACTTAATAATTATTATCGTCAATGTTTTCGGAATTTTTTGGTTTATTTTTAAAATTAAAAAAAACAAACTCAATTTTTGAATATAAATCAAGTAAATATGTAATTGGATCTCGGAATTATCGATCAATTCAATCTCAAGTGTTACTCCCCTCGCAGCACTGGCTCGTCAATACGCCTACATGGGACTCAATGGCGAGTTCCGAGAGTTTAGGAGGTCCCAACGACCATCAATCAGGTTGCAAGCAAGACCATTTATTGTTAATTTTAGCAATTGATAAAAATTATTTAATTAAAAATTTTTTTTTAAATAATCGATTTTTCAAAATCAAGATAACTTGAGGATTTTTGAAGTACACACACAAAATTTGGAGAGCTTAGCAAGTGTTTTAAAAACAGTTTCAAATCATCACTTCAATGATCCATTCGTTTATGCTGTATTTTCCCCCACCTATGCCACAGAGTGTCAGCGATGGCCTTGCGCTACCTTCATGAGTTTTTGATCAGCACGTGGTCAGAGGAGTTGTACGTGGATGTTCGCATCCTCAACAAGGTTGCTGGTTGGCTCAGCTCCCAACAAGCCAAAAATGGATCGTTTGCCGAAGAAGACTGGTTCATTATGGATCGTATCTTTACAGTACGTTGGCTCTTTGAGATAAAATTGAATAATAAAAAGTGTATTAATATATTGGAATTGGTTATAGAAGGTTTTAAATGCTTTCGTTTTAGTAAAAATACATTTGTGAAAGTGTATGGGTTGTATGCATGTTAAAATTGTGATTATATGTGGCCTCGAAACTCTACGGGGTTAATGCCACTATAATAATAATATTCGTGTTTGTATTGTATTGTATCGTATTATATTGTGGAAACCTTCAAGACATGCTTGTCTTCTTTAGGAGAACTCAATTAAATACCAACTCTGTGAACACTACAGCCAGTGACCATCAGCAAGGTAGACAACAGCACCATGTACCTCAACATTCCTCTGACAGCTTATGTGTGCATCTGTCTTTCCAAAGCCAATCGACTCACCAGCGTAAGCAGAAAAGTCGAGTATTTATTAAGTTTAAACGAACTCTGAATTTATTTAAAAAAGGAAAACCACTTTAAACATTATAAATTATATTTTATTGGAATAAATTATTTTTTAACCCTTATAGGTAGACCGACAGTCAGCCAGCAGAGCCATAACCAGAGCCGCTAATTATTTGGCGGACCAGTTAATACACATCCAAGACCCTTTCCAAATGGCCATCACAGCTTACGCTCTTCAGGTGTCTTCTCACAAGGACGCTGACACTGCTTACAATCTCATGAACCAGCTGAAGACGGCAGGTTTAAAGGATTCGAAGTATCTCTTTAAATCACTGAAAGTCAATATAAAAATTTAAGCGGTTTTAATTGCTCGTCAACTTTTTTTGTCTCACAAGCTGTGAGAATTTTGAGCATGTACCAGACACAACAACAAACCAACAAAACAACTCAACTACAAAACTCACAACAACGCAGACGAATATGTATACTGGGCGTCAGAGCCCATAGAAAAGAACCCCACCGAACGCTTGAACAACGTGGAGTACTTGTACGAGAGGCAGTACCACCCTAACGTAGGCTCGGCCGTCTTGGGTACATCTTACGCCATGTTGTGCACGCTGGCCAGAAACCACGTAAAACAGGCTTTGCCCATCATGAAATTCATTGCTGCTCAGCACAACCACCTCATGGGATGGTCCTCCACTCATGTGAGTGTCGCTGTTGTTGTCGTTGTTGTCACTGTGGTTGTTGTCGCTGTGGTTGTTGTCGCTGTTTTTGATGTTGTCACCGTGGTTGTTGTTTTTGTTGTTGTTATTGTTTCATGACGTGATTGGCGTTATTGCTGACGTTAGTGTTTTTTTTGTGATGTGTTGTCGTTGTGTGTTGTTATGTGACGTTTTTTTTGTTTTGTACGATGTGAAGATTAATATTGTTTTATGTTGTTATGGCGCAAAGGTGCTTTCGTTATTATTGCTTGCATTTGTGACTAGTATCATTGACAGTGTGGTTAACACAAGGGTGAATGAACCCATTCAAAATGCTTTCTGCTCATGCGTAAGAGTTGAAAGTTCAAAAGTACCATCCAGCTCCGCATTCTCCTGCCAGGACACCATTGTGGCGCTCGAGGCCATGGCGGAGTTCTCTTACAGTCAAACCAACAGGGCTTTTTATCATCTTCAACTTGACTTCAAACACTCACAAAACCCCACCTGGAACGCTAGAGTCACTCTCAACAAAGACAACTTCGCTAACCTCTACGAGTTTGACGTTGGTTATATTTTTTTATTTGTCTTTTAATTAAAACATTTATCATCCTTTCAAATTAGAATGACCATTGATCAAGCATTTCATTTATGAGGATTCAATAAAAAAGTTAATTCCGATTCAACAGCTGATACCAGCGCACGGAGAGTTAATAACCACAGCCACCGGTACAGGCTACGCGTTCATTGCAGTAAGTGGATTTTTAAATCTCATTTCGAACACACATTTCGCACTTATACACAACAACTTACAAAGCAGTTAACCACAAAGATATTGATACCATTTGATTATATTCCAAATTAAACCTTCATAAACGCACACAAGCCTAAACAATTCTCATGACTTGAGTGAAGTCCCGATGGAATAACTCTCTTTGAATCCTTCTTCGTTGTAATGTATTGTCTTCTGATCAACAGTGTTGTATTGTGACTCCACCGGCCCACAGATGGACGCATACGTGCACTTTGAAAAAGATCTGCAACTGAAGTTCGTTGGTCCCGACTTCCCATCCTTCATGATCTACAAACCTGAAATTAGATTCTACGGCGGCAACAGCTCACATATAGACATGAAAGTTTGCACCAAGTGAGTGCTTCAACATTCATATTTTAGGTTATGCTTCAATGAAAATATATATTGATACCCTTTATTAGAAACAAATTGGTAAACGTTTTGAATGCATCATCAGCAACCGATTCAACCCTCTCCAAAAGGTGGCTGCGCACAGACCTTGCTTTTCGCTCTGGTATGACCAATGTTGTGGTGGATGTACCGACTGGCTACGTGGTGAGCAGAGACACCATTGAATGGATGTACGGAGCAGGCTATCCTGGTCTTCGCAGGGTGCGCTTCTACAACCAACAACTAATCACTTTCTTCGAATACGTGAGTCTTTTTCTATTGGTTTTATGCTTCAGGTTTCACGAAAAGCCTTTTTTAATTTAACTATGCTTATCATTTTTTGTTGTTTTTACGCATAGGAATATTTTTAACTGAAAGGCTTTCTATCACGAAACATGTTGAATTTTTAATTTTTGACACGTAAGGTGGAACCGGTTAAAACTTGTTTCGATTTTGTGGCGGACCGCTGGTATCCAGTGGCGAACACCTCGATAGGCCATCTCATTTTGGTCAGAGAGTACGCAGAATCGGGTAAGCTTTGACAAAATCTTCATTTGAATGACTGTTCTTTGAAAAAAATATTTTAGCTTTTGTTTTCAAAACTTATTTACTAAAATGAAAGTATTTTTGTTATTTTTTATTTTTTCAAAATGTAAATCGTTTTTGGATTTTTTTACAACTCAATGCATACTTTCCACAGGTATGCAAAAGTTCCAAGCGTACTCCACATATACGCTCTTCCACTTACACATCTGTCAAGTCTGTGGATCCTTCCAGTGTCCTTACTGCCAGTTCTACAACAAGGCACCTAACCTTGTGCCTCGTCCATCCCTCTTGATGTTTGTGCTTCAGACTTGCGTAGCAATGTTTTTAACCTTATATTTAGTTGGAGTTTGTGACTTTGGAATTAAATTCAAATTCAATTGATGACTTTTTAGATAATCTATAACTGTTCACGCCTGTTTAACAATGACACTGAGTTTCTACCTTACTATATATATATATATATATTATTATTTCCTTGACGCATGCGGCGGTGTCTAATTGAAAGCATTTTTATGAAAAGTAAAAAACGTGTCCATAAAGGCTTTTTTTGTAGTTGAAAATCTAATCAGAATCTTCTACAATCATCAATCGGAGGTTTTCACTGGAGAAGAAAATAGCCAGCGTTCCGATGGCCAAGAAGGCAGTGAAGGTAATGAAGGAGAAGCGGTCAATCACTCTTGCAGCAAACTTCCATTCGTTGATCTCATCTGACGAGGCATCGTCATCTTTGAGATTTTTAGTGACAAACTTGACTTCGTAAAGGATGCCCGACAATTCTTGCTTGAACTTGAGCAGGGTGGTTAGGAGACGGAAGTTGGGATCGCTCATGTAAGTGCGTGGCTTTGTGACGTCCTCGCTCATCTTCATCAATTGCGAATTCAAAGGATTCTTCGAAAGCTTTTTCACGTTGATTCTAACGTTGGGAGAAGGCTGGGAAGTTATTGGATTTCCTGCGGTCGATTCCTCGTCTTTCTTGGCTTCCTCCTTAGGAAAGGGCCTCACGGGCTTCTTATCTGGTCTCGACATACACATCAACCACGCCAAGTGGTTGTTGATGTACTTTTCCACCTGTGGTTGAAATCCTCAGTTAGTGTTTCTAATATACGTCCATAACTCTAAATGAAATATGATACTTTCAATAACGCCAAAAGAAAAATGTGAAAATTTATAAGTCTGAAACAGACTCAAAAATGTTAGAATCGGCATTTCAAAAAAACTCACAAAGGGGGAAATTTTGTAGAACTCAGGAGTCCTGTAGTGGAAGTTGATGACAAGGGTGGTGACCACCAGCGAGATGGTGCACAAGACCATCAAGAAGGCAAAATAAATTCCTGTCGTGTCATCGCTTCACTTAGTTATCGAGAAAAACTGTATCAAATCGTTCAAAAATAATTCTTCCTTAGTGCTCAAAGAAAATAGACTGAAGGCTTATCAAAAAATGCTGTAACTCAAAGAAGTGGGTAACATGAGATTTCGTAGTTGAAGTAAATATCTATACAAAAAGACACTCATGTGAAAACTACTTTTGATGATTTCTTAGCTTTGAGCCATTTGATGACTCAAATTTACGGCCGTTGGAAGGGCAGCTCACCAATCAGAGGAACTGACATGGAGGTGGAAGGAACAATCTCCGCTACAATCAACTGGAAAAAACTCATTGCCAATAAAATTGTGATTCCTGTGATGGTTCACAAAATTTGAATTAGTTGCATACAAATGTAATTCATATATTTGGGTTTTCGCTATTCCAAGCACTAAATTCAATATCCTTGGAAGTTGCTCAAGTGATTTTATTAACTTAAATTAATGAATAAACAAAAACAAATAATTGAATGAGGTTAGCCTTAGTTTTCAATATTTTTAGTATATTGAAATTCCCAATTGGAGAGAATTTTCACACTAAGAAAATTTTTATTATGATAAATTTTTACTAAAACGAAAAATTTACTATGTGACTAAACACTCTAGCACAGCATTTTTTCGTTACTTGAACTGCCACTTTATACAACTCAAACCTGAGCTTAGCTGGGACTCACGGTTTACAGCTAAACTCGCTAGTCATTAGGTTATAGGCACTAGATTAGGCAGAGTGGTTGAATCTCACCTAGGGTGATTTTAGCATTAGAGTCGGAGGGAAGTAGGAAGGTGAAGATTGCTAGTGACGATATGAGGGAGCAGGGAATGATGAGGTTGGAGCCATAGTAGAGGGTCCTTCTGCGTATAACGATGGTGTAGGTGATGTCGATGAAGGGCTGGCCTGGACAACACGCATAAAACACCACGCTTCGCTTCGCTGGTGCTTCTGCAAGAGAGTATGGCAGTTTGATGATTCTGAAATAACTATATAGTTTGAAAGTCGTCTATATGGGTTATGCATTACAAGTTTGAATTTTTTTTAAATAATCAGTTCAGTTGAATTAAATATAAATTATAAATAAATTAATAAAATAAATATTATAAATAGATATATATTTTTCACACCATCGTTTTGCGCCACACAAACAACAACAACCACCACCACCACCACCACCACCACCACCACCACCACCACCACCACCACCACCACCACCACCACCACCACCACCACCACCACCACCACCACCACCACCACCACCACCACCACCACCACCACCACCACCACCACCACCACCACCACCACCACCACCACCACCACCACCACCACCACCACCACCACCACCACCACCACCACCACCACCACCACCACCACCACCACCACCACCACCACCACCACCACCACCACCACCACCACCACCACCACCACCAACACCACCACAACCACCACCACCACCACCACCACCACCACCACCACCACCACCACCACCACAACCAGCAACACGTACCTATGAGTCTCCACTCTCCATTGAGCTGGAAGTTATCGAGGTTCATTTGGTCAGTGTCCATGGACAGGTTCACTCTGTTGCCGGCGTGCGACCAAATGCCGAACTTCAACTTGCAGCGCTGTTCGTCGAAGGGGAACCAGGTGATGTCGATGGAGCACGAAGAAATCCAAATCCCCAGAGGCATCCAGGTACACAAGCCATTACGACTGATAATGACGTTTACTGGAAACTTGCTGTCTATGGCAGATGCTGCGCTGTAGTGGTGTTTCAGCTGCTTGTACAAGCAAATAAACGCTAACTATGAATAATTCATTTTTTTAGTTTTTTTCCTGCTTTTTATGTCTGTGTTACTTGCCTGTTGTAGAGCAACAGATCAGGAGTCCAGATTTTTCCCCAGGCAACCCTGATGCTGTCAACCCCTCCGTGCTTGGCAGGGTCCCAAGTCAATCTGGGGTCGTACCAGGTCTTTGAAGAAAGATAGAATGTTTATGTTAATTGAAAAAATTCTATAAATTTATTTGAATTAATTTCTAAAAACATTAATTTTAGAAAATAATTGGTGATATATCTTTTTGAATTATATTCATTTTTTTTTTGAAAATTCCAGTTTTGATTGTTCATTTAAAAAGTTACAAAAACTTGCTCACGTATGTGAACCAAAGTCTTGAAATAAGCAGCTCCATTTTTTCGTCCTTCGGAGGTCATTCATTAATATAAAAGTTCAGATGCCTACGTTCGTACTAGTTCGTACTAGTTCCTTTAGCAAAGGCCCATTTATTCATGTTTCTATTGCATCAAACACCCATCATGCCAGCCATAACCCATTGATTCACCCAAAACCCATTGATTCACCCACAACCCATTGAGTCACCCATCTCCCATAAGGCCATCATCACTCATCACACAACTCATCACTCATCACACAACTCATCACTCATCAGACCTTCCATAACTACCCACCACCCGTTCTCCTACACCGGCCACACCTCACCACCTACCACGTTGAGGACTGACTGCAAGGACGTTTCCAGGGTCACTTCCACCGCCTCCATGTCGTCCTTCACTGGCCTCGACATGCTTTGGTAGCCGCTGGTGTTGATCAAGTAATCGATCAGCTTGTCTTCGTATATTCCGGCGTCTTTGTTGTTAGTAAGATGATTTCATGTTTCGATTTGAGTAGTCTGAAATTATACTTAAATATAAATTTTCTTTGTTCTTATTTTGTTTCAGCAAAATTTAACTATTTTTTTATATTGAATTTTCTTTCAATAAAGTCATAAATTCAATAAATATAAAGAAATAAATATATATTTTTTAAACGTTTTTGCGCCTGTGGAAGAATGGTTAGCTTGTTCCTCTGTAAAGCGTGAACGGGTAAGCTCAGGTTTGAGTTTCGAAAGCAGCAGCTCAAGTAAAGAACAGACGCCGTGCTAGAGTGGCCTAGTCACCTAGTAGCCCACAGCGAGTGAAGCCGTTTCCCTAGGGTGCCCTTGAACAAAATACTAAAGGTGCTTTACAAATGTTTCGATAAGATTAGATTGAATGAAAAATTATATAAAAAATATAAAGGTGTTAAAGGTAGAATAGGTGATGGTATGGAAGTTTAAAATACATTTAATACAATAGATTAAAATAAAAATATGAATATTATTATAGTGGCATTAGTCGCGAAGAGCTCCCAAACCACTTTGAAACCATTCAAGTAACTTTAAATTTGTTTTTTCAATATGTTGGGTTCATTTTTTTCCTCATACATTTGGTTAGTAAACTGAATTTGCTCCTGTAATCTCACTTATGTCATTTCGCTATCGAAAAGTATGCAATCTGCGCTGTACGATGTGTTGATTGGACTGGATTGGATTATACTATGGGTTTAACCTTATTTCATCTAGATTAGTGGTTGAATAATCAATCACAAAACTACTGAAATTTAATCATTCTCACTTGTGTATGAGATAATCCATAGTAGAATTTCAATGTTCAAAAGCGCTTTTATCCACATTTTTGAAATTTTTTCATTCACAAGCTCTAACGTTCAGGAAGTTAGTGGCTATTTCTTATGCTGTTTTGGTTGGTGGTTTCATTTTAATCAGAAAAAAATCCACAATATGGGAAACATGGGTGAATTGTGTAATTGTGGGTTTATTTGGCTAACTACAAATTAATCGATGTATGTGTGTCGAAGTTTGTCACATCAGTGAATAACATTTTTTTTTATGACTCACACAAGTTTACATTAATTTATAATGAATTACAACAAAATTAATAATAAAAATAAATAAATAATTTTTTAAATAAAATTATTAAGTATCAATTCAGTTTTTCAGTTTTTTGTTTCAAACGAAAATTCCCCCAACTAAAACAGACGAACAATTTAGCCAAATTAATTGGCGTTGATCAAAACTTGTTTATAAACAAGCGATCAATGTGATGGAGGCGTACGCTAGCAGCCTAGATGACTTATATAGGCTGGTCCTACCATCGTATATGAGTATTATAGTTAATCCTCAAACAAGTTTCTAAACGCAGACAATATCAAGTATTTTTTTCACTTTTTTTATAATTAAATTAAACAAAAAAAATAATTAGCGAATAAGTTTTGATTATTTTCCTATAATCTTTTAGACGTGGTCGTGTTGCAAATAATTTTGCGAGCTCATACTTGTGGTAATTAACTAGCGGAGCAAACAACTTTATGATAATCATGTTTTGGTGTGCACGTTTCGAAGCCTTGAATCGCTTGCAATGCCTCGCCAAGCTGTTGCTATGCTTACCTTTGAAGTTTTTTTTGAACTTATTACAACAAAACCACCTTTCTAATAAATCGAAAGATAATTTTCTGACAATTTTAAGTTCAAAAAAGATGAATGTTACCTAGAGATTTTTACCTTATGATGAACTTATTGAAGTAACATAAAATTTATCAAATACCATTTTTAGCGAATTCATGACAAACCTAATAAAAGAAATGAATGACAACAACGTTATAAAAGGGAAAGCTAATTTTCGAAAAAAACTACATAATAAAATTAAATTTTTAAAGTCACCGTTCATAAGCCAACTCAAGTATATATAAACATACCAAAACCACCATTCCCACTACCATCCCCACCACCATCACCACCACCATCACCACCATCACCACCACCATCACCACCACCATCACCACCATCATCACCACCACCACCACCATCACCATCACCCCCACCATCACCACCATCACCATCACCACCCCCATCACTCCTACCATCACCACCCCCATCACCACCATCACCACCCCCATCACCACCATCACCACCCCCATCCTCACCACCGTCACCACCGTCACCCCCACCATCACCCCTCTCATCACCACTACTCACATCCTTACCACCACCCTTCAATGGCACCCTCAGTTGCATCTTGAAGTGTAAATGGGTTCGCGGTCATCGTACAGAGTTGGCGCTTGCACCACGATTCCTATGGTGCCCACCAAACAGGCCGCCGAAAAAACCCACAGAAAAAGCCGATCCAACACCATAGCCACGTACTGCCAGTCGTGCTTGATCTTCGGCAGTGCGGAGTTTGGTGTATCAATTAGACGTGGTGAATGGGGATGGATGAGGGTGAAAGATGGAAAGTGAAATTTTGAAAGTTAAAACTGAAAAATTAATTTTTTATTATTTTATTTTTATCATACAAATTCATTGGAAACGCGTTGAATTTTTCTAAATAAACTTGATACATCGCTTTCAACACAATAACTATAAAGTTGAAAAGTGTAACAAAAATGTTTTATCTAGAAAAGACACGCCATCAGTAAAAAACACTTTAATTTAGAAATTGAGAAAAAATAATGTAAGTAAAACAATGCCACGCAAAACATGACATGACAATGGCTTGAAAGCTTCAAACCATTAACACAACAACACGATGACGACAACAACAAAACTCAACTACTCAGCCCAAAAATAAAAACAAAAACATTACACACAAAAACAAAAGCACGGAACAACAATAAAATCACATACAAAAAGACTACAACCACAAAGCCACACACCCGTTGGAACTCATCTTGTTGCTTCATGTGGTTGGAGATGAAGCCTACACCACTCATGGCTCTTTTCACCAAAGGGTGCTTAGAGTTGGCTTGGCCGCTGAGATGCTCTATGGCGAACGACTGGAGACTGCTTATTGGAGAGCCAGCGCAGAGGTAGGTCGGCTGGAGTGGTGTGCTGACAAAAGTTCCGCTGGCTTAGAAATATAAATATGATGGATTGAAACTTTGTGTGGGACATACCATTTGTTCAATAGATTGTTTTTTTAATATTTTAAAGTGCCTTTTAGTTTTAAATTGGTTCAAAATTCAATGATTTGACACGATTGCGCATAACTTACATTGTTCTCAAATAGTAAACTCAATGAATCTAGTTTGTGAAACGCCAATTCAAAAAACTGAGACAAATATCCAATATGAAAAAATGTTCTGGGTTTTTGAACATATTCAAACTAAGTTTTTTAAAGATTCAAGTCATGGTTACTGAGGTTGCTGTCCTGGTTCCTTTTGAGGGGGTCGAGTCGGATCTCATTCAGGTCTGCCAGCTCCACATCATCCTGCATTTCCCGTACCAGTCTGTGTTTGCGTGTGTATGTGTTCTTCTAATCGTAAGTGAAACTATGTTTTTGAATTAAGAATAGTATTTAGCTGGAAAATTCGTTTGAGTCTATTGAAGTGAAAAAACACTTTTTTGTGCATCAAGCAAAGATTTATGAAAGATTTTATGAATTTGAGAACGAATGCACCTCTTGTGTTGAAGGTCAATGCCGTAGCGATCTACTCCATAGTTTTTCTCGCTCAAAATACTGCTTTTTTCTCTCTTCGGTTGAACCTAAAGCAGAAAAATAAGATACAAACGAAGATTTTTTTTGAAATTCAAAAATTCCCGCAATTCCCAACAACCTCATCAACAAACTTTCTAGCAACCAAACCCTCAGCCACCAGCCCCAAAGCCACCAAAATCTCAGCCAACCTGTCTCATCAGCAGTAGTCTGGGCAGCACAGCCAGGAAGAGAGATCTGATCCAAGGGGACATGACGTGGGTGGAAGGAGACCGAAAGTGGATGTTGAGGACAAAAACTGTCACGATGATGGAGCACGTGACCAACACCATGGTGAAGAGCAGGTACTTGCCGATGAGGGGGATAGCCAGCGACGTGGGGGGATTGATCTCAGCCACCAGGAGGAGGAAGATGTTGAGGGAGTTGAGAATGGTAATTCCCATGGTGATCTTCTCTCCACTGCTGGCCGGAATGTAGAAAACCAACAAGGTCACCGAACAAATTGCCACGCAGGGAAGAATCAAGTTGACCGTGTAAAATAGCGTTTTTCTGAAATGTTCATTTTTATTGTTATTTAACATTTTCACATTTAATTTTGAATAATTATTTTACCAAATGTTATAGTTAGAAGTGCTATTAACATCGAAATTTTAATCAATGGTTTGAAAATCTCGTGGGTTGAATTCTCGTTCGAAAGATCACGAATCCAGGCGAAGGATCCACACCTTCTGATGGTGATGTTGAACTTGATGTCAGGGAAAGGCTCGTCGCAGCACGTGTAGTGCTTGAGGAACTTCTTGGCAGGCACCGCCAGCAGGTCCCACTCAGTGCTTCTGCAGTAGTCACTCAGGTCTATGCCCTGGTTGGTGGTTGCAAGCTTGGTGAGTTGAAGGCTTTGGTGTGTTTCACAGTGAATTACAATAGGAATAAATTTTTTAAATAATTTCTTTTAACCATGCCCTGTTGCTAAGGTTATAAACTTGTTTGGCTGTTTCAAACGTATTTTGTTGGTGAGTTTTTTGGCATGTTTTGTGCTTTGAAATGGCGTAAATTTTGAAGTTTTTACAATGCATTCTGAAATTAAAAGGAAACATTCCGACCATCACCGCCACAAACATTCTCAACAACGTCCAGCGGACTCATCTTGCGGGTCAAGTCCCTCAATTTTATGTCCACCGACATGCCGTCATACGACCACGAACCTATTGTCGAATAAAAAAATCGAACTTTTTGAAGTTTGAAACTTCAAAGTTGAAATTTGAAACTTAAAGATTGAACAATTGGAAATTTTAAATTTGAAACTCAAAAGTTAAAAAATTGAAAACTTGAAATTCCAAAACCCGAAAGTCATCGAAACGTGTATCTTTCACCCTAAAATGGTTGTTTGCAAGTGCTTGCATAGTTATAATAACGCCTTAACTCAGTATTCAACGCTAAATAAGAAGATACCTAAAGATGAAGCACAAGGAATGATGATTTCGAATGATTCTAACGTGAATAAATGTCAGTTAAATATTATCAGAACGGTAAAGAATATATATATAATTGATGGATCAAACAAGAAAGTAGTATTGCTAACTACAAGAAATAAGGATGAAAAACCGATTTATTGAAGTTTAATATTTCTTCAAACAGCTAGTGGATTTTTTGATACTTTAAGCTGCACCAACCTATCTTAAGAGTGCAAGACTGTTCGTCGAAGGGAAAGAATTCAACGTCTATGGAGCACAAACTCTTGTACACTGCTGGAGGCTTCCACATCACCTTGATGGTGATTGTGGTGGTGGTTGTGGGGACGGTTGTGGTGGTGGTGGTTGTGATTTTGGTTGTTGTGGTGGCGGTGGTGGTGGTTGGGGCTGTGGTGGCAATTGTGGTGGTGGCGATTGTGATAGTGGTGTGATGATGATGATTGTTATGGTGGTCATTGTGATGGCTGAGGTCTTAGTGTCAGTGAGTTTTGTTAAACGAACATGAAAAATTATTTTTTAAAGCTTAAACACACTTTGCTAAAAGTCATGAAAAAATTACTTTAAAATGTCATAAATCGAAGTTGAAAAGAAAAAAAACATAAAATGTACTTGTCCGTTGGAGTAGATAGTGGCTTTGGTCATCAGTTTAACTGTGAAATTTCCGTCTGCACTGCATTGTAGTACAAATGTACACGGTTAACTTTTTTTTCTAACGAAAACTAATGAAAAATATCAAAAGACTTCAACAACGAAATAACAAAAAAACAAATAACAACAAAAACAACAACAACAACAACAAAAACAACAACAAAAACAAAAACAACAACAACAACAACCAGAACGACCCATGCTATTATATTCAAATTTACTCAACCATATCACTCAATATCTTTAAAAAACAATTAACTCGAATAATTTAAAAATAAACTTCTCGCCTGTTGTATAGCACAATGTCGGGCAGCCATATCTCATCGGAAGGAACGAAGAGGCGATCAGCTCCTCCATACTCTTCTGGTTTCCACGTCAGTCGGAAGTCGAACCATTGCTGCAAAGTGGTTTGTGAGTGTAGTTTAGTGCAGTGAAGGGTTTATAATCTAATCTAATCTAATCTAATCTAATCTAATCTAATCTAATCTAATCTAATCTAATCTAATCTAATCTAATCTAATCTAATCTAATCTAATCTAATCTAATCTAATCTAATCTAATCTAATCTAATCTAATTTAATTTAATCTAATCCAATCCAATCCAATCCAATCCAATCTAATCTAATCATTTATATAGCGCTGATCCACACCTTTCAAAAGCGTTCTGCTACGAACTGTTTAAACAACAGTGTTTTGAGGGCTTTACAAAATGAAAGTCGAAAAGTTTTAGAGGTGAGATTGGGGGGAAAATAGTATTGTAATAGTGTAATGGGGGTTTCGTGTATTTCAGTGCAGAGGTTGATTATTAAAGTATATTGATTTTTAGTATCTTTTTCGGATTTTTAAATTTAAATATGAAGATTTTCATTTTATTTGATGAAAAATTAAGTCGAAAAATTATTCTGTTTTGAAATTATTTCAATAAGCTTTGTTCAAAAACAGATCCGTTGGAGAATGAAGTTTGATTTATTCAAATTAAAAATTAAAGCAAGAATTACTAATATTTCTTTTGGGGTTCATACCTGGTCAAGCCATACATTGGAGGTCATGATCTGATTTTTCTCGTCCTTTATGTTTGGTTGACAATCAAACTAGCTTAGATTTCAGTAAAGTATTATATTTTAAGCATAAAAGGCTATAAAATTATATTTGTGAAAAATATATCACGCTAAATGCTTCAAATGCTCTTTTCTGCAAACATTAATGAAAAAGCTTCAAGAAAAGCAACTTACAATGTCGATGATTTGAGATAACCTGAGACCTGTTTCAAAAATTACCTATAATCTTAATCTTTCCAAAAATAATAAAATTGTTTTTGAAATTTCAAAAAAATTATTTTTGAATATATTTTTAGAATTGGAGAATATGTGACTTTTTTAACCTATGTTGACGAGAAGGATATCGGAGGTGTTGGTGACAGGTCTGATAAGTTTGTCATAAGCGCTCTTCTTCAGCAGGTCGTCATACAGACGTTTCGATTGAGTACTCGAAAACGAAATATTCACAAAATGTGTTAGAAAAAGGAAGAAATAGTTCAAAAAACTTCTGTATGAATTATGCATTGGAAAGGTGGTAAAAATTTTATAAGTTGTAGGTTATAAAACTGTTAATTAAAATTAGCTCTAAATGTTTGAAACTAATTTTGTGTGAGATTTTTGACTGATAGTTGAATTTTAAACAACATTTGACAAGTTTTAAACCATTTTTTACTTCCGTGTGCACACTTCATCTGACCGTGCATCTTTGGTGTACAAACAAGCATACAAATCCTTATACACTATAAATATGGAAACAAAAAGATTTTTTTACAAAATTATTCAAGGTTTTCAAAAATTTTGATTCAAATTTTCATTTTATGAAGCAATATTTAAAAGTACCATATATTTTAATATGATTTTACGTTTTTATATAAATGAAGCGGCACAATCATATGTTTGGAATATATTTTGATTTCCTCCAATCAGGTGGTTGTCTCATTTGACCGCCACCGTTTGAAAATTAAATGTTTGTTGATTCGGTTTTAATTTTTTTGCTTATTATTTATTTAGCCATACTAAAGATTCAAAATGTCCACTAAGGCGAGATTTAATTCTAAATTTCGATATTGTTTCAATTTGGTAGAAACAAAAATTCACTAAGCTTAAATTAGTTTAATTGAGTACGATCTGTAAAGAAGGTTTTTGCAATATAATATGAGTTTTTTTTAATCTAAAATATTCGAAGTAATTTGTTTTTTTTTCAATAAACAAACTTCAAATTGCAGATGCCATTGAGCACGAAGGATTTAAATCAAAATCCCATTAAATTAAAGAAATTAGACCTCACCAGCAAACTTCAAAAACCATCCAGCTTAAGACCAATGAGTGCAATGCCTTTAAAAAGGAAACTACCTTCTGTTGAAGTAAGTATCTATTTTAAATTATTATTTTGAAACTGAAAGTTTGTTTTTTTAAATATTGTAACCCGATCAGGATGAAGTACCTAAGCCAAAGGCAGTGAGACTCGAAAATTCAAAGTCTCATTCTATAAAAGTGCCTGTAAAAACAATCCGAAACCCTCCAAATGTCAATGCCAATTCACATTCTTCCATCTCCATCAATAAATCTCAAAAACGTTAGATTTCTTACCCTGTTGTCAAATCAATTCAGTTAAGTTAGCTCCTATTCATCTATATGTTCTCTCATTGCTCCACAGAAGCACAGCCTCGACCTACTACAGCAGTGGTGAAGAAGTGGGAGCCACGCAATGTGGTTGAGTTACGTAAGAAGGCTACTGGAACAGCAGCTCAGCTGCAATCTGTCCAAGAAAAACTCAGGTGAGATCACCAATCTTCAGTTCATGTCTTTCCTACAATATGTCCAATTCTGACTTAAAAATGTAATATAACTTCAAATTAAAATTAACTAACCACAGAAAGACAGAAGAAGAACTAGAGGAAAAAACGAAAAAATTTCAGAAGACTCGATTGGACATGGATTGTCGTCTGATGGAGGCAGAGAGGCAGAAGGATGGTCTTCAGGGGGAGTTGAGTGTGACGAGGTCTGAAGTGACTACTCTCAAAACCTCTCTTGATGTTTGTACCTCACTCAAACAGCAACTAGAGCTGCAAGTAACCACTAACCAGGTTAGGGCTACTTTCTCCTTCAAGCTATTACCAATATAAATACAAATATTCTAATAGTGGCTTCAACTCCAGAGCATTTTCAAGCCAAGACCTACTAAAAATTGAATTTCACAAAGTTCATTTTTCGCACACCTCTCATGCACCACCAGGCCCTCATCAAACAGCATGAGACACAGTTGGCTGAGCAGCAACAGCAGATTCAGTCTTTCAAGACAGAGGTGGCCTCTTTGAAGGCATCCCTGGAAGAGGCCAGGGTGAAATCACTGGAAGACGAGGCCACTAGAAAGAAGCTCCACAACACCATCCAGGAACTCAAGGTGCCTGCCTTTGTGTGCTCACTTGTCTATCTATATATTTTTCTGTATGTGTGGTTTGTGTAAAGTATGGTTACGTTTTTATGCTTCTCTATCTTTATATGTCTGCTTGTATTTTCGTGTATTGTATCTTTTTTTATGTTCCATATGTTGTTGATACCTCTACCTCTTCCAACCTTTCTTACCCTTCCCTGCATCAGGGCAACATCAGAGTGTACAGCAGGGTGCGTCCTTTGTTGGGAGAGGAAATGGTGGGCAAGGAAAGTGAAGTGCCCTGTCACATGACCTTCCCCGACCCCAACAACAAGGTCATTGAAGTTGAAAAGCTTCCTTCTCCATCACCCAACGAGGTTTGTTGCCAGTCATGGTGGAACTCTGTTCACTTTCAAACCTACTCCATCATCATCCTCCATCTCATCATCTTCATCTTTTTCCACTTTTTTACTCCATTCAATCGCCATCATCATCTTCATCATTGTCGTCATTGCTACCACCATCACCACCACCATCAGAGTGTGGCGAAGAGAACAGGCACTTCAAAGCATGAGTTCCAGTTTGACAGGGTCTTTTCTCCTTCAGCCTCACAACAGCTGGTTTTTGAAGAGATCTCACAACTTGTGCAGGTGAGGCGCATATGCTCAATTTGCATGCCATCAAGCAATCAGTCTCTTGTCTCAATACACAAACACATTGGAGTAGAACTAAAAATATAAAGTAAGAGTGAAAATAATCTATAAAGATTTATTAAAAAAACACTAAAGCTCCGCCAACACTCTTTCTATGCCAACCATCACAGAGTGCACTAGATGGATACAACGTGTGCATCTTTGCCTATGGTCAGACTGGTTCAGGCAAGACTTACACAATGGAGGGCAGGGGTGTTGGCACCGATCGGGGGGTCATTCAGAGGTCTGTGGAACAAGTCTTTGAGTCTGTGGCCTTGTTTGACAAGAAGGGATGGACTGTAAGTATCGTCACCATCTCTGTATTTATGTGACTGGTGTCAATATGACTTTTCTTTGCCACTTGTGTTTTTGTGATTACGTTATACTCAGTGTCATTGGTGCTCAGGTGCTCTGTGATTTAGCCTGATGCAATGGTGTTTGAAAAGCTAATAAAATCAATGCTGATAATACTTATATATTAATGATAATAATCACCAAGTATCAATGAATGATTATCTGGCCCTCAAGACAACTAAGGCTTGAAATAGAGACGTGCTTTCTAACGAGGGCTTCTCCACACCTCCCTCAGTACCAAGTAGAGGTGTCCTTTCTGGAGATTTACAACGAGAGCATCAGGGACTTGTTGGCCAGTGGCAGCAAGGAAGCAGACAGCAGCAAGCATGACATTCGACTCGTCGGCCCCAACACCACCGAAGTTTACGTCACTGATCTCACCACTCACGTCGTCACGTGTCAAGATCAGGTTAGTTGGGAAGGGTGGTGCGGATGATGGTGGTAGTAGTAGCATTGAAGGTGATGCTGATGGCGCTGGTGATGTAGAAAAGGTGTCTTGAGTGAAATAAGAGGGTTATACCTACCATGAATAAGATTTTCATGTCAAACTTGGACTTTTTAGATTTTTGCTTGCTCCTTCCTTTCTTTTCTTTCCAGTCGTTCACTCCCACTGACAATTCTCCATTACCTCCATGTTCCACCTTCCACCAAAGGTACAAAACCTGCTGAAGCAGGCGTCATTGGCTCGGTCTGTCGCCGAGACCAAGTGCAACGAGAGGTCTTCGAGGAGTCACTCTGTCTTCCGAATGAGACTCTCAGGTCGCAACGAAGGCACCTCTGAGACCTGCTGTGGTGAGGCACTGTGTGTTGTCTCGAGTTGTGGATGTTGCGAGTGTTAAGGGCTGTTACTAGGAGTTTTTTTCCCTTTTCAATAATTGTTAAAAATTTCCTAGTTTTTTATCCGAAGTTTGTTTTACATCTTTCGTCATTTATTTCTTCTGCTACACATTGAGTTTTCGAAAAAATTAAAAGCTTACGCCACTATAGTATTTGTATTCATTTTTTGATTATGATTTATCTTGAATTTTCTTTTTAAATTATATTTACCGTTTTATATTTGATTGTATTTTATTACTATCTTCAAACTTACTCTATTACACACTCCCACACCACACAGGTCTTCTCAACCTGGTCGACTTGGCAGGCAGTGAGAGACTCAAGGACTCAGGCTCGCAGGGCCTGAGACTCAGGGAGACCCAAAACATCAACAAGAGCCTCGCCAACCTCAGCAACGTCATCATGGCGCTGGCTAACAAGGTGTGTTCATGGACGTTTGTTTGGGCTTTTGTTGGCTGTTTACGTTGCAGCGTGCCAATCAAATTTTATTTAATCAGTACAACTCGATATTATTCAAACTCCATTCTAATTCACCTTCAAGCGTTTACCAGTCTCCCCCTTATGCACACCCCATAAAGGACGCTCACGTTCCTTATCGCAATTCCAAGCTGACACACCTGCTGCAAAACTGCCTAGGCGGCAGTGCCAAGGTTCTCATGTTCGTGAATGTGTCTCCCAAGGAGGAGTGCCTGGCGGAAACTCTCAACTCTCTGCGCTTCGCCACCAAGGTGAACCAGTGCAACGTTGGAGTTGCTCAGAAGAAGTGCAAGTAATTTGTGGATGTTATGCTGTGGTGGCGTTTGTGGGAATAGGCTTGAAAGTGGAATATTTTATCTAGCCGCAATCGCCAAGTTGTAGTTTGGTGAAAATTAGCGATCTTAGTGTTGTTTTATAAACAATTTTCAATATTCTATTTTTCCAAAACTCTCAAAATATCTGTTCGATACTTCATTGTTTCCTATGGAAAATAATCCTTCAGCTCTTTTTGGCAGCAACATTGTACAATAATTTGTTCAACCTTTGAATTTTTATTTGTGTATTATGAAAAGGAAAACCCTTGTCATTGCTTTCAACCCTCTCAAATGACTGCGACATTACGTCGCTAACATATATTTGGAAAAACGTTATTATTTTTGAAAATAACTATTATAAATTTAATTCACCCATTCAAATTTATTTCTCTCACCAATGGACTTAATTGTCTTTCATTCGTAATGAAGCTATGGTTTGATTTCATACAAATGTTTGACTTTAGTGGTTGTTTCTATCATAGTTGTTATCATTATTTAGCGTCAATGTTCACGCTGTACACTCATTAGTTTCACGTAAACAAGACCAACTCAAATGTCAACTTCGTTATTTAATTCTGAAACATTAAAAATAACTGAATTCCTTGCTTCAAGTTCTGTGCCCAGCCCAATAAACACTTACTAATTTTTGTTTTTTTCAAAATCGATAAGCATTAAATGAACCAATTCGAAAACTTATCATTGAGCCTTTAATAACTAAAAGTCCATTTTATTTATAATTTTAAAAACTTCTGCTTCAAATCAGTATACACTAGATGTGTTTATTAGATACTAATAATTACAATATTATCAAAGAAGAATTATACATAATAATCAAAACCTACAATGGTTCAACGTTCTATGTTGGCACTTGAAAGAGCAGGCGTACAAGACGAGAGGCATGTCTTTGTCTCTGAGCACCACTTCTGCCAAGCGGTTCAAGTTGGTGTCTCTGACATTTTTCAAAACACTCTGGAAACAAGTTTTGCCACAATAGCAACACGACGTGTGTGTGTACATGTACGTCTGTGAGAGTGCATCTATGTCTGTGCAGGAAAGTCTGTGGGTGTGTGCGTGTGAACTTGGAAATGATTAATAAGATTGAGCGTCTCAGTCGCTTGTTTTGGCGCTTTGAGAATTAGTTTCATAATAATAATAATTATTATTATTATCATTGTTTTGAATTATTATAGAATTAGGACTTTTTATAAAAAAACGATTGATTTGAAACAAAAAGTAGATAATGGTGACTTATTATCGACAACACATCTTGCAGCCAGTTCATAGAGAGACGCGGGGAAAGAAGGGGTGGAGTGGGTGTCGTGAGAAGTGACGTCATGAGGAGTTTGAAAGGTGAGGTCTATGGAGATGAGTTTCATGTGCAAGAAGCCACCAGGCAAAGAAGTCAACTGTTGAGTGGATCATTGTGGGAAGCTTAATATAAAATATATATATATATATATGTATATTCATATATATGTACACATAGTTGGATCAGTGATTTTTTAAATTTATTGAAGAAATAAATGAATAATTCAATTCCTTGGAAAAAATATCTATTGTTATTTATAAATTATAAGATGGATGACGTAAATGATTGATTTACTACCTTATTGTTGCTCAAATCCAGCGATTTGAGTTTTTTTAGTCTTGTGAGCGAGTCCGGTAGTGACTCTAGCAGGTTTGCCTTAAGATGCAGCTCAGCCAGAGACTGCAGGTTGCTTATCTATAGGAATTTAGAATTTAAAAAATCAGTGGTGAGCTACAAACGAAATCTAAAGAATTAATGGAAATCCGATAAAAATTAATGCAAAAATTAAAGTGTTTTAAAAATAAAATAAAAGCTAATGTAATGTTGAATATATATTTTTTTTTTCTGATATAAACCTGCCAGGGTAGTCTGACCAGTTTGTTGCAGGTGAGGTTCAAATTCCTCAAAGTGGAAGCAGCTTTGCTACAACAAATGCCACTGGAAAATCTAGTTATTTTATTGGATGAAAGATTGAGGTCAACCAATGACAGCAAGCCATCCCAGCCTTCAGCTGGAATTTCTCTGAAAATAATGTATTATATAGAGAAAAGTATGTTAGCTGTGATGTAATTGAAAATTAATATTTAAAAAAAATTTAAGTGTAAAATATTGAAAACCTCTAAGGTTATAAAAAGCACTTACCTCAAACTATTATCTGAAAAATCAAGTTTTTTCAATTTTTTCAAATTAAATATTCTCAAATCTATTTTTGTCATCTTGATGCTGTTAATAGTTAAGTTTGTTAAAGAAAGGGGGAAGTTTGTAGTGATGGGGTAGTCACTCTTGTTTAATATTGTCAGTTTAGTCTTTGCAACCTAGAAAATATTGAATTTTTATGAATATTGTGAAATAGTTAATAAAATCATAAACTCTGAAAAAATATTCACCTCTTTGTTTGAAAATGGAGTCAAAAGTGAAAAATTAACAGTATTATTATTTTTAGAAGTGCCTTTTTTAGAGTTTGCAGATGATTCTAAAATTTTCAAAAAAGCTTTCAACTGTATTGAGTCTGCCTAGATGATAAGTATAAAATGATAGTTAATCAAGTTTTGAAAGTTTTTGAAAAAAATGTCAGTATATGTTAGTACTATTTAAAGTGATAGTGGTAGAAACCTTGCTAACGAAAATATCATGCTTTGGAGACTTGAAACGTATAGTAGCTATTCCCTGGTTTGAGCGGTTAGAAAAGATTTGAACAATATTTTGGTGAATCTGTGGATATCATAATTATTCATGGTAAGAGACTACTGAAAAAATGAAATTTTAAATAAAGATGTAACAACTTCATAGTTTGTGCCATTTTTGTTACTATTTGAGCATATCACAAGTACTGGATGGACATCTTTCGGCCTCTTTTTACCGATAGTTAATTTAGATTTACATTTGGAATTAATGGGTCTGTGGTTGATAGAACTGAATTCAATATTAAATATCTCTACAGTAGCCAAAAGTCTCATAGTTTCAAACAAAAAAATCAGAAAAATTCATGAATTTGATATTGTAAAACTCCAACTTGCGCGCACAAGTTAAAGGTTTAATTTAAATGTGAATTCGTATAGATTTAAAAAAAATATTTCAAGAGATTGTTAGAAATGAAAAAGGTTCATAGAGTAATTTTAGTGAAAAAAAACTTCCAATCATAAAATTCAAAGTAAATCAAATTTTTATTGATTTAAACTAAAATTTTGTTTATAAAAATAAAAATTTGAGCTACAACATAAGCTAAAAAGCTCTCATTTTGATTAAATTTGACTTATTATAGTACTATTAACCATTTTTCATTTCAAGAACAACTTTTTAACTTTTTTTTGAAGCAGGACGGCTCTCATTAAAACTTGGATATGATCACATTAAATTAGATGAGATTGAAGCATGGAAAGTTAAAAGAATGCCAAGCAAGCTATTAAATCACATTTTTCAAACATGGTGGAGCAAATGAAGTAATAAATCTTTTTGTTTCACAAAAAAACAACAATTAAGTTCGAAAAAGTATAATCGTGTTTTTATTTCTGAAACTTTGTTAGGAGAGATGGAGGAGAATTAATGTGAGTTTGAATTTTTCAAATAAAAAATAGCCACAGAACACTTATCCGTCAAAAAGAAAAGCAATTCTCAGCTGCATAAAAGCCAACTGAAAATAAATCGAACTTGAAAAAAACTCCCTTCATGAAAAACCTAGTTGCTTTATTTGAAAAAAAATTAATGAGTAACCTAAAGACCTAATCTAAGTTAATCAAGAAATTGTAATGCGCTTTTCAGCTTTTTTTTCATAGTCTTTATTGAATCTCCATGTTCAAAGGCGCTAAAGGTTAGAAGTTAGTTCGAATTTAAGTGATCCTAGTTTCCCAACGAGTACATAAGTAAAGTGTTTTGTACTATATAAACTATTGGAGCATATTAAACTATAGGACTTCGTTAGAAAATATTTTTGAAGTGATTGAAACAAATGAATATATATCTCTTACAACTAACATATTTATATTTGCTTTAATTCAATAAAGACTATGAAAAATTATTTTTTCATAATAGTGCATCAGGTACACACTTTAATTAAATTAAATGTCCGAATTTTTAGCTTTGAACAATCTTTTGTCTTTATACTCGTACTCTTCAAAATAAAGACTCAATTTTTTTGCTGGTTACGAAGAGTTTGAGAATACTTCAAACGATAGCCGAGTTCGCCTTTTTCTCGTTCGAAGTACAAGCATTGCAATCGTTAACCAACGGATACAGATACCTTTTGCCAAATTACTCAATAAGAGAGCAAGCAATTTGCTCTTAATCTACACTTGAAATTCTCATGACATTACAGTTACGGTTAATTTGTCTTTGTTCGCTTGTTTCAACATTTTTCTTTGTGACATTTTCTTTTACACGAAAAATTTCTCAATTGTTATTTGGCATTACTGTAAACCATTTTAAATCTCTCAGTATTTAATTGATTTATTTCATACTTATTCATATTTTAAACTTTTGAGGTTTTATCAGTTTTTTTATTGTTTATTGTCAATTTTATTCATATTTTACATTGACTATTCGTAACCTTATGGTTTTTTGTCAAACACCTTTGCGCTTGCGGCATAATAATTAAGCTCAGGCTTGAGTTTTAAAAGAGGCAAGTTAATTAGAGTATAGATGCCGTCCTAGTGTCCAGTTCTCTAGTAGCCCATAGCGAGTAAAACTGTTCCATGGGAGCGCCTTTGGAAATAGTGCTAAAGGGGGCGTTCTAAATGTCAGATTAGATTAGATTGATAAGTCTATTCAAAATCAACAAGTTTTTAGCACAAAATATTAAATTACATTTTTCCTTTTTTTTCTTAAAACCTTTTACGTGTTAATACATAAGCGTATTAAATTTATAAATTATGAAGTGAGAGCATTCAAAAATATAATTCTTGATTCAATCTACTGGGGAAATTAGTAGCGCACCTTACCACTTTGTTCAAAGACGCTCCCATGGAAACGGTTTTACTCGCTGTGGGCTACTAGAAGACAGGACATTCTAGGACGGCATCTGTACTTTGAATGAGTTGCCGCTTTCAGAACTCGAACCTGGGCTTACCCTATCACACTTCAAAGCGAAACAGGCCAACCATAATGCTCAGGCGTAGAGACCTTACACAAAAAAGCCATAGGGTTACAGACAGTCAAAGTGTGAAATAAAGCTTAAATTAACCATAGAGACAACATGATAGCACCTTAAGTATCTATAGTACGAATAACTTTGATAATAAATTTTGATAGGCTACAGCGAGTAAAACCGTATCCATGGGAGTGCCTTTGAACATAGTGCTAAAGGACGCGTTACAAATGTCTTGATTAGATTAGATTTGAATAGTAAAAATGATACATCTAATTTGTGAAACGTCAAGACAAGGCTCCTCTGTTCCGTCATTAGAATAATCAGAATTAAAGAGTACATGCTAGTTTTAATAAATATGTTTTTAGTTTGAATTCACGAAAGGTGGGTGTGAAAAAGTCTCTTCTGTAAAGAAATAAAGTGATTCTGTTCGATGAAAAGCTAATTTTTTTGTAGTTTTTTTGACGACTTCCCGCACTGTTCTATGGAATAATTAAAGTTGAAAAATAATTTTACTGTTTCAGTGTTACTTAAATTTTGTCATCATTTCATTTTGGTTTATAAGATTTTTATTTTATATCGGTTTTCGTTTAAAGCACACACACACGAACCTTCCTTATCATCTTCTCTTAACTGAGACCGACTTGAGCGATTTTACTTTTAACAATAAAAAAACATATGTCTAATCAGTTTTTACATTTATAAAAATAATTTTTTTTTTGTTGAAGGTTTCTTTAATTTTTCCTATCTTGTTCAAGATTATTTTAAACTTTAAAATTCCTATATCTTCAATAATATTCAAAAAAAATTTAACCTTCAACTTTTTTTTGAAATTTATAGATATTTATAACTTGTATTTATTTTATATATATTCATTTTATTCTTAATACATTTTATTAAAATGTTTAAAACCATCATTTATATATTTATTAAAACAAAAATAATACATATTTTAGATCTTGAGATAATAATATTGAAAAACAAAATATGGTTTATACATAAATGAAAATAACCACTTTCGAAATGACAATGGTTGAAGAAATGTATGAAAACCGTAATATTGAGGTACATAGATATATTTTAGTGGCCTTTGTCGTTCAGTCGAGATTGACGCTATTGGCGATATCACGTCTTGTAGTAAAACATGATCGTATCACGACTCGACTGAGCGAGTCTGAGGTAGCGTGCACCTTTTCGTTTCCGTAAACAAGATATTAAAATTACTGATTGTGTAATAAAATCAAATCACATTTAGTGGTAGAGTTAGAATCGAGAAAAGTACCTATATTGATCAGGTTTTTATAAATGTATAGTAAGTGATAAAAAATTTGAAAGCATTGACGAAGATAAATAGTTTGAAATGAATGAAAAAAAAAATTTCAGCTTTTATTTTTTAATAACGTAAAAGACAATACTCCCATGACATACTTGATTACTAAACATCGCAAGGTGCTTATAAAATTGTGTCATGTAGTTTGGCTGTGGAGATCGGTGACAGCGCCAACGGATTATGGCTTGCACCATAAATTTGTGCGTATTTTAGCACACACCTATTCATCTTTGTTGTTGATCTTCATTCTAATATACTCATTATTAAGATTGTTTTATTTCAAAACGAATCAGAAAAGACAATTTTCAACTCTAGCTTTAATCAATTAAGCCAATTTACTGTTTTCTTTTCAAATTTCGATTAAATTGGAGAAAAATGAACAAGATTGATATAGTTCTTCACTTCTATATGAATTTGTGAATATAGAAACAATAAAGTCCTTAAATGAGGGTGAAGAGAGGTTAAATATAGGCAGCCCATTCACGCCTGCTTGCCTATAAAAAGAAGGCTTGAAGACATCAGCTTAGAATAGAATCAAGAGTTTTTCAGAAAGCTTTAGTATTCGAACATCTTACATCGAAAGTTTACAAAACAGATTTTTTTGAAGACTTCACCTCAATCATCTCAAGATTTCAAAGCATTTTTTTATAAGTTACTTTCAAGACGTTTGAAATGTTGAGAGTAGCCCTGGTCCTAGCGACCCTGGTTCTCTCTTGGAGCTCATTGGCCTCTTGCGAAGTGTGAGTGTTTCTTTGACTTTATTATTTCGGATGGAAATTTAAACAGAAAAAAATATTCTTTAAAAATGTATATATTTAAACGTATTACATTTAAATAATTTACAAACCTGCAATAAATAATAAACAAACAAACAAAGCACAACAACTCATGCATGAAAGCACATTTGAACTTCAACAGCAAGTACGCTGTGACCGGCTCTAAGATGATGCGGCCAGGAACCCCCTACATCCTAAGTGTCACCACTTCTAGCGTTGCCAGAGCTGGTTCCTACTATCTCGATGTGTTCATAACTAGGAGACAAGATAAAGAAAACCTTGTGAAAAAGATTTTCAAAATGAAATCGGGTTAGATCAGATTTCTGTAACAGCATGCTTAATTTGTTGAAATGCAAACGATAATTTTAAGTTTCCATTATAATCAACAAAAGAAACTTGACAACGCAACTGATAATCATTATTGAAGTTATTCACTTTTCAGGCACCACAACCATGCTGACGTTAGATGTGAGTTTTGGGGGTTTTTCGACAACGAAACAACTTTGAATGATCAACAATCAGCGCATATGTGTGACTAAGCTTAACAAAAACCTTTGCTGACTTAGAATGCCTCATATTGTTACAATGAACTGAATCAATGTTGCTCTCAATTAGTGCCCTGACGAAAAAACACATACACACGCGCAAACATTTCTACACAGATTCCTGAAAACGTACCAGAGGGTAGTTACACTTTCTACATCAATGCCTACAATGGTCTCGCTTTCAACCATAGTCAGTCGCTCATTATCAGCAGGAAAGTCCACTCCCTGGTCATTCAGACCGACAAACGTCTCTACAAGCCAGGACAAACTTGTGCGTTTGATTTAAATGCAACGATGCCTAATTCAATTGCCGATTTATTTTTATTACTGAGAAACGTGTCGCTTGAAAGTTGAAAAAGCTAAAAACGTATAAAATTCTAAAAATGGCTGAATTAAATTTTAAATTTGAGATTTTTTTCAGGTCTGTTCAGGGTGATCGCTTTTAATCCTAACCTCAGACCCTACGAGCATGAAGTTAACATCACAATCTACGTGGGCTCCTGTTCATTGATTCTTCATAAGCTTCTGCAATTTGTGATCACTAATTAACCACCATATTCACTTTTAACTATTTCTCATTCATAGTAACTCATTCCATTAAAAACACCTAGGATACAAACCTCAACAAGATCAAGAAGCTTGTGAACCAGAAAAGCGAATATGGTAAGATGAGCAAAAGTATCGATTTTTGTTGTCTTCGAGTATTCCTAATTGGTGGTCGACTCTAGTTCAAACTATGCTTTATAAACTTATAAAAAATAACAAATGCTCGACATAAGCCAAAAGCAATGAAGAAGATTCGAAGGGGTTAAATCAGATCACTGAAATCCGAAAATGACATGCAGGAGTTACAAAAGGCGAGTTGGAGCTTTCCAATCTCACTCCTTTGGGCCAATGGAAAATAGTGGCCGAGTCTAAGGTTAGCTTATTTGTTCAGTTAAATTATTTAACAATAGAAGCCAACGTATAGCAAAGTGTCGCCTTTCAATTTTGAAGAACAAAAATTTATGAAAAAATTAAAAAACGCTAAACAATGAAAAATTTTTTTTTCAAGTATGCAAAAGAAGAACAGTTTTTCGAAGTAGCGGAATATGGTTGGTTTTGGTCTGAATGAAAAATAATATGAATTTTTTCTCAATAAAACTACTATTCTCATCGAATGTACAGACTACTGGACCACTGTATAAATGTTTTGTGAAAATAATTAGTGTAAATTATAATCAGATTTAAAGTGTTTAGTACGGTTTCATTGATGGATTTTCCGATTATTTGTTCCTAAGCTCTGTTACACATACATTGCGTCCTTGTCACCTTTTTAAGACGCTGAAAGCCTCACCTCAACTTAGACATACTGAAATAATGTATATTAAATTCCAGTTTTGAAGCAAAATCTTCATTTTTATTTTGTCTTGCACGAAACTATGCAATTCTTTAAAAAATCTGACCAAACATTTTTTAGCGCTTTTCTGCCATGGTTTAGAGCGTTGCCATAGGAACGCTTCTACTAGCCGCTGGGCTATTAGGTGACCGAGTGTCATTAGCACGATGTGTAATTTTCAATTGAGTTGTCATTTGTCACAACCCATATCTTACTATCGTCAAAAATTGAACCGAAGCTCATTCTTTGAGAAGAGATTTCTAACCATTAGACCACAGACGGCAGAGTTCTTTGCTTAAGACTTTAGCTTCAACAAGTGCCAACAACCCTGCAGTGCTGCCGAAGTTTGAAGTTTCTGTACATGCACCCGAATTCTTCTTCATCAACGAGAACTTCCCTTCTAAGCAACAAGACATTCCGATCAGCATTCTTGCCAAGTCACTACCATTCATCTTCAACATTAAGTGCACATAATTAACTTTTCAAATCTTGCAAAGTTGTTTATTCATGCTCTTAATTTGTACTCAGATATACATACGGAAAGCCAGTGAAAGGAGTAGTTACTTTAGGGATCAAACTTGCTGGTTATTGGTATTCTAAGGAACAACAACCAGTGCTCACCAAGACAATGCTGGTAAATATAATTATTATTCAATGTGTTTTCACGAGCTTACTCAAATTATTTTTGTTAAATTTCAAAAAATCAAAACATTGAAACACTCCACTGCAACTTCAGTTGGAAGATGGAAAGGCTGACACTATGGTAGCAGTCAGAGACCTTGACCGACTTCTACCTTCCACATGGACACACCGATCCGTTTCTTACAGAAAATTCTTCGTAGAAGCTAATGTCACCGAAACAATAACCGGAACTATTCTATCTGGCAACACCACTTTGAAAACAAGACCTCACCGTCTTCAGCTGAACTTCTTGCCTGGCTCGCAAAACAACTATAAGCCCGGATTGCCGTACAAAGCTTATGTTGGTTTTGTTTAAATGTTATTGAACATTGTTGAACTCTGTTATTAAAGAATATTGAATTTTTTTACATTGTTTTCTTCAACACGCTCAGGTTAGTCTTCAAAAGCTTGACGGCAGCCTAGCAGATCTGACCGATTTGCAAGACACTCAAGGCAACTTTCGTTCATTAAGTGTAGAACTCACTTCTACTTATCCATACATTCCAAGACCACCGAACACACCGGGACCACCGGCCCCACCAGCCCCACCGGCTCCCCGTGGTCCCCGTGGTCCACCAGGACCTCCAGGTGGGCGTCCGCTACCAAGACCTCCATCAACAAAAAAGAACTTGACAGTAGAACTTGACAAAAATGGACTTGCCTACTTTGAATTTGAAACGAACTCCAGAACAGAAAGCATCAACATAAAGGTATTGAAGATGTGAATCTCGCTGTTCTTTCACTAACTTTTATTATCAATAAAATTGACCTATGTTATTCAAAACATTAAAAAAATACAGAGTCATATGTGATGAGTTATTTTTGAAAAGTCCAAATCAGAAAGAGGTTTTCATTAAGGATATTACATTATACTGAAATTGAAACACACCCAAGGTATCTTATGACGATAAACTGGCGAATAGTACGTTGACGGCCTACAAGTACATTAACCAGTTCAAGACCAGGGATAGGGGAGGTATCCAACTGACCCTCAGGGACTCCCTTTCCTTCATCGAGGTGCAACCCACATGAGGGCATCGAGGGAGATGAGAGTGATTTTTAAACTTCACTCTGAAACCTTTCAAAGTATAAAATATATTCACCAGATGTACAACTACCACTTCCAACCCACCAGCCTCGGACCGCAATGTACTTCAACGTGAGGACAATAGATAGCGTCAAAACCATTTTCTTCCAGGTTTCACGTCTGAACTTTTGGAAAAAATAAACTATTGTAAACTATAAAATTAATTTACCAAAACTTGTATGGTTAGAAGGCGCTTTAGTGTCATTTGCAAAACCAAGTATTCACTCGTGTATACCACATTAGAATTAATACGCTCCAGTTGTAATTTCTTGAAAGTATTTTATGCACCCCATCACACTCTACAGGTTGTAGCCAAGGGAATGATCGTGTTGAGCAGAACAATAACTTTTAAAAACATGGCAACTTCTCATACATTCGGGATGCTGTTCACCGACTCCATTGCTCTCCACATTTCACCCCAAGTTCGCTTCGTCGTCTCCTACATCACCAAAAAGGACGAAATAATCGCAGACAGCATTGCACTCAACGTCAAAGACTACTTTGTCAACAAGGTTCCTGCTTTTCTATGGTTTATTTCTTGCTTTCGAACACTAATACTTTTTAAGCTAAAGTTTTCTTTCCAACCATTCTATCGCATGAGTCAATAAAATTTAAATTCCAACAATAATTTGTCAAGTGCTGTGCAACTATACAACATGTTAATAATAAATGTATAACTTGCTTCTTAGTTAATAGCTAGGCTAAGTTGATGAAGCTTGTCTTAGAACTGTCTTTTGTTCAACAAAGCCATTTTTTGGCTTGAAATTTCCGTAGCGAAACACGCCAAGTGTTCTAAAGTAAAGTACTCGAACAAAGTGGAATCAGCACCAAAAAATGCTTTGAATAGATTAGATAAGATTAAAGTCATGGATCATTTAAATTTCACAAAATCAAAAATTATTTAACAACATATATATTTACATTAGTGATTATTGGAACCTGAAGAACTACTCTTGTTCCTTCAAATTCATGACTCCAATGACACATCGCAGATGGCTGTTTCGTTCAGCAAAAACGTAACTGAACCGGGCGATGAGTCAGTGTTTCTGAGCGTGGAGACCACTGCGGACTCGTACGTGGGCCTCTTGGGAGTGGATCAGTCCGTGCTGCTGCTGCACGCTGGCAATGATATCAGCCAACAAGTGGTCAGTCCTTGAATATGTCGTGATAAAGTTTTGTTGAAAGATTGAAATATTTCAAATGAGAAACATTTTCTTTTGAATTATTTGTAATAAAACAAAAGTAGTGTGGACTTCCAAGAACCTTTCATTAATTTACCAATCAAGAGCATATTGGAACTGTTAATCAGAATTCTGAACAGACGCTAAAATAAAATAAAAATAAATATCAGAAACTCATACTGGTCTTGGAGTCATGAGCTTCAAAATTATCTATCAATTTTCATTTCCTTGAAACCTCTTTAAAAACTCACAAACGGCAGGTGAGTGACGAGTTGTCGGAGTACAACAGTAATGGAGGCCGTCCTATCACGATGCCTCGGTGTTTCGACTGTCGTTGGGGGTGGCCCATCTTCCCAGGAGGAGCTGAAACTTCTTCTCTGCTGAACGTCAGTTGGTCTAAGATGCGTTAAGCTGATTCACTATTTGAATTGATAGACCAAGTTGTTTCATCGATGTATTTGTCAAACTTTAACATGCACCAATCATTATGTGTATTTTTATTTTCATGAATTACCATTTATCAGAATGCAGGCTTATTTGTGCTGACAAATTTTCACATCAAGAAACCCGAATACTATAGAGGCCCATGTAAGCAAACTATATTCGTTTTAACGCAAGTGCATGAAATAGCATGAAAAAAATTGAATATAAATTACCAGAGCTTTGTATGGATAATAATTTTGAGGGTTATTTGATCAATCCTAGATCAAATGAATTTGAGTAAATGCCTTTGAAGTCAAATTACTTCATTTTTCGTGAATAGTTTTTGGACCTGATGGTCCTATAGAAAGAGATGGAGCTCCAGGACTACCAGGACCACCCGCTCCAGCTCCTCCGCCACCTCCTCCCACCCCAGAAAATGACAAACCGACTACTGCCTCTTCTCCAAAAGTCAGAAAAAACTTTCCAGAAACATTCATCTGGACCGACGTAATATCCAAGTGAGAGAATTCATTCGATAATATGGAGCGATTGTAACATTATTTCAAACTTATTTTAAACGTTGCATTGCTTGAAGGAGTGCATCAAACAGTTATGAATGAAAGAAATTAAATAAAGTGAAATTCAATGTTTGTGATAAACACCACTGCAGTGAAAATGGCAGTGTGAAGTTGAAGGTGAAGGTTCCTGACACAATAACTTCATGGGTGCTCTCAGGCTTCTCGGTCAACAAGCAATTGGGACTCGGAATCTCGGAAAATCCTGCAAAGGTTACAAACGGCTGGAACGTTCAACTGTCGTTTCCAACCCTTCTTGCGCTTTTTTCGACTAATTAATTGAAGTTAGACTGACAGTATACTCAACGAATTACAGTTGACGGTGGTGAAACCATTCTTCATCTCCTTGAACCTGCCATACTCGGTCATAAGGGGTGAAGAGTTTGGTCTGCAAGTCACCGTCAGCAACTATTATGGACAAAACTTGGAGGTACTTCAATTTTACTCAAAAAAATTAAAATCTATATAATAATTTCCAAAAATATTTTATCAATTTATAATCGGCTCGTTCAAGTATGTTGTCTCCTGCGGCTAGTAGAAGTAGCAAAGTGGTTTATCATTTGTTGGTCCCATAATAAAAAGCTCTTGATTTAGTAGAAGGTAGTAAAGAATGGCTTCCCACCATTGGCAGGCAGAAGTGACCCTCCTTGCATCAGAGTACTTCCAAGTCATCAACTGTGTCACCAGGCAGCCCGAGAACGTCAGAGTTGTCAAAACTGTCGAGGTAGGAAGAGCATACACTTCTTCACTATCAACTTACACGACTGATATGAAGTTGTGAAGTTTATCTGATCAAAAAATATTATAGCATCGATTGCAATGTTGTGAATTTGAATAATGAATAACAATAATTCCCAGCAGCCTATTGTTGAATAAAAATTAAAACGGTTACACGACATCTAATTTGTTGAACGTTTGCCAGGTGAAAAACAACGACGCCATGGCGGTTTATTTCTGGGTGGTGGCCAAGACCTTGGGACAAATTCCAATCGAAGTGAGCGCTAATGCAGGCGTGGGTGCCGATGCTGTGAGACGCAAGCTGCTCGTGAAGGTTGGATGGTGTGTTGTGTCAAAGATTATCTTTTGGAGTTCTGTTAAAGATACTATGTTTTTTCGATCATTTCACATTTTTTATTGATGTTTCGATTCAAAATGAAAAAAAGTTTAACACTTGATTCATCGGAAATTAAATATTAGTCAAATGTTTTTAGAAGTAAGAAAGCATATATTTCTTCACACAGCCCGAAGGACAAACGCAATACTACAGCACATCAAGCATGATCCAGCTGAGCGAGGGAGAAACCTACAATAAGGAGTTCATTGTAGAATTCCCTCCCACTGGAGTGGTTCCTGGATCCATCCAACTTGAAATGACCCTCATAGGTGCATAAGGCTTGGACAAAAATTAGAAAAAAAAATTTGCTGAAACTAGCAATTTCATATTTCTTAAATAGCTTGCTATAATTGAATTTAATTTAATTTGAATTTCAGAAAGAGCAAGTTTGAAGTGTTTAAACTTCAAATGTTCACATTAAACGTTTGCAGGTGATGTGATTGGAACCTCGTTGAACGGAATAGAAGACTTGCTGAAGATGCCCTACGGCTGTGGAGAACAAAACCTTCTGAGTTTCGCCCCTGATGTCTTCATCGTGGCATACCTGCAAGTCTCGGGCCAACTGACAATTGCTATCAAACAAAAAGCACTCAAATTCATCAATGCAGGCAAGTCAACCGGATGATCCAATTAAGAATTGATGATGTATCAAAATTATATAATTATAAAAAAAACACAGAATGAATTGAAAATTTAATTTAAATATAAACTTAAAAAGTTTTTTTTATGGTGAAAAACTCTTCTATTAGGGTACCAAAGGCAATTGACTTACCAGAGGTCTGACGGCTCGTTTAGCGCCTTTGGAGAGAGAGACAAGTCAGGAAGCACATGGTGAGTGCACCTTTCAAGCTGTTCCTAGTGGTTGGGAACGAGGAAATGTTTGAATAACTTAAATATTTTGAAAAATGTGATCACTGATTGACGCTTGAACTTTGAAACCAGGCTGAGCGCATTCACGGTGAAGATCTTTGCTGAGGCGAAGGAGTTCATTCCTGTGCAGGACTCCAAGGTAGCCAAGACTGTGGAGTGGATCATGAGGAACCAAGCCCTTGATGGCACATTCCACGAGCCTCCTGGAGGCAGAGTCATCCACGCCGCCATGCAGGCACGTTTTTCCTGTATCCCTTCCGAAAATTTTCATTATTGTTTTGTTTCGCTTCTATAAATTTGAAATTATTTGGATTAATGACATTTGAAATTTTCAATATTGATTTTTTGCTATTTTTTTCAAAAATTGATCAAACAGCTTGATTTTTTATACTAGACTCAAGTTTCTATATATTTTAGAAAGCATAAAATTGAAACCCTTGAAATGACCGCTTGACTTGATATGCAGGGAGGGTCTGCGTCAGGCATCTCCATGACTGCATACGTGCTCATCTCCCTGCTCGAGAACAAGAACAACTCTGACGTGAGCGCCTGTTATTCGAACTTATTACTTTTTTATTATTCGGCGATAATAAATAACCTGAATGAATTATGAGTGATTATATTGTCAGAATCCTTTTTACATTCGTTCGATATTTCACCACATCCAACACAGGTTGATGCCACCAGGTTTGAAAACGGCGTCGAAAAAGCAACCGCCTATTTGGAATCCAAGTACAAAGACTACAGCACAAACGCCTATGTTCTGTCCATCATTTCATACGCCTTCTTCAAGGCAGAGAGTCCTCAATTGAATGCAGTCTTGTTCTTCTTGCAGTCACTGGCAATCAACGAAGGTACCGACCAGAGCTTGATTCATTAGATACGACTCCATAATAGAGTTCTTAACTCTCGTTCTGTTGCGTTGTCAAATCATATAACCTACGCAACGCTTGCCTTCAAAGATGGCATGCAGTACTGGAAAGGCAAGCAGGAAGAGCCATCAAACGGCTGGAAGTCCCGTTATGGAAAGCCAAAGTCGTATAACGTGGAACTGGCCTCGTACGTGTTGCTGGTGTATTCCAAGCAGGGAGACCTCACAAGGGCACTGCCAATCGCAAAGTGGCTCCTGACTCAAAGGAACTCCCGTGGAGGATTCGCTTCAACTCAGGTGAGTCGAGGCGTAATCTTCAAGCTGTAATCCACTGAAACGTTGTAAACATTTTTCTCATTCAAGTTTTTTTTCAAAAAATGAATTATTCGCTCTTCAATGTAATTTTGAAATAACTAGGTCCAACTTGAACTAAGCTTAACAGTATTCTTCGCCTGGTTGTGCAGGATACGGTGTTGGCTCTGGAAGCCTTATCTGCCTTCGCAGCTCTGGTGGCTCCGCAGACTGAAGACAACGGAATTCTGGTGGAACTCACAAACTCCTCCGGAACCGTCATTCACACTTTCGACCAAGTCGCCCGCGCCAATGCACTATTCCTGCAATCTTTCGCAGTAAGCACTCCAACGTTTATATTGGATAAGATGAAATGAATAAGATAAGTTTAAGTTTTAGGGATTTTATATAAATTCTTTTTATTTCGAATTATTATTTATTTATCATATAAACTTTCATAGTGACTCTAGAAAGCATAGTCACAATCCTCTCTTTACGTTAACACCTCTCATCTAGTTGCCAGCTGGAACAACATCGATAGCAGCGCGAGCCACTGGCCAAGGTGTAGCCTTGATCCAGTTGATCGTCAACTACAACGTCGAGACCGTTGACCGTTCACAGAACTTGCAATTGGATGTCACAACTCGCAAAGTTGAAGAAAATCTGGTGCTTGATTTAACGACCAGGTTACGAAAAATTATCTTATAAAAAATTTTAATCATCATATTTCACTAATTTTCTTTTTTCGTTAATTACCGCTAATTATAATCATTTGCCTACAAACTGAGTATTAAACATATTGAAGATTGCATGTTACTTTACTTTTCTCATTCAATGTACGTAGCAATATGGTCTATTGAATAGTTCTCTCGATACAGTTGGAGCAAAAACACCAGTACTGGAATGGTTGTAGTGGAAATCAACTTTTTAACTGGTTATGACTACGTGGACGAGGGAACGTTAGAGAGGGAAATTGGAGGCAGCTTCAAAAAATTAGAAATAACACCTGCAAAATTGGTCATCTACCTAGATGAGGTATGCATTTATTTATTTGGAGAAAAAGTCAAAATCATTTATCTGTAAACCTCTTCTCAAACTTTCCAAAGTTATACCTCCTTGAACAACTTGAAAAAAGTGATTATTTTAATTTCAGCTCACTGAGGAAGAATTGAGTTTCAGTGTTAAAATGCGAGAAGTTCTATCTGTGTCCAATGTCAAGCCGGCCCTCGTCAAAGCTTATCTCTACTACGATCCTTGTGGGTTTTTGCACTTTCTCAGATGATGTTTCATCGTATGCATCAAGTTATAGAAGTTTTCGTTTTTAATAGACTGAAATAAATGGAACCTCTTACACCAATGATATCTTCAACCACAGCCACTGTGGTGTCGTCCTTCTACTCGTCACAGAGTGGCCAGACATGGGAAGGAGCTTGCCCCCTCTGCTGCCGTAGGTTCATTTGTGAAAACAATTTTCCTATAATTTCATATAATGTCATGTTCGAAAAAACTTAATTATCAAGCGTCATTTCAAAAGTCAGTATCATTTCTGTCAATTTCTCACTCAAAATCTTTGTTTCACAGCATGAACGACGACTCGGACGAGATGACGAATTAATTTGAACCTCAATCACAAACTGCTTTGATGAAAACTGACATACTTTTTGAACTTTTTGCTTTTTTGTTGGCTTTCACTATCCAATCAAATAATCGTATCCCAACCCACGGCCGTTTCCAAAGAAACGGTAAAAGCATCTTCAATTTTACATTTAAACCTTCATTCATTTTATTTGAACATCCCATGGAAAATCACGTTGACATAACAGATAACTATCTTTTCAAGTTGTTATTGGTGTTTATATTATAAAATCACGATGTTGTTCAAATTTGAATGCTTCAAATAGTTTTTACATTTCATTTCCAATTTTTTCTCCCAAACTTACTTCTAGCTCCAGAGCAGACTTTCACACAATGAAGCGCTCAATCGTGTCTTTTTCTTCTCATTGAAAATGAATGATCCATACATAAAAAACGCTTTGTTGATGTACTCAACGATCTTGACTCGGTCACTTTCTTAATTGTCTGATAATGAGTATCTGAATGGAAGATTGAGCGAAATGTAAATGACCAAACATGATTTTTCGAATAAAAATTAATAAAATTATGTTTCAACCAATCACAATAATAACCATTTTGAAAAATTGCTCCACCTGTGGTCTATTATTAACGACTTATTTTCCAGCATGGTCCCACGCTGGATGTCGTCGTTGACCTTAGCGACACAGGCCCTGGGCATAACTCGTATCATTCACATTCACATTCACAATGATAATACAACGTCTTTATTCTCCTTTGAAGCCAGACTCGTTCATATTGACTAAATACATTACAAAGAGAAGTCTCATTTCTGAAGAAGGTAATTTTTTATATATAAGACAAAGACGATTGCAGTTCAATACACTTGCGTTGAAACTTTTTGGCTTCAGAAGTTCATCAATAATCTGACTTCGTTCGAGGCTAACAGTTCGTACACTTCAGCTCACATTTATACTGCTGTAATACATTACATAAGGAAAGTAACTTATTGGAACACTTGATTAAAAATATAAAGGATCTAACTAGCAGTTTCAAATCTAATCAAAGCATTTGTATTGCTCAAATTTCACACTGTTCAAAATCGCTTTGCTACGAGTTGTTCAAACAAAAAAGTTCAGAGCTTCACAAAAAAAGTACTAAAGTCAAAAGTGGAACAAAGAAAGTTTCATAAAGACTGTAGGAAAGTGCAAATTTAGCATGAGCATGATTGGCTGGTACCCTGATAAAAGGTAATGAGTAGAAGATCTTAGTTGCTCACGAAATTTTTTTGAAAAAAAAGAAAATAGAGTTTTCGTTAGTTTTGAAGCATTGAAAATAAAAACGAGAAACAGTAACAAAACAATGAGAGACAACGAATGGGAATGAAGTTACCCCACGCTGGAACTCAGATATTTGACTCATTCTCACTTTTTATGGTATCTTCGAAGCATGTTTATGCAAAATCCGCATTCTTTCATGGAACTCTTATAGTCTTACATTTACTACCTCTCTACCTTATCTTGAGACTTTATTGTTTAAATAGTTTGTAGCAGAGCGCTCTTGGCCAGTGCGTATCAGCGCTACACAAATGGTTTGAATAGATTAGATTAAAATGATGAAAACGAAGAGAGAACAGTCGTGATTTTTTTGATTGTCTTTATTGAGCCAACTCCACATATATACTGAAAATGTTATAAAGATATTTTTTTGTTATTGACCCACACATGAGGAACTTTGTTGGAAACGATTTTAATATATTTTTTTGAATTATCATTGTATTTTTTCATCTTTGAATAATCATTCTGTATGGCCATTCTCAATGCTCTGGATAATTCATTCAGCTATCCATGGTCAGAAAAATGTGAAATGGATGGAACCAAGCTGTTCTAGCGTTTAACAAAGCGGCTATAACCATTCTAGTCAATTGAAATCAGTAAAACTTATAGGCACTTCATTTTTCAAAAATCGGATTTAAAACTAAAAGATTACAAGTTGATCATTTGAAAGGAATGAAACATCGTTTGATGCATCAAGCATGAAAACGATTGTGGAAAGGCAGTATCAACGCTACTACCTGATTTCGAACACAGATATCCATGTAGTTAATGTAAGTATGAAAAGAGGTGAAGATGGAATCCTTAAATGTTCCCATTTAGAATTGAAAATGATTTGATCATTTAATTAAAACCGCTTTTAATTATTTCGAAATAGAAATATTTGATGAGAAGCCGAAATAAATAATATAAACCATAGAAACGTCTTCAACTTTTCATCGAAGCTGTTTGTGATTGAGGTTCGAATTAATTCAGCCTTTCGTCCGAGTCGTTGTTCATGCTGTGAAACAAAGATTTCGAGTGAAAAATTTACATAGATGATACTGACTTTTGATACTATGCTTGATAACTAAGTTTTTTTGAACCAGACCAAACATGAAATGATAAAAAAAACTGTTTTTAAGAGTGAACTTACGACAGCAGAGGGGACATGCTCCTTCCCACGTCTGGCCACTCTGTGACGAGTAGAAGGACGACACCACGGTGGCTGTGTTTGAAGATATCATTGGTGTAAGAGGTTCCATTTATTTCAATCTATTAAAAACGAAAACTTCTATAACTTGATGCATACGATGAAACATCATCTGAGAAAGTGCAAAAACCCACAAGGATCGTAGTAGAGATAAGCTTTGACGAGGGCCGGCTTGACATTGGACACCGATAGAACTTCTCGCATTTTAACACTGAAACTCAATTCTTCCTCAGTGAGCTGTTGAAAATGATCAAACTATTCAAATACCGTGTGATGTTTTTTAGTTGGAAGGATTTTAATGAGGGTAGTAAGAAATATTTATGTATACTATAAGAATTTAGACCTCATCAAGGTAGATGATCATCTTTGTGGGGGTCCTTTCCAACTTTTTAAAGCTGCCTCCAATTTCCCTTGTCAACGTTCCTTCGTCCACGTAATCATAACCAGTTAGAAAAATAATTTCCAGTACCACCATTCCAGTACTGGTGTTTTGTTTCCAGCTGAAACGTGATGATAGAACGTGAGAGGATCAACAGAAACTACCAAGTTTGTACATTCATTAAATTCAAAAGTGAGAGTGATATCATGACTTGAAAAATTCACTATTTCATGAAATACAACACTATAATTGTTATTAACTCATGATGAAGATGACTAAAACAAAATAAGTAAAGATATTTATCAACCTGAAAGTTAATTCAAGCACCAGACTTTCTTCAACTTTGCGAGTTGTGACATCCAATTGCAAGTTCTGTGAACGGTCAACGGTCTCGACGTTGTAGTTGACGATCAACTGGATCATGGCTACACCTTTGCCAGTGGCTTGCACTGCTACCGATGTGGTGTCCACTGGCAACTATGGAGAAAAATTGAAAAAAGACTTTGTTTGTGACAAACGTATCCTTGATGAAGTTACTGCGTAGTTTCATTTGATATTTCCAAAGATGTCTTGAAACAAAAAAAATAATTCCAATTTGATTCAATCTACCCTCATATAGTTATTCTCATCCAATACGAAAAAAAATATTTTTCATAAAATGGATTGAATCAAGTAAGTTGAAAAATTTAAAGAAATCGAAAAAAATTTTTTTGAAGATTTTCTCTCTAGAATATCTTCATTATAATCTTAACTTAGAAGTGCTTACTGCGAAAGATTGCAGAAAGAGTGCGTTGGCACGGGTGACTTGGTCGAAAGTGTGAATGACGGTTCCTGCTGAGTTTGTGAGTTTCACCAGAACTCCGTTGTCTTCGGTCTGGGGAGCCACCAGAGCTGCGAAGGCAGATAAGGCCTCCAGAGCCAACACCGTATCCTACACAACCAGGCGAAGAATACTGTTAAGCTTAGTTCACGTTAGAATTATTTTTTCAATTAAAAAAACTAATAACCTTTTTTTCTGAAATTAAAGAAAAACAAAACAGTAGTTTGCAACTTGTAGAGGATTACAGGTTAAAGATTACGCCTCGGCTCACCTGAGTTGAAGCGAATCCTCCACGGGAGTTCCTTTGAGTCAGGAGCCACTTGGCAATTGGCAGTGCCCTTGTGAGGTCTCCCTGCTTGGAATACACCAGCAACACATACGAGGCCAGTTCCACGTTATACGACTTTGGCTTTCCATAACGGGACTTCCAATTATTGGATTTCTTTTCTTGCTTGCTCTTCCAGTACTGCATGCCATCTTTGGAAGCAAGCGTTACGTAGGTTATATGATTTGACAACGCAATAAAACAAGAATTGAAAACTCAATTATGGAGTCTAATGAAGCAAGCTCTGGTCGCTACCTTCGTTGATTGCCAGTGACTGCAAGAAGGACAAGACAGCATTCAATTGAGGACTCTCTGCCTTGAAGAAGGCGTATGAAATGATGGACAGAACATAGGCGTTTGTGCTGTAGTCTTTGTACTTGGATTCTAAATAGGCGGTTGCTTTTTTGATGCTGCTTTCAAACCTGGTGGCGTCAACCTGTGTTCGATGTGGTGAAATATCGAACGAATGTAAAAAGGATTCTGACAATATAATCACTCATAATTCATTCAGGTTATTTTTTATCACTAGGTACAAGCGATATAAGGTCTAAAAAAGCGCTCACGTCAAAGTTGTTCTTGTTCTCGAGCAGGGAGATGAGCACGTATGCAGTCATGGAGATGCCTGAAGCAGACCCTCCCTGCATATCAAGTCAAGCGGTCATTGTTTGGGTGCTTGAAAATATGTGTTTTGAAATATATTATAACTTGAATCTAGTAAGAAAAAATCAAGCTGTTTAATAATTTTATGAAAAAAATTGCAAAAAAGAATTATTGAAAAATATCCAATGTAAATAATCGAAGAAACTTCAAATTTATAGAAGCGAAACAAAACAATAATGAAAATTCCCGAAGGGATACGGGAAATACGTGCCTGCATGGCGGCGTGGATGACTCTGCCTCCAGGAGGCTCATGGAATGTGCCATCAAGGGCTTGGTTTCTCATAATCCACTCCACAGTCTTGGCTACCTTGGAGTCCTGCACAGGAATGAACTCCTTCGCCTCAGCAAAGATCTTCACCGTGAATGCGCTCAGCCTGGTTTCAAATTTCAAGCGTCATACAGTGATCACATTTTTCTACAAATATAAATTATTTGAATCTTACTTTCACCACAACCACTAGGAACAGCTTGAAAAGTGCGCTCACCATGTGCTTCCTGACTTGTCTCTCTCTCCAAAGGCGCTGAACGAGCCGTCAGACCTCTGGTAAGTCAACTGCCTCTGGTATCCTAATGAAAATGCTTTATTTGAAAAAAACTGTTGAAATTTCATGAAATAATTCAGAAGTTACTTTACTTAGAATACTTTTTTTTGGTAATATTAAATTTTTATTCAGATAAACCTTTTTACTAACCTTTATTGATGTATCTGAGGGCTTTTTGTTGGATAGCAATTGTCAGTTGGCTCGAGACTTGCAGGTATGACACGATGAAGACATCAGGGGCGAAACTCAGAAGGTTTTGTTCTCCACAGCCGTAGGGCATCTTCAGCAAGTCTTCTATTCCGTTCAACGAGGTTCCAATCACATCACCTGCAAAAATGTGTTGTGAACACTAGTTTTTTTAGTTTTTTTCTTTTAGTTCGACTATTATCCGTTTTCTTGTAACATTATCAGCGTGTGTCTGGATTTGATCTAATGAAGACTATAACTCCATAACATTGAAACTAAAAGCAAATTCAAAGTTCCAACTTAAATACTCAATTCACAATAGATGAGTAGCGATAAAATCTAAAGACACATTTTTTCCATCAGTTTTTTTCACAGTTTTTTCAAACTCCACGCACCAATGAGTGTGATTTCAAGTTGGATAGAACCAGGAACGATTCCAGTGGGAGGGAATTCCACAATGAACTCCTTATTGTAGGTCCCTCCCTCGCTCAGCTGGATCATGCTTGATGTGCTGTAGGATTGCGCTTGTCCTTCGGGCTGTGGGAGGAAGTAGGTTCTTTTTCAGTCTTGAAAATTATTTCTTGTTAAGTTTATCGTCGTTGAAACAAACGTGAAGATTTTTATTTCATTAAAAAATAACATGAAAAAACATGAAAAAAACTTTAAAACGCCTTTAGAGCAAAACTGTTATATATCTTGACCTGGTGTTAAACCACTACTTTTACGATGTTCTCTTAGCCTTTGGACTAGTTCTTAAATGTTATTCTTCCAATATTCTTGGTTCAATTGAAATTTTCTGATTAGGCTTTAATTATTACCTTTCATCAATTTTTTGGAATTTTTGAAGTTTAACACTATAACTTTGAAAAGAAAATCAGTTTGTCTCTTCATTTTGGTATTTCATGATGATTTATGAATGATGTATTCATTTTGGAACATAAGCAGACTCTGCCTGGTTCAGTTTCAATAAAGATTTAAACTCATTTCAATTCTCACCCCAATACCATCCAACCTTCACGAGCAGCTTGCGTCTCACAGCATCGGCACCCACGCCTGCATTAGCGCTCACTTCGATTGGAATTTGTCCCAAGGTCTTGGCCACCACCCAGAAATAAACCGCCATGGCGTCGTTGTTTTCCACCTGGCAAGCGTTCAACAAATTAGATGTCGTGTAACCGTTTTAATTTTTATTCAACAATAGGCTGCTGGGAATTATTGTTATTCATTATTCAAATTCACAACATTGCAATCGATGCTATAATATTTTTTGATCAGATAAACTTCACAGCTTCATATCAGTCGTGTAAGTTGATAGTGAAGAAGTGTATGCTCTTCCTACCTCGACAGTTTTGACAACTCTGACGTTCTCGGGCTGCCTGGTGACACAGTTGATGACTTGGAAGTACTCTGATGCAAGGAGGGTCACTTCTGCCTGCCAATGGTGGGAAGCCATTCTTTACTACCTTCTACTAAATCAAGAGCTTTTTATTATGGGACCAACAAATGATAAACCACTTTGCTACTTCTACTAGTCGCAGGAGACAACATACTCGAACGAGCCGATTATAAATTGATAAAATATTTTTGGAAATTATTATATAGATTTTAATTTTTTCGAGTAAAATTGAAGTACCTCCAAGTTTTGTCCATAATAGTTGCTGACGGTGACTTGCAGACCAAACTCTTCACCCCTTATGACCGAGTATGGCAGGTTCAAGGAGATGAAGAATGGTTTCACCACTGTCAACTGTAATTCGTTGAGTATACTGTCAGTCTAACTTCAATTAATTAGTCGAAAAAAGTGCAAGAAGGGTTGGAAACGACAGTTGAACGTTCCAGCCGTTTGTAACCTTTGCAGGATTTTCCGAGATTCCGAGTCCCAATTGCTTGTTGACCGAGAAGCCTGAGAGCACCCATGAAGTTATTGTGTCAGGAACCTTCACCTTCAACTTCACACTGCCATTTTCACTGCAGTGGTGTTGAATCCATGTAACAATTGATTCATTTCTTCAAATGAACTCTCTCACTTGGATATCATGTCGGTCCAAACGAATGTTTCTGGAAAGTTTTTTCTGACTTTTGGAGGGGTTTCACTGGTTCGTTTGTTGGGAATAGCAGGTGGCTTTGGAATTCTCTTCGGTTGGTTGAAACGGAAAACTGAGGTTCATGAAAGTAGTGATTAGTGGCTTTTTAACATAGCTTCCAAGGGTTTAATAAATGTGAAATGAAGATTCACAATTATTCATGTAAAATAAATTTTAAAAGATTAAAAAATGTTTGGATTTATGTTTCGATTTTATTTAAAGGATAAATAATTTGCGATTGAACAAGTATAATTTTCATACATGGTCCTCTAAAAAAGTCAGGTTTCTTGATGTGAAGATTTGTCAGCACAAATAATCCTGCATTCTGATAAATGGTAATTCATAAAAATAAAAATACACATAATGATTGGGTCATGTTAAGGTTTGACAAATACATCGATGAAACAACTTGGTCTATCAATTCAAATAGTGAATCAGTTTAACACGTTTTAGACCAACTGACGTTCAGCAGAGAAGAAGTTTCAGCTCCTCCTGGGAAGATGGGCCGGCCCCAACGACAGTCGAAACACCGAGGCATCGTGATTGGACGGCCTCCATTACTGTTGTACTTCGACAACTCGTCACTCACCTGCCGTTTGTGAGTTTTTATAGAGGTTTCAAAGTGAGTAAAATTGATGAATAGTTTCAAAGCTCGTGACTTCAAGGAGAGTTTGAATAAAAAAATTTTCTAGTTTTCACAGCCGTTTCAACATCTAATCAAGTTCAATTTTTACATTTCAATGTAAGTGAGATTTCGATTTTGAAAGTCAAATTGGTAAAAGTATTCGATTTTCAAACTACTTTTGTTACAATATTCTGAAAAATCTCAATTTACCTAGGTATATTATATCGAGCCATAACTAGTTTTCTATATAACTTTTTAATTCATATCTAAATTTATGTTATATTTTTTAATTTATCCATTATCTTAATGGAAAGTATCACGACATATTCAAGGACTGACCACTTGTTGGTTGATATCATTGCCAGCGTGCAGCAGCAGAACGGACTGATCCACTCCCAAGAGGCCCACGTACGAGTCCGCAGTGGTCTCCACGCTCAGAAACACTGACTCATCGCCCGGTTCAGTTACGTTTTTGCTGAACGAAACAGCCATCTGCGATGTGTCATTGGAGTCAGGGATGGGAAGGAACAAGTGTTTGAGTAGTTTATCAGTCCATCGCAACAATTACTTATGAAAATATATTTTCCATCAAACATTTATCAAATGTGCGAAATTCGAAAGATCAGTGACTTTAGAAGAGTTGTCGTGTTTCGCTATGAAACTTTTTTTAAATTCTCGATGTAAAACTTTTTAAGCCAAGAAATGGTTCTGTCGAACAAAAAAAGTCCAAATCACGTTTCACTAACTTAAAAGAGACATTAGGAACCAGTTTAACAATCTATTTAAAACAGGTTGCCTAGTTTCAGAGCAATAATTCTATTTTTGGCCGAATATTCTATTTATTTTTGCTAGAAATTGTAAGGAAAATTAACATAAGCTGTTAACACAAAAATATAATTGATAGGAAACGAAAAAAACTCATAGAGAAGCAGGAACCTTGTTGACAAAGTAGTCTTTGACGTTGAGTGCAATGCTGTCTGCGATTATTTCGTCATTTTTGGTGATGTAGGAGACGACGAAGCGAACTTGGGGTGAAATGTGGAGAACAATGGAGTCGGTGAACATCATCCCGAATGTATGAGAAGTTGCCATGTTTTTAAAAGTTATTTTTCTGCTCAACACGATTAGTCCCTTGGCTACAACCTTTGGAGTGTGATATGGTGCATAAAATTTATTGAAAGGGTTACAACAAGAGCATCGTGGTATACAATAAGGATTATTTGATTTTGAAACTGAAACTGAGAAACACTATGAAGTCAATACTGAATCGTCTTCAGTCATCAATTTTTATAATTCACAATAGTGCAGAAATGAAACCTGGAAGTAAATGGTTCGGACTCTATCTATTGTCCTCACGTTGAAGTGAACTGGGGTCTGAGGCTGGTGGGTTGGAAGTGGTGGTTGTACATCTGGTGAATATATTTTATACTTTGAAAAGTTGTAAAATAAAGTTTAAAATTCATTCTCATCTCCCTCGATGCCCTCATGTGGGTTGCACCTTTATGAAGGAAAGGGAGTCCCTGAGGGTCAGTTGGATACCTCCCCTATCCCTGGTCTTGAACTGGTTAATGTACTTGTAGGCCGTCAACGTACTATTCGCCAGTTTATCGTCATAAGATACCTTGGGTGTGTTTCAATTTTAGTATAATGTAATATACGCGGTAAGGAAATTCTCGGTTTTCCAAAATGAGTTATCGAATAGTAATTTTTATTTTGTTTTTTTTAACAAAATTATTCCAGTTTACCACTTTCTTTTTATTTTCAAAGGTTTATACACTTTCATGAAAGAAACCCCTGTGTAACATATTTACTACCTTTATGTTGATGTTTGCTGTTCCATAGAACGTGCCAAATTCTAAGTAAGAAAATCCGTTTTTGTCGAGAGTCACTGACATGAATTTTTTTATGGGTGGATGAGTAGGAGCAAGTATTGGTCGGAAAGGGTGAGGTACTCTTTTGAATGGTAAGAACGTTGGTCTTAGGGGAAGTTTTCTTTTCAGAGAAGTCACGTGTGGATATGTGTACTTGAGTTCAACGCGCAATGAACGAAATTTGCCATGGGCGTCCTTCAGATCTGTCAGTTCTGCTGGGCTTCCGTCAAGCTGTTGAAGTCTAATCTGAGCAAAGAAAAAAAAGAATATTTTAGTACACTACGTAGTTATTCAACAAAAAACTCAATATGTTGTATCGACGCTTTCAAAGTGAAAGTAAATTTCACAAAACCAACATAAGCTTTGTACGGCAATCCGGGCTTATAGTTGTTTGGCGAGCCAGGCAAGAAGTTCAGCTGAAGACGGTGAGGTCTTGTTTTGAAAGTGGTGTTGCCGGACAAAACAGTTCCAGTTATTGTTTCGGTGACATTAGCTTCTACGAAGAATTGTCTGTAAGAGACGGATCGGTGTGTCCATGTGGAAGGTAGAAGTCGGTCAAGGTCTCTGACTGCTACCATAGTGTCAGCCTTTCCATCTTCCAACTGAAGTTGCAGTGGAGTGATTTAATGTTTTGATTTTGCCAAATTGGATTTTGAAAAAAATCATTCTTTCAGTTTAAGAAAATAAAAGATGAAATGGATACTCACCTGCATTGTCTTGATAAGCACCGCTCTTGGAACAGAAAACCAATGATGAGCAAGTTTGATCCCTATAGTAACTACTCCTCTCACTGGCTTTCCGTATGTATATCTGAGTACAAATTAAGAGCATGAATGAGCAACTTTGCAAGATTTGAAAAGTTAATTATGTGCACTTAATGTTGAAGATGAATGGTAGTGACTTGGCAAGAATGCTGATCGGAATGTCTTGTTGCTTAGAAGGGAAGTTCTCGTTGATGAAGAAGAACTCAGGTGCATGTACAGAAACTTCAAACTTCGGCAGCACTGCAGGGTTGTTGGCACTTGTTGAAGCTATAGTCTTAAGCAAAGAACTCGGTCATCTGTAGCCTAATGGGTAGAAAGCTAGGCTGTAAAGTTTGTGCCTCAGAGTTCGAATATCAGCTAAGCTCCCATTTGAATTGTGAGAAGCCAAACCTTATTGATAATCAACATCGTGTTTTTGTGAATTTGTCAATTAGTAGTCCAGCAGTTAGTAAGCTGTTCTCCCGCTAGCAGCCTAAAACAATGCATAAGCTTTATACAAATACATTTATTTAAAAATTTTTGGAAGGGCGTGGATTGTCAAAAAAATGTTTAAATCTTGAATTCATTTTGAGATATTTTAGTATGTGAGTGAGGCGAGGGTGTCATGATTATTGAATTGACAAGCACTCAATGTAGGTGTGATAAAGCTCCGTAACTACTTCTTTGCTAGGTTATTATTAAGTTATTAATAAACGCCTGGGCAATAGAAAAATAACTTTTAATTAGCTGCATTCATCCTTCACACAACATCTAAACATTGGTCTAGTTTCCTGAACGTTTGATGAAAATAAGCTTCATTGAAAAACCTCTTCCCATTATTTTCAATTCAAATTAAAACCAACCATATTCCGCTACTTCGAAAAACTGTTCTTCTTTTGCGTACTTGAAAAAAATGTGTTATTTTCATTTTTTAGTTTTCACATATTTTTTAATAAAAAACTACATGTCATTGAGATTCAAAAGAGACTATTCAAAATATGCCACTGCATGTTGTTAACTACTTGAACTGAACAAGCGAGCTAACCCTGGACTCGGCCAATATTTTCCATCGACCCAAAGGAGTTAGGTCAGAGAGCTCCAGCTCGCCCTTTAGAACTCCTGCATGGCATTACCAGAGCTCATTGTATGGATTATAATTTGAAGACCTTTATCGCTTCTTGGCATATGTCAAAAGAGGCTTATTTCTTCTCAAAGTTATAAAGCATAGTTATTACAAAAGTTGGTCACCAATTTAAGATAATAGAAACAAAATCAATACTTCTGCTTATCTTACCATATTCGCTTTTCTGGTTCACAAGCTTCTTGATCTTGTTGAGGCTTGTATCCTAGGTGTTTTTAATGGAATGAGTTACTATGAATGAGAAATAGTTAAAAGTGAATATGGTGGTTAATTAGTGATCACAAATTGCAGAAGCTTATGAAGAATCAATGAACAGGAGCCCACGTAGATTGTGATGTTAACTTCATGCTCGTAGGGTCTGAGTTCAGGATTGAAAGCGATCACCCTGAACAGACCTGAAAACATGATGAAAACATTTATTTCAAAATAATCTTATGCTAACTTTTCATTAAAAACTTTTAAAAAGACGGCATGCTTCAATACTAATACAAAGAGACCAGTGCATTTGGCATCGTTGCATTTGAATCAAACGCACAAGTTTGTCCTGGCTTGTAGAGACGTTTGTCGGTCTGAATGACCAGGGAGTGGACTTTCCTGCTGATAATGAGCGACTGACTATGGTTGAAGGCGAGACCATTGAAGGCATTGATGTAGAAGGTGTAACTGCCTTCTGGTACGTTTTCAGGAATCTGTGTAAAAATGTTTGCGCGTGTGTATGTGTTTTTTCGTCAGGGCACTAATTGAGAGAAAAATTGATTTAGTTCATTGTAACAATATATAGCATTCTAAGTCAGCAAAGGTTTTTGTTAAGCTTAGTCACACATATGCGCTGATTGTTGATCATTCAAAGTTGTTTCGTTGTCGAAAAACCCCCAGAACTCACATCTAACGTCAGCATGGTTGTGGTGCCTGAAAAGTGAATAACTTCAATAATTATTATCATAAGTATGATAGGTTTTCAATAATTATAAAATTGGAAAGTTTTAGTTATCTTCAGAAGTTCATCATGTTTAACACGATTCAAATTAAACTCATCTGACCTGGTTTCATTTTGAAAACTTTTCTCAAAAGATTTTCCTTATCTTGTCTCCTAGTTATGAACACATCGAGATAGTAGGAACCAGCTCTGGCAACGCTAGAAGTGGTGACACTGAGGATGTAGGGGGTTCCTGGCCGCATCATCTTAGAGCCGGTCACAGCGTACTTGCTGTTGAAGTTCAAATGTGCTTTCATGCATGAGTTGTTGTGCTTTGTTTGTTTGTTTGTTAATCATTGCAGGTTTGTAAATAATTTAAATGTAATACGTTTAAATATATACATTTTTAAAGAATATTTCTTTCTGTTTAAATTTCCATCCGAAAGAATAAAGTCAAAGAAACACTCACACTTCGCAAGAGGCCAATGAGCTCCAAGAGAGAACCAGGGTCGCTAGGACCAGGGCTACTCTCAACATTTCAAACGTCTTGAAAGCGACTTTCAGAGATAAATTTTGAAAGTCGAGATAAATCTTGAACAAATTTTTCGAATGATTTTATGACAATATATTTTTTGCAATATTTGGCAAATTTTTTCGATTTATTTTAAGCGGACGTTCTCAAGCCTTCCTTTTATAAGCAGCTAGTCTGGCCGCTTTTATTCAATCTATCATTAACTTCATACTCACACTCAAGTGTTTCTATATTCATATGTCCATATCGAAGCTTCAACAGTTGTACGATGCGAGCCATAATTTGTCGGCGCTATCACCGATCTCCACAGTCGAATTACATTACATGCATACTTTAGATTGCTTTCTTGACCCACTTCTCCAGTATTCGAACAAACTCTATATCATAATTGAATTTTTTGCAAAGTTATTTTAAAATCGCTTCTTCTACTACGGTACTCTCAACTTATAATTTTACTTTTTTTGTCTCTTTACTTTATTTTCGTGTAGCTTTTGAAAATTTTCTTTAAATAGTTCAGAACAGAAAGCTCTTGAAAATTATGTAACTCAGAAAGCTCTAAGGAGGAGAAGGAGGAGGAGGAGGAGAAGGAGGAGAAGGAGGAGGAGAAGGAGGAGGAGGAGGAGGAGGAGGAGGAGGAGGAGGAGGAGGAGGAGGAGGAGGAGGAGGAGGAGGAGGAGGAGGAGGAGGAGGAGGAGGAGGAGGAGGAGGAGGAGGAGGAGGAGGAGGAGGAGGAGGAGGAGGAGGAGGAGGAGGAGGAGGAGGAGGAGGAGGAGGAGGAGGAGGAGGAGGAGGAGGAGGAGGAGGAGGAGGAGGAGGAGGAGGAGGAGGAGGAGAAGGAGGAGGAGAAGGAGGAGGAGAAGGAGGAGGAGGAGGAGGAGGAGGAGGAGGAGGAGGAGAAGGAGGAGGAGGAGGAGGAGGAGGAGGAGGAGGAGGAGGAGGAGGAGGAGGAGGAGGAGGAGGAGGAGGAGGAGGAGGAGGAGGAGGAGGAGGAGGAGGAGGAGGAGGAGGAGGAGGAGGAGGAGGAGGAGGAGGAGGAGGAGGAGGAGGAGGAGGAGGAGGAGGAGGAGGAGGAGGAGGAGGAGGAGGAGGAGGAGGAGGAGGAGGAGGAGGAGGAGGAGGAGGAAGAGGAGGAGGAGGAGGAGGAGGAGGAGGAGGAGGAGGAGGAGGAGGAGGAGGAGGAGGAGGAGGAGGAGGAGGAGGAGGAGGAGGAGGAGGAGGAGGAGGAGGAGGAGGAGGAGGAGGAGGAGGAGGAGGAGGAGGAGGAGGAGGAGGAGGAGGAGGAGGAGGAGGAGGAGGAGGAGGAGGAGGAGGAGGAGGAGGAGGAGGAGGAGGAGGAGGAGGAGGAGGAGGAGGAGGAGGAGGAGGAGGAGGAGGAGGAGGAGGAGGAGGAGGAGGAGGAGGAGGAGGAGGAGGAGGAGGAGGAGGAGGAGGAGGAGGAGGAGGAGGAGGAGGAGGAGGAGGAGGAGGAGGAGGAGGAGGAGGAGGAGGAGGAGGAGGAGGAGGAGGAGGAGGAGGAGGAGGAGGAGGAGGAGGAGGAGGAGGAGGAGGAGGAGGAGGAGGAGGAGGAGGAGGAGGAGGAGGAGGAGGAGGAGGAGGAGGAGGAGGAGGAGGAGGAGGAGGAGGAGGAGGAGGAGGAGGAGAAGGAGGAGGAGAAGGAGGAGGAGGAGGAGGAGGAGGAAGATGAAGAGGAGGAGTAGGAAAAGAAGGAGGAGGAAGAGGAGAAGGTAGATGAGGAAGAGTACATTTTACAACGATAAAACCGTAACATTTTTCTTAAAGTTTGATTTCATTGTTGTTTTATTGCTATCATAACAAAAACATTGTTTGTCTTTTAGCTTCGAATGAAACATTAAAGCAATCACAAATTCCCCTTATGTCCATTTCCCAGTTGTCTGACCATGGATAGCTGAATGAATTTTTCAGCGAATTGGGAAAGGCCATACAGGAAGATTGTTCAAAGATAAAAGAATACCATGGTTATTCATAAAATATATTAAAATCGTTTCCAACAAAGTTCCTCATGTGTGGGTCAATAACAAAGAAATATCTTTATAACATTTTCAGTATATATGTGGAGTTGGCTCAATAAAGACAATCCAAAAAGTCACGACTGTTCTCTCTTTGTTTTCGTCATTTTAATCTAATCTATTCAAACCATTTGTGTAGCGCTGAATACGCACTGGCCAAGAGCGCTTTGCTACAAACTATTTAAACAATAAAGTCTCAAGCTAAAGTAGAGGGGTAGTAAAGGTAAGGCTATAGGAGTTCCATGAGAAGACGCGCTTTTGGAAAGTGTGCAATCAGCGCTATACAAATGCTTTGATTAGATTAGAAACTGCTAGTTAGATCCTTTATATTTTTAATCAAATGTTCCAATAAGTTACTCTTCTCATGTAATGTATTACAGCAGTATGAATGTGAGCTGAAGTGTACGAACTGTTAACCTCGAACGAAGTCAGATTATTGATGAACTTCTAAAGCCAAAAGGTTTCAACGCAAGTGTATAGAACTGCAATCGTCTTTGTCTTATATATAAAAAATTACTTTCTTTAGAAATGAGAGACTTCTCTTTGTAATGTATTTAGTCAATATGAACGAGTCTGGCTTCAAAGGAGAATGAAGACGTTGTATTATCATTGTGAATGTGAATGTGAATGATACGAGTTATGCCTAGGGCCTGTGTCGCTGAGGTCAACGACGACATCCAGCGTGGGACCGTGCTGGAAAATAAGTCGTTAATAATAGACCACAGGTGGAGCAATTTTTCAAAATGGTTGTTATTGTGATTGGTTGAAACATAATTTTATTAATTTTTATTCTAAAAATCATGTTTGGTCATTTTTATTTCGCTCAATCTTCCATTCGGATACTCATTATCAGACAATTAAGAAAGTGACCGAGTCAAGATCGTTGAGTACTTCAACAAAGCGTTTTTTATGCATGGATCATTCATTTTCAATGAGAAGAAAAAGACACGATTGAGCGCTTCATTGTGTGAAAGTCTGCTCTGAAGCTAGAAGTGAGTTTGGGAGAAAAAATTGGAAATGAAATGCAAGAACTATTTGAAGCATTCAAATTTGAACAACATCGTGATTTTATAATATAAACACCAATAACTACTCGAAAAGATAGTTATCTGTTATGTCAACGTGATTTTCCATGGGATGTTCAAATAAAATGAATGAAGGTTTAAATGTAAAATTGAAGATGCTTTTACCGTTTCTTTGGAAACGGCCGTGGGTTGGGATACGATTATTTGATTGGATAGTGAAAGCCAACAAAAAAGCAAAAAGTTCAAAAAGTATGTCAGTTTTCATCAAAGCAGGTTGTGATTGAGGTTCAAATTAATTCGTCATCTCGTCCGAGTCGTCGTTCATGCTGTGAAACAAAGCTTTTGAGTGAGTAATTGACAAAAATGATACTGACTTTTGAAATGACGCTTGATAATTAAGTTTTTTCGAACATGACATTATATGAAATTATAGGAAAATTGTTTTCACAAATGAACCTACGGCAGCAGAGGGGGCAAGCTCCTTGCCATGTCTGGCCACTCTGTGACGAGTAGAAGGACGACACCACGGTGGCTGTGGTTGAAGATATCATTGGTGTAAGAGGTTCCATTTATTTCAGTCTATTAAAAACGAAAACTTCTATAACTTGATGCATACGATGAAACATCATCTGAGAAAGTGCAAAAACCCACAAGGATCGTAGTAGAGATAAGCTTTGACGAGGGCCGGCTTGACATTGGACACCGATAGAACTTCTCGCATTTTAACACTGAAACTCAATTCCCTCTCATTGAGCTGAAATTAAAATAATCCCTTTTTCAAGTTGTTCAAGGAGGTATAACTTTGGAAAGTTTGAGAAGAGGTTTACAGATAAATGATTTTGACTTTTTCTCCAAATAAAGAAATGCATACCTCATCTAGGTAGATGACCAATTTTTCGGGTTTTGTTTCTGATTTTTTGAAGCTGCCTCCAATTTCCCTCTCTAACGTTCCCTCGTCCATGTAGTCATAACCAGTTAAAAAGTTGATTTCCACTACAACCATTCCAGTACTGGTGTTTTTGCTCCAACTGTATCGAGAGAACTATTCAATAGACCATATTGCTACGTACATTGAATGAGAAAAGTAAAGTAACATGCAATCTTCAATATGTTTAATACTCAGTTTGTAGGCAAATGATTATAATTAGCGGTAGTTAACGAAAAAAGAAAATTAGTGAAATATGATGATTAAAATTTTTTATAAGATAATTTTTCGTAACCTGGTCGTTAAATCAAGCACCAGATTTTCTTCAACTTTGCGAGTTGTGACATCCAATTGCAAGTTCTGTGAACGGTCAACGGTCTCGACGTTGTAGTTGACGATCAACTGGATCAAGGCTACACCTTGGCCAGTGGCTAGCGCTGCTATCGATGTTGTTCCAGCTGGCAACTAGATGAGAGGTGTTAACGTAAAGAGAGGATTGTGACTATGCTTTCTAGAGTCACTATGAAAGTTTGAATGATAAATAAATAATAATTCGAAATAAAAAGAATTTATATAAAATCCCTAAAACTTAAACTTATCTTATTCATTTCATCTTATCCAATATAAACGTTGAAGTGCTTACTGCGAAAGATTGCAGGAATAGTGCATTGGCGCGGGCGACTTGGTCGAAAGTGTGAATGACGGTTCCGGAGGAGTTTGTGAGTTCCACCAGAACTCCGTTGTCCGTGGTCTGGGGAACCACCAGAGCTGCGAAGGCAGATAAGGCCTCCAGAGCCACCACCGTATCCTGCACAACCAGGCGAAGAATACTGTTAAGCTTAGTTCACATCGAAAACTCGGGAAAATAATTATAATTAAAACTTGAGTTGCAACCTTTCAAAATATCGAATAATATGAAAGTAGTGTCCAATTTGTAGCGGATTACAGATTGAAGATTACGCCTCGGCTCACCTGAGTTGAAGCGAATCCTCCACGGGAGTTCCTTTGAGTCAGAAGCCACTTGGCGATTGGCAGTGCCCTTGTGAGATCTCCCTGCTTAGAAAACACCAGCAACACGTACGAGGCCAGTTCCACGTTATACGACTCTGGCTTTCCATAACGGGACTTCCAGCCGCTTGATGGCTCTTCCTGCTTGTTCTTCCAGTACTGCATGCCATCTTTGGAGGCAAGCGTTGCGTAGGTTATATGATTTGACAACGCAACAAAACAAGGATTGAAAATTCAATTATTGAGTCACATCTAATGAATCAAGCTCTGGTCGGTACCTTCGTTGATTGCCAGTGACTGCAAGAAGAACAAGACAGTATTCAATTGAGGACTCTCTGCCTTGAAGAAGGCGTATGAAATGATGGACAGAACATAGGCGTTTGTGCTGTAGTCTTTGTACTTGGATTCCAAATAGGCGGTTGCTTTTTCGACGCTGTTTTCATACCTGGTGGCATCAACCTGTGTTGGATGTGGTGGAATATCTAACGAATGTAAAAAGGATTCTGACAATATAATCACTCATACTTCATTCAGGTTAGTTATTGTCGCCAAATAATAAAAAAGTAATAAGTTCGAATAACAGGCGCTCACGTCAGAGTTGTTCTTGTTCTCGAGCAGGGAGATGAGCACGTATGCAGTCATGGAGATGCCTGACGCAGACCCTCCCTGCATATCAAGTCAAGCGGTCATTTCAAGGGTTTCAATTTTATACTTTTTAAAATATATAGAAACTTGAGTCTAGTATAAAAAATCAAGCTTTTTGATCAATTTTTGAAAAAAATAGCAAAAAATCAATATTGAAAATTTCAAATGTCATTAATCCAAATAATTTCAAATTTATAGAAGCGAAACAAAACAATAATGAAAATTTTCGGAAGGGATACGGGAAATACGTGCCTGCATGGCGGCGTGGATGACTCTGCCCCCAAAAGGCTCGTGAAATGCGCCATAGAAGGCTTGGTTCCTCATGATCCATTCCACAGTCTTGGCTACCTTGGAGTCCTGCACAGGAATGAACTCCTTCGCCTCTGCAAAGATCTTCACCGTGAATGCGCTCAGCCTGGTTTCAAAGTTCAAGCGTCAATCAATGATCACATTTTTCAACAAATATAAATTATTCGAGTTTTCCCTCATTCCCAACCACTAGGAACAGCTTGAAAGGTGCACTCACCATGTGCTTCCTGACTTGTCTCTCTCTCCAAAGGCGCTGAACGAGCCGTCAGACCTCTGGTAAGTCAATTGCCTTTGGTACCCTAATGAAGAAGTGTTTAGTCAATGAAAACTGTTGGAAATTTGTTCAAACTACATTTTTCTTTGACTTTTTTTATTTATATTTTTGTGAAAAATTTTAAACATTAATAAACGTTTTCTCAGCTATCTTACGAACCTGCATTGATGAATTTGAGAGCTTTTTGTCGGATAGCAATTGTCAGTTGGCCCGAGACTTGCAGGTATGCCACGATGAAGACATCAGGGGCGAAACTCAGGAGGTTTTGTTCTCCACAGCCGTAGGGCATCTTCAGCAAGTCTTCTATTCCGTTCAACGAGGTTCCAATCACATCACCTGCAAACGTTTAATGTGAACATTTGAAGTTTAAACACTTCAAACTTGCTCTTTCTGAAATTCAAATTAAATTTATTTTAATCTTAGCCAACTATATAAATAAAATGAAATTCCTAGTTTCAGCAAAAAAAAGTTATTTTGTCTAAGCCTTATGCACCGATGAGGGTAATTTCGAGATGGATGGATCCAGGAACCACTCCAGTGGGAGGGAAGTCCACAATGAACTCTTTATTGTAGGTTCCTCCCTCGCTCAGCTGGATCATGCTTGATGTGCTGTAGGATTGCGCTTGTCCTTCGGGCTGTGGGAGGAAATATGTATTTTTCTACTCTCGAGAACGTATTTCCAAAATTAATTTCCAATAAATCATGTGATCAAATTTCATTTCATTCAAAACCAAAACTTCAATATCGAAAATAAAAATTGTTCAAAAAACACAGTATCTCTAACCTATTTTCAAGTTAAAATTTGTGACACAACACACCATCCAACCTTCACGAGCAGCTTGCGTCTCACAGCATCGGCACCCACGCCTGCATTAGCGCTCACTTCGATTGAAATTTGTCCCAAGGTCTTGGCCACCACCCAGAAATAAACCGTCATTGCGTCATTGTTTTTCACCTGGCAAGCGTTCAATGAATGAATGTTTTTTTTCTCAAAACAGTTGCAATCTTCCGTGAAAATTTCAATTGGTTAGGGTCTAAGTCTTTTGGCCTTCTTCTTCCCAGTTCGAGTTGTGGTGTTGTTGGAGATAAGATGTTTTATTTTCCTACCTCAACAGTCTTGACAACCCTGACGTTTTCGGGCTGCCTGGTGACACAGTTGATGACTTGGAAGTACTCTGATGCAAATAGGGTCACTTCTGCCTGCCAGTGGTGGGAAGTCACTCTTCACTAATTCCTTGTAACTAAAAGCTCCATGCATACTTCTATTGAAAGTTACATAGTCTTCTTATTTGTAACTTCCAAGTATGAAAAAAATTCACAAAAAATAATAAAATAATTTGGTTTTCTTAATTCACATAGTAAAATACCTCCAAGTTTTGTCCATAATAGTTGCTGACGGTGACTTGCAGACCAAACTCTTCACCCCTTATGACCGAGTATGGCAGGTTCAAAGAGATGAAGAATGGTTTCACCACCGTCAACTGTAATTCGTTGTGTATACTGTCAGTCTAACTTCAATTAATTAGTCGACAAAAGTGCAAAAAGGTTTTGAAACGACAGTTGAACGTTCCAGCCGTTTGTAACCTTTGCAGGATTGTCCGAGATTCCGAGTCCCAATTGCTTGTTGACCGAGAAGCCTGAGAGCACCCATGAAGTTATTGTGTCAGGAACCTTCACCTTCAACTTCACACTGCCATTTTCACTGCAGTGGTGTTGAATCCATGTAACAATTGATTCATTTCTTCGAATGAACTCTCTCACTTGGATATCATGTCGGTCCAAACGAATGTTTCTGGAAAGTTTTTTCTGACTTTTGGAGGGGTTTTACTGGGTCGTTTGTTTGGAAATGTTAGTGATGTTTCGATTAATTGATACTCCATTTCTTCATCATATTCTGTTCACGAAAGGGGTGGATATTAGTCTTTCAAAGGTTTACTGAATCTAGTATGGATATTTATCATTATTTTTGTTACGTACTTCTGAGAATAAAAGTCCTTATCTATTTTTTCAATCTCCTTTTATCTAATCAAAGCACTTTTATAGCATTTTTTCCAAAAGCGTTTTTCACTTGTATTAGCTGACTAATAGCATTAATGGGAAAAAAACAATTACCTTCATCAAATTCTGAAACTAGAATTTCTCTTCTGGGTTTTTTCATGAAAAGATTTGACAGCACAAATAATCCTGCATTCTGGTGTGAGCTAGTTCGTAAAAATGAAAATACACATACAAGTTGGTGCATGGGAGGTTTTGAAAATCACACTTATAAAACAACAAGATCTATCAATTCAAACATTCCATCAGCGTCTTCAAACAACTAACTTCCAGCAAAGAAAAAGTCTCAGCTCCTTCTTGAGAGACGGGCCAGCCCCAACGACACTCGGAACACCGAGGCATCGGGATAGGACCGCCTTCATTACTGTTGTACTCCGACAACTCGTCATTCACCTGCCGTTTGTGAACTCTTAAAAAGGTTTCAAAGAAATAAAAATTGATAGATAGTTTTGAAGCTCATGAATTCGAGAAGAGTTTGAATTTGTTCGAGTTATATTCCGAAACCATCTTCTGATTTCATCGAATTAAGTTTTGAAACGTTATGCATTGAGACTTTGATTGTATTAGTTAAAATGGTATACGTAGTTTAAAGTCCTAACTACCTATGTTATATTATGTGAATGATCTTGAATGAACTTTTCATATTATACTTTTAAAGAGTTCAGACTTCGATATCAGACAGTTGCTGAAAGTGTTACAAATAGTAGCGAATAATCAAACTAAAGCAAACTACAAGAGCAACAGAAACTGTGATGTAACAAAAAATTCAAAGTGAAAATTAAGGATAACATGACAGCTAAAAAAATAGAAAAACAAAACCACTTAACTCAGAACTGTAATGTAATGTAAGAAATTTAAGAACAATTGAGTATAGAAGAAGATTAATGAACCTTAAAAATTCAAAATAATACAAAAAATGTAAGCTAAAATTTTAAGAAAAATTTAAAATATGATCAAACCTCAAGCTTTCTATATTCAATAATAGCCTATAATCAAATCAATTAACTATTAAAGAACCTTTTAGGTTGCAGGAATGGTTGAAGACATGAAAAAAATCAAAATAGAAAAATGGTAAACTTAACGAAAGCAAAACTTTGTCTTTAGAATCAAATTGCTCCTTGAAAAAGTAGAATTGAGTCAAAACTAGTTTTCTATATAACTTTTTAATTCATATCTAAATTTATGTTATATATTTTAATTCATTCATTATCTTAATGGAAAGTATCACGACATATGCAAGAACTGACCACTTTTTGGCTGATGTCATTGCCAGTGGGCAGCAGCAGCACGGACTGATCCACTGCCAAGAGGCCCACGTACGAGTCCGCAGTGGTCTCCACGCTCAGAAACACTGACTCATCGCCCGGTTCAGTTATGTTTTTGCTGAACGAAACAGCCATCTGCGATGTGTCATTGGAGTCAGGGCTGGGAAGGAACAAGTGTTTAAGTAGTTCTCTAGGTTTTGATAATTACTAATGAAAATATCTTATTCGTCAAACATTTTTCAATCGTGAAAAATTCATGGGATCGATGTCTTCAGAGTGGTTTACTATCTCATCTTTTCCAATCTCCCATTTTAAGATCAATAAAACGCCTTGGTCAAACTCTAATGAAAATTTATTCCTAAATTCTTTCTCAGCCAACAATGATTTTTTATTGAAAGTCTTGATGCTATTTGCCCACAACTACTCCCTTTTTTCTCCTTTCTTCTTCTAGGGCTACTTAATTTGATAGCCGAAGCTTTTCTACCAAAAAAACTGTTCGAAAGCTTGAAAATGTTTTTTGGGCGGTCCTCTCGGAATCCTTACGGAACAAATTGCAGAAAAAGCAATCATTCTATAGGAGTCTTCTCTACTCCATGCATTCTTTTTTCTCAGAGACCCCATAAAATCGGTCTCATCTTCCAAGTTCAAATGGGGCTCTTTTGTAAGCTTATTGTACAAAGACCTTTATTTTCTTCTTTTTTACAGCTCTTTCAAGACACCATGTCTAACAATACAAATCAAAATATTATTATTATAGTGGCATCTACCCCGTAGAGTTTCGAAGCCATAATTTTAACAACTTTTTAATTTCTAGAAATTATAATTCAATTTTCCAGTTTTCACAAAACTCTGATTTCTTCTTACTAACTTTTTTTCCTATAACGCTTTCTGACTTGACTGATATAATCAATTTTATGTTCTCTTCAACACGCTCTTCTGACCTTATCTCAAGCCATATTTTCTAAGCTTTCTTTCTTTTTTAATCCAATATTTTTGAAACTTAGTAATCATTCTTCAACTACCGCACTCTTTCCTTCTTTGAAAAAACCTTTTTTCACACAAATAATATTTTTAAAATTCTTAATTTTTTCTACCAAAACAACTATAAACCTATTTATAATTTTTTTTTTCAGTGATTTTTTAATAGTTTTGTTGTTTTCAGTTCCTTTCTTTCATTGATGTTCACAAGATGCGCTCTTCTACTCAATCTGGATTTTTATCCTTTCCATTGCACTGAGACCTCTCTTAAAAATTTATAATGCGCTCATGAACATAAGGGCGTAGGAATGATTTGATTAGATTAGACTAGCTTGATTGGCGTGTTTTGTTATTGAGAGTATTTATGAATAAATTAAAGTAAGAAATGGTCCTTTTGAACGAAAAGCAACTCTAAGCCAGGTTCCACTAGCCTAAACAAGGTCTCAAGAACCAGGTTATAAATAGGTTATAGTCTTGCCTAGTAGCGCAACACTTTTTCTATTTTTCCGGCTAAGCTTTCTATTGGGCGTCAGACAGAAAATGTAAGAAAGTTAATTTTAGCCTAGAAAAGATTTTTGATTGGAATAAAATCAACGTGGAAAAACAAAAACCTTGTTTACAAAGTGGTCCTTCACGTTGAGTGCAATAATGTCTGCGATAAGTTCTTTTTTGTTGGAGATGTAGGAGACGACGAAGCGAACATGAGGGGAGATGTGTGAAACAAGTGAGTTGGTGAAGAACACTCCAAAAGTGTGAAGCGTTCTCCTGCTTTTGAAAGTCATCGTTCTGCTCCACACAATCATTCCTTTGGCTACAATCTGTAGAGTTGGATATGTTGGAGAGAGTTTTCTTCAAGAAGTTACAATTAGGACACAGTTACTCAAATGATCATTGGTTTTTGAAACTGACAATAAGAAGAATTATAGTCAACACACTATAGTTTTTAATAGATTATTTTCATAATTCCCATAAGTTCATGTTTCAGAAATGTTCAGACGTGAAACCTGAAAGTTAATGGTTTGGATTTTGTCTATTGTTCTCACGTTGAAGTACACGGTGCTTTCAGGCTAGTGGGTTGTGAGTAGTGGTTGTACACTTGGTGCATATATTTGAAAAAGTTTAAAATAATCCGAAGTTATGTTTAAAGGTTATTCGATACAATCATGTGTATTGCACCTCGATGAAAGAAACGGGGTATTTGAGGGTCATTTGGATACCTCCCTTCTCCCTAGTCTTGAACCGTTCAATGACCTTGTGGGCCTCCCACGTACAATTCGTCAGTTCATCAATATAAAATACCTTAAATGTGTTTTGATTTTAGTATAATATGAAATTCTCAATCAGTTAATCTGCCTACTTTAGATTTTTTGAGATTGAACTATCAAAAAATATTCTTTATTTTGTTTAATGGAATGGCTTCAGTTTATGATCTTATACAAATTTTTGAATTTTCATAAAAAATTATGAAAAAAACTCGAGCGTGACATATTCACTACCTTTATGTCGATATTTTCTGTTCCATAAATCGTGTCAAATTCTAAGTAAGAAAGTCCGTTTTTGTCGAGTAGCACTGTCATCTTTTTTTGTACATAGCTATAACTAGGAGAATGTATTGGATTGAAAGGGTGGTGTGGGTAGTATGATGTTAGTGAGAGGTGTGAATTTTTGTTTTTTACACAATACTTGTAGGGCTTCTTGTACGTGAGTTTGACACTCAATGAACGATATTTGCCTTGGGTGTCTTGCAGATCGGTCGAATCTGCTACGCTTCCGTCGAGCTTTAGAAGACTAATCTGAGCGTTTAAATGAGAATATTGTGGTGGATTTTGAATTATTTAATAATTTAGCTCAATATTTTGTGTCACTGCTTTTGAAATAAGACTAAAGAGTTCTTAAAACCAACGTAAGTTTTGTACGTAAATCCGGACTTATAGTTCTTTGGCGAATCAGGCATGAAAGTCAACTGAAGACGTTGAGGTGTGGTCTTTAGAGTGGTGCTGCCAGATAGAACAATTCCGGTTAGTGTTTCAGTGACTTTACCTTCTATCGAATAAGTTTCCTGAGAGATGGACGAGCGTTCGCTGCCAGGAGTTTGAAGTCGTTTGAGGTCTTTGGCTGTTAGCATAAAGTCAGCCTTTCCATCCTTCAACTGAAGTTGCAATAGAATGGTTCAATGTTTTGATTTTTTTTCAAATTAGATTAAAGTAAAAAAAAGTATTTTTTCAGGCTGAAAAAAAAGACTGAATGAAAATGATATTCACCTGCATTGTCTTGATAAGCACCGCATTAGTAAACCAACTCTCTATCGAATGGATCCCTATTGTAACCACTCCTTTCACTGGCTTTCCGTATGTATATCTGAGTACAAATTAAGAGCAGGAATGAGCAACTTTGCAAGATTTGAAAAGTTAATTATGTGCACTTAATGTTGAAGATGAATTGTAGTGACTTGGCAAGAATGCTGATCGGAATGTCTTGTTGCTTAGAAGGGAAGTTCTCGTTGATGAAGAAGAATTCAGGTGCATGTACAGAAACTTCAAACTTCGGCAGCACTGCAGGGTTGTTGGCACTTGTTGAAGCTAAAGCCTTAAGCAAACAACTTCTTTCATTTGTAGCTTAATGGTTAGAAAACTCGGCTGTAAATTGTGAGTCTCGGAGTTCGAATCCTAGCTAAGCTCATGTTTGAACTGTGAAAAGCCGATCAAAATTGATGATCAGACATTGTGTTAGTGTTATTTTGTAAACTATTAGCCCAGCAATTAGTAAACCGTTCTTCTGCTAGCGCTTCAGAAGCATAAAGAAGTGCTAGACAAATACGTTTGTATGAAAAAATGTATAGTTGCGTAGCCTTTCAAATAATGTAGTTTAAATTAGATTTC
>OX387246.1:6838982-6871482 GCA_947562095.1 Branchellion lobata
ATCATTTTCAAATTTGATAATATAAAAATAGATTCAATAAAACAATTTAATTGTTTTTATTATTTCAAAAAAGCCAATAAATTATGCTTATAAATGTGAAAAATTATTTAAAAATTTCCCCTGCAATCTTTTGAAGGAATTTATTGAAAGCTGAATTTACTTTTGACAAACGCCAAAAGTGTTAAAAATTCACCAAAACGTTCACATAAATTACATTGGTAATGACTTGAAAAGACGGTTACATCCATAGAAATTTTGAAAAAAGGAAGCATTGAGAGGAACATTGACATTTTGAAGTATCGTCAAAATATAAGTAGCTGGACCTCTCTTTAAACCCTCCCACCTTTCTGATCTAATCTCATCTAATCAATGCATTTGTGAAGCGCCTTTTAGCTATGGTTCAAAAGACCCATGTTTAGTATAAATTCGAATTTCCGTTTGGTCGCCTTCTATGAAATTCTTTCTTATTCTTTTCTAGTCTTACTCTCTGCAAATATATACATTATTTAATTTTTTTTAGAATCTTCATTGAATCAAATCCAAACAAACGCTGGAAATGGCACAGAACATGGTGAACAATCAAAATGAAAGAAAAAAAACTAACATCAACAATAACTGATTGTCATAAGAATTATCAAATGTCTTTTGCAAGAAATCAAAAACTGACTATACAATCAAATTTATAAATTTCAAAAATTTGGAATTGAGTCATAATTTATATTGAATGACTATTGAAGCTTCTTTTCTTTTATTTTCCTTCTCAGCCATTTCTTATATTCACAAGGAAGTTTGTCTGGATACCACAATTTTTTGAGATGCTTTCAACGCTCGCTCACTTTCTTTTTTATGTTGGCGAACGTATTCTTGAAGCTGATTGGTTGACGATTTTACAGCTTTTTCTTTCTCAGCCATTTCTCAAATTCACAAGTCCGTCAGTATACCAAAAATTTTTGCAATGCCTTTCAACACTTGTTTTATTTCCTGTTGAGTTATTTGGCAAACAGTATTTATGTAGGCGTTGGTTGGCGATTTAACTGCAATGTCTGTATTTCAAACGAGAAAATGGCGGATTCGCAATCTCTTTAAAACATTTTCAAAATTTTTGTAATCAGCAAAAACTATTACTCTTGGATGAACTAATTTATTTATAACTAAAATTTGAAACTTTAAATTTCAAATAGTTAATAAAAATAGTTTAAATAAAGAAAATTCAAGTAACGGCCATACACGCTTTCGCGAAACCGGAAATGTTTTCAAAACCTTCTTGTTTAAACAGCTCGTGGCAGTGTGATCTCAAACATTGTGATCAGCGCTATAAAAGTGTTTTGATAGCAATTGATTATGAGGAATGTCTTTTCAACCACCAACTCAACAGTCACGAAATATTTTAGCACTTTTTTTACCAAAGGTTTGAATGCCTAGTCAAAAATCGAAAACAATTCCTGAAACTAGTACGTTAAAAATTCTAAACAGCAGGGCGATTAGTTTTGGTGTCTACATTTTCAGTTTAATCATTCTATGTATGCGTTGCCAACGTGATTCCAGTTATTGCGGCTGAGTTTTCATTCTTCAAACTTCTCTATTTTAATTACTTTTTTTCAATTTTTTTAATTGATTTATTGTTTTAAATTAATATTTTTTCAACTTTTTCTCTCGCGATTTGTTCATTTCGTAGGTTCAATGCCAACTTTTATGGCTGATAACATTCTGGTCTGGTATATTTCAGTGTTTTCTTTTTTAGTTCGACTATTCGCCGTGTTTTTGTAACATTTCCAGCGTATGTCTGGACTTGATCTAATGAAGACTATTAAAAGTTTAGCATCAATAGTCACGGGAAAAAATCATCCATGGAAACTTTTTTTAAAGTCTTTATTCAATCAAACCCAATCAAACTCGGAAAATGTTACAAAGGAATGACGAAAAGTCGAAATAAGAAAAAAAAATTAACTCAACAAAGTTTCAAAGTTACAAAAGGTACATTAGTAAAAAAAAGTTCAAAAAGTGACTAAAGATTCAATTTACTGAATTTCATAATTTAAGAAATTAACAATTGCTTACAATCATTCGAATAAGAATGTTAAGAATTTTGTGAAGAATGTTATATTCTTGTAAGATGAGTGCCTTGTAGGCGTCTGGTAAAATATTTTTTTACTTTTTCCTTTTAAGTGCAAAATAAAGCTTTAAAGTGTAATCGGGTAAGCCCAGGTTGGAGTTCTGAAAGCGGCAACTCAATTAAAATACGGATGCCGTCTTAGAGTGTCCAGTCCTCCAGTAGCCCACAGCGAGTAAAACCGTTTTCGTGGAAGCGCCTTTGAACATAGGGCCAAAAGGTGCGTTACAAATGTCTTGATTAGATTAGCTCAGCTTAAGCCATGTTGCATATGTACTAAAAAGCCTGTCTGGAAAAACCATTCTACATTTTTTTTGCTTTCTTTCTCATCATTTTCTTACTTTTCTCTTTATAAGTTCAAAAAATTTAATTAAACCTTTCATTCATTAATTATTACTACATTTTTGACAAAATGAAATTTTTTTCCAATTTTTGAAAGCTTGTTGGGTGATTTGCTATCCTGATGGTTAAGTCGAAAAGGGAGATTTGAGCAGCGATTGAAAACGTAGGAACTGTCGTTTGTTAACGATTTTATTATTGCAGGGCTCAGATAAATTCGTTGAGATTTTCTTGAAAACCTTCCAAGAAAATGTTACCGTTTACTAATTTTTTAAATTTCAAAATGATATTTATAGGGCTCATGGACTTTATGGTCCTAAATTATATGATATAACAAAATCTCTTATTATATGTCGCATAAAATATGCAGCGCCTTCATGGCGTGGATTTGCCAATAACGAACATATAAAACAACTCCAATCTTTACTCAATAAACTCATAAGGCTCAATTACCTTCCTCTTAACTATCCTAAAATAAAAGCAATATTTTCATCTCCTGATGAACGCTTGTTTTCAAGAGTTACCAATAACCAGCACCATGTACTCCATCAGATCCTCCCACCTGTCAAGTCTACATAATGTGATATGCGAAAACGAACGCACAATTACACGAAAACAATTTACTCCTCTTACCAAGACAAAACATTCCTTCCTCGTCTTCTCAATACTCAATAAGCTCATAATACTCATTGTTCATCGTTTTTAATTTTAACTTTTTTTTGCCGTTTGTTGTAAGGTCAATGCTGACTTTTATGACTGATAACATTCTGTTCTCGTATATTTTAATGTTTTCTTTTTTAGTTCGATTGTTCGCCGTGTTTTTGTAACATTTGCAGCGTATTTCTGGACTTGATCTAATAAAGACTACAAAAAAATGAATGAATGAATTTACAATTTTTTATAGCGCCTAGTTCGCAAACTATGTTGCTTCAAAAGCGCTTGAAATCATTCAAGGATTGAGTCAAAGAGAGTTTTTAATATTTTACGAATGTTTAACAACAAGGTTGACAAACGAAGGTTGTGTGGAAGAAAGTCAGAAAGTCTCATAGGGGCAATATGGGAAAAAGAGCGATAAGCGAAGAGGTTCGAGGAAACTGGCTGATGCTACAAGGGACCGAATTGAACGAATCGAAATGGCTCACGTGGGTGTCGAAATAAGAAAAGAGCGTGTAAGTAAGCTGGTTGATCAGTGGCAAAGATATACGCTACAAACCAAATCAATTTGATTTAGACCTTTGGTCAACCTGTAACCAGTGACAGCAATCAAGGCAGACGCGAGAAGAACTGAAGAGTCGGCTTGAAGAACAAGTCGGATGGCTTGCCTTTGAAAAAATTACAACTTAAAAAAGATGTAGGCTGAAAGATCACAAAGAAGGGAGTCGCATTAGTCCAATTTTGAGATGACTACTGAGACTGTGAGAGTGACAGCAGCAGGTAGGAGCAAAAATTTACGTGCCTGTTTTAGGGCCTGTATGTGGGAATTTGATGATTGGATGGTACGCGAGATGAAGTGACTAAAGTTGTGATTAGAGCCGAGAGTAACGCCAAAAAGTGTGATTTTGGAGATGTCGTGAAGGTAGTTCTATCTAGGGTGAAAACACTAGGAAGGCTAGAATTAGACATCAAAGCAGGACTGCCAACGAACATATATTTACTTTTGCTGGAATTTATTTTGAATGATTTTGAGAAAACCAATTGATTGAAATGGAAAAACAGTCAGCCATTATGTCAAGACTGGAGTTGGATTATTATAGGGAACTTCAATGAAGAGACATATTGTCAAAAAGCTGATGGAAAACCAAGTTATGTTGAAAGATGATTTCAATGATAAGATATGTCTAAAAAAAAGTAGTGGACCAAAAACAAACCTTCGGGGAATGCCAGCGTTTATGGAGTGGTAGCAAAAGAAACTGTTGGGTTCAGACAGGTAAGAGCTGAACCAGAAGAGAGCGAGATCAGAGGTATAGAAGTAGTTTTAAGCCGGTCAATGAGAATTTCATGTTCAATAGTATCGAAAGCAGCATGAAGATCTTAATTTACCAGTGGCAGCACGACCAGTGGCACAGATTTCATGGAGACCGTTTGTGACATGCAGAAACGCTCTCTCAGTTGAGTGGTGTTCACGATAAGCAGATTGGTAAAGAAAAAAAAAGGGAAATGAAGGGTTATGAGACATAGTTCTGGAGAGAACGAGTCATTCTATGATCTTGGAAAAGGAGGTAAGAATGGAGAAAGGGCGATAGTTGGAAGGTTGAGAGGGGTCAGAATTGTTCTTTTTTTTTCATAGTCTTTATTGAAGCAAAATCAGACAAACGCTGAAAATGGCACAAAACATGGTGAACAATCAAAATGAAAGAAAAAAAATCAACAATAACTGAATGTCATAAGAACTAATCTATTCTAATCAAATGAAAGAAAAAATTAAAATCAACAATAACTGAATGTCATAAAAACTGTCAATTGTCTGCTGTAAGAGATCAAAATCTGACTACAGAATCAAATTTATAAATCTGAAAATTAAGAATTGAATCATAGTTTATATTGAATGACTATTGAAAAATGTTTCATTAAATTAACCAAAAATGAAATTTTAAAAGGTTCTAAAAAATTAAAAAGCAGAATTGTCTATTAAATCAAAATGAGTATTAAAATTTGAGAATTGAATCATATCTTAAAACCACATAACATAACTATTGCAGAGTTATTTCAAGTTTTTTCTTTTTTCTTTTATTTTCCTTTTCAGCCATTTCTCATATTCACAAGGAAGTTTTTCTGGATACCACAATTCCTTGCAATGCTTTTAACACTCGCTCATTTTCTTGTTTTTCAAGTTGGCAAAGGGTATTCTTGTAGCCGACTGGTTGACGATTTTACAGCAATGTCTTTTTCTTCAGCCATTTCTCTAATTCACAAGTCAGTCAAGATACCACAAGTTTTTGTTGAGTAATTTGGCAAACAGTATTTAGGTAGGCATTGGTTGACGTTTTCCGTGCAATGTCTGTATTTCAAACGAGAAAATGGCGGATTCGGCAATCTTTTTAAAGTCTTTTCAAACTCTTCGTAATCGGCAAAAACTATAAGTTTTAGGTAAATTAACTTAATTATAATTATATAATAATTATATAATATAATAAATTATATAATAATTATATAATAATATAATAATTATAATTATAATTATATAATTATAATTACAATTATATAATTATAATTACAATTATATAATTATAATTATAATTAATACTTGAAACTTTAAACCTCAAATAGTTAATAAAAATAGTTTAAATAAGGAATATTAAAGTAACGGCCGTACACGCTTTCGCGTAACCGGAAATGTCGAAATTGTTCTTTTATAATAGAGAAAAACTATAGGTATACTGATTGAAATAGTACAAGTTGGACGATTTTACTCCACTTTTGCATATTTCAAGCGAATAATGGCTGAAGATTCGGTACTTAAACGAAATTACAATAATTACTTATGTATATATATATGTTTTATATAGATTTTAATGAGTGATATAAAGTTACAAACCTCTTAACAAAGTTCTCTGAAAAATTAGACAATTCACGACTGATTGTGAATTGTTACTCAAAATAGTATAAATAAGGTATGTGAAAAGAGCGGACGAAACGGTCATTAACCCTTGCAAGCGACAAAATTATAAAAAATAAAATTGAGCTTATTCAAAGCTTCGAAAGCTGTTCGAGAAAGCAGACACACAACTATGAGGCGAGTAAAAGAACAATTAAAATCAACTATATAGAACCTTCGTTCTTATAAATGGGCTTGTGAACCTAGACAGAGGACTTAGAACGGACTCGAAAGAACTTTTCAGACTTCTTCATTTTTTCAATTTAGTTTTCGATTTATTTTAATTTTTGCTAAAACTATTTTTCAGTGTCGAATTTTAATCCATTTTTCAAATTTCATTTGTGAGGTACACTTTCAATAGTAATTATAAGTTACTTTCAAGACGTTTGATATGTTGAGAGTAGCCCTGGTCCTAGCGACCCTGGTTCTCTCTTGGAGCTCATTGGCCTCTTGCGAAGTGTGAGTGTTTCTTCGACCGAATTACTTTGGATGGATAAGTAAACGTAAAAATAAGATCAAACTAAAGCAACTGAGCAAAACGATCACCACTTTCCAGTTTAGTTGAGAAAACAACAGTCCACAATTTAATTTATATTTCATGAAAACCTACTAAGTATCACTCACAACGCTTCCATACAATCGAAACTATTTTTTTAATATTTTTTGCAGCAACTATGCTGTGATTGGCTCAAGGATGATGAGACCAGGAACCTCCTATTCCTTCAGTGTCACTACTTCTCGCGTTCCTAGAGTCAAAAACTACTACCTAGATGCGTACATAACAGAAGATTCGAATGGACAAAATCTTGTCAGAACGGTTGAGCTTATGGAAACAGGTTGAACGCGTTTGACCTAGCTTTGGTACTTTTGATGAGATAAATCATATTTGTAGTTTATGATATAACAATTTCATTTTTTAAACAATTTTTTCCAGGCACTACGAAGTCGCTTACGTTGATGGTGAGTTTTTAGTGTTTTTCCTCAAAAAGTTGAAACAATTTGGCTTTTTAAATTTATTCCTAAAAGCTCAAACAACTTCTCACCGCTAAGCAATTTCCCATAGAGTCAAACACACACACACACACACACACACACACACACACACACACACACACACACACACACACACACACACACACACACACACACACACACACACACACACACACACACACACACACACACACACACACACACACACACACACACACACACACACACACACACACACACACACACACACACACACACACACACACACACACACACACACACACACACACACACACACACACACACACACACACACACACACACACACACACACACACACACACACACACACACACACACACACACACACGCCAGATTCCTGAAAATGTACCAGAAGGCAGTTACACCTTCTACATAGATTCCTTCAATGGTCTCGCCTTCAACCAAAGTCAGTCGCTTATTGTCAGCAGAAAAGTCCACTCCCTGGTCATTCAGACCGACAAACGCCTCTACAAGCCAGGACAAACTTGTGCGTTTGATTCAAATGGTCGATTTTTTAATGTTATTATAACATGCCGTTATTAAAATGCTCCTTCAAAGGAAAGAATGAGCAAAATTATGTTGTCAAACCACATTCATTTTTAATGTTTGCAGGTCTGTTTCGAGTGATCGCTTTTAATCCTAACCTCAGACCCTACGAGCATGAAGTTAACATCACAATCTACGTGGGCTCTTGTTCATTGATTCTTCATAAGCTTCTGCAATTTGTGATCACTAATTAACCACCATATTCACTTTTAACTATTTCTCATTCATAGTAACTCATTCCATTAAAAACACCTAGGATACAAGCCTCAACAAGATCAAGAAGCTTGTGAACCAGAAAAGCGAATATGGTAGGATGAATAAGAATAATTAAAGAATATAATACGTATTGCTTTAGTTGGCTCAGTGGGCTATACGAGTCTTGTAATAAAAATGATTGATGACATTGAAGGGCAATGAAAAGGCTGTTAGTTGTTTTTGGTGTTCAAAGTTAACAAAGTAGTGAACCCTTCGAGTTAAAATATGCCAGCAATGAATCTCACTTTTTTCTAGTTTTCAGTGCTGCTGAGTAATGTAGAAAAAATATTTCATAAAAGCTTAACTTAGATTAGCAAATATTTGAATATCCCTAAGCTATGCTCGAGAATCTTAGACAATTGATGAGATTTAAAGAAGATTTACTCTGAATTTGACATACAGGAGTGATAAAGAGCACTTTGGAACTTTCTAACCTAACTCCTTTGGGTCAATGGAAAATAGTGGCCGAGTCTAGGGTTGGTTTGTCTGTTCTATTCAATTATTTATAAAATTGATTATAGTTCTATAAAGTATTTTATTTTTAGTTAGGAAAGTTATGAATTTCGATGTAGTTAAGCTTTTTTGTTGTAAAAAATATAGATAACGGTTAATTGTCTTCTCAACAATTTTTAAGTACACAAAGGAAGAGCAGTATTTCGAAGTGGCTGAATATGGTAAGTCTGAATTGAAAATTGGAATGAAAATTGAAAATTTGAATTTAAAATTGAAAATTTCAATTTAAATTGAAAATTTCAATTTAAATTGAAAATTTGAATTAAAATAAAAAATTGAAGTTAATATTAAAAATTAAAATCAAAAATAAAATTAGTTGGATTGATGTACTTCCAAACAAAATAAACTTAATATAAAATAGAAAGAGAGACTATGTGGATGTTTTAAATTTGTTAGTGACTTCCGAAGAATTGAGAGACATACCTTAGAACGCAATAAAAAAAGGACTCAAGCTGTTTTATGTTTGTATATTCATCCACCTAAAGCCGATTCCTTCTTTTGCTAGATTACATTCACATTGAAAATGGCTTGAAAACTCGATCTCTATAGGAGTTTTTAATGGATAAAAACAGCAAATTAACATATCTCAAAAGCTGATTCGGTAGATTTAATTCATGCTTAAAATTTATTACGCATACAATGCGTGCTTCTCACCTTTACAATGCTCAATAAATAAGTTAAACAATAACTCATTTTTAAAAGATGTATCATCTATAAACCACTATCTTTGAAAATAAAACTATTTCCAGCGTCTAATAACCATAAAAACTGTACTTATCATTTGAGAAGATGTTCAACTCATAACAAAACAGTTTCATAAGTTACACAATGTTAGCACGCTACGATGCTACTTGACCGAGTCTTGTAAGTAAATAGCAATTGAACCCGCTTCTCTAATAGCGCGATTGAACACTTGCCTAGAAGGCTCCAATAGAATGATGGATTGATGATTAATGAGATTTCAACCACCTTGCAGTGCTGCCAAAGTTTGAAGTTTCTGTACATCTACCCGAATACTTCTTCGTCAATGAGAACTTCCCTTCTGAACAAAGAGACATCCCCATCAGCATTCTCGCCAAGTCACTACTTATTTTCTTCAACCTTTTGTTCACACAATTAACTTTATTCAAATGTTGACAACTTGGTTTAAATGTTCTTGCAATACGTACTCAGATATACCTACGGAAAGCCAGTGAAAGGCATAGTCACACTAGTGATCAAACTCGCAGGGTATTGGTATCATAAGGAAAAACAACCGATTCTCACCAAGACAATGCGGGTGAATATTTATTTGATTAATTTTATTTTTCTAGTTTACACGAAATAACTTACGACGCATTCCACTTTTTTAAATCAAAACATTGAAACACTCCACTGCAACTTCAGCTGGAAGATGGAAAGGCTGACACTATGGTAGCAGTCAGAGACCTTGACCGACTTCTTCCTTCCACATGGACATACCGATCCGTCTCTTACAGACAATTCTTCGTAGAAGCTAATGTCACCGAAACAATAACTGGAACTATTCTATCCGGCAACACCACCTTGAAAACAAGACCTCACCGTCTGCGACTGAACTTCTTGCCTGGCTCACCAAACAACTATAAACCCGGATTGCCGTACAAAGCTTACGTTGGTTTTGTTAGAATATATAGTTTATCTATGGACGCTTCAATACAAAATAGTGAATTTAATCATCAAATAATTAGAAAATCTATCCCGATCTTCTTTTTTAAATGCTCAGATTAGCCTTCTAAAGCTTGACGGAAGCCCAGCAGATCTGACAGATCTGCAAGACACCCAAGGCAACTTCCGTTCATTGCACGTTGAACTTACTTTCACATACCCATATGTGTATGTCCCATTAACACAACGATCATCTTCGCGAGGTTCTGGTCGTCCTTCAGCTAGACCCCCACCCAGACAACCACCAATAACAAGAAACTTGACGGCGCAACTCGACGAAAGAGGATTTGCCTATTTTACATTCGACACGATCTCCGAAACAGAAAGCATCAACATAGAAGTAGACTTTCAAACTTAACATTCACCCTCTTAAACTTAGACAAAATATTTTTTTGTTGTATATATATATATATTTATTTATATTTAAATTCATATATATATATACTTTCTAGGTATCTTATGAGGACAAGGTGGCTGGTAAGATTTTGAAGGCCTACAAGTACCTTAACCAGTTCAAGACCAGGGATAAGGGAGGTATCCAACTGACCCTCAGGGACTCTCTTTCCTTCATCGAGGTGCAACCCACATGAGGGCATCGAAAGAGGCTAAAAAGTTTCCTTTGGGACATTTTAATAATGTTTTGAATATATTTCTGTGATTTCCAACTAATGCTCACCAAGCTTCACAACCCACCAGCCTCAGACTGCAGTGTACTTCAATGTGAAGACATTGGATAAAGTCAATACTATTTACTTCCAGGTCTACCTTTTAAGCTTTTGGGATATGAAAAATGATTCAAAAACTATTATGATATTTTTATTTAACGTTCTTGAACAGTGTTTAATCAGCGCTATACAAATGCTTTGATTAGATTAGATTAAATTATCATATTTAGTGGGGTATTTAAGGTTACATCGGTTGATTTTTCTTCCAAATGTCTTAATCTCGAACTCATACTTATAAACATCAATCCACCTGTACAGGTTGTGGCCAAAGGAAGTATAGTATTGAGCCAAACGATGGTTTTTCAAAGGAAAAAAACTTTGCAAACATTCGGGATGATGTTCACCGACTTCATTGCTCTTCACGTGTCTCCCCAAGTTCGCTTCGTCGTCTCCTACATCACCAGCGATGGCGAACTAATCGCAGACAGCATTGCACTCAACGTCAAAGACTACTTTGTCAACAAGGTTCCTTCTTTTCTATGGTTATCTTCAAAACCGTATATCATATAAGCTAATATAAAAATTCTGAGGTTTTCAACGTTGTTCGGTTATAGCTTTTCTCTTAAGTTTCAATCAAACCATGTTCTCAACCACATCGATACTGCGTCACTTCTGTATCAATGTAGTAATTGTAATCACTTTAATTTGAACTTCACAGGTTGACGTTTCGTTCAGCAAAAACGTAACTGAACCGGGCGATGAGTCAGTGTTTCTGAGCGTGGAGACCACTGCGGACTCGTACGTGGGCCTCTTGGCAGTGGATCAGTCCGTGCTGCTGCTGCACGCTGGCAATGACATCAGCCAAAAAGTGGTGAGCTGGTAGTCAACTAACGAGATTGTGAAAATCGTTTTCGAAATTTCAGTTTATAAATATTTAAGTTTATTTTTTGAATATTTTTGATTGAACACATTTTTGTTTGAGTCTGTCGAGGCTCGTGCATCAGAATATTCCATTAACTTTTAAAGGAACTTTTATTTTTATTAAAATGAAAACCGGTTGTCGAGAACTTGTTAACTTCGAAAAGTGCTTTAAACCTATCTAATTCAAAGTTCATCTTCTTTGAAACCTCTTCAAAAACTCACAAACGGCAGGTGAGTGACGAGTTGTCGGAGTACAACAGTTATGGAGGCCGTCCTATCCCGATGCCTCGGTGTTTCGACTGTCGTTGGGGGTGGCCCGTCTTCCCAGGAGGTGCTGAGACTTCCACATTACTCAAGGTCAGTTTGGGTTGAAACTGGGTTTTCTTTGGCGCGGTTCCATGAAAATAAAAAAATAAAGAATTAAAAAAACTGTCAAAATAATGTTTTTTACACAAGTTTTTCTATCTATTATTTATTCAAAAGATATGTCATTCAACAGAACGCAGGCTTGTTCGTGCTGACAAATTTTTATGTCGAAGAACCCGAATACAATTTTCTCCCGTGTGAGTGATTTATACTTATCGTAGTCTATTGTCTTTAAAATGCATTCATAACTTAGTAACATCTGCTAAACAATCTTTTATTCAAGCTCAAATTTTTATCTTCATACGAATAAACCTTTATAGTTTTTTAACATCAAAATTGTATTGTTAGTTTTCAGAAGCTTAGATGATGCTCTGCCAAGAGCTGCTGGTGCAATGCCCGCAGCCGCTAATCCCGCCCCTGCTCCCGAAAGCGATGCACCCACCGCAGCTGGTGCTTCTTCTCGAAACTTCAGGAAGAACTTTCCAGAAACATTCGTCTGGACCGACGTGATGTCCAAGTAGGAGGGTTCATTCGATGATACGAAGCAACCGTTGCTTGGTTTAGATAATTACTTTGGATTCTAGATGTTTTAAATAAGGCAGAAGTATTGAAATTTTGAATTTGAAATTGTAAAAGTTTAATTTTATTTGAAAATATTCCATACTTGAACTATGAAAAAGTTGATACAAACTTGCTTAAATAAATAGCGTTAATTGAAGAGATATCACATTTAAGCGAAATAAAATTTAAAAAATAGAAAATACAATGATAAAATATAACATTTCTTTCAACACTCCTTCAGTAACAATGGCAGTGTGAAGTTGAAGGTGAAGGTTCCTGACACAATAACTTCATGGGTACTCTCAGGCTTCTCGGTCAACAAGCAATTGGGACTCGGAATCTCGGACAGTCCTGCAAAGGTTGAAAACAGTTTCGTAAATTGTGATAGACATTCTAAGTTTCATCTTCGAACTGTAGGCCTTGGAGATTTCTTGTTCTTGTCGCTATAAAAATGTTCAACTCTCTTTCTCAAATTGTTTTGTGCTTTTTTCGACTAATTTATTAAAGCTAAACTGACAACGAATTACAGTTGACGGTGGTGAAACCATTCTTCATCTCCTTGAACCTGCCATACTCGGTCATAAGGGGTGAAGAGTTTGGTCTGCAAGTCACCGTCAGCAACTATTATGGACAAAACTTGGAGGTATTTTACTATGTGAATTAAGAAAACCAAATTATTTTATTATTTTTGATGAATTTCTTTCATACTTGAAAGTTACAAATAAGTAGACTATGTAATTTTCAATAGGAGTATGCATGGAGCTTTTAGTTACAAGGAATTAGTGAAGAATGACTTCCCACCACTGGCAGGCAGAAGTGACCCTATTTGCATCAGAGTACTTCCAAGTCATCAACTGTGTCACCAGGCAGCCCGAGAAGGCTAGTGTTAACAAGACCGTCGAGGTGAAAATCTGCAGTATTCCCTTCCTGTGAAATAAATGAAAACAAAAGAACGATAATTCCTAACATTTACTGTTTCGACTAAGTATTAATAAGCTTATAGGCCTCGAAACTCTACGGGGTTAATGCCACTATAATATTATTTGTATTTATATTTTATTGTATTGTATTTTATTGTATTGTATTTTATTGTATTGTATTGTATTGTATTGTATTGTATTGTATTGTATTGTATTGTATTTTATAGTAATGTTTTGTATTGTATTGTATTGTATCGTATTGTATTGTATTGTATTGTATTGTATTGTATTGTATTGTATTGTATTGTATTGTATTGTATTTTATTGTATTGTATTGTATTGTATTGTATTGTATTGTATTGTATTGTATTGTATTGTATTGTATTGTATTGTATTGTATTGTATTGTATTGTATTATATTGTATTGTATTGTATTGTATTGTATTGTATTGTATTGTATTGTATTGTATTGTATTGTATTGTATTGTATTGTATTGTATTGTATTGTATTGTATTGTATTGTATTGTATTGTATTGTATTGTATTGTATTGTATTGTATTGTATTGTATTGTATTGTATTGTATTGTATTGTATTGTATTGTATTGTATTGTATTGTATTGTATTGTATTGTATTGTATTGTATTGTATTGTATCGTATCGTATTGTATTGTATCGTATATTATTATATTGTATTGTATTGTATTGTATTGTATTGTATTGCATTGTATTGTATCGTATTGTATTGTATTGTATTTTATTTTATTGTATTGTATTGTGTTGTATTATAGGGCTATAATCTCTCATTTGTTGAACGCTTGCCAGGTGAGAAACAACGACGCCATGGCGGTTTATTTCTGGGTGGTGGCAGAGACCTTGGGACAAATTCCAATCGAAGTGAGCGCTAATGCAGGCGTGGGTGCCGATGCTGTGAGACGCAAGCTGCTCGTGAAGGTTGGATTGGGGTTATTTGAAATGTTTTATTGGAAAGTTTATTTCAACATTGTTTAAAAAAGCTTTCAAGAAATTATTTAGAAGTTTTGAATTTTGAAATAGTCATCAAAATTTTGATTTAGTTTTTGAAATTAAAACTTTTTTTTATATTCTATTTCGATGAAAACATCATTCATAGTGGAATTTAATTTTTTAGGTTAAATGTGTAATACAATCTTAAAAGATTTTTCCTAGCAAAGAATTTCCTCCCACAGCCCGAAGGACAAGCGCAATCCTACAGCACATCAAGCATGATCCAGCTGAGCGAGGGAGAAACCTACAATAAGGAGTTCATTGTGGACTTGCCTCCCACTGGAGTGGTTCCTGGATCCATCCATCTCGAAATTACCCTCATCGGTGCACAAAGCTTAGACAAAATAACTTTTTTTTTCTAAAACTAGCAATTTCATTTTATTTATATAGTTGGCTAAAATTAAAATAAATTTAATTTGAATTTTAGAAAGAGCAAGTTTGAAGTGTTTAAACTTCAAATGTTCACGTTAAACGTTTGCAGGTGATGTGATTGGAGCCTCGTTGAACGGAATAGAAGACTTGCTGAAGATGCCCTACGGCTGTGGAGAACAAAACCTCCTGAGTTTCGCCCCTGATGTCTTCATCGTGGCATACCTGCAAGTCTCGGGCCAACTTACAATTGCTATCCGACAAAAAGCTCTCAAATTCATCAATGCAGGTTCGTAAGGTAGCTGAGAAAACGTTTATTAATGTTTAAAATTTTTCACAAAAATATAAATAAAAAAAGTCAAAGAAAAATGTAGTTTGAACAAATTTCCAACAGTTTTCATTGACTAAACACCTCTTCATTAGGGTACCAAAGGCAATTGACTTACCAGAGATCTGACGGCTCGTTTAGCGCCTTTGGAGAGAGCGACAAGTCAGGAAGCACATGGTGAGTGCACCTTTCAAGCTGTTCCTAGTGGTTGGGAACGAGGGAAAACTCGAATAATTTATATTTGTTGAAAAATGTGATCACTGTATGACCCTTGAACTTTGAAACCAGGCTGAGCGCATTCACGGTGAAGATCTTTGCCGAGGCGAAGGAGTTCATTCCTGTGCAGGACTCCAAGGTAGCCAAGACTGTGGAGTGGATCTTGAGAAACCAAGCCCCCGATGGCACATTCCACGAGCCTCCTGGAGGCAGAGTTATCCACGCCGCCATGCAGGCACGTGTCACATGTTAACTATCATACAAAAGCGAATTTGGTGACTCCATCAAAGTTTTTTGGGCTTATGTTTCATTCGAATATCCAAAAATCCCAACAGACTTTAATTAAGTATTTATTGTGAAAACCTCATACTTTTCTTGACACATGTAATCAAGCACCCTTAAAATGACCGCTTGACTTGATATGCAGGGAGGGTCTGCGTCAGGCATCTCCATGACTGCATACGTGCTCATCTCCCTGCTCGAAAACAAGAACAACTCTGACGTGAGCGCCTGTTATTCAGAATACAATTTGTACCTATTGGAAAGAGCTTTTTCAGTCATATTTTAAATTAGCGATAACTCGATGCTCAACCACCTCCAACACAGGTTAACAGCACCAGGCTTGAAAACAGCATCAAAAAAGCAACCGCCTATTTAGAATCCAAGTACAACAACTACAGCACAAACGCCTATGTTCTGTCCATCATTTCATACGCCTTCTTCAAGGCAGAGAGTCCTCAATTGAATGCTGTCTTGTTCTTCTTGCAGTCACTGGCAATCAACGAAGGTACCGACCAGAGCTTGATTCATTAGATGCGACTCAATAATTGAATCTTCAATCCTTGTTTTGTTGCGTTGTCAAATCATATAACCTACGCAACGCTTGCCTCCAAAGATGGCATGCAGTACTGGAAGAGCAAGCAGGAAGAACCATCAAACGGCTGGAAGTCTCGTTATGGAAAGCCAAAGTCGTATAACGTGGAACTGGCCTCGTACGTGTTGCTGGTGTATTCCAAGCAGGGAGACCTCACAAGGGCACTGCCAATCGCCAAGTGGCTCCTGACTCAAAGGAACTCCCGTGGAGGATTCGCTTCAACTCAGGTGAGCCGAGGCGTAATCTTCAATCTGTAATCTGCTACAAATTGGACACTACTTTCATATTATTCGATATTTTGAAAAGTTGCGAGCTAGTTTTCAATTACAATTATACTCCGAAGTTTTCAACGTGAACTAAGCTTAACAGTATTCTTCGCCTGGTTGTGCAGGATACGGTGTTGGCTCTGGAGGCCTTATCTGCCTTTGCAGCTCTGGTGGCTCCCCAGACCGAAGACAACGGACTTCTGGTGGAACTCACAAACTCTTCAGGAACCGTCATTCACACTTTCGACCAAGTCACCCGCGCCAACGCACTCTTCCTGCAATCTTTCGCAGTGAGCACTTCAAAGTTTAGCTCATAGTGAATAAGAAACTCTATAGAGAAAATTTAATATTCCAAAAGCATCTGAAAACCATTTTAAATAAAAATGTCTATTCAATCTGTTTCAAATTTTTCAAATTAATTTATCAAATCTATTTCACAAAAAATAATTTTTTATCAACCATTCTACTCTTAATTATTACGCAGTTGTCCGAAAACACAACATCGATAGCAACGCGAGCCACTGGCCAAGGTGTAGCCTTGATCCAGTTGATCGTCAACTACAACGTCGAGACCGTTGACAGTTCACAGAACTTGCAATTGGATGTCACAACTCGCAAAATTAACGAAAGTCTGGTGCTTGATTTAACGACCAGGTTATGGAAATTTATTTCAAAAATGTTTTTAAATAGTATTATTGAAATAGTTCGTGGTTGTTTTGCTTCAACTTTGAAAGTGATGGGTCGTCAAAATGATTAATGAATATTTTCCACAATACAGTTGGGACAAAAACACCAGTACTGGAATGGTTGTAGTGGAAATCAACTTTCTAACTGGTTATGACTACGTGGACGAGGGAATGTTGAAGGAAGAAATTGGGGAGAGCTACAAAAAATTGGAAAAAACACCAACAAAGATAATCATCTACCTAGATGAAGTCTGATTTTTTGAATTTTCACTCTTTTATACGGTATTCAAAATAATCCAATTATTTTTAACAGCTCACTGAGAAGGAATTGAGTTTCAGTGTTAAAATGCGAGAAGTTCTATCGGTGTCCAATGTCAAGCCGGCTCTTGTCAAAGTTTATCTCTACTACGATCCTTGTGGGTTTCTTTGGTTTTTCAGAGCAAATTTTCAATTTTTTGTATCCCATAAATAAGATTTTTTTTTTCTTTTATAACTAGAAATAATATCTTTTTTTAATGATATCTATCATTTGTGAAACAAGCATTTGAGGTGACCCCGCTCAGCCATCAAGACAATAAACCATAATATATTTCACAGTGACATTCAATGTTGTAGCAGTGGTAGTTCTTTTAGTTTTTATCGAATCTTCTTGTATCAAATGCAAGAAGTAATATTGTTACAAATTGTAGAGCTAAATTCATTCATTAGTTCAATTTTTTACTGGCAGTTTCAATAGACCCCTTCATTCAACCATCACAGCCACTGTGGTGTCGTCCTTCTACTCGTCACAGAGTGGCCAAACATGGGAAGGAGCTTGCCCCCTCTGCTGCCGTGAGTTCACTTTTGATGATATTTTTATTCGTTTACTAGTTTTTTTGTTTCAAACTCAATTCATTTTCAACTTTTTGATCAATTCATATTTATTCCACAGCTTGAAAGAACGTTGAGTGCTTTTGAACAGTGTGGATCAGCGCTTTATAAATGATATGATTAGATTAGATTAGATTGAGACAAAAATGAATTAATTTTAACCAATGTTATATTCAAAGTTCGTTTGTTGTTTAAACAATTTGTAACAGAGCCTTCTTGAACTGTGTTCATCAGCGCTATAGAAATAATTTAATATGTTTATATTAGATAAAAAAATTATTTACATTTAGAATCTTATTTTCTCGCAATTTGCCCTTCAATTCGATTTCTGGAAAAAAAAATTCGGTATAATCAGACCACACTGTTCAAATCATTTCAGCTTCATTTCTCAGTATTTATTAAATTAATATTTTTTAAATTTTAATTACCGGTACAATAACCATTGAATTTTGATTCTGATACTATTATCTGGTATTAGAATTATTTTCATTAGTTGAAGTTTTGTGAACTTTCATTCATACTAAACTTGAGTGTGGCTCTTGAATACTAGGAGCTTTCGATAATGAAGCGCTCTAAGTATGTTAATGCTTCTTTTTTTAAACATTTAAATGTTCATTCTAGTTACTATAGTTTTCTGTTATGCTAAAAAGTGCTTTGTTGAAAAAAATAAACAACATTTTCGTGAAATTGCAATGGTTTATTCCCATATAACTATTAATTGAGATTATGTTATGATTAAGATTTTTCACGTTACTTCGTTTTTAGGACTTTTAGCGGCTTTGGCTGCTTGTCTGATAATATGTAAAGATGAAACTTCGTTCCAGCTGGAAAAGACTATTCGTCGACAATCAAATATTGTTTTCGATCTTTTAAAAACTCCGGAATCTCTATTACTGACTACCCAAACTTTCAAAAAGATAGTTCTACATAGTATATTAGAAGATACGGCCAAAACACTGAGAATTCACTTTTCAGCTTTGGAATATTTTCAACATGTAGATTTGCAAAATGTAACAGCTCTACTGGTGGCTGACATGGATTCAAACAAAGTTTCTATTACATATCTGGCCTTCAAGGGAATTGTGAATATTCATTCTTCATATGAAGTCTTCAATCATGAAAAATCAACAGAATTAAAGGTGCAGTGCTCTCTTAAAGTGCCTTGGATATTGAAAAGGTTTCTTTATAGAAGATACATAGAAAATTATAATGAAACCTTAAATACACTAGAAGAAGTAGTATGATTGATTTGGTTTCTTTCTCGTTAAACACTGAATAAATTGAAAATCTGTAAATTGTATGATTTGTTTTTTTCATGTAATTTTAATTTTATTTTATACATTTCGGAAACTTTTTAACTTTTATGATTTATAAATTTGAAATTCATTCAGTATATTTTAAATGCCTATGAATGTTTAGAAATATTTTTTTTCCGTCTATCTTTAATTTTCTGAGTATTACAAGAATAAAGTCGACTTCATGCTTTGTTTAAACTCAATTTTAAAAATATTAGTTAGAGGAAAAAATATTAAAATTAGCATTGGAAAATTTTTTTAAGAAATTCAATTGTTATAATCGTGGTGGAATTATTCTAAGCGTGACTTTTAGTTAGATAGAGTTTCTTGCCGCCAAACTTAGCAGGGTCGCATTACGTACCGGTATTCAACTCAAGAACCTTCGTTCACTATATGGCTCATAGGGTTTATTCTGCTGACAAAGGTTTCAATTAATTTTTTATTCACAAACCAATATTTCAACTAATTTAAATAATTCAAACTACAGAAAAGATCAAATCTTTCTTAACGGATTTTTACGAAGACCAAGAAAATGGATCGAAATCTTTTGTGTACGCCAAACAATTGGTATGAAACGAACAATGTTTTTTTACTTTAGTTTTTTTCCATCTTTTCAACCACGCCCATGAATATGCAGACACAAGTGGCGAACAGGGAGCAGGTCCCGTTGGAAATAGACCTCGAACACTTGAAGGACCACGACGAAGAGCTTTGTCAGGCTGTTCTCAGCAACACCAAGAGGTACAGCCACCTTTTCTCCGATGCTGTGCACGAACTTCTGCCACAATTCAAGACCAAAGAGGTCGTGATTTTTGTGTACATGTAATTATACTCAACCCAAAAAATAAGAACAAATCACATTTGAAATTTGCAATATTGTTGGTTGTGATTGTTTAAAATCGTCTCTCCCATTGCAGTTTGTGGTGAAGGATGCACTCGACATTTACATTGAGCATCGTCTTTCCATGGAACGTTTGCTGCACCCCGAGAACCAGGCGTCTATCACCCGAGACCCCTTCAATAAGTACCCACCTGAGCTGATGCGGAGATTGTGAGTGCTCTGCATGGATAATTTTTTGAGCATTTCAGTCATGAAAAATTATTCTATTGTTTCAACTCAATTTTTGCATATTTTGTGTATTTTATTTTAAAACAAAATCGAGATCATCAAGTAAAAAAACATGTTACAGTAACCTCTGAATGATTAGAAATACAAACTTTTCCCCAGTGAATTGTCTTTCAAGGCTCCCGCCAGCATGAAGATCTTGCCAATACGAAACATTAAGGCTCAAAACATAGGTGACGCATTTCTGATGATAAATTAAACTACTTCAATTCACTTGTTCTAACACACTGCTTCCACATAATTAATTATTTCATATTGAACAAACGCCAAACATGCAAAAAAAAGTCAAATTCAAAATTGTTAAGAAATTTTCATTGGTGGACTCCAGGCAAGTTAGTGATGGTGAAGGGTATTGTGACGCGGGTGACGGAGGTGAAGCCCATGATGCAGGTGGCCACCTACACCTGTGACCAGTGTGGCTCTGAGACATACCAGCCTGTGAGTGGGTGTATTGAAGTGGAGGTAGAGGTGCAGAGGGAGAGGGAGGTAGAGTTAGAGGTAGAGGTAGAGGTAGAGAGAGGGGTAGAAAGAGAGGGGGAGAGAGAGAGAGAGAGAGAGAGAGAGAGAGAGAGAGAGAGAGAGAGAGAGAGAGAGAGAGAGAGAGAGAGAGAGAGAGAGAGAGAGAGAGAGAGAGAGAGAGAGCTTACCATCAAAAATACTCAACCCATCCAACAACCACCACTGACCCACCACCAGGTCAACTCTACCTCCTTCATGCCTCTCACCTCATGTCCCAGCAATGAGTGTGTCACCAACAGGTCTGGTGGCAGACTCTTTCTGCAGACCAGAGGCTCCAAGTTCATCAAGTTCCAGGAGATCAAGATACAAGAACATGTAAGTCGTGGTCTTGAAACTTCTTGACGTTAACGCCACTATGATAATGTTTGTATGCTGTTGCCTGGTCACCTGGCTTTATGTTGTTGTTGTTGTTGTTGTTGTTCAAAACTTCTGTATTTTTTGTTTGTTTTTAACTTGCTACATATGTTTCAAATGCTAGCTTTTTATATGATTACAACTGTTTTAAACTGGTTCAGTTAACCCGTTTTTCAGTTTATAATTACATTTTTACTCATACCATCCAAATTTTCATTCAGTAACACCACTCAACGACCCATCACCCACTTGTTCTCCAGTCTACCATCCGCTCACGAAAAAAAATCTATCAAACTTGCACAATAACCCACCTTCTAAGTGACTTGTTTCACAAACATCCACCCATTCACGCAACAACCCATAACTAACCCATCTAACGACCCACTCACTTATAAGACAAACCACCTTTTGAACCACCACCCATCCACCAGAGTGACCAGGTACCAGCAGGTAACATCCCTCGTAGCATGAGCATCTACTGCACTGGGGAGAACACTCGATCCTCTGTGCCTGGAGACCACATCTGTGTCACAGGGGTGCGTGTGGTTCTATCTTGTTCTTTCTTGTGGTCAATGTCTTCTTTATTGTTGTGGTCCACCTCTTGTTCTTTATTGCAGTTAACCTCCCATTGCAGTTGTGCTTCATACTTTGTTTTATGGCTAATTTTTTTTGTTGTTTTTTCACCTTTTTGTGATTTATCAGATTTTTTTTAAAAACTTTTTTCAGTTTTATTTTGAATCAATCTAGTTCTCTCAAAGCTCTCGTCACTGGAACATTACTCACTTCCATTCAACTACTTTCGCTATATTTTTTTGTTATTGCGAATGGTGGTCTTTGGGTTCAGGTTCGGATTGTAGACTTTTATTTATGAAATCGAAACAAAAAAAATTCTACGTCGAAGTATCATTAAATTGAACGCTCCATGGTCAATCCTCTTGCACAGATCTTCCTGCCTCTTTTGAAGGTGGGCTTCCAACAGATTGTTCAAGGCCTCCTCTCAGACACCTTCCTAGAGGCCCATGTGAGTTGATGAGGAGAATGTTGGGAATGATGATGATGCTGATGAGGAGAAAGAGGATGGTGGTAGTGATGATGAAGAAGGTGAAGACTATCATATTGATAATGATGATAGTACTAGTAATAATAATAATAATAATAATAATAAACCTGTGGCTTTGAAACTCTACGGGGTTAATGCCGCTATAATAATATTCTTCTTTGTATTGTATTGTATACTAATTGGCAGAACGCCAAGGAAAGCAACTGAGGCGCCAAGTAATTATATTTACAAAAAAAAATTATTTAAAAAATGACTGAAATTGTTGAAGCGAGTGCATAGCACAGCATTGCCGACCCACTACAGAGAGTGTTGAAGATGAACAAGACGGAGGACGATGAGATGGATGCCACCGAACTCACACCCGAGGAACTCAAGCAAGTTGCTGGTCCGTCGACGTCACTTCTTTCGTGCTTCAGCTTTCACAATAACTACTTGCAACCTTAACATGATTCTGGTCGAAAATTCATCTGGAATTTTTAACATTTTTGTATGAAAAAGTTTTTTTATGGGTGTTAGAAAAGGGTTCTAGGGAAATAGGAAAATTAAAATGGCTTCAAATTGGTTCATAAAATTTTAAAAGGGCTTTCAATGGTGTTAAAGGATGAGGTGTTGAAGGTTTCTGGAGGGGAGGTTTAAAACCAAGAAGTTTTTAAAATTTGTGCCATCTTAACACCACAGCAATATCAATTTTAATCTTTTCTTTTTCTCTTTCTTTTTTTCACTTTTCTTTCCTTTCTTCATCCTATTTCCCCTTTTCATTTCTTCTCTCCTTCCTCATCCTTCCCCTCTCTTTATCTCCAGAGGATGATTTCTATGACAAGCTTGCCTCGAGCATAGCGCCTGAGATCTTTGGACTTGAGGACGTGAAGAAGGCGTTGTTGTTGCTGTTGGTTGGAGGAGTGGACCGAAATCCTAAAGGAATGAAGATCAGAGGTGGTCTGGGAGTGCTCGGCTGGGTGGTGGTGGTGGGAAAAGAATTATCCATAGATAATGAGTGAACCTGGATGGTTCATAGTTCTTTGGTTAGAAGGGTTTATTGGTTGGTTTTGAAATCATGCGTTATTTAGTTTAACTTGTCGAGTATCCAGTTGATTATAATGTTGATTGGATAGTTAGTATGTTGCTTCAATGTTTTTCGTCTTAATTAGGTGATTACCATGTTAATTAGTTAATTATAGGCCTCTTGACATCGCTGCGCAGGCAACATCAACATTTGTCTGATGGGAGACCCTGGTGTGGCCAAGTCGCAGCTGCTCGGATACATTGATCGTCTGGCACCGAGATGTAAAGATTCATTTGAACCAAAAATTTTAATTATTTATATAAATATAACTTGGATTTAAACTCAAAGAGGTCAGAAAAATCATTTTGAACACAAGCCTTTAAATTGCTTGTAGAATCTTGATTCAATACCAATTTACTTTACACATAATTCACTCAACACTTCACTGCACACAGGCCAGTACACCACGGGCAGAGGTTCTTCAGGGGTGGGTTTGACAGCTGCTGTGATGAAGGACCCTCTCACTGGTACGTTGATGTGGCTGGTATCGTTGGTAGCTTGATGTAGGGGTCTGCTTGGCTGCTTGCTCTAGGGGTCTGGTTAGGTCTACATTCCACTTACTCATTGTCAACATTGCCTTGAACTATCATTGTTGCGTTGAAAAACTTCAATCGTCATTCGTATATTTATATTTTTCACTTTCTTCCTTTCTTTATTTCTTCCACCTCCTCCTCCTCTTTCATCCCTACCACCTCTTGCACTCCACCACACAGGCGAGATGACGCTGGAAGGAGGGGCCTTGGTTTTGAGTGACGGAGGCATATGCTGCATTGACGAATTTGACAAAATGCTTGAGTCCGACCGGACGGCCATCCATGAAGTGATGGAGCAACAGACCATCTCCATTGCCAAGGTGCTGTCTGGCTACTGCTGTTTCTGTTGCTGCTACTGTTGCTGCTTCTGCTGCTGCTACTGTTGTTGCTGTAGCCGCAATTAATTTTGTTTTATTTTTTTTTCCAGACTGAAACTTCTTTGTTGATTAATAAATTTTATGCATTTAAGAATTTTAAATCCAATTCATTCAAAAGATTTCAAGCTCTTCCTACTGCTTTTGTGGTTCAATAAAATTCATCACCACTCCAGGCCGGCATCATCACAAGCCTCAATGCTCGGGTGTCCATCTTGGCAGCAGCCAATCCTGCCTACGGACGCTACAACCCCCGAAAGACCATCGAACAAAACATCCAGCTCCCTGCTGCCTTGCTTTCCAGGTCTGTCTATCGTGTATTCTATCTTTATAGGGACTTGAATACTTTTATTATAATATGTATTAGTATTAGTGTTAAAGATTTGTGACTAATTACATATTGAAGCTTACAAAGAACATGTATTTTTGACTTGTAAGCCTAAACGCTCACACAAATAAAATATAAAACACCAGCTTAGTCCATTTATTCTCACAACATCCCCCTCCCCCCCCCAGGTTCGACCTGTTGTGGCTGATGCAGGACAGACCTGACCACGACAACGACTTGAGGTGCTCAAAAAACAACTCTGAATTGAACATTTTAGATCTTTCAGTCTGTTCTGAAGCTTTGTGCTGTTGTTGTTGCTCTTGTTATTGTTGTCGTTGTTGTTGTAGTTGTAGATATTGTTGCCGTTGTTATTGTTGCTGTTTTTTTTTGGCTTCGTTTTCTTCTTTGTGCTTTTTTTTTCATTCTCTATTGCAACTTTCACTCATGCCTAACCACACCTTCACTTGCTTTCACGACTTTTTTCCCATCCATCCATTAACATCAGCTTTTTCGACCACCACACCGTACAACTCTTTCTTCCTACCCTTTCCACACATCAAACACATTCCACCCCACACTAAACAAACCCCTTTTCCAGGTTGGCTCAGCACATCACGTACGTGCACCAACACAACGTGCAACCTCCCACCCAATTCACTCCCCTCGACATGAAGCTCATGAGGCGCTACATCATTCTCTGCCGCAAGAAGGACCCAGCCATCCCTGAGGCCTTGACAGACTACATCACAGGTGCACTCGTCTTGGCGCTTTCCACATTAGCATTACCATTATTTTATGTTATTTACTTTTGTTTATCACTATTTGTTATTTTTATTTTTTTATCAGTTCGTCTTTATTTTATATCATTTTTACTTGCCTTATTTCCCATGTTTTTTCTTCATGACTTGTTATAAGAGTTCATGTTACGCTATACTTTCTTGTAAAAGCTCTACCATTGGAAATTTGAATTCACTCATACCATAACTTTAATAATTTGAAAGAAAAATTAAAATAGTTCAATTCGTTATGTAATTTGTTCAAATTAATTTTTAATTAAACTTTTTAAATTGTTTTAAAATAAAAATTAATCAACAAGTCAAGGCCTCTATATCAAAACAGGCAAACCCATCTCACAGGCTGCTACATCGAGATGCGCAAAGATGCACGCACGCACAAGGACACAACCTTCACATCCGCAAGGACCCTTTTGGCTATCTTGCGACTCTCCACAGCCTTGGTAAGAGCTCAAGTACTTGAACACGTGTACATTGCGTTATTTTATCATTTACAAAATTCAATCACTCAGACTATTAACGCCTGTTAGTTTTAACGGATTCAAATTATACTAATTAATTTAATTTTCATTATTCTTAATTGATAATTTAAGTACAGTCCTTCTCTTGCCATCTCACAGGCGCGTCTGCGGCTGTCTGACGTGGTGGAGAAGGATGACGTGAACGAGGCCATGAGGCTGATGGAGATGTCTAAGGACTCTCTGGCAGGCACACAAGATTCCTCAAGGTGAGAAGGGAGGTGTTAGAGGTGTTGCAGAGCGGAGATGGGAGATGTAGGAAGATGGAGGCTGAATGGTTGGGGGTTGATGGTGTAAGAGGATGGGAGGATAGCGGGAGAGAAGGCAAATTAGATTGGTGGGGAAGATGATGGTTGGAGTGGTAGGATGGGTGGAGGAGCATAGCGGATGAAGTAGGAAGAAGAAACCAAGAGGGTTTGGTTTTTAAAAAAACATAAGTGCATGTTTGAAAGGTTTTTATTACAAAAACACTTAATCTGGGAACCTACCCTCCCAACCTCCACCCAGACCCAAGCAGTCCCTCTCGGACCAGATCTTCTCGACCATCAAGGAGATGGGCTCACAGGGCAGCACGGGTGTCAAGATGACCGACATCATGGAGCGATGCGCTGCCAGAGGCTTCAAGGCCACCGACATCGAACGGGTGGTGAACGAGTATGAGGAGATGAACGTATGGCAGGTGAATCAGAAGAGAGACCGCGTTACCTTCCTCTTTTGAGTGTTCTTCGAGTTGTAAGGCACTAACGCCGCTTCATTGCGTCTACTTCGTTTGTGTATTGTATTGTATCGTATTGTATTCTATTCTATTGTATTGTATTGTATCGTATCGTATTGTATTGTGTTTAAAGGCTGTTTGAGGGTTGGAGAGTGTGAAAGATAGTTTGTCCTGGTGCGTGAGAGGGGGGCGGTAACTGTATCGTAAGATCGTGTCTTGTTAAAAAAATGTTCATGAATAATATCCGTACAATTTATAGTAAGTTAAGATTCTTTCACCATTTTGATAGATTTTTTTTGTTGACTTATAGATTAATTTTAAATAAAATGTCAAAAAATTTTATTCCGTAACTTCCATTAAAAATCTTTCTGAAATCTTCGTCTATAAAGCATTGTTACAATGAAGACTTACGCAGTCAAAATGTTTCCAGACCCCATGCGTTCCCGCAGTGGGTCTTTTGTAGTGCATTAATAAGTCGTAAATTTTGACGAATATAAATGTATTATGCGTACAGCCTCGCTTCATCATCCTCGTCCACTCCATCTCCTCCTTCACACCCGAGTGAAGTGAACTTGAAACTGTCCTTGGCAAGATTTTTTTCACAGATTAAAAAAAGCATTTTTAAAACGTCTCGAGTCACAACCATTTACTTTCTCACTTTCATTGCACCCGTGAGTGTGCATTTATTTGGTGTGGTCTATTGACTAGAGAGATGCTTGCCAAATGTTTATATCTGCCTGATTTATGAGCTTAATTAAGAGAGGTTAAGTAGCTTCAAATCTTTAATAAGAGATTTATACGGCTGCATAAATAAATATCCATGAGTGTCTTCAGGTTTCCGTGTTTATGTGTGCCCATTTGCGTGTCTTCTTGCGCAAAGTTGTGTGTGTTTTTGTGTATGTTTGTTTGTGTGTGTGCGTGTGTGTGTGTGTGTGTGTGTGTGTTTGTGTGTGTGTGTGTGTGTGTGTGTGTGTGTGTGTGTGTGTGTGTGTGTGTGTGTGTGTGTGTGTGTAGGCTTGTGTGTGAGCTTACGCTGTCTGTTGCCTCCACTGTACACAAGTAACTTTCTTTCTATTTATTTTCCATCTTGCCTCTCAATTACAGCCTTCATTCATCCATCTCTCCAAGGACTGCTCTTTGAAACATCAATATTTCATCCACTTGTCATTCCATCTATCCTTCTAAGGTCGTATGAGTAAGCTATGCTTATTGATCCATGGGCGTGGCCAACTGCTTGATTGACAGGTGGCTGGAAAGACAGCTGGCGTAAACAAAAAAGCCAAAACATTTTTCGCTCTTTTATTGTCGTTTTATTCTGATTATTATTACACTGATGGTGGCTATTAGTATCATTATTATTTTTATGGTCGTTCTTCTTATTATTATTATTATTATTATTATTATTATTCTTATGCTCGTGCTCCTCTTCACATTCATTATTTTTCACCTACATTACTTTTGTTTTTGTAATTACCTTTTAATACTCTCAATGTCGATTTTAAATAGCAATTAGGAGGTTTTATGTGAAGTGAGCGGTAATTAGGATAAGAATAAGGCTTGCAACTATGATGACGTGTGGATAAAAACCCGTCTTTGAAATAGCAGAGGCAGAAAGGGCAATGAGACGTATTCAGGCTCGAGTGATGAAAAATCTCAAAAATAATCATTGGTGAAAAATAAGTGACAGTGAAGGTTAACCAGTGTTTAGCAATTCGACCGAAACCTTTCGATAAAATGGCACAAAATAATAAGCGCAAAATCTCAACAACAAAAACGCCGAGGCGCCCGGCAAGAAGGAAATTAATTTTGTGCTCGTATTAATTTGCGTTTTTTAAAGAGTCTTGGTGTTTCAAAATAAACCCTTTTAACTTGAAAAATCGTTTTTCAGAACTTTTTGTTCCAATCTTTCGCAGACGCCATTAAAACTCCAGCAATCACTCAGACTTGTGCGTCTGTGTGCTCTCTCAAGGTTATAAAGCATTAAAAGACACACACACATCATAATTTCCTTTGTTTTATATACAGAGTCACGCAAGTGTGTCTATAAATCCCATCTTTTGTGCCCTGATACAACGACGCCATGGTAACTTGAACGAAATATTTGGCCAAAGAAAGGGTCTGTGCTAATAACGCAGCCTTTTCTGAATCAAAATATCTTAATGTCTCTCACACAAGCTTGAAACATTTTGCATTTTTAATATTTTCCATTTTTAATATTTTCCATTTTAATTCTTACAACCTCTTTAGTTCGTTTCCTTCTTAATCTAATTTAATCGTTATTTTTAGACTGGCGTAAATGAATTTTTTTCGAGTAGAATGATAACCAAGTGTTTTTTTAACTAGCGGAGTTTTTTTCTTATAATTTAATTCAACTTTTTGTAAGGCAAAAAAAATTTCTAGAGCAAGATTGATGTTTTGTGCTCTACTAGTTACACTTCAGGTTATCCAGGCATGTTTTGCCTTGATGTAACTGTTCGAAACTGTAAAAAAAAACTCTGAGTTTCTTCACAAACAAAAAAACTTAGAAGAAATAATCGAAAACGAAAAAAGGCGTGAGCGCGGTAGCTTTGAAGATTTGTATGAATTGAGCAGAGATAACAACAAATAAGCTACTTTTACCATTAAAAAGGGCCTTGAATCTTTTTATTTTTTAATCTTGAAAATTATATTTTTTGTTTTATCAAAATGAAGCGCTGGTTGTGGTGGTTATAAAATCATTAGAGCAGCCAGTGATTCATGAAACAACTACTAGAGATGTCCTTGCCTTGCATCACATCCGTTATGCTCTACAATGAAAGAGTGTTGATGATGATAAGTATGATGATGAGTTGACTGTTTTCATTGAAAAATTAATTTATTTGAATTTTGCTTCAAAATGGCGAACAATTTGTTGATGATGGAGGAATATAATGATGTTGAAGCTGACGTGGAGGAGGTAATTGTGATTAGTCGCTACATCTGATAGTGTTGACGACGACGACGACGACGACGACGACGACGAGGATGATGAAGGTGATGATGATGACGACGACGACGACGACGATGATGATGATGGTGATGATGATGATGATGATGATGATGATGATGATGATGATGATGATGATGATGATGATGATGATGATGATGATGATGATGATGATGATGATGATGATGATGATGATGATGATGATGATGATGATGATGATGATGATGATGATGATGATGATGATGATGATGATGATGATGATGATGATGATGATGATGATGATGATGATGATGATGATGATGATGATGATGATGATGATGATGATGATGATGATGATGATGATGATGATGATGATGATGATGATGATGATGATGATGATGATGATGATGATGATGATGATGATGATGATGATGATGATGATGATGATGATGATGATGATGATGATGATGATGATGATGATGATGATGATGATGATGATGATGATGATGATGATGATGATGATGATGATGATGATGATGATGATGATGATGATGATGATGATGATGATGATGATGATGATGATGATGATGATGATGATGATGATGATGATGATGATGATGATGATGATGATGATGATGATGATGATGATGATGATGATGATGATGATGATGATGATGATGATGATGATGATGATGATGATGATGATGATGATGATGATGATGATGATGATGATGATGATGATGATGATGATGATGATGATGATGATGATGATGATGATGATGATGATGGTGATGATGATGATGATGATGATGATGATGATGATGATGATGATGGTGATGATGGTGATGATGATGAGGATGATGATGAAGAGGATGATGAGATAATGGTGGTACTCTAGATAGGATAGTAATGTTGTTAAGCTGTTGATAAGACTGATTAAGTTGATGATTAAATCGAAGATGACGCAGTCAGTTCTGATATATTTTCAACCAAAAGATAAATAAATATTTGCATTCATGTCTTTTTCTTCAAGTGCATAGTTTTATGCGCCTGATAGTTTATGCATGTGCTTGTGTGTGTGTCTGTGTGTGTGTGTGTGTGTGTGTGTGTGTGTGTGTGTGTGTGTGTGTGTGTGTGTGTGTGTGTGTGTGTGTGTGTGTGTGTGTGTGTGTGTGTGTGTGTGTGTGTGTGTGTGTGTGTGTGTGTGTGTGTGTGTGTGTGTGTGTGTGTGTGTGTGTGTGTGTGTGTGTGTGTGTGTGTGTGTGTGTGTGTGTGTGTGTGTGTGTGTGTGTGTGTGTGTGTGTGTGTGTGTGTGTGTGTGTGTGTGTGTGTGTGTGTGTGTGTGTGTGTGTGTGTGTGTGTGTGTGTGTGTGTGTGTGTGTGTGTGTGTGTGTGTGTGTGTGTGTGTGTGTGTGTGTGTTTGTATCTGTGTGTGTGTTTGTATCTGTGTGTGTGTATTTTTTTATGTGCATCTATTTTTCAGAACACTTCGAGCTTGTCCGTTATACATATCGAAGCACCAAACCTTCGTTTTCGTCCTTACTCTATTTTTTTCACATTTCCTAATGAATATAATAAAAAACACAAACGTCAAGTACACCGAATAATTTTGGATATTTTAAGAATAAATTTTTTATTCGCCTGTTAAAACATCTAAAAGTATTTTCTTAATTACCCTCTTCCTCACTCCATTAAGCTTCCCACTTTGCAATCCTCCTTCCTTCCCACTATGAAATTTCCATTCAACTTATTTTTTCATCCTCTTCCTCTCAGTCGTTTTTTTTTTTGTTTCTTGATTTTTTTTTCTTTTTTTCTTTTTTCTCCATTTTTCCATTTTTCTTTTTTCTTTTTTTTTTCTATTTTTCTACCGTTACTTTTTCTCATTTTTTCACAATTTGACCACATCCAAAACTATAAAAAATTATAACATTGAATGGATTTTTTTTTTCAACAATTATGAAAAAAATTTTATTGAGAGAAATTCCATGGACAAGAAAAACGTCTCTGTGTCCAATTATTCTATGTTCCAATTATTGAGTGAAGTTCATAAAAGGTCACCAAGTGAGAACTCTGCTTTGTAGCTGACAGACATGGAAAGAGGTAGAACTTGAACTCTGCATAAATTTTCCTGCCATCGGCGCTGAAACCAACTACCCATAAAAAAGCTCCGTGAAACATTTTAAACAAAGTCAAATAAATACGCCAAAATGGTGTGAAAACAAACGTTTCAAAGCGGGTCTAGAAGTTTTTTATTCAAAATTTTCAAACCAAAAGATGTTAATATTAATGTTTGTTTAATTTTTTGTTTTATGGAAAAATAAATTTCTCTTTAAAAATGAGTTTTTATTTTTCAAAGAGGCACGATAGTTCTGATAGCAATAAAGAAGGCGGATGAAAGCAGACCTAGCCAGCAATGGCCTATCGATTATATCCACGTCAAAACAATACAAACTCACCTTTTTCTAACTAAATTCGTGATTATTAATTTTTCAGCATATTCTTTTAAGATTGTTCTCTACATTTTCAACAATTCTTTTGTCATTTTTCAACGTTAATTTTAAAAAAAAAATTTTAAATTTTATTTTTTTTGCATTTCAACGTTAAATTAGACACAGCTCACTCATGTGAATGGCTTTATAATAAAATTTGAAAATAAAAACCTTCTAGTGTTTTAGGATTTTTTTTCGGAATTATTTTGAAGTTATAATAATAAAAAAAGTCAACATCAAAA
>OX387246.1:6876482-6913982 GCA_947562095.1 Branchellion lobata
GGATTTCAAGTAGGAAAGAAGACTGCTTGTTGATTAACTTTTTTGTTTTTTGGTTTTAATTTTGAACAAGACTCAGAAACAACCCTTCTTGAAGGATATTCTCCACCGGTTGGTGAAGTGCTCCTAGGAACTGAATGGAATAAAATCTTTTCGTTCGAAGTTACTTTAGTCTTTCTCAATCCTTTGGCAAAAAAATTTTTTATAGTCTTCCATACTTTGGAAAATAGTTTACATTCTGATATATGAATTAAAAATTAATTTTTTTAGGAAATTACGCTATTTTTCCAGTTAATCATCAGCAGTATTTTTTTAATGTTTTACGCCAAAATTAATAATTTCTGTTTTTACTAAAAAATATTTGATCCGAAAATACTTGCATTGATATGTTAAATTGAAAAAAACTTTAGCATCAAGAGTTCGACTCAAGTGTTTGTTGCTCGATAAAGCTCGTCTGATACGACTGGCCAGCGTTGATTGATAGTCTTATCATTGCATGACTTGGCCAATAAATAAGGCGACTTTCCAAAAATCAATCTTTGCACCTTTCTTTTTTTTTTTTCTTCTGTATCGTGTTTTTTGGGTGTTTTTTTTTGCACGAAGTTTTGAAAATAAAAAAAATGAGCGAAAGAAAAGGGAGAAAAAACATTGAAAGATTAATTTTTTTTGGTCGATAAATGAAAAACGCTTTTTTGATCATTTTCAGTTTCAATCTCAACAAAACACCACCGCGACAAAAGCTTCAAGCAAGCTTCCAAGACCGATGAATGATCATGTTTCATCCTCAAACACCACCTCGAGCAAGCCGCCAACATTTTTAACTCTTTCGAATACCCCCTCCTCTTCACGCGTCGTAATGGAGAGTAATACCTCATCCCTGTTAAAAGCTCCCTTCAAAGGCGGGAACAAGAAGAACAAAAGGGCGTTGGATAGAATGACTTTTCGCAGTTTTTGGATTGTTCTCTTCCACATTTTCTTCCTCTTACTGACCTCCAGAGACGTTCACGCTTACGACCTATCAGCCAAAATGATCACCGAGTACTCGCAAAACTTCGGACAAAACATTTATGAATTGAGCAGCAAAATAAGCGCCATTCAAGACTTGCGCATCGTGAGTGGACGGGTGCGTGGTTTGAGTGTTTAAGAGTTGATTGTTGATTCGGCTGCAAAGAGAAGATTACGTCTAATTAAAGTTTGCGTCTATGAAAGGGTCGATGAAAGTTGTTTCGTGGTATTTTTCACGCGCTCATTCTTTAAAAATAACTTCAAAAGTGTAGTCTGACAACACGGTTTTGATAACGTATTTTTTATTTTTGAAATACAGGATTACTTACTGATGGAACCGAAGTTCAACCACGTGAACGGTCAGAAAATGACAAAGGAAGTGAGGCAGGGCATTCAAGCTTTACTCAAAAAGAAAAACTCGTCTTTAAAAGTTGGCAGATAGTGTATTTTTGAATAAAAGTGTATTTTTCAATGAAAACACAGTTTTATGAGCAGTTGGAAAAAAATGTTCAATTAAAAACTCAAACTTTTGAGTTTTGCTTTAATTTTGATTATTTTTCGGTCTTTGAAGTGACTTCTAATTAAGTTTTCTTTGAAGTGTTGTTTTGTTCGTCTATAAAAGTTGGCAGTAATTTTCTAAAAAGATTTTTTCTTCAGTATATTTAATGGGATTTATCAGTTTCCTTCAAAAGCTATTGAAATTTTGAAGTATTTTCAAATGGTCAGCTGCATCGTTTCTTAAATCCTCTTCGTTCAAGTTAATTCGTTATTTTCTCATCTTTTTTGATTTTTTCTTACTTTTACCAAATCGAATTTGAGCAAATAATCGAAAAAAAAATCAAGGTTAAGAAGTTAAATTCAATTATTTTTGGAAATATTTTTAAAAAATCAAGCCAGAAAAAAGAGAATGAAGGCAAAATAAGAAATAAATGAAAATATTGTATTGAGGATGTTGAGAAGGTTTAATGTGGAGATTACCACGCCGTATAGAGAAAAAAATCACCAAAAACCGACAATTGGGTTCCGATTCTATAATTAGTTTTTTGGTTTCTTGCAACAGAAAATTGATAGTGTCTTATGAAATTCAGTTATTGTTGGTTTTAATTTTTTCTTTTATTTTGATTGTTCACCATCTTTTTGGCCATTTCCAGCGTTTGTTGGATTTGCTTCAATAAAGACTAAAACAAAAATAAGTGGAACAAAGTGAAAAGTGCACAATAGTTGGAGAAGTTAAACAAACATTTTGGTATCAGTTGAACAAAGAATAAGTTCACATCAAGAAAACAAATAAAATAATTATTTTTATATTTGATCATTGAAAAATAAAGTTATCTCTCAAAAATATTCTTCACTTGTCGTAAGCTGCACATCTGCATTTTTCGATAGCATGGTACTATGAAGCGTTTTGAGTGAATTAGATTAGCTGAATCCAGACTGAACCAGCAGCCTGAAATAGATTGAGATGAATAGTTCGGTTTAAATTGAATTAAAAATTCAGTTTTCATTGCAAAACCTAGTAAGTTTACAATAAATAGATTAGATTGGTTCATACCAAATCATATTACATCAGACTAGATTGAACCATATTGAACCAGATTAGACTAAATTATATCAAATCAGATTACAGTAAATGATTTAAAACAAGATGATAATTTTAAATCAACATAGCATCCTTCCCATCCACAGCAACTTCTGCATGCTACTCACACACTCCACCAGCAACACGTTTATGATGATACTCTCAAGGTAACCTTCCTATGGTGTCTACTAAATTTAGAACATTTTTACTGATGTTGTCGGCTCATTGTTTTTGTACATAAGTATTAATTATTTTTACTCATACCTTATATATTCATACATTTTAAAATATTATTTTTACTCTTCAAATTAAAATTAGGAATATATTTTTTGAAAAATAATTTTTTTTCAAAACTTTTGTGACACTTCTCTTCTGGAACTATCGAATTACTGTTGCCATCGCATTCAAAATCATCGCGAGAATCTAATTTCTTCCAGAGCAATCTTGCCAGAGAATTTTATTAGCTCGTAAAGGAAAACAAATTGAATAGAAAACCCTTTAATTTAGTTTCAATCTTTTAAAAAAATTATTTCACAAAGTTGTTTTTTTCTTCTCCAACTTCACTGCTTTTATCAATGACAATTTTTCTAATGGCAATTAATCAATGGATAAATTTATTTTTGAAAATCCGTGTGAAAGCTCTTCTGTGTTCCACATTAGGCGTACGCATGAAGTACAGGTAGATTTTAAAGCACCCAAGCGATGTTGAGATACCTTATGAGCACGTGTTTAAGAGACTACTAAGTTTATTTTTTGAACTTCGACCAAATATAACATTTGTTTCAAAATCTGAACCTTTCAAAAATTAAGTATTACAAATTGTTGAGTGCACCTCTTTCACACCAACATAAACCAATAACCGTGGAAAATGACATTTATAATACCCAAAGCATGTCACAACTGAAATCTATTTAAACTTACAATTTATCAAAACCCCATCACAATCAATCACAACAACTAACCGCCATAGCCAAAAACTACAAATATTTAGCACAAACAATCAACACAACCAACGACGACTCATTGCGCTCCGTGAAATTAACCAAAGTCCGAAAAAACTTTTACTTTCGAGCCAAAACTCCCACAACCACCCTAACCCAGCCAGTCCTTTCCAAAACTACTCAAACTTTAAGCTAGCATGAAAACATCACAACAACTCAACAATAACACCCATCCTTACCGAACCTCTTCGAAACTTTCCAAATCAGCCCAAGCTTACGACTCAACTCACCCACTGGAACTCATCCAACTCACTCCAACCCATCCAACCCACCTAAATTACCCAACCTACCAACCTACCCCTTTATTTAATCTCTATTAAGCCCTTCAAATTTCTTTCCAAACAACCCAAGCCTTCTTTGAAATATTTCAAGCTTCCCTAAAACAAGTCATTGACTTTTCCAAACAGTTCAAACCATCCTCCTAACCCTTAAACCTTTTTTAAACCCTTCAACTTCTCCATACCACTCAAATTTGCCTCCAAACCACTCAAACACCCTTCTTAAAGAAATTTTTTTTTCAAACCTCTTCTTTAAATTCCTATTTCAAACACCTTTCCAAACCACTCAAAATCACTTGAACCTCTCCTTTGAAACCCTCTCGAATCCTCTCAAAGATGACGTATCCAGACTCGATGAACGTGAACGCCAGTGAGTTTGAACTGCGCGAGAGTTCTCGCTTCAACGGCATGATGATCAACCTCACCATGAGCACCGTGCACATTCCTGACAAGGTTTACGAAAAATGTGAGTGGAAGGATGGGCTGTTGGTGGGGAAAAAAGACCGAAAAATTGGAAAAAAATTAAATTAAAAAAAAAATAATAATATTTTGGTTAGTTCTTGGTGAAAGAAAAAAATGATGGAAAAACAGTGGGAATAAAGGACATAGGAAAATGAGATAGTGGGAAAAAGAAAAATGGAAAAGGAAAAATGGGGAAGGTGGAATGGTGGTGAAAAAAAGAAAAAAAAATTGAAGGAAAGAATGTAGAAGTAGAAATATCGTAAATGATGGAAGGAGAGGAACTTTTAAAGGTGAAATTTAAGTCTGAGGAGATAAACATAAACACTGAGTCGGCGTCAACAGTTGTTTGTTTAAGAAGCAAGGAAGTGTCAGCTGCATTTTTGAACGAATTTAAAATTTAAATTTTCGATATTTTGAACCAAAAAAATTTTTTTTTTCTATAACTATATTTTTTTGAAACTTGACGATTTTATGAAATCTTTTGTCATTTCTTGACAATTTTTCTGATAGACTTTCTAGTTTCGTCTTTTAGTTCGTAATTGGTTGAATTGAAATATATTTAAAGTATGTGAACTAATCAAAATTGCGATTTCCAAAATTCTCGACTTTTTCATTGAAATCTTTTAATGTGCACAATTTTTCATCTAACGTGTCCTCTGATATTTACTTCAATTAGAAGACAACTTCCTTTACGGTTTTTTTTCTTTTTTTTTGTTCCAAACCTTTTTGAAATCATAAGATATCATTTGAAATTGGGCATTTGGTGATCACTTGGTGAGGTTTGGCATTTCATTGGATAAGAATTGCTTTAAAAATTTCATTACATTCTCCATTTTTCACAAAAATTTAAAACTTTTGCTCACTGTTGGCTGATAACATGGCGTCTTTGAAATTATTTGATTATTTCGAACTAAAAAGTAATTTTCTTTCAAATACGTCAACAATTCTTTCCAATATCTTTTTCGTTTTCCAATTATTCGAAAATAACCAAACCCTCCGTCTCAATTCTACGACTCTTAAAGTTATTAACTGCGCCCTATTCGTTTGGCCTACAAAATCCTAGAGGATTTTCAAAATATCAGACAAAACATAATCTTTTCAACTTTTCAACCAATCTCTTCGTTACGGCCCAACTTTTTTTTGATACATTGTTCTTTTATTCCAGTCTCAATTACCTACGTTCACTTCTAATCATTATTCTAGGCATGATTCACTGCGCCCAACAGCTCCAGAGGTGCTGAACGGAGTGGCCTGGTCGACGGGACTCGACGCAGTGTTCAAAGGCAACATGCAAGCCGACTACGACTCCAAATGGCAGTTCTTCTGTAGTTCCACCGGCTTTTTGCGCATGTTTCCTGGTTTGTGGAGCATGGGGTGGTTGCCTTTGCACGTTATCAATTGACTTCTGCTTCGAACAACAGTCTGGCGTGGATTGAATGGGCTCGGAGGGAGGGTTTTCATGCTAAGTTAAATATACTGGCTGCTTTAAAGGTAGTCCCCTAAGTCAGGCGATTCGCAAATATCACATCGTTCAATCCCACTCTTTATGATGTTATTGGAGCTGAAGGTTGTTTGTTATGTTTATCTATACTATCGCTCGCTTCTTATTTGCTACGCTTAAAAAATTTGTTTGATATGATATTCGTTGAAAGGACAAATATGAAGGTTGAATGAAATTCGCCGAATTAGCACGCACCAATAAAATCTGATAAGATGCCTTCAAGTTTGCAAAAAGATATGAAGAAACAAAGACAATAATTTTTCATGACTTTTTAGCTCAAAACTTTTGCAAAAAAAAAGCGACGGTATATAATAAACTTGAATGCATGGTTTAGTTGGCTGGGGTTAATGGAAATATTAATATAACCCCTGTGCACACAATAATGCATCATGACGAGCATACATTGTTGTACGATTGACTTTTCTCATAAAATCCTTATTTTTTATGCCTAATACAACATGGAAAAAGTGGTATTGTAGCTTTTCTATTTTTCACATGCATGTCGTTTCGTCTTCTGTTGGCATGAATATTTTCCACGCCAAGTAATTTGAAGAGGACTAACACCAGAAATCAATCCAGTCCATTTAGGCTGCTTTTATGTCCACACCGTCTGGCACTTGTACAGCTCCTACATCCCTCTTGTCTCTTCTCCTTTGCATTCGTTTCTCTATGCACTTTTCTAAAATTTACGCAATACTAAAATTTTTATTTAATTTTTCTTTTGTACATAACCCTGCCTTTCCCTCATTACCACGCCTTGTAAATTTAACCCCTGATTTTCTCTTCTTTCCTACCTTTTCTCCCTATTTCTTTATCTCTCTCCATTTCTCTCCTCGCTTCCGCTTCACTCCTCATCTGCCCTTTTTTCATATTTACTTTTTTTGTATTTTTTCTTTTTCTCTTTCACTATTCTTCTGCCTTTTTTTTTACTTCTCTTCTTCTAGCTCTTTCACTTAATTTTACGTTTTTTTTTAATCAATTTCTATTTTAATAGTTTTCAATTTATAAATATTCTCTGTTTCATTTCTAAATTTCATCAGCATTTTTGAACCTTCCAATACATGGCGATGCACAGCTTTGAGGCATAAAATTGAAATCTACTTCAAGTTTCAAGAGCTCAAGTGAACAGCATTAGACTTAGAGCTATAGAAGTGCTTTGTTGAGAAAAAATAAATTTTATACAAAAGATTTTTTTGTGAGAACTATAGTCACTTCCATGAAGACTCTTTCCACAAATTCCCAGGGGCCACATGGCAAAAGACCCGCTCAAACCAAATCCACCCCAACGCTTACGACTGCAGAATGCAAAAGTGGTGAGTTGTTGCTCATATTTTAAAGTCATTTTGAAATTTAAATTTGCTAAAAAAGTGAAAAATATTTTTGTTGTGAAGATATTTTTTCACGAAAAAAGGTATGTAGTAATTCGGATAATTTTGCAGTAGATTCATCTCGTATTCGTAAAACGTGTGCACATGCAAAGAAGCTTTGGAAAATACAAAAAAAATGTCCAGCTTTAAAAAACAATCTATGAATACACACATACATAAATCCATACACACAAAAAAAATACAATAAAACTACGTATGCTATTATAGTAGCATTAACCCCAAAAAGATTCAAGGTTACAAACGCCCAAACGCGCGCACACACACACGAACACACACACGAACACACACACACACACGCACACACACACACACACACACACACACACACACACACACACACACACACACACACACACACACACACACACACACACACACACACACACACACACACACACACACACACACACACACACACACACACACACACACACACACACACACACACACACACACACACACACACACACACACACACACACACACACACACACACACACACACACAAAGGTACATCCAGGCAGCCACGTCACCAAAGGCAGTTGTGTTTCTGATAGATGTGGGAGACGGCATGAAGAAGAAGATGGACCTTGCGCAGAAAACCTTAAAGTTTTTCCTCGACTCTCTGGCAGATGAAGATCTTTTCAACGTTGTATATGTGAGTTCCTCAAGCCCTTAATGCCTCCCTCCATCATCTCACTCACTCCTTCCATACTCCTTTCGATTATCTTTCGATGGTTTCTTTTTATTGTGCCTTTCGGTTAATTTTTTGAAAGTTTCATATTTTTCCAACTTCCAAACCAAAATCTCAAGTTTTTTTCCCACTTTTCAATTATATTTTTTTGTTTTATTTGTCTTTTTGTCTTGAACACAAACTTATATTTTGTAGCTCAGCGAGGCAAAAAGCAGCAATATGCGATTGTGCAAAAGATCTTTGCTATTGATTGGCTATGCTGCAAAATCATTTTCAAAATAACTTTTGACAAGTTTCAGTTTGAATAAAATGTTTTCTTTTTTTTTCAAACCTTTTCAACAAAAAAATCATTTCTTCTTTTATTTTTGAAAATAAAATATCAGACTCAGCCAGTTTTCAACTTCTCGCTATTTCGGTGAAACAAAAGATATTTTTGAATTTTGAAATAAAAATGACTTTTTTTTCAAATCTCAAAAAAAAAATTCAAAAAGTATTTGCAGATTTTCAGTACTTTCGAGTTATATATCTCGGCACCATGGTAAAAAGTCGGTTGAAAGATAATCATAGAATAATTCGGTAACCATTATATGCTCAAAACTTATTTTGGTACAAAAACATTTTTTTCAAAATCGACATTATAAATGCAATGAGGTTGAAACAAAGGTAATTTTTTAAATTAAAATTGAAAAATCTTTCTCTTTCGGGAACGTCTTTACTCGTTTTCTGGAGACGCTATACAAATGTATTCATAAGATTATAAATTAAAAGGAGACTTAAACATTAAAAATAATGTTATTTCATTTTGTTTTATGCTTTCGCTGTTGCTGAATTATAGTGATGAATACAGCAACAGGTTTATGGACCAAACAATAAAAGAATAATAAAAAACAATAATAAAAATAAAACTCTATTCAAACACAGAGCATGGAATTACCAATAAAATCGAATGAGAAATATATCGAATAAATAATGAAATCGAACGAGGAATAAAAAGCGCATGAAATCCTTCCATACTCCACTCAGAGGCGCCTGCACGCTTCATCGCTGACATTGAAGATTCAATAATACTAACAACACCATTACTTTCTAATTAATAAATTAATTTAGTACTCATTAAATAAAACTTATTGTTATTTTTATATTGAATAGAAATTATGGCAGTAAAACTAATTTTTGTTAATACGTGATAAGCCGGCATTATTTTGTGGTTAGTAAACAATAAATATTATTTGTATGGTAATAAACAGATAGAGGTTGTAAAACTAAAAGTACTTGTTATTAATAATAAAAAAATCATCATTATTTTCATCGAAAATGGCAAATAAAACAAAGATAACAATGATATCTGAAGGCACAATCTGAATGGTTCGTGAATCTTTATAGCTGTCATACCATAACATGCAAGAGATTGTCCTTCGAACCATTACTCCGACGGTCAGATCTCGAAAGTAATGGATATTGATGATGAAAAAACCTAAATTAGAAAGAAAAATAAAATAAGTCTGGAAGGATGAAAGTGAAAACTGAAAAAAAACAAAGCCAGAAAAATTTTATAAAAGGATTTGAGATGATGATGAATGAGAAAAAAAATTTGTTTTCTAGTTTTTAATGGCGAATTTGAAAATGGAATGCCAGGAACAACAGTTATAGTTTTTATTTATATATATTTTTTTTTCACAAAAATCTAGTCATTTTCGCCATAAATTATTTCCGACATGTTTTAATAAAATGTTTCGTTTGGATATATCCTTTTTAATCATCTTAACTGCATTGTTTGAATTAACAATATAACATAATATAAATATTTATAACATTAGTACTGCTTGATTAACTTATACGTCACTTGACCCTTCTTCTTCCCCTCGATTTCAGTTCTCATCTTCAATCCATTATCCCGATGACTGCTTCAACGCGTCGCTTTTGTATGCAACGAACAACAACAAGAAGGTCAGGAAGGCGTACAAACTCACGTACACACATCAAACGTAAACACGCACAAACAATACGCACGAATACGTACACCCTTATAAAACAATTTTTGTAAACACATTTCACGTACACACATACGCGCATATACACATGTTACGTAAATACATTACACGTACAAGGAAGCATACACAACACACGTACAAAAATCATAAAAACAAGTGTAAATTTTTCCAACATAAATAAAACAACGCATAAAGCGGCGTTTGCGCAATTATGGTCTAATTCCACAACACCATTAACACCACCCCCCGCACAGAAAGTGCTCTCTTACTTGGATAAGTTCCAGTGGATCAAAAGCAAGTCTAATTACGGAACAGCTGTGACAGAAGCGATGTCCGTATTGAAGCAGGTTAAGTGCACGTTTCCATGCCAAATAGTGCCTATCGACCGCTTGGATACTATTGAAAAATCCATTAAATACTCGCGTGTCATTGATTTTTTTTTAGTTTTTAACTTTTAGATTTGTGAGTTTTTTCAATGATTTTGAAATTTTTTAAATCTTTTTTTCAATTTTTTCTCAAGTTTGAGTTTAAGTTTTTGTGTTTTTATCAAACTCGAAGCAAGTGACTTGAAAATATATCAAATTAACGTTGTTAAAAAATTAATTATTTCTTCTTTTTTTTAAATTCAAAGAAAAGTATTAATGGTCGAGCATTTTTGAAGCATCGTCAATAACATGAAAAAAATTAATAAAGTTAAAAATAACAAAAAAACAACAAAAACGTCTTCTCCATGAAAAAAACAGCTGAACAACAGCGAAGTGATATGCAATAAAGTGGTAGTTCTAATCGCCGCATCAGTAACAGAGGAGGTGGCTGATGTTGTGTCCAGCTATAACAGTGCTTCCTTTAATGTGAGTTGTTGTTCATGTTTGAAATTGTATGGTGGTTTGTATGGTGGTTTGTATGGTGGTTTGTATGGGGGTTTGTATGGTGGTTTGTATGGTGGTTTGTATGGTGGTTTGTATGGTGGTTTGTATGGTGATTTGTATGGTGGTTTGTATGGTGGTTTGTATGGTGGTTTGTATAGTGGTTTGTATAGTGGTTTGAATGGTGGTTTTTATGGTATTTTGTATAACAAGTTGTAAGGTGGGTTGTGTAGTGAATTGGTTAGTAAAGTGGTCGAAAAATATTTTGGTGGTGGATTGATAAAAAAATTAATGGCGAGAAACGTTTTTTATTCTGTAGCTTTAGCTCAAAATAACTGAAGATTGCTTAAAAAATAATTCATATAATTTTCAAAGTATATATTGAAAATATCAATATCTACATTTTCGTTGTTGTTTTTGTTGTTGTTGTTGTTTTTGTTGTTGTTGTTGTTGTTTTCGCCATGTGAGATAGATCGCCCTCATTTGAAGGTGCGTGTATTCATCTACCTAATGAAGAGACATAAAGGAAGCATGCAGACCGCCAAGAAAATTGCTTGTGCCCATAAAGGTGCCGGATTTATGGCCATTAATATCAATTTTTTGATTAATTTTCGAATATTTATTTCCAAAAAATCTCATTATTCTTACTCGAATCTTTGTTGTAGCTTTTAAGAGAATAAATTTATTCACGATTGATTGTTTTTCCACAAATCTAATTTGTGGCTGACAATGGTACCTTTTCTTTTTGTTTTTTTTTTTGGTTTTTCAAGGTGATTCATGCCTTTATGGAATGAAATAATTGAAAGAGAAAAAAGTATAAAAAAACAAAATAAGCTTTTCATCGTTTGAGAATTTCAACAACGGTTTCACGCTGGGGTAGCTGCAAAATCACCTTTCACTCATTTACATCGAAATCATAACTTTTGTACTAGAAGAGAGAATTGTCTTTGAAATTTTTAAAACTTTTCAACACTATTGGCAAAACGTATTGTTATTCCGCATATTATTTACTATCTCTTTTCACAGGCTACCACGCCTCGCTGGAAACCGATGAAGACATATTCGAACAGATCCTGGTGGGTTGTTTGTATGTGTGTGGACCCTTATGTATGCTGTGGAGTTTGTAGGAAACACAGAAAACAGTAGTTCGACTTTGCTTGAATTCAAAAAATGAACTATACAGAAAAAAACCTTTACGAAAACTATTTCATACTATTCGGTTCAAACAAATTATATTATATATTTTTTTAATAAAAACCATTTTACGTTTGGATTTGTCAAGAAAACGCACAAACGACATGTGCTTATGAAACGAACTGAAAATTAAAACCGGTACGCGTGACCCTGTTGAAGAAACTGAAAAACTTCCTTGGAATATTATAGCGATAAATAAAAACATAGAAATGTTATCGAAAATTAAAAAAATTGTTTTCATTATGTGTATAATTATGTAAATAAAAAAAGGAAATGGGTGGATGAAAATTTAAATAAACAAATAAACATATCGCAACAAAAAATGTTCGAAAGCACTGAAGAGCTGCCGCTCGTCTGCTTTTGAAGATTCCATGCACAATGACACCCATAATATTCGAAGTGCACCGAATCGATGGAAGTTTATTTTCGAGTTCAAACCGGCCAGAATCAAAATGACGCAATTTTGTTTGACTACAATCGCCAATTCGTTTTAATTTTTAACTTCATTGAATAATTGTTTGCAGAACTTTATCAACATTTTGAGCAAAACAAGCAAAAAAGTGGCTCTCCACTCGCATCACCAACACCACCACCGCAACCACAACAACTATGACCTCAACAAAAACTACCACAACGACGATCCATACAACAGCAACAGCAAATATGGCAGCAACTACTATGGAAACAATAACAAATATGACAATCAAAACTACGGCAACAACAACAACAACTACGACAACAACAACAACAACAATAATAACAATTATGGCACCTATCCAAAAGACAGATATAGCGAAAACTTCTATCCACCGAACTACAACCAGAATAATCAACAAAGACACACCAGCAATAATGATTACAAAGATGTCCACAGACATCCATCAAATAACCATCACACTTCCCACTACAACAGCAACAACTACCACCACAACAACCACCACCATCACCCCCCTTTCGTTTGGACTAATGCCTATGAAGACACCGCCGTAAGTGAACTTTTTGAATGTTCTCCAGTTCGTATCTTACCGTCTTTGAATTTTTTCCACTAGGTTGAATGCAACTTTTTATAAAGTTCAAACCCACAAAATGCTACTAAATTGTTGAAATGGTCTTTTAAAACAAAACCTATGTTACATTACCTCATAATGAAAACATCCTTCGAATCCCAGGGGCTAGATCTAGTGATGACTCTGGCGTGTCCAGTTTATTCGGCAGATGAGGTGAAAAATATGAATTGGATTATTTTTCAAATAAAAAGCCAAACCAAAAAGTACACCATACACCTTTCAACTTTTTCCACACGTAACTTCTTACATCTTGTAGGGAATAAGCACCGAAGATTTATGTTTCACAGCTTTAAAAAAATGTGTTTATGAAAAAAAACATTAGTTCGGATACTTTAAGGCCGCCCCATCAAATCCCCATTCATCATCCATCACTCTCAACTCCCTTCTTGTCTGCTTTTTAATCTATCAATCTACTCTTTCCAGAACCTCAATTCTTCATTATTTTTTCCGACTCGATAAATTTCCTAGTTGAATTTCTTCATGGCTTTTTCTATAATATGTTTTTTTTTCGTTTTATGTTGGATTCATCATATCACTTTTTTTATATGACTTTTTTGGCTATATGTGATTTTTAATGAGATTTTAAAGATATAATTCATTTTGTTTTACAAGTCTCTATTTTATCACGTTCGCTTGATCATTTTTTCATTTTCAAATTTTATCGAAAAATCAGTATTCAACGGTTTTCGATCGTAAAACATTTTAAGTTTACGATTTCAAAATTCAATTGAGTACAGCATTAAATTTTACTGCATACTCACAACCCGTAAAGTTTCTTGGAGTGGTTGGGATTGACACAGCCATCAATGAATTTGCCAAGCTATTAAATAAATTCCCGGTACTGACCTCTTCCCACCTTTCAGTTATTTCCAGTTGACGTCATTTAAAAAACCGCTTCTTAAACCATTGAAGTTTCTGTCAACTTTTAAGTTAAATAAATAAATTAATTTTTTTATAATTATTTCTTCAACATAAAACTAAAAAAAAACTTCATTGAATATAAAATGTGGCTTTTTTTCCCTTAAAACAGCTGGGAGGCGACTCAAAAGTCTTCATCATCAACAGCAAAGGACACACAGTTTACCACCCTGACTTTAAAACGAAGGTTAATAAATCATAATTATTTTTTCTACTTAAGCTTCCATTATTTCACCAAAAAATTCATTACTTTTATCTTTTATTCAAGTGAAAAATAATTTTTTTTTTAAATATATTTTCTTTTTCAACTCCCCAAACTACAACTATAAAAAAAACTTCATTCTACGGAGTTTAAAATAATAATGAAATGAAAAAAGAGTTTTAGTGCGAACCATAAATTTTGAATCCAAATTTTCCCCTATTTAAAATCTTTTTCACCTTAATTAAAGGTTTATTCCAGTCTTTTCAACCATGCGCAACACCTCCCAATGCTTTCAATTTTCTTACAACCACTTTTAACACTTATAACCTTCCATTATTTTATAAGTTACTTTTTAACACTAATTCCTGCTATTACTTCAACCTCAACCACTGTCCTCAACCTCCTTCACTCTTCCAACCTCCTTCACTTTTCCAACCTCCTCCACTCTTCCAACCTCCTCCACTCTTCCAACCTTTTTTACTGCTGTCAACCTCTACAGAGCAAGTACCGCTACGAATTCTCCTTCAACCCTTCAAGCAACCTCATCGCTATTGAGCACTTGGAGCATTCAAAGGCCATCAACGAGGTGCTTTCACAACTTTCAGAATAAAACAAACTTTTCAACTCGCCTATACAAAATATACATCCAAAATGAAAAACCATCATCATAGATCAAAGAGAAGATGATGAGAGGGGATGGAGGGAAGGTTGAAACGGACTCGATCCAGCTCTACGATAACTACGTATTTGCTTTTCATCCATCAAATTCGCTCCCTTGATGCTCATTATGCTCCTTACTTTGTTCCACGTTCGCAATGAAATCAAATTTCGTCGTCATTCTGCAGAAGAGGGTTTCCATGAAAAACATGGTCTACCACTTCCAAACCATCAACGACACGCCATTCAGGTGACTTTTATTATTTTAATTAATAAACTCATTCATAATTCATTTATACCTTTATTTGTAGTTTATTAATTTTTTTTTTAATTTTATAATTTCTTTAATTTTTTTGAATTTTTTTGAATTTTTTTGAAATTTTTTAAATTTTTTTGTAATTTTATTTTTTTTTGTAGTTTTCTCAATTTTAAAAAAAATATTATTTCCGATGTAACTCGTTGTTATATTCGTACTTCCATTTTGTTGTATTTTATCGGGTAAAAGCGTGAAATGTGGACGTGTGATGCCATTTAATATTTAATGATTCCATTTGCAGGCTCGGAATGGCTCTTCCTACGCTGTATGATCGAGCATGGCTCAGAGGGATAAAAGACCTGAAAGAATTTGGTGGGTCGTTTGTATGAGATTATAAGAATAAATATATAATTAAACCTGCTTAAATGAATCTAATCTAATTTAATCAAATAATTGATATAGCGTTGATTATATACCGTTCAAAAGCGCTAAACCTATGTTAATTAACCGTAGTAGGTTAAGTAGTTACATAAAATTTTATTTATTCAACGAAAAAGTTTTGAGTTTTTCTTTTATTTTGGAAAGTTGACTCATTTTCGAAAAATAATTTTCAAGACTTTTCCAGCTGGTCTACAGAGCAGTTTCTACTCTCGCACTGGTGAGGCAGAGTTCCTTTGAGGACGATCATTTGCGTTAAATTGTTCTCGAAGTCATTTCAACTCGTGAGGTCTTCCTTTATAGCTACACAAACATCTTTCATTCATCTTTCCTTCAATCTTTCCATACACTCATCCAAACATCTATCAACACATTCATCCGGACAGCTATCCACAGATTCATTTATTTATTTATTCACACACTAACCCTATTTAATCGAGGCATTTGTAAAGCGCCTTTTAGCACTTTGTTCAAAGACGCTTTCAGAGAAATGGTTTTACTCGCCAAGCCACTCAAGGAGGACCTTCGTTCTATACTTGAGTTGCCGTTTTCAAAATTCAAACTTGAGCTTACCTGCTTACGTTTTACAGCGGAACAAACTAACCATTATGCCACAAGCATTAAGATGTTAGAAAAACAACTGTTACAAAAAATCAATGTGTAAAATAAATAAAAAAATATTATAAAGTCAAATAAATAAACCTCAAAAATCTACAATTGGAAACTTTAAAAATACACTGATTCAAACATCCATCCACACACCCACCCAGGGACTATTGCAATGTGGACAAGGCCATAAAGACAGAGAGCAGATCAGAGACCCTCTTACGCAAGCTGCATGGCATTCAGAGACTCAAGGAATACTCCATGAATCAGGAGTTCAACAAATCATGTACGCCATTAACACAACTTTGTTGAAATAACTTTGTTTGTTCCATAGTTTATACTCAGGTTTTTTCACCATGTCATTCAAGACATACCTTGTCTTTTTCATTTGCACCATGCTCTCGATCATGTTTACACCACCACAATAATAGTTATAGAGGTTATTTCAAATGTATTCAAGTTCCGGCACAATACTATTACACCATTGAACCACCTCTCCACCATCACTATACTACATTTACACCACCACTCTTATTTCCTCACCATTCCTCCACCACCTCCACTACCACACTAATACATTACAGCTACAAGACCACTACGCCACAACTACATCAACACAACGCTACAATACCATTACCATGCACAAACACCATAATCCACCACCATCACACCACCACCACACCAGCATCACACCTCCACAACACCACCACACGAACCGTACACCACCACCACATCACCACACTACCATTACACTACCACCACACCACCATCACACCACCATCACACCACCATCACACCACCATCACACCACCATCACACCACCATCACACCACCCTACCACCATCACATCACCATCACACCATCATACCACCACACCACCATCACACCGTCACAAAACTATTACATTTTTACCACACCAACACCATATCACATCATCACTACATCACCAGGCAACGTGGAGTTGGTGAAGTACTTGTTGTTCGACGTGGAAGCCAGCAGGGGAGTTTCAAACAACTGGATGAAGGAGAACTGGAATCATAACCTTTCCAGAGTCAGGTGGTGCAAATGGCTTGGAAAGGGATAGGTTTACTGAAAAATAAAATTTTCACATCTTCATGGGGTTTTGAGTATTTTTTCCTCTTCCATGCAATGAGCTAGACTCTTATGAAGCTGATGTGACTTACTTAGAGCTCGATTGATAGCCGCAACTGTCTGAAACGGAGCTGAAATAATCCAAAATCGAGTCAAAAGACCGAAAGAGTTCAATTGCTTCCAACCGATCTGAAAAATCAAATTAAACTGAATTTTTTTTGGTGTTTTTCCACGTTGGTGTGTATAAACTTTCAAATGTTGCGCTCTGAAGGAGTGACGGGGCTGACCTGGTGTTCCTGGAAACCAAGAGCGGTTTGCTTCGCTACCACATCTTCAACCACTCCAACAACAAACTAGAGTGAGTGAACTGCTGAGATTTTTTTTCAGTATTTTTTTATAGTTTTTTAGAAAATATTTTTTCATTTTCAAAAGTTTAATCTTTTTTATTCGTTTGAATTTCAAAAATAGCTATTATTATTTTTGTCAATTTTTCAATAGTTTTGCTCATTTTTCGAAGTTTATAGTTTTTTTTTTATTTCCGAATTTTTATTTGTGGTCAGTTTTGTAAATTTTGACATGTTCAGAAATAAAAATGACGAACATTCGCGTAAAACATTTTAATTTTCTTGTGGCCTATAAATACTGTGGGTTTAATGCCGCTATAAAAAATACTCCTATTTATGTCCCCTGCTTGCTACGTCCTAGTTACCAGCAAGCGAGTTATGTGCTTGGAAGGATGAGAGTTGATGAAAGCCAAAGGCATGATAAATGGTTAAATGATGCCCATATGATTGGAAGATGCTTGTTGATGAAGTGTAAGATTTCTCGGTGCGATAAGTAATGTGACGTGGTCAAGCGTATGATTCATAGTACGAATGAAAAGGTATGAGTGGGAAATAAATGACAGGGTGTTTAAATAATTTTTCGATACACTTTAACATGATTGAGAGTGAATGGTTATTTTTGGAATTTAAATTTTTTTTATACTTATTTTTTCGTTCAGGTTGTATTCCTGATCTTATGGCATTTCCAATTGCAAACAAGATTAAAATCTCCCATAGAGACTATATGGAGCTCGTGGCTTCCAACATCCACTCGAACACTTACTCCAAAGCCGTGCTCAGCGGAGAAGAAATGATAACCTTCTCTCTGCCATTCACTCTAGGTCCATTTATTTGCGAGACAATACGCTGTAAAAAAACTAAAAATAGTTTTCATATTTAATTTTTTATAGAAAAATTCTATTTTCTGAATTGTAATCCAAAATTTAGTGAGTTGAGTTTTTAAAAATTCTTTTGAAACCAAAAAATAAAATTCTTGAAATGCAAAATGTTACAGACGCGAAAATGAAAAGCATGGCATCAGCATCATCTTCGTCGTCGTCTTCTTCTTCATCTTATCAATTGGCTTATCAACCTCCTTCTAAGCTGTACACGGCAAACCCTGAAGACATTCTCATAACAGGTTTGTGGGTCATTTCTTGATTTAGGAGGGGAGGGAGGGAATTTGATGAAGAAGCAATTGCGCCGAGGGCTTGGTACGTTGCTTGAATAGACACAATGCAGCTAATGATTGGCATGAAAGTACGTATCTTTGAGCTCAATGCTTTTTCCCACCAAGCAACATTCTGCAGACTTTCAATTATTCGCAAATATTTCTCCCGTTTGTCCTTTTTTGTCGATTAACTTTTGTTTTTTTTTTTGTTTTTTTTAAATTTTACAAGTAACTTTCGGTGTAAGAAGATAATTTTCTTTCGAATTCCACAATTATATACAGACCTTTCACCAATTAATCAATGCCTGACAGCCAGCCAACCAATTATCATCCACGAGAATGCGATGGAGGTGGTGGTGGGGGTTGTGAACGCAATGCTCCGATACTCTTGGTTCAAAGTGGGAACAAAAAACTTTTGTGTGAAAATAAATGTTATAACTTAACAATAAAACAGCTAAACTACAATATACTTTTGTTTCATTTTATTTCCGAATCGAATTCTTTTCTCAAAATACATTTTAAAATTATAAATTGAACAATTTTAAGTTTTATGTTAATTATTTCCCAGAAAATTCTGAATAATAGTATTCCATACTGCAACGATGATCAAATGAGGTGTTCGAAAATGTGTGAAGCTGAGGTTGGTGTCAAAACCTTCCGTGCAGTAGTGACCGTAAACTTTAACAACGGCAGTTCTATTAACAGTATCATTATAAGTGCTAGTATTGTTAGTTGCAACTGTATTTTACAGTATTATTGAATGGATCAGTTCCAGTTTTATTGACAGTTTGATACGTTACCTGAAGAAATATAAAGAATTTACTATTAAGACAGTTTCGGTAATCTAGGCTAATCTAATCAAAACATTTGTATGGTGCTAGTTACACACTGTTCAAAGAAAACATAATTCTTAAAATGTAAATAACGCTAGAATAACGAGAATGATAACTTGAGGAGGATAATGAAAGGATGTACCTTGCCCCCAGGAAGTGGAGTGTTACCTGCTGGACTTCAACGGATATGTCGTCTACAGCGAGAACCAAGCTGAGGCTGGTTTTAATTGGAAGTTATTGAGTTCATTTGCATGTTTATTTAATTTTATTCATTCAAAAAAAATGGAAAAAGTTTCAATTTTGCTCCTGCAATTTACAGCACGCAATGAATTAACAAAGTATTACGTGGAATTCCATTTGTTAATCCTTCTTTGAATTTAAAAGATACAATTTAAAGTAACCAAAAACCGAACGAAAAATAAATAAAAAAATAAAACGAACAAAAAGCAAATTTTCAATTTAGTTGCATTTAAAACTTGATCGAGATTCGAAACTTTTTTGCAGATTGGTCAGTTCTTCGGTGAGTTGGAGGGATGTGCCTCGTCGTTATGGAACGAGTTGGTGATCGACAACGACGCAGACGACCACGACGACAACCGCGAAAGAAGCTACAATCACAAGGGAGTTTTCCATAGGTGGGTGGAAGGATGAATGAGGTATTGAAAGGTATATGAAGAGGATCGTGGTGAAGTTAAAGATTCGGGAGTTTCAGAAAAGCCTGGTGGCTTGATTTGAAAGATGGGATGAGATGGGAGGTGAGGAAGAAGACCAAACGAGAGATGGGAGGATAATGGAAAAAGTATGTTGATGACGTGGTTGGTGTTTCCACAGAATTGAGATTACAGACCACCACGCGGTGTGTGAGATGATCCGAAAGTCATCGTCCAGATCCTCTCCTTTCAAGCACTTTGTGAGTGGTCCTTCATAATTCATCGTATTATTTCCCTTCTACTTTCAATAGGCCGTTGTAGGGTATTTTTTAAACAGCTGTTTGCCGTTTCATTTTTGAGTGTTTGGTGGCAGTGTGTAAATATGGATTTTCATTTGTTTGGTGAGATGAAAGGTTTGATATGTGTGTCTTGTTTCAAAGTGTGATTGGACAACCGTGCGTGAAAATTTATTATTTTTTCAATTTTTATTGTTATCCCGAATTTGGTGAATTGCCGTTCATCACAGCAATATGAATGCCATATAGTTCGGCTGTGATGATAAAAGGCAAATTAGTATGTTTATGGAGTTTGTACTAATGCGAGCATTACGAGGTGATTCTGTTTATTGCAGTTTTCCATTGCAAATGCTTTCAAATACCTCCTGTGGATGATCAACGAATTTTTTGTGTAAGCTTTGATGATCCCGTAAACAATAATCGAATGCTATTTCATCATTAGTTATCAATTATTTGTTCGGCGCTGCCACACTTTATGACATGGCGTAAATAATTCATTTCACAGGTGCATTCTCCAATTCGACTGCATTGAAGGATGCTTCTTCAGAAGTAAGCCATCTTTCATAATCAAGTTTTGATTAAAATGCTAAGTGCAGGAAAATTGGATTTTGTATTTCTCGAAAGATTTCATTAAATGCGTTCATCAAGTTTTATCATTCGTGCAATCCTTATCACAAATTAAAACCACTTTTTTGACGTCGATTTTAAAATAACTAGAATTGTGGATTTTTTTCAAAATAACTCAATCCATTCCAATTCCAGCACTAAATCAATATTCAATTGAAATATCTATTTTGATAAAAACCACCATTAATTCCAAAGAATCAAAACCCGAAAATACATCTGATACCATGGAAACCACGGACTTCCCTGATGACGTGGTGAGCATGGACGACAAGACAGACGATCCCTCTTCTGTCGATGACGATGAGGAAGCCACCGACCTTGAAAGTTATCGCTCCCTCATGTCTGACCTCGTCAAAATATCCTCCCCTGAGCAGGTTGGTGGTGGGCCTCGAGAATTTGTTTTGGAAATATTTATTATTATGTTTATTATTATTATTATTCTTATTATTATTATTTCATTATTCTCATTATTTATTTTTATTCTCGTTTCTTATATTTTATATTATTACTATTACTCTTACTACTACTACTACTACTACTACTACTACTACTACTACTACTACTACTACTACTACTACTACTACTACTACTACTAATACTACTACTACTAATAATAATAATAATAATTATTATTATTATTATTATTATTATTATTATTATTATTATTATTATTATTATTATTATTATTATTATTATTATTATTATTATTATTAATATTATTATTATTATTATTATTATACTACTACTACTACTACTACTACTACTACTACTACTACTACTACTACTACTACTACTACTACTACTACTACTACTACTTCTACTACTACTACTACTACTACTACTACTACTACTACTACTACTACTACTACTACTACTACTACTACTACTGCTCCTGCTGCTACTACTACTACTACTACTACTACTACTACTACTACTACTACTACTACTACTACTACTACTACTACTACTACTACTACTACTACTACTACTACTACTACTACTACTACTACTACTACTACTACTACTACTACTACTACTACTACTACTTCTACTACTACTACTACTACTTCTACTACTACAACTACTACTACTACTACTACTACTACTACTACTACTACTACTACTACTACTACTACTACTACTACTACTACTACTACTACTACTACTACTACTACTACTACTACTACTACTACTACTACTACTACTACTATTACTACTACCACTACTACTACTACTACTACTACTACTACTACTACTACTACTACTACTACTACTACTACTACCACTACTACTACTACTACTACTACTACTACTACTACTACTACTACTACTACTACTACTACTACTACTACTACTACTACTACTACTACTACTACTACTACTCCTAATCCTACTAATACTACTAATAGTTTTATTTTAACAGATTTAGCTGAGATTCAATGTTAGTAACGTGTTTTCTATCACCCCAAGTTTATTTTTTAACAAATTTTCATCACTAAAACGTATTTTTTGCCGTTTCAAATCTTATCCAAAACGAATTTTTTTTCAATTTTGGTTCTAAACTTTCCATGAAACCATTCGAAAAACAGGTAGAAAAGTGGAAAAAGAATTGCTTGCGACAGTCCAGTTACAACTCCGATGGAACTGTCTCTTGCCTCAAAAGCATCAAAAAGGCCTACGAACCAGGCATCTTAGGCTACCGACCCTGCGTGCAATCCTACGTCAGGTAAGTTATGTGGCTCTATGTTTCTGTAACGCACGCATTAGTGCTTAAAAAATAAATGAGCTTGAAATATAAAAGTTGTGAATAATGTTCTGCTGGTACGACCTGAATGCTTTGGTTAGTTCAATAAAACTTCATAAAAAGTCAATTTTTAAATTTTTGAATTGAACTGGGTTTGGTCGTTGACATTTTTGACTGCAAAGCGGACCCTTGATATCTAGACCACCGAGGTAATTCTCACATTAGATACCTGTTGGATTCCTCGAAGATACCCAGGCACGAACACGCTTCCCAAAACGACCTTTGTTCCAAGTAAGTGCGCTTGTGGTTTGTGATTTAAAAGGTGTATTCTATCGTTGGAAAGTTTAAGTCAACTGTCGAAAAAGGAGTTTTTCATTACTGGGAACTGATTGCCTTTTGTGGTTAAATTGTATTTTATCATGACAAATAAAAACAACAAAGACAATTTATAAAAACAAAGACAATTTATAACAACAAAGACAATTTTTAAATAACCAAGGCAAGCAACTGAGGCGTTAAGACAAGTCAAGTCTTGTAAGTTTGTGAGATTATAAGTTTGTTAAAATAAATATATATAGCTTTGGAAGAAGAAAATAGTGGTAAGAATAAACAATAATTAATGAAAATAACAACAATAAATGGACAAAAATAAAAAAAACTGTGAATAATAATAATAATACTTAATAAAAACAATAAGCAACAAAGTAAGGTTTCACACTTGGGTGAAATGCATTCAATTAAAAAATGGGAAGAAGAAACGGTAACGAAAGCAATCAATAGAGTTATAAAAATAATTAATTTATTGAAACAATTAGAATAAGTCGGACATTAATTAGAACAATTAACGGCGATTATTAAAACTTGAAAGATCTGATTGTTGATGATTGATATTGAAAATTCCCTGAGAGATTACATGATGAAATCTTTTTTTTTTCATTTGTGAAGTTGTCATTTAAAACTTATCTTTATACTTACTCATTTATGATTAATAATGTTGAAAGCCTCCTAAGGCGCTTTTGCCGTTTCCTTAAATTAATTCATTAGTTAGGTTTTTGTTTCATAATTTGATGAATAACTTTTTATTTTAAATTTCAGCAAAAAAATAATCCGAATTTGTTTTATATTTATTTATTTATATGTTTTAATTTATTTATTTATATGTTTTAATCGACTTAAATATTTATTTACACATATATCTTTTTTTATATTCATTACATTTTATTAGTAAATTATTAAAATTTGTTGCTGACGCTTACGAACAATTTTCCATGGCAGGTCGTACTCCATCAATCCTGTTCCAAGAACCAACCTGGTCTTTTTGACCATCGACTCTATGTGCCAGTGCACGAGCCACTCTCAACAGACCAGAATCAGAGCCACAGAACTCAACTATGGTTGGTAAAAGATGGTTTTTTGAAGATATGGTGGTTGTTTGAAGATATGGTGGTTGTTTGAGGAAATGGTGGTTGTTTGAAGAAATAGTGGTTGTTTTAGGAAATGGTGGTTGTTCAAAAAGAAGTGGTGCTTCCAAAGGAAAGGAGAAATATTAATGATGGTAACTCGTTGAATAAAACGGTTCTTGGTTCAAACATTTTATAGAATAACTTTGAAATAATTGAAATTTAAATTATTTGGAGAAACCTTAAAAAAACTATTCAGAAGACAAATAAAGTTTTTTATTTCAAACATAAAGTAATTTCAGCGACCAGCATAAAATCTGAAACTTCCACCCTCAGACACCACGAAGGGAGATGCCCAGCATGAAGACTGTGACAAGTTCAACGTGCATGAACCTCTCGCCAAGCACGGCCAATCCTCCTGCCACCAACACATCGAAGAGGTGGCTGGGTGTAGTATTACCTTGTCTTAGTGGGTTGTAAGTCGTTTGGGCTGTGGGATTACCTTCTATAAAGTGGTTTGTCAGTAGAGGGTTGAGTGTCATATTTTTTTCAAGTTTCATGGATCTCTTTAACGTAGAATAAAGTTTGAAGAAAGGCGAGTTGTATGTTATTTCAAAGTTAAGATTCAACATTTCCAGCGTGTGTCTGGACTTGATCTAATAAGGACTATAAAAAAACTCATCAAAACTAATTTTTAATGATAATTCTCTTTGAACCACCTTGTGAAGTAAGTATATATGAAATGTTGTATGCGGATTATTCCTTCGATTTAAGTTACAATAACAAATTTGACAGCCACCTGAAGAATACTACTGTGGAGGGAGCGTGGGAAGATGGGGTGGGGCAGGAGGAATGATGATGATCATACTTCTCTTGTTGCTTCAATCCACCATAAATTATTATTTCAGCCATCATCTTTCTCATCTTCCCCATCACCATGATCATCATCATAACCTCCATCCTCATCAACCACTTCACCAACACCAACATCATCATTATCATCATCATCATCGTCATCATCGTCATCATCATCATCATCACCACCACCGCTTTCACCAACATCGTCTTCATCTTTCTCCGTATTGTAATGTATAATCCAGACCCAACCGTGAGTCTTGCACTACCTCTTTGGCAAGCTTATTTTAATATCCAAGAACTAAAAATTGCTCATTATTGTGGTTACCCTACCCTAGTGAACGTTCATTAAATTATTTTGTATAACTTAACGTTTAACGCTACCTTCCGAAGGAAACATCATTCCTGTGCATGTCTTCTTCGAACATTCTGGCCACAGTGATTTGACTTTAATGTGTATGGTGAACTCTACGAATCCATTGTGGAGAAAATTATAATTTAATAGGAAATAACTTGACTTCTAAAAGTACTTTATTTGCAAGCATCAAACCGAAAGGGCGTCATTGTTTCATACAATGACGAATCATTAAAAAAACCTTTCAACGTGGGTTAAAAGCAGTGTCTACGTAGGCAAAAAAAAAGAGAAAAGCATGTATTTATGGAACATTCTTCTAATTTTTCTAGAAACTTATATTCTACATATGCGCTTTGGTTATTTTACTACTGTGTTTGTTGTAATTTTGTGTGAAAAAGAATTTTATTCATTATACGAATCAATTTTATGTTGGTTTTATTACACCTATCTGATCATCTGTTTGATTGAATTCAGCAGCTCCATGTCACCACGTTGATGGTGAGGCGGGCTAAAGCGAATTGTGGACTTGCGAAGCAGCATCTTGAGTTTCAGTCATGATATTATTTTTATTTCATCGAAAAAACCTCAAAGTTTTCTATAAAATTAGATTTAAAACTTCGCAACCTTAGCATAATGCGCTTATGACGAATTTTATCCAGGTTGATGGGTTCAAAATATGCTAAAAATAACTCTGGAAAATTATTTAAAAATTATGAAATATTTTACTGGTCATTGGAATAGTTTTTAATAGGTAATAGTGATCAACCACCAAATTAACTGTCGCAATCAAGACCTTTCGACAAAACACAAATTATAGTTTTGTAAGAATTAATCGACAGTAGTTTTTGCCAATTCTTTTGGTAACTTTTGCACTCTATAGTTACTATACTTAGCTCAAAAGCAGCAATTTTTGAGGTTTTACAAGACAGTTTTAGTTGTTGTTGAGGACTTAACCAGCCGTTCTTTTGATAATTAAAAATGCATTAATTTCACCATCCTAACTTTTCCTCTAAATTAAGTAAACAGTATAACCTTCTAAACATCAAGCATCGAAGCCTGCTCGAAAAGATTTATTTTTTTTTAATTTAGGTTTTCTAAGTCGATATAATAACACATTCTTCTGTGTTATAACTTCTGTGCTCTGTATCAATATTACACTAAGCATATCTTTTTCATTATAGTTTACTTAGTGCTTGGTGGGCTCCGGCTTTCATATCTACCTCGATACATTTAAAGGTCACGAAAACATCCTTTGGTAAAAGATCGTTCTAAACTTCAGTTACCTTTGTTGATTTTATGATACTTAAAAATAGAGATACAATAAAATCCCTATTAATCTGAAAAGTAATAAAAAATAACGTAAGTTAAATCAGTGGTTTAACAATTACCACATGTTAATGATCTAAACCAATCTAATCTGATCTAATCTATTCCTGTACAGCGCCAACCACCTTATAACGCACTAGAGAACACTGCATGCTAGGCGCATCGAGCTAGACTATGCTTCACAATAGAAATGCATTGTAACTTTGTTATAAATTTATTTATTCATCCGTTTATCATTATTCGAACTATATAAAATTTCAATGAAAACGAACATTGATAACAAAAAAGGATTATTTTCATCATTTGAACGGTTTTTGGCTTTGATATATTCTGTTTTTTCTTCTTTTTAACGACTGTTCAGTTCGAAAAAATTGAAAATGACTAATGATGTATGGTGCAGAGGGTCAAAGGAGACTCGAGTTGTTGAACTGCTCATTTGAATTGGTTTGACTGATAGAATTTATTGTTTCTTTATAGCCTTTATCTAGAAAACAATTGCTTTCGATCATCAAAATCTCCGCTTTAGCAATTTTTTGTCATTTAAATGTATTTAAAAGTTTTTTTCTTGCACTTTATGTCAGTTACTCAGTCAAAAGAATAAACCGTTTTAGGTAAAGAAAATCAAAGTTTAAGATTTTCAAATTTTAAATTAACTAAAGAAACATTAATTTTAATCAAAGATTGATTTTTTAAAATTTTTTATATGACAACTTATCACGTGTATAATTATAATTAATTATTGCATTTATATTGATGTGTGTGCGTGTGTTTTATATTGACGAAGCACTAGCAATTTAGACCGAGGATCTTTCCAGCAAATTAATATTCATTCGTAAAAGTCTATTTAGAAATTATTTTTTGAAAATGATTTTATTATATTTTTAAATATACACTTTTTCGTTACTCCTAATCTTGTTTTTTGGTCTAGTTTTAGTGAAATCTTTTAAGTTTTTAAAGTCATGAAACATCCTATTTTACGTTTTTCATTTCAACTCTTTTAACTTTTTCACTTCGTATTCCATCATTTTCCCTTGTGTATCTTCCATGACCCTGGAGGTAATAAAGCTTTGATTAAAAAGCATACCAATGATTTTTTCATAAATTTATTAGCGCTTTATAATACAATCCATCATTTCGCATTGGCATTGTGCTTAAATTTTATTTTCTCTCTCTTCCGAAATTTTTACTTATGTAACTTATAACACACACATTGTCATTCTATTTTTTCTTGAAACTTTTTAAATATTCCTACAAACTCCTTTTTGTTTAGCGACTTGAAAGTAGAAGATAGTAGAAGATGGTTTATAATTACAAATTGTGTTACTGTGTCAAACATTGCTTTGAGCCACTTATGATTTGTATTTTATTTTTACATTTTCCGATGCTTTACTCTTCCACGTATCAATGTACACATTATTTTTATTAGCTAACTAAATAAAAAATTTATCTTGCGTTTGCATAACTATATTCTACAATAAATGTTAGGATTATAAAAGTTACATGAACTTGATACTAAGCTTTCAAGAAAGTCAACAGGGTTTTTCAGCTAACAATCTAATGGAATAATCCTTATTTAATCTCATCAAATCAAAACATCTGTTTAGCGCAAAACTAATATGGTTTACAAACAGTTAAACGTTAAACTGTTGGAGAATTTAACAATAGGACACAGCTCAAGTATTGGTCTTGAACCATTCTTACAGAACTCTCCTTCTCCCTATCTACATTTGTTATTCATCTACTTTGTTTTTGTCCCATTTTTGTTTAAATAGTTCGTAGCAGAGCGCTCTCAAACACAGCACTATACAAATTTATTGATTAGATTAGTTAGGTGGTGTTATGTCAGCGGAAGAACAGGAAAAAAATTTGATATCAGGGCAGCAAATTAAAATACACAAAGTCAACATTATTAAAGCTAAGAGATATATAAACCAGTCATTTATCTTATTTTCATTTCATTCATTACTTTAAAAAACTTTTAATCAAGAACGACTTAAATCATGGTTAAAAGTATTCAAAAAAACTTTCAAAAATGTTTTTATTTATAAAAAATTGAAACACTACATATTTCTGGCTCCAACCATGATAAATGGAAAATGAGAAAGATCGTTGAAACAGTTCAAATTTATGATCTTCAATTCATTGGTTACCAAACAACTGAATGTGTCACTATAAGCCCTTTGGAAGATACACCTTACAACCTTCAGCACCACAATGACACGGCTTTCCACTGAGTTCTTTGGAAGGACTCCCAGCCGTCCTTTTGGCTCTGAGTACCTGTTGGTTACCACCTTCAAAAGTCTCACTCGAACCTCCGCCATTTCCACCACCATCAAGCATGTGGACTTCATCTTGCTCCCCTCCAGTCTTCTCCTTGAGGCAGCCCGAGTAGTTGTAGGACAACTCCTCACCAGCCTGTATGTCCCTCAGTGCAAATAAACAAGCCCTGTGAAAATAAATAATTTTATTTATTTCGACTAAAACTACTTTTTTTATAAGATTTAAGACAATAGAGCTGAGATTAATTAATATTTTCAATAATTTGAAGATAAGATACAATACAATACTATACAAATACGAATATTATTATAGTGGCGTCAATCCCGTAGAGTTTCAAAGCCACTCAAAAAGTAAATTAAAAAATTTTAACTGATATTTTGTTTGTTCATCAATTGATTGACTCTTAGTAAACCTCACCCACTTCCATGACAACCATTATACACATCTCCATGACAACCCCTTTACACATCTCCATGACAACCCCTTTACACATCTCCATGACAACCACCTCACCTGGGAACCACGCTGGTGGCCCTGATAAGAGTCATGAACATGTTGGGATCACACGAGTGGTTGATTAGTCTGGCCACACCACCTGCTCTGCTGGCATCTATGCTTGTCTGTAGCACTTTATACCTATCTTTGTGTTCCTCCCCATGCTTGGCTGTGTTGCTGTTGTGCATTATGTTGCTTTTTTCGGTGTGTTCATCTTTTATGTTGATTGGACTTGATGTAAGTTGTGAGTCAGTGCTGCTGTTGTTGGTGATGTGAATAGAATCATTTAGGGATTTGAACGTGTTGCTTGGAGAAAAATATTCCGATAAGGTTAGAATATAGTTGTGGTTTGGTGAAGGCCTGATGGCCTCAACATTAAATTCACTTTTCAATTTATTTATCTTTTCATCTACACTTTCTTGATTTGCATCAACGTTCAGAAATCTTGAAAAAACCTCTCCAGTATATTCACAAACGAAAGTGTTAACAGGAATGGTTTCAACTGCAATAACTCCCAGTCCTTTAGAGGCTGTTTTTACCACTCTCAATCTCCGACTCACACCCCAGTGAACCACTCGATTTGTGCATTCATCTTCGGAGCACTTACACAAGTGTGAACATTCCCGCTGGAATATAGTTCTCGAACTGTAAGGATTTGTGGAGATGAGATGCCCATCAGGGTCATATATGGGACCCTTAGAGTGAGAAAGGCAAGAACAAGTGTTTGTATTGCATGTTTTAGGTTTTACTGTGTGTGAAAAGTTTGTAAAACTGCAGAACTTTGCATTTGCGTTGATTTCATTGCTTTTCTCCACTTGCTCCACACCACAGCAACATCCATCTAATATCCAGCTATTAACATCTTCTTCATCATTTTCTTTGCCTTTGTTTTCCTTTCTACTATAATTGAAACTTTTTTCCACAACTCCTTCTTTAGTCACATTTTCCGGAATGTACTGGAAAATTTATATGGTTTTATTTTATTACTGGTTCAAAACTTTTTAAGTTTTTTATTTTCAATTATTTTTCAGTCCAGTATGCTGCATGCAATTTTTTCCTAAACTGAATTTTTACTTCAAAAAGAAGAGATGGATGTCCAAAAGCACTGGCATCAATGATGGGTGGACAAGGTTCGAGGCAAGTGAGGTCTTTGCCACTTGAGTCACTATTTAAATGCATAGTTTTTTTTAATTAAAACATGTAGAAATTTTTCTCCGTGAAAACTAATAAAATCGTAGTTGAAGGTTGGTATCCAAAACCTGTCCAGAATTTACAAACTATAATCTCGAATGAATATCCCGTGAAAAACCAAATGTGAATTCAAAATGTATATAAATTATTATTTTACATTTTTTCTAATAAATTTTTTTCAATTATTGATATTAAGAAAACAAAAATTGTTTTGTTGGATCAAGTTTTAATATCCAAAAGAATACGAAATAGTTTCTATTGAAGTGTTTTATTAAAATAATCGCTAGGTGTTAACAACCTTTGGTATTCGTATGATGAAATTTTAAAAAATCCGTTAAAAATTATAAAAAAAATATTTGAATAAATAAGTAAAAAATAAATAAAAACTATACAAAAATCAATTTTTTTAAATTATAATCTCTTAATTTAATGTTTAAATTGTTTTTTGTACTATTTAAATATCTATATATACAACATAATTTAACAATATTTATTCACATTTTGTTTTGCTTATTTATTTTTAAACTTATCTTCAAGATATTAAAATCAAAAGTCGAATGAATTCTGGGGGCTATTGTTATTACGGAAAACTTTTCACCGCAACTGCATTCATTATTGCTAGCTTCAAACACTTACAGATGAAACAAATAATATTTTGACTTCGATTCGTGACTTCTAGGTATTTACGTCGACCAAAATTTAAATTTTCTCAGCAATATTCACATCTATAATTAAATAAATTTAATTCCCAACATTTAAAAAAAACTTAAAACTTATTTTCAATAAATATTTCCAGATAATTAATCATTAATTTGTTTCAATAATACTAATACAACCTTTTACTTTCGAACTTTGTACTATAATTGTAAAAAAGAATTCCCAAGGTATTATTGAGCCTTTTTGAAGAGTATAAAAATTCCACTGCGCCTATGAAGCATTACAGAATTTCAGACGCCAACTTGATTTAAGCCTGAAGCATTAAAAAATCTATATACGTGTGCATATATGAATTTAGACAGCTATATTTATATACATAATTGACAGATTGAATTAAAAAATTAAAGGTGTCTTAAAAGCTGGTGTTGCCGAAATGGTTAAGTATACTGTGTGAAAACACTTCAAAAGTATGAAAAAACCGAAATATCATGAAAAAAATTTTGAAGAGATTATAATGAATTATACGAATTTAGAGTCGATGCTGTTTTAATTAAAAATCTAATTGTTTTACTTCTCGTTTGATGCAAAAACATAAAAATATAAATAGTTTGAAATCTTACAAATCAAGTCTCATTTGAAATTTCATTAACTAATTAAAAGTAACTGGTTCAGACGCGCTGGAAACTTTCCTTTAAAGCACATTAGCAGTGGGTTCACACCAAAAATATTCAGAATAAACTTAAAAGGCATAAGAGGAAACGTTAATTGTAGCTCCATTATGATTTTTTGAAAATGAATGAAGTACAAAACTTAGTTGAAAAAAAAAACATTGAAAAAAACTTGTAATAATAAAACTCACTTTTTATTTATTGAAAACACCATCATATATCTTTTTTTTATATTCCATAATCGGCGTATGGATTAAATGTGTGATTTAATGAATGAATTAATTCTATTTAAGACGAATAAGAGGGAAAATATGTTATTACGTATTCAAGACGCCATAATCAGTTCAACATGGAAGTCAAGGAAACACTCTGCAGCCATCGAGACAATTGATTGGCTGAATTAAAAGGAGGCGGAGTCGAGGTTTGATTGACAGCAAATGAAGCACACCCCTTTTAATCCACTTCGATTCATTTGTTGATTTATGCTGATAGATTTTAATGGTTGAGTGATATAAGGTAAACAAGACAATCAGATCATATGCTACCATTTGGCGATTTAAAAGTTAACTTAAACTTTCATACTCTTGCGAGTAAGCTAGCCTTATAAGCGCTTCTATACCGCACCATCATCTATATCTTCGTATATGTCCGCATATCTCTCAGTCTTTGTTAAATTGCCGTTAATAACCTGCTAGAAGTAACTTATAACTACTGGTACATCGAAAAAATAGTTTACGACAAGCTGCATGAAAAAGGTTATTAGTAATAGTAGCAATTTTATTGATTCGACAGAATTTTGATTAACAATCAATAAATAAAGAACGTTACATTGCAGACTTTTTGAAGTTCTGAAACTTCCAAGTTGTATTGAAAAATAACTTTTAATGCGAGTTTTTAACTTTTGAGTTGGTTCACTAGAACGTTCCACCTTATGGCAATGCACTTGAGAAGCTGAATCGCTATTCCACCACCACGAAAGCTTTTTTTCCAGTTACAAGACTTGAAGGAGTCTTCAAAACTGCACCTCAACTTGGTTTTCCCAGCATAAATTACATTGGAAACATTCTTCATAAAAATAAAGACTTACAGTTCCTACAACTACCTCGACAACTAGAATCAATACTACAACTAGTACAACAACGGCAACAACATCAAGACCAAACGGCTAACTACAAAAAACCCACAACGACAACAACAACATTCAAATCAAAAACAACGCCAAGACCAACTAAAACTGATACAATAACAAGGCAACAGAAACAACAAAAACACCAACAAAAACTGATACAACAACAAGGCATAGCGACAACAAAAACGACAAAAACACCAACAAAAACTGATACAACAACAGGGTATAACGACAACAGAAACAACAGAAACACCAACACCACACCAAGCTGGCTCTTCCGTGGCCGTTGTGGTGTTTGGGGGCCTTAAGGATGCAAGGTCCTCAGGTGCATCCAACCCACCCGTCTCTCCTCACTCCGCAACAACAACAACAACATTTCCAGCAACAACAACAACAACAACAAATTTTTCCCAAAAATTTTAACCACAATGACGTAAAAAAGTTTGTCGATGAAGACGCAAAAAAACAACCACAGTCAAAACAACAACAACAACAACAACAACAACATCAACGCGTTGTACTCACTCCCAAAGACGAAGAAGACGACAACAAGAGTCTAACGAACGTGAGTGAAGTTGCCATCAGCCATTTGTTTTTCGAGAAGGGGAAAAAGTTTTAAAGCACATTCCTACATGAGACCACTCTCAACACAAACAAACGCATACAAACCAACAAACAACACATAATAACCAACAAACACAAGCATACTAACCCACAAACACACACACACACACACACACACACACACACACACACACACACACACACACACACACACACACACACACACACACACACACACACACACACACACACACACACACACACACACACACACACACAAACACACACACACACACACACACACACACACACACACACACAAACACACACACACACAGACACACAAACACTTAGGGAAAAGAGCAAACTTGATTAATATGTTTATTTTCTGTTTGATAACTACAACTAAATAGATTGTAATTTATTAAAAACTGCCAAGAATTATTATAAAGTTGTCAGAAATTCTGTCTACCAGGTGAAGAATGCTGGCGATAAGTTGTAAATTAGCGCTGTTGTGTTTGTTGCCTCAGATGTGAAATCTTTGATTATAGAGTCGTTAATTATGCGCAAGATTTATTCTTTTTTGCCGTTTGAAATATGAAAAAAAATCTTTTTTCGAATGATTTATTATTATTTATACATGTTTATTAGTCTATTTTTATTACATCGGTGAAAATAGAAATAATTTCTCAAAAATAGTTTTGATTTATTTTGCAAAATGGGATAATTTACCTAAAAAACACCCAATCAATACCATCCTGTGCAACCAACCACATCCATCCATTTCCACAGCGAACCAATCACAAGTCACACAGCGATGACGACACGGATGCAGAAGACAGCGAAGGACAGAAAAACAAAGACAATAAACTAAATAACGAATATATGGTTAATAAAAGCAATAACAACAACAATGAAACCACCAGCAACATGGAAAGCAGTATAGGCATCAACGCCAAAGTTAACAAAACAAACACAACGGCGTCGAAGGCAGATAATAAGCAGCAGAGGAAGAGGAGTGCGGAAGTTGAAGAAGAAAACTTCGAGTTCCGGTCTGATGAGGAGGTGGACGTGAGTTCGTTGGAGGAGGAGGAAGACAGGCTTGACACATGCATCAGGAGTTCCAGTGATAATGATGACGACCCCTCCAAGCTTAACGGTGACCTGGTGGAGTCGGATGTTGTGGGTGACGTTGACAACAAGAATGTCATGAAACACCACAAGCCGAACAAGCGCAAGAGGAGCATTGGTGGCCAGATGAAAGTTCCAGTTGAGTGTGAAGAAAAGAAGGAAGGAGAAGAGGGAGAAAAGAAGGAAATGAAAAAGATGAAAGAGGACGCTGAGGGGGATGATGATGTGGGAGATGAAGACAGGGAGTTGTCTGGAGAGATCAGAATGCAGAAGCCGCTGGGACTTCTGGCTCAGCACGGACTCACCTCGGGAAGCAAGAACCATCTCAACAACCCTTTCTTTCACCAGCAACAGCTACACTTGCAACAGCAACAACAATTTCAGCAACACATGCAACAGCAGCAGCAACACCGACAACAGTTGTTAATGCAGCAACAACAGCAACAAAAATACAGCTCTTTCTTCAACAGCGGAAACAGAAAACACAAACTTTTTGGACCTGAAGTGAACAGCGAACAGTTTCCTTTGTTGCCGGTGAAAAGCGAAAACACCAAAGAACAAAACGGGGCTATTTACCCTGAGTGGACGGCCTATGACGAAAACAACAAAATCAGCAACAACAACAATAACAACACCAACAGTAACAACAACAAGAACAACAAAAACCCCGACGACGAAGGGGACAATGGCAACGAGTTGTCTGAGGTTGAAGACTCCAACGGCCTGGTGGACCTGAGTCGTCAGATCCTGCTGAGTGACCAGAGGTTCATGCCCTCGCCACCACCCCATAACTTCTCTATCCCTCCCTCCTCTTCACCCACCAGCAAGTCGGAAACCTCCGGTCATCACTGGACGTTTGAGGAACAGTTCAAGCAGGTTGGTGTTGTTTGTTGGTGGCTGATAGTGGGTGATTCTGAAAACTGGTGGTGTTTTTTGTGGTATTTTGTTTGGTTGTTGGTTGGTTGTTTTGGTTGTGTTGTGTCGTTTGTTGGTGAATGATAGAGGTTGGGTTGTTACGTTGTTTGGTGGTTGAGTTTTTTTGCTGGTTCATGGTGTCTTGTTGGTCATTGTTGCTGCTGGTGGCGGTTGAGGCTGGTATGAACAGTAAGTGTTGTAATGTAGTCTTGCTCTTTGCATGCTTACGTTGCTTCGTGTGTTGTCGATGTTTTCGAGGAGCGAAAATTCCTAATGCTTTGTTGCTAGATAAAACACGTGATTTCGTCCATATAAGCCATGAAACAGGGTATAGATTTACTTCTTAGCTGACTTACAAAAATCACAACTTCACAAAGCTACGATTGCTATTTTTAAAGCAAATTTTTTCTTTTTCGTACCTAAGACGGAAAAAATGTTGAAAAAATAAAAATGGTAAGACAAAAATAAGAAGATAAAACAAAATAAAATAACGCAAAAAGAAGTAATAAAAAACAAAAAGAAATAGTGGAAATTGTATTTTGATGGTGTTGGCCTAAAAAGGCTTCAAAACCACAAGATAAAAACTACCACGAAAGCTGCAGTGATACACAAGCACCACTGTAGTAAAAGGACACCGTGGTTGTTGCGGGGCGTTTGAGGAATCACGAATGTCTGTTTGTTTTGACGCCCGCGTGGTGTTCGATGTCCGTGTGTGTGTTTGTTTGCTTTGAGGGGGTTAATAAATATCGTGCTATTGTTGTTGTTGTTGTAAAGGAAAATGCTGTGATTTTAGAGTTTTTGGCTTTTGTTCGAGCAGTTTTTATCTTGTTGTGGTCATTTACTGAAGACAAATACACTAAATGAAGTTCGCAAGATATATGAAAATGAAAGAAAAAGTTACAACTTTGAGTAAGAGCAAACATGTTATCAAGGTGAGTGGAAGAATGCAGTAGCAGATGATGGAAAGGTGCATGTTGGGAGGTTGTCCTCTTTATTGACAGGCTGAAAAGCATAAAAGGTTTGTTAGAAAGTTGAAGTTTGAATTTGGCAAAACAAGTCGGCATTTCAAAACTAGAGGTTGCTTCGTGCATTCAAAAAGCTTTTAAGAATGAGGAAACATTCTGACGTTAATGATAATATTATCAAAAGCTTCAGGTCGTGTCTGCAAAGCACGAGACTGATGGGTCGATGGACGGAAGAGTGGATGAGTGCAGTGATTGATGAATGGAATAATAAGTGGGAGTTGTAACAGATGGATGGAGGAAAACTGATTAAATGAATGAGATGATGGATGGAAAGTTCGGATGGATGAAGTGCTAGGAAGGGTGATGGATGGGTGACTTGTGTTGTTACAATTGTTAATGCACCGGTGCGATCGAATGACTTGCAGCGGTGTTCAGGTTTCCGAGGAAGGAATGCAGAAGTGCAAAGAGCCGAGGTTCACCTGCATTAGTGTCGATGACGCCGAGATGAGCGAAAGAGCATTTCCAATGAAATGGTGTCAAAAGCTACACCATATCCCTCCAACGCGCTATTAACTCCCGGTCAATTATCATACATAAACCTTTTTTTAAAAAAATTATTTTCAAAGCTTTTCTGTTATTTTATTAAGATCAGGATATAGCTCTTGTTATCATCAGCACAATCAAATTTATATGCGGACCGAAATAGAAAAAGACGTAGGAAATACACTTGAAT
>OX387246.1:6918982-6923982 GCA_947562095.1 Branchellion lobata
CCTCATACAGTTATTAACTAGATACAAATAAAATTCAATGGAACCTAGTCATGATAAGAGTTAAAAAGTAATTTTATAATTTTGAAAAAACCCTTAAATCACTAATTAATACTTTCGCAAATCCTTAAACATGTATTATTTAAAAAATCAAAAGATTATATAAAAAAAGCATTGTACCTACTTACTTATTTACTTACCTACTTATTTTTCTTTCACAAGCTGTGATTAACCCAAATTTAATTTGCAATAAACAGTTTACTTTGTGTGTGTGTCTGTGTGTGTGACAGTCATTAAAAGTGTGACCTTGCTGGTTTGATGAGTATCGAAGCAATCAAGACGTTAATGCCGCCTTATAACCTACAGAAGAGTTCATTCGGTGTGCTCGGTATGTGTGATTATCCGTTCTATTGAATTGTTTCCTTGATGATCTATGCAATCTCGAATAAGAATTGAAAACACAAACAACAAATCCTTTCGCGACGTAAGCTTCTTTGTTAGTGTGGCAATTCTTTTATGTATAAAAGGTATGAGTTTGGCTTCGCAAGGCACGAATATGGCAGAACATTCCACAAACATTGAATTATAACCCCGTAATGGAAAAAGACATTAATAATGCCGTATTATGAAGGCAAGGAGTTGTGTCTGATGAGTGGGTGTTTCGATGGAGGCATTTATGCCTTGCATCGCCTTGAACTACCACGCACCAAACCTAACACCTATTTTAATTCCTCAACAATCATTACCACAAGGTGATCGCAATCACTCGTGCCTCCATCCACTCTTCTTTTCATTACTTGCGCAATGTTTGCCCATAATTGATAGCTTCACATTAAGCCGATTAAGAGAGAAATCTCTAGAAAGAAGAACTAACTAAGTCGACACGGCTATGTGGTATGTTTGCTTAGTGCTCGAATGCTCTTTAACTTTTTCACGCCCTCGTTCAATTTTTATTCACCGAATCACTCGATCGTGAAGGGCCGTCATGGTCAATGAGAATTTTATGTTCTTTAATGTTTTTTTAATTGATCAACGCTTAATTACTACGTTTATACACCGAGTAATTGCGAAGATTACTGTGACAATTACCAACAATCAATATAACAACTAACAATAGTTGAAATAACAATTACTAACAAGTAAAAAAATACTTAATTTATTAAAAAAACAACACAATTAATTAATTAATTAGCAACAACTACCACAATAAATAAATTAATTAGCAGCGGTTGATGATGTCCCTTCCACACACAGCTGTACGAGATGAGTCTGGATCCTAAGAGGAAGGAGTTTCTTGACGACCTATTTTCCTTCATGCAAAAGAGAGGTATGTGGTAGTGCTAGTTGTGACTCTGTGGTCAGTGTTGGCCTTTTTGTGAGGGTTGTTATAAAGGTACTGGAAGTTGTAGTGGTAGCTAGGGTTGGGGTTATGAAGGTGGTTGTGGTGTTGGTTGTGGTGGGACTTGTAGTGTTTGTGGCTATGGGGGTTGCTTGGTGGAAGTTGTGGTAATTATGGTGAAGATGAAGATAGTAGAGGTGGCGTAGTATGATTGAAGGTATTATTGGATGTGAGAAGCATGGTAGTGAACAAAAAGAAGATGTCAAAGTAACTGAGAATGATGTGAAAGAAGATAAACTTAATGGAAAAAATAAATAATGGATATGAGAACAGGTCAACGATTGAAAGATGAATCGAAGTTAAGAACGCTTCGAGGGTGATGGACACGTGAATATATATAAAGAATATTTATATTTTCAAAAAAGTTTTGACTTGGGCTGTTAAAAAAGTCAAAAGAATTATTAGTGCAAAGCACAATGTAGCGGTAGTTTTGAAGGTGTCAAGAACTAATCAATGTATCTAGTGGAGTTAATAATACCAGTGGTAAGTTGCAGGCTCCATAAACAGGCGTAGTAAGGCTGCAAAAGTTGGTAATTATGATTAGTGTAACAAATAATAACCTTTATTGTTGTTTTTAGTTTTTTTTGCTTATTATTTGTTGTTATTTAAATATTCTTGTATTCTGTTTTTTCCATTTATGTTGCAACCAATCTTGTTCATATCGTCGTGTTTTTTATGTGTTTTGATTATTGTGGTTTACTCAGAAGTTATTATCATTATTCTTTTTGCATTTACTCACGTTGTATTAATTATTTGGCTTTCATTATTATTTATTGGTGTTATTATTTTGATAGTTTTTTAATAATTGCTATTTTGAAGCGCCTGACACTCGAAAGGAGTTATAGGCAGAAGTTGATAGTTATTAATAACCATCTTTGAACGTATGGGGGCAGTGGTTGCCATTAATTCAGAGGCATCCGTATAACTTGTGAATCACTCCACTTTTTTTTTAGAAATATAAAAAGAAAAATAAAGAATATTGAAAAAAAAACTCATTCTTATATTTTAAAAGTAAATATTCGCTTATCTCTGAATGATATTAAGCGCCTGTAAACGTATAAATAAAACGGTTGAACAAAACACTGAACTATACACACAATCGCATTAAATAAACACACATACACACACACAAACTAACACACACACACACACACGCACACACACACACACACACACACACACACACACACACACACACACACACACACACACACACACACACACACACACACACACACACACACACACACACACACACACACACACACACACACACACACACACACACACACACACACACACACACACACACACACACACACACACACACACACACACACACACACACACACACACACACAAGACTTCATCCATCATGCAATTATTGCAGCAAACGTCCACTCATAAGTCCTTCTTTCAATTAGAGCCTTCATTCGATTACTTCCATCTCATATCGACCAATACGAACAATTCCGGATAGTTATGACGAATAATCGTCTTGAAAGAGTTTCTTCAGATATTTATTCTCTTTTATTTTTGTTGTTGTTTTCAATAGAAATGTCCTTTCTTTATGTTACTTTTATCGGGGTTTGATGCCCTAATTCGAAACGACTGGAACAAACTTAATGAAAGGCAACAGACCGCAAAGAAGGGGGAGGACATGGGGGTGAAGACGTGGAGGTTATCATCACATGAAGGTCAGCCGATCTCATCATAAGGCTTTTCCAGAAGATCTTCTTTGAACCTTCTAATAGCAACTTCACAAGCTTTCATGCTTTTGCGATGTCAGTTCACTTTGAATCAACGCATGCGCATGTGACTTCGAAGCAATCGGTGAAAGGGTGGAGGTGGCCAATGAGAAGAATACAATACAATGCAATACAATACAATACAATACAATACAATACAATACAATACAATACAATACAATACAATACAATACAATACAATACAATACAATACAATACAATACAATACAATACAATACAATACAATACAATACAATACAATACAATACAATACAATACAATACAATACAATACAATACAATACAATACAATACAATACAATACAATACAATACAATACAATACAATACAATACAATACAATACAATACAAAACAATACGATACAATACAATACAATACAATACAATACAATACAATACAATACAATACAATACAATACAATACAATACAATACAATACAATACAATACAATACAATACAATACAATACAATACAATACAATACAATACAATACAATACAATACAATACAATACAATACAATACAATACAATACAATACAATACAATACAATACAATACAATACAATACAATACAATACAATACAATACAATACAATACAATACAATACAATACAATACATTACAATACAATACAATACAATACAATACAATACAATACAATACAATACAATACAATACAATACAATACAATACAATACAATACAATAAAATACAATACAATACAATACAATACAATACAATACAATACAATACAATACAATACAATACAATACAATACAATACAATACATTACAATACAGTACAATACAATACAATACAATACAATGCAATACAATACAATACAATACAATACAATACAATACATTAAATACAATACAATACAATAAATACAATACAATAAATACAATACAATACAATACAATAAAATACAATACAGTACAATACAATACAATACAAACACGAATATTTTTATAGTGGCATTAACCCGCTAGAGCTTCGAGGAGAAGGGTTTTTTGCGTTCTGCACCCTGGTTGGCTCACTTCATACCAATTCCTTCACTCATAATATTTCAGTCCTATACTTAACAGTTGTTCTTGGTATCGTTATACATTTTTTAATTATAATTTTTGATGATACTCTTTCATATTTCTTCACAGTCATTTTTCTTAATACCATTCTATCTCCATCTTCATTTTATCTTCACGACAATCTTTCATATTCATTCAGAGACGAAACGGTCGGACTCGGGAGATGCTTCAACCAGCACTAATAAATTAATTAGAAGAGTGATGGGCGGAGTGTGTAATTATGTCGCTGCTTGATCATTGTCTGTTTCTTTAATGTCATTATGACCGCTGCAGACAATGTTCATAATTACGCCTGAAACGGTGATGTAGTGCGTGAGTGACGGCATCGGAAAGATGGCAGGAGAGGCTTGACAGAGTGGCTTTTTTGAAGTTTCCAAAAAAAACGTGTGATTTATACATTTGGAAATGTCGTGAGAATTAATGAAAGATTAATGTCTTATGGCTGTACTTCTTAAGAGTTTGTTTTATCCGGGTATTTTTCACTCGCATGTTGCGCCCTGATGTTTCTCTTTTGTGCGTTACAACAACTTTGAAAAGAACATAAAAAGTGTCCTTTCTCCTTCAATCATTTCACGTGGTGATGAATCTTCGATTGAAGATTTTCTGATACTTATAATTTCATTCTACCCAACTTAAGTCGGTCTATTCACAAACACGCTCAACCATGGCTCCATAGAGCTTTGTATTCCGGGACTTCTTTACAAAACAATAATAACAGAAATATGGGAAAATAAAAATAAATTATAA
>OX387246.1:6931482-6956482 GCA_947562095.1 Branchellion lobata
TATAATACTGAAGATAATAGTGGCACTGGTAAGTGAAAATAATTTTTGAGTTATAAAAAAAGAAAAAAAAAGTATAAAAAAAAGAAAAAATTAATAAAAAAGAGTAAAAGAAAAAAATAAGACGCCGAATAGGATGAAGATATTGGTGACATCGTGAAGTTAGGTGCATGTAAGTAGGTTGATGGAAAGTGGTAAGTTGAGAAGGAGTTTGAATCACAGTTAATTGTGGAAGGATACAGACAAGTAATAAGGGGTCGTAGGAGTGAGAAAGCTTGTAGTTGAAAGGAAGACGAACCGAATGATTCGAAAGACTTAAATATAATTTAATGAGTGTCGAACCATTTCAAAGCAATTATGGCGCCTTGTTGAAACGTTTTAAATTGTTTTGATGGGAATGAAGAAAATTTTAGTAAGTAAAAAACTTCACAGTCTTCTGAAGATGGAGATAAAATTATTTTTTGTAATAAATATAGTATAAAAATGTATAATTGAGAAATATCAAAAGTAAAATTTATGACTTAGGTCCGTGACTGTTCATCACTTTTACGATGGCCGACTGTTAAGTAATGGGCTTTTGGTCGTTATATTAATGCTCTCTTCAATCGCACCCACTGTTGCATCCACTCTCAAGTGCACCAACACTTCTCCTTGCACATCTTCCACCCTCCCCACTCCCACCCTCCCCACTCCCACCCTCCCCACTTCCACCCTCCCAACTCCCACCATCTGTAGTACCAAAATCACCACTACTGCCACCATAACCACCCCCACCTTCATCACAATCTTCACCACCATTATCACCATCACCAAAATTTCTACCACTACCATTATCACCACCACCACCAACGTCTCCACCATTACAATCTCCATCAGCCATCACCCTTCCACCCCATCTCTCATTCACATTCCCAGCCTTTTAGGCTACATCATTTTATATTTTTGCTACTTCTGACTTTCTAATTATTTAAACCTTTTCTCCCACAGCCATTTCACGTCGAAGACATTTTTAACGGTTAAATGATGCTCCATTTATCACTAATAGTATTAAAACTAAAATCCTTTTCACCATTTATGAAATTTTCAAGTTTTTTCCAATTTTTAAATTTTGACTTCATCTATTTTGACTACAAGATATAATGTAATTTTTTTACTTTTTTCTTCCTTTGTTTTTCATCAGAGACATCAATTCCGTTTTTCTTTCTACTTTCTCAACCTTTCTCTCTCCTTTTTTATTATTTTTTCTTCACTCTATTTTCATCATTATCTTTTTCTTCTTTTTCTTCTTTTTCTTCTTTTTTTCTACTTTTTCTTCTATTCCTTCTTCTTCTTCTTTTTTCTACTTTTTCTTCTATTTCTTCTTCTTCTTTTTTTTTCTTCTTCTATTTCTTCTTCTTCTTCTTCTTCTTTTTTCTCCTTCTTCTTCTTCTGCTCCTTCTTCTTCTTCTTCTTCTTCTCCTTCTTCTTCTTCTTCTTCTTCTTCTTCTTCTTCTTCTTCTTCTTCTTCTTCTTCTTCTTCTTCTTCTTCTCCTTCTTCTTCTTCTTATTCTTATTCTTCTTTTTCTTCTTTTTCTTCTTCTTCTTCTTCTTCTTCTTCTTCTTCTTCTTCTTCTTCTTCTTCTTCTTCTTCTTCTTCTTCTTCTTCTTCTTCTTCTTCTTCTTCTTCTTCTTCTTCTTCTTCTTCTTCTTCTTCTTCTTCTTCTTCTTCTTCTTCTTCTTCTTCTTCTTCTTCTTCTTCCTCTTCTTCTTCTTCTTCTTCTTCTTCTTCTTCTTCTTCTATTTCTTTTTCTTTTTTTTCCTGCTTATTCTTCATCACCATTCTATACCCTTTTCCCCATTTTCTTCTTCTCCCTCCTTCCACCGTCATCCTCATACATATCGTCATCATCACCCCCTCATCATCAACTCTTTGTAGTGGCTCATTTAATTAGCGATGAAACATTGCATTGTATGTGGATCATTCACGTTTTATAGTCTTCGCCCTTAATGTGTCTGTGGCGGTGCTTGTGAGTACCTTTGTCTGTCTACATTTACCCTTGCAGACTTCTATAACCTTTGTCTGCTTGTTAGATCAAATGAATTCCAGTCTTTAAGCGTAGCGTTTCCAGTCTTTAAGCGTAGCGTTTTAAAGTCAAAAAACGAAATTTAAATGTTTTTCTAATTAGTTAACCAATTAAATAATTAAAGTGATAAACTTACGATAACACTTCACGAGCACGAACTTATCCTTCTTCCCCTGACCTACCCTCGCTCCAGCCAGAAGCTCTTATTTATTTTGTAAGCGGAGTAAGTTTCCAATAAAAGTATCGAATTTTGAGAATAATTTTACGCAGCAGAGTATACAAATCTGTTGATATTAGAGGCTTCGCGAACTTTCGAGCTAATTCAAGGCATAGGTAGACGTGTGTTTAAAATTAATCTTAAAGTGCGTTCGAGTCACGGTGTCCGTCTAAGCGTACTTCTGTGTGTTTCCTTGTGTATGTGTTAGCTTCTCCGTGAGTTCAATTTTGGTGTGTACCTGAGATTTTAAAAGGAATCTTCGTATGTTTTCCGTAGCTTCTTGTTTTTGTGAATTTTTAAACACTTTTAACTCGCTTGCAAGTTTCACCAGGCAACTTATAACTGAAAGCCTCACTAAATGCCTTATTAACAGTAATACACTCCGTGCTTGTGTGTGTGTGTGTGTGTGTGTGTGTGTGTGTGTGTGTGTGTGTGTGTGTGTGTGTGTGTGTGTGTGTGTGTGTGTGTGTGTGTGTGTGTGTGTGTGTGTGTGTGTGTGTGTGTGTGTGTGTGTGTGTGTGTGTGTGTGTGTGTGTGTGTGTGTGTGTGTGTGTGTGTGTGTGTGTGTGTGTGTGTGTGTGTGTGTGTGTGTGTGTGTGTGTGTGTGTGTGTGTGTGTGTGTGTGTGTGTGTGTGTGTGTGTGTGTGTGTGTGTGTGTGTGTGTGTGTGTGTGTGTGTGTGTGTGTGTGTGTGTGTGTGTGTGTGTGTGTGTGTGTGTGTGTGTGTGTGTGTTTGTGTGTGTATGTGTGAGTGTGTGTGAGTGTGTGTGGGTAAGCGTATGTGTTCAAGTATGAGTGTGAGTGTGCGTGTGCGTGTGCATGTGATTGTTAAAGTGTGTGTGTGTGTGTGCATGTGTGAGGCAGACGAACTTTGCACAAAAATGTACACTTTGCACTGTGTGTACGCATAAATTTAAATTAACTAATACCGAGTGAGATCTGTTGCTACTTTGGTGATGTTCAGCTTTATGATGATGATAAATGATGCTGGTGTGATGGTGCTAGTGAGCAGCATTGGCGTCCTTAATGGTCAGGCGGTGCTGATTGTGATCGCAATGAAAGTTTGTTAAAAATACACCAACTGTAAATCGCATCGCGGCAGGGCCTGGTTACGTGCTATCGACGCTAGCGTTGAAGTGGTAAGATAAACGGCTAGTTAGTTGATGGCATTGAGGGCGATGAGTTGCTGATGTGGTAACAAGGGTATTTTAATGCTTTCCGATCCCAATAAATTTTTCACGGCACGGGGCTTGCTTTCATTACGATATAACCTGCCTTCATAACTTCTATAAATTCTACGTCGCTGCATTAACGATTGGTGTTGATGTGTTCAAGCAAACGTGCTTTAGTACGTGCTTACCTACATTTGATGTTTTATTTATTGTTATTCATAAATCTAAAAATAATTCACGAAAAAAAAATTAGAATATATATTCTTGCTGAATGTTGAACTCTCGGCGGAAAAAAAGGGTAGAAGAAATAAATAACACCGAAAAAATATTTTAAAAACTGTGTGTAAAACAGTATATAAAAAAAAGTATATCTAAAAAAAAACACTTTTTCACAAAAATAAAAATTACTTTTTAAAAAAAAAAAAACAAAAATGAATGAAAAAAAAACCAAACGCTCAGCAAATTTCCCAGCAAGCGACTATTATTTCCTAATAACACCACGATACGCACTTTTATGCCTTGCGTACCTGGTAATTGTAAATGGAAGGGTCAATTGAAATGCACATGTGTTTCGAATTTTTGGCCATATTCGCGCCAATAAATGGAAAATAAATGGTAAATTTTATAATTGCACACGTACAAGCCCATATGAAAATGCATAGATTTTTTTTATTTTTCCTCTTTACATGTGTGTTTATCCCTTTTTCTGGCTTCAAAAACCCTCGAAAGAAATCAATACATATTATCTACATTTGAAACTTTTTCTTCGATACCTGTCAATTCTCTGTATCTTATACCTGCAAATATTCTGCTTCCTGCTCTTTCAAATCCGTTTATTTTATACCTTCCTATGTCTTAAGTCTTACCTTTCGAATTTTATGTTTTCCATACCCTAAAAAAACACGCTGTATTTCCAAATCTCACATCTCATGCATTCAACCCACATAATGGTCAAAGACACTGGTAATGCACAGGGCTATGATCGATGGTGTATAATTAGTTGAGGTCAGGTCAAGACATTTTGCGGGGTCACGCTTGTGTACACAGAACCCCAATGCGAACTGGTGATTAGAAGAGGCGGTTTGTAAGCGCTGATGGTTGCGTCGGTGATTGTAATAGCGTAATATACTGAAGGGGTTGGAGGCGATAGGAGGTGGTTGGAGGCGATAGGAGGTGGTTGGAGGTGATAGTAGTTGTTAGAGGTGTTTGGAGCTTTGAAGTTAGGCAGTTGCTATAATTGAGTTGCAAAAAATTAAAAGGTCAAGGGTTGGGTTTTTTGCAATTTTGAATAACAAGAAAAATAAAAATAAAAAACAGAAAACAGAAAAAATGTTGATTACTGAAAAGACAGTGTGCATTGCAATTGATACGAAAATTGGGGCGGGCCAAAAGATCATGAGAGGTGGATTATAGGCCATGTCACAAGGATGTCCTAGGTTGTGGTGTCTCTAGTTATGGTTTTACTTTCAGGCTTATAACTAATAAATGTAAGTTTTTGAAAGGTAATGGAAAAAAAATTATTCTGATGTATTTTTGATATAACTTTGATGCTTTGGAAGAAATGAATTATTAGGTTGGCGTTGTGTGCTATGAGTTGTGGGTTAACCTCGTTACAGGGTGAAAGATGAGGTCAACTCATACTGTGTTGATTTAGTTGTTGAAGGAAGGGTGGTGGTCGTTGTGGTGTGTGCTTGTCTTGCTGTCTGTACCTGTGCCTGCTACTGAGTTTTGCTGATTTTTTTGAAGTACTACTATAATCTATAATAATAATAATAATAATAATAATAATAATAATAATAATAATAATAATAATAATAATAATAATAATAATAATAATAATAATAATAATAATAATAATAATAATAATAATAATAATAATAATAATAATAATAATAATAATAATAATAATAATAATAATAATAATAATAATAATAATAATAATAATAATAATAATAATAATAATAATAATAATAATAATAATAATAATAATAATAATAATAATAATAATAATAATAATAATAATAATAATAATAATAATAATAATAATAATAATAATAATAATAATAATAATAATAATAATAATAATAATAATAATAATAATAATAATAATAATAATAATAATAATAATAATAATAATAATAATAATAATAATAATAATAATAATAATAATAATAATAATAATAATAATAATAATAATAATAATAATAATAATAATAATAATAATAATAATAATAATAATAATAATAATAATAATAATAATAATAATAATAATAATAATAATAATAATAATAAAATTGAAAAAATATTTAAAAAATAACATAATAATAATAATAACAATAATAATAAAAATAATTTTTTTTAATAATAAAAATAACAATAAAAAAAAAGAAAAAAAAATTGAAATATTTTTAGAGCAACAAAATTGAAAATTTTTAAATGCAATGGTGAAAAAATCTTACAAAAACTTCCAACAGGAGGAAAAACCAAAAATCTATTTGTTTTACCTTTCCACTCTTATGAGACTATTATTGCCTTTTTCAGTTTTTCAGTTACGTTTTTGAGTTTAAATGAAACGCCAACTATTTTCGGGAAAAGTTATTTATAGTTGCTTTTCATGATGGCGGGGATGTTTATCGGAGTAATGACTTCGTAAAAGGGCTGATTAATGATCAATGTGGTTTGAATACCAGAACACATTTTTACGGAAAATACCAACGGTGCAGAAAGAGGAACCTTAAGGAACCTTTCAAACAAAAATAAAGTATGAATTTGAAAAAAAATTAAATAAAACATTTTCTAAATATATTTTTAAAGGATTTTTTTGTCAATTTTTATTTAGTTTGACTTAATTTTCTCGAGGCGTTTTTCTTACTTACACACACCACATGAAACTCATTGACGTACTCATTCGTATTTGTATAAATATTTAATTATATATATATATATATATATCTATTCAAGTTATCTATACAATAATATTTATTTATTGTATATTTGTCTTTTGAAATTGTTTCTGATTGTATTTTATTAAATTTAAAGTCAGCGAAACTTATATCAATCTTCGCACTTTGTTAAAAGCGTTAGTTAAGCCTTATTAGCGTGAAAATTTCCCTCATTACACTTGAAAATAATTTCTTACAAGACGTATTGATTCTTTGTCATCATAATTGTTCGTGTGAATTATTTTATTGTTTTGTTTCATGAATAAATCAATTTTTTCATATAGTAAGTTTTTCGCTAGTTCTACACGGGAGTGCACTAACAGCATTGCTCTAGACCAACTAAAGTATATTTTGCATTAGAATAAAAACACGAACTAAGTGTTATGTTTAAATATCCATCAAGGTATTATGAATAATTAACATGAATCAAAAAATAAGTTTAAAAATTCGTTTTGTGTTGTTTTGTATTGTATCATTCTTAATTGTATAGTATTGTATCACATAGTGTTTTGATCAATCGTATATGGTATAAAAAAAGTCTATTTAGCTAATTGATAGAAATATCATTTAATTATTCAATTTTTAATAGAAAAACACAACAACGTCAATCATTTCAAAAATAAAACCCATAATAATTTTTACACAATGAAAAAACCCCACAATAAAACCAAAATACAAAGACAACAAAAAAACACGATACCGGCATTCGAAGAGCTATTTTGTTGTTTAGAAATTGAGAAATATGATAAGGAGAAAAAAAAGAATAAAGAAGTTGAAAGCAGAGGCTCAAACAGATGTTCTTTCATTCGCTTCCTCCGTGGTGTTTTCATGTTTCTGGTCGCTTTGATGTTTTCCTCTTTGCCACCTCTTCCACATCGCGCCTATTAATTCAGACACATTTTCATTTTCGACATTTTTAGCGGCTTCCCAACATGAGTGTTTGCATCAAACTCCATAGTTTAACGCTGTGAATGTGCGTCGCCGCTCTGAGCGCTCTGAAGGCTATCTAATTTGTTCGTTTCATCTTTGATTTTTATTTCCGAAATGAATTAATTTTAATAATATTCTATTTAACTGAATTGGAATTGAAATTTTGAAAAACTACTTTTAAAGTGAAAATCAAAATTTTCCAATGTGGGAATATTTAAGCAATGGCAATGTGGAAACACTAGGTGTAATTAAACAATAAATCATGTCAGTATCTTCTACCTCCTACCTTGACGGCCTGGCAACCTCACGTGTCAAGCAGACCACTGCTGCCAACAATTGCAAAGCGAACATACCAGTGGAAATCAAAAAATGAAAAGAAAAAAACAATTAATGCACAGAAAAGCGAAAACTTGAAAGTATGGAAAATGGAAAAAAAACTCATGGAAAAATAATTCCAAACCCTTGAAAATTATTGCAAAAAAATGAAGAATTCACAGCGCTGGGGGGTACTGAGGATTCAATAAGGTGAAACATCTAACGCCATGTGATCTTCCGAATCACCTGAGTTTGATGGCAGAGTTTTAACTCTCGTCTTTATGTCATTTTCTTGTAGTCGATTCGGAGAACTTGATACTCTTAAAAACCCTTGGTGATAGCTTTTTGAAAATATTTTTAAATCATGGTTTTTTGGAAAAATTAAAAAAAATTATTTTCAAAAAAATAAATTAATTAGAACGATGCGCAATTAAGGAAGAACTAATTGTGTTTTTGTTTTTCAAATGAACACCTTCTCAATCAATTATGGTTTCCAACTCCTGCTGCTGCTATTTTTTTCTTTCAAACAACATTTCCACTCATTTGTCCCAGCCTTCATCCTCTTTTCCTCGAACTTCCCTCCCATTTATCTCATTTTTCATTCCCTTCTCTATCACCTTTCCTTCCTACCTATCATCATCTTTCTTTCTTTCACATCTTTTCCTCTTTTTGAAAATTATATTTTTCGGTAAGTTCACTTTTAACGTTCAAATATTTTTTATTCAAAAAATTTTTCACCATGTAATTGAAAAATGTGTTTGAATTCACACCTCTAACAACGTCTATAAACCTCTTTCGTGGAATAATTTTCATCACCCAACCACTTATTCATCATTCCATCATTTATCCATCTTCTTCCATCAATCCACCATCCATCAATCCAATATATTATTCCTTATTCATTCCTAAAAAGTGTTTTGAAGGCCTCTATAACCACCTCCAGCGAACAACATCCGTCTTGCCTTCAAATTTCACTTATAATTTGTGAAGAATTCCTTGTCAAAATTAATTAAAAACGTTACGGAAATTGATAAACGTATCTTGGAGGTGCAATAAAAAATGAACGACGAATGCCATTACAACGATGATGCACTTTTATCGACGGCAGTGAGTTCTTATTGCCGTCATCAAGTTGCCTTTCCAGTATTGAGACGATCCTTAACGAAAAGCGAATGAAAAACATGAAAAGACGTTTTCGTAGAAACCTCTTTTCAACTTTTGAACTCGACATGTCGGGTATTTGGAGAAATGAAGTTTTTAATGAAAAATATGTCGAGAAAATTAACAACGACGAGCAAAAATGAGCAAAAACTACAAATCAAATAAACAATTAGGAAAATAGCAAAATAAATTCAGATGCTGGAAAAAATACTGAAGAAATATAAGATATATGATGATGATGACGACGACGATGATGACGATAATAATAATAATAACAATGATAATAAAATTTACAAGAATGAACAGTTGTCTTGATACGATACAACAGGTGTTGCTTGGCAACGGTTTGTACAACAATGTATTACAACTTTCTAGGGATGTGCGTGGATGAACGGTAATAAATCGCAACCTTTCATTATAATTGTGAATTAATTTAATTATTCATTTTCAACAACTTTTTGCTTTTTTCACCTTTTAGATTACTTTTCGGAAACTAATTCTAACACCTTCGAAACATTTGTTTCAAGTAAAAAATAATATTTAAAAAATTCCATTTAATACTGACATTTGGTTTATTTATTATTTATTGTTTTATTTTTTTCTTCCGTCCCATATCGTATATCTCGCGTTTGCTTCGAAGTGCTACAATCGAGAGCTCACATCAAAATAAAAAACAAAAACTAAAAAGAAAAAAAAATTATTATTTTTTTCGTTATCACATTTTTAAACCCTTTGAAAACTGTGGCGATATCTATGAGCCACTAAAAATAAGCCTGACAAATTATTTTCACACAGATACAATAGAGTAACATAAAATTACTAATATTATACAAGAGACTCAAGTTTAAATCGAAATTCTAAATCGAAACCTGATCGAAAATCGAATGTTTTCTGACTTGAAAGTGTTTTGAGCTGAAATTAAGTGTTCCGACTTAACAAATGCGTCAAAAGTAACAAGGATGCAATAAAATAGAAAAGTAAACAAACAAAAAAGTAACAATAATAACCACATATTTTGGAAAAACAAAATGAATTAGAAATTTATGGCCAACCGGTGGAAAATCACCATAGTAACACTGAATAAATAAACAAACGCCGAACAAATAAATAATAGAAAATCTCCAATTTAAATCGTTTTATTATAAATAAACTAAATAAATTTATTTATTCTCGATTTTTAAAAAAATATTGAGAAAATAACTGGATTCGTAGGTAGAAATTTTGAGCGATAAGTTTAGAAAATTTGAATTTAAATATTGCATTGAAAAATATACTTTTTAAAAGAAAATGAAATAAAATAAAAATTTAAAATTTAAAAAATTAAAATTAAATAAAGTTATTAAATTTAAAAAAATAATTTAAAAAAATGTAGAATGAAAAAATTGAATATAAGAAAAAAGATAATATGGAACATAAAATTGAATATAAGAATGATAAAATATGAAATAAAAAAAAACTTATAAAAAAATGATAAAACAAAAAAAAGAAAATCATATGAAAAGTGAAAGTCAGCAATGAAAGAGATAGTAATAAATTAGCTTGGAAGAATTATGACTGGTAACTGTTGAAATTTCATTATATCCGGTCCACTTCTGCCTCAATTATCCAAAATAATAATAATAATAAATAAAAATGATAATAACATTAACAAAAACAACAACATCAACAACAACAACAACAACAAAAACAAGGATAAAAAATAACAACTCTAAAAACAACAATTACAAACAGTTTTTGTACAATACTAACAGCATCTAGCAACATTAACACTGGTTGAAGCAAACTTAACGATAACATTCAACAGCTATATAAAAATAACAAAGAATAACCTTTTGAAAAAGAAAAAAATGTTTTTATAAGTAAAGCTCTTCATAAAAACAACAACAGTAGTTTATGAAACTTTGTAAAAGCAACAAAAATCTATAAGACTTCATTTGATCAAATCTTATTTAGTCAAATCATTTGTATAGCGCTGAAGCCACACTGTTCAAAAGCGCTTTATTAAAGGCAAGGAAGAGAAGATATAAAACTTCATCAGAGCCACAGCTTTCATCAACACTGCTAGGAAGGCAACTCACTTCAACACCGCTAGAAACACACACACACACGACCACCAAATGCGCACTAGACTGGGCAATGAATCCATGGAAATCAAACAACATGCGGTAACCCACAAAAATAAAATCGAAGTAGCACAGCGCAATAAAAATTACAAATTTGCACTGGAAAATAATATTTATAATATTATTAAAAACGTCATAAAACAACAACAAAAATTGAGTAGGGTAACCAAGAGAACCAAGCTCTATGAAATGTTTTTTTTGCAATGAAAGAAAATAATTTTGCAAAGAAAAATATAAAAGTTAAAAATGTTTTGGAACAAGCTGAAAACGCGTCGATGAGAGCAATAAAAATGTGGGAAGGATTTTCAAGCCATTTCAATGTATTGTTTTGACAGTGAAACTCACAAAAAAAGGAAAATGAATATATTTTAATAATAAAAATAAAAAAATAAAATTAGTGTTTAAAAAAATTAAAAATCAGTTGTTTGCATTATTTGTTTATTGTTTTAATCGCTTGATTTGAAAGAATACCTCAAAAACCACTATTGAACTATCAAATACGATTCAAAATATCGATTTTTTGACGTGTTTTAACAAGGCTTAGGCAAGTGTTTGAAGAATAAAGGGAGGGTTTGGGTGGAAGGATCATTATGGTTGATGTTTAAGTTGGTGAATTATTTTTTGATTAGGACGATGGTGATGATGATGTTGATGATGAGGATGGTGATGGTGGTGATGATGATGATGATGATGATGATGATGATGATGATGATGATGATGATGATGATGATGATGATGATGATGATGATGATGATGATGATGATGATGATGATGATGATGATGATGATGATGATGATGATGATGATGATGATGATGATGATGATGATGATGATGATGATGATGATGATGATGATGATGATGATGATGATGATGATGATGATGATGATGATGATGATGATGATGATGATGATGATGATGATGATGATGATGATGATGATGATGATGATGATGATGATGATGATGATGATGATGATGATGATGATGATGGTGAAGATGATGATGATGATGATGACGATGATGAGGATGATGATGACGATGATGATGATAAGGATGGTGATGATGAATACGATGATAACAGAAATGATGATAGCGATGATAATTGCAATGATTAATGGAGGTTCAGAAGATGGGCTGTTTGATGACGGATAGAGTGTCCTTTGTTGTGGATTGACAATGCATCCAGATCAGCATCCTCTCCTTTGTCTTCCTCATCATCACTTCCTTCCACTCCCTTGTGATTTCATATGAAAAGTTGACTCACGTGAGCCTGCAACAAAGGAGAGAAGGAAAGTTTTTCTGAGTTAAAAAGAAAGTTTGAAAAACTGTTTTCAATTGTTATTAAATAAATTAATATAAAAATTGAATTAAATCAATATAAAAATTAAATTAATTCAATTATTTTAAATAATTGGCTCGAATAAAAATAATTTCATGCAAATTTCGAAACAATTTCAAAACATCGCAAGATCTCGCCATCACTTGCCATGTGATTGGTCGGCGTTTGCTCTTTTATTTGGTGACGAAATCGGATACACGTGACATGAACTATGAATATATGTGATGTACGTATGTATATTTATATATACAACAAGGACGCGAATATATATATATATATATACATACAAACAATATACATTTACGAATGAATAAATCCGATACGACATGCAAAGAGTTAAGATGATTAAAAGTGAAGATAGAATGTGCTGATAAAGCGCTTGATTACAGACTCTTTGGGTATTTGTCTTTGCCTTCCCTTACCGAGCGTCTCATTTCTATTTCCATTTTTTCCTCATTCATCAGCGCCTTTCACTATTACAACCATCGCTGTTGTCATTCTTATTAATTTAAAATAAATTGTGTGTCTTTTTTTATATAGTGTTTTTTTAATGGAGTGTCAAAAGTGACAGTGATTTTGTATTGATCGGTTCCAACCGAAAACACACTGTTAAGGATACAATAGCTGAAACTGAAACAATCACTTAAGGGGAAGTTTGTTGACCCTCTGTTTTATTGTCAATATGATTTCTTTCCTTTGTCTTTTATTCCGATACTTTTGCTATAGCACCACCACTACCATCAGCACCATCACAACCACCATCAGCACCATCACCACCATCACAACCACCATCATCACCATCACAACCACCCTCACCACCATCACAACCACCATCATCACCATCACAACCACCATCATCACCATCACAACCACCATCATCACCATCACAACCACCATCACCACCATTACAACCACCATCATCACCATTACAACCACCATCATCACCATCACAACCACCATCATCACTATTACAACCACCATCACCACCATCACAACCACCATCATCACTATCACAACCACCATCATCACCATTACAACCACCATCACCACCATCACAACCACCATCATCACCATCACAACCACCATCATCACCATTACAACCACCATCATCACCATCACAAACACCATCATCACCATCACAACACCATCATCACCATTACAACCACCATCATCACCATCACAACCACCATCATCACCATCACAACCACCATCATCACTATCACAACCACCATCATCACCATTACAACCACCATCATCACCATCACAACCACCATCATCACCATTACAACCACCATCATCACCATTACAACCACCATCATCACCATTACAACCACCATCATCACCATTACAACCACCATCATCACTATTACAACCACCATCATCACCATAACAACCACCATCACAACCACCACTAGTTCTTGTTTTTTCCCAAATCCTCCAGCACCCGTTTAAATAAGAAGGCATTTCATCGCTTATTAAGAATGTCTTCCAATTCTTAATCATTCCATTCTCATGGCATCTTTTGCAAGTTCTTTCATAACACCCTTATCAGCTCACTAAAAAATTCCACCTTCAAAAGAATTCTCCAAATTTTTCCTACCTATCAAGTTTTTATTATAAAAACAAATATGGCCCATGAAACATCGGAATAAAAACAAAAGATTATTTTTTGAACAATTAAGTAATCAGTAGTTTGAAATTTTTTTAATAAAATTTTTTTAAAATTGTTTTTAAAAACTTTTTAAATTAAATCAAAAACTTGCGAAAACTTTCTTTATTTTTCAATTTAGAAAAAGGTATACAATACGAAATGCTAACGTCAAAGTCACTCAAGGAACGTCAATGGGACATTGGACAGAGGGACTCAAAAGGCTTGCTTGTGAGGTGCTGATGGATGAGTTAATAGAGGACTGATGTATTAGAGATGCTGCTGTTGTTGCTGAGGAAGAGGATGGTGATGGAAAAGACGAGGAGGATGAGGAAAAAGAAGACGAAGAAGAAGAAGAAGAAAAAGAAGAAGAAGAAGAAGAAGAAGAAGAAGAAGAAAAAAAAAAGAAGAAGAAGGGGAAAGTGATGAAAAGGAGAAAGGGGAAGTTAATGACAAAATTAAATGCATTAAAATGAAAAAAGAAATCGAAAAATAAAAATGGGGATGAAGGCGTGAAATTGACCGAAGGGAGGAGAAGAAAGGGAGGGGAAGACAATGACAAAGAAGGTGAAGGAAACTTTGGAAGTTAAACATGTTTGAAAAAACAAACAATAAACAATTTCACAAGGCTTGGAAACTATGAAACTAATGGTAATTGTTGCTATAAAAGTGAGATAGCTCATAAATATTTGAAAGATATAGCTTCGAAAGGTTCATAAACAAATTTAAAACTCTTAAATCTTTGAAAAACTTCGCTAGATGTTCAACAAACATCTAGAGATACAGGAACAGGAATCAGTGATACAGAGAGGGGCGAGAAGAAGTATGATAAATTGAATTGAGTGTCTTGTTTCCCGAATCAGGTGTAAGACTTGCATCAGGCTCCCTCACCTGCACCCAACCTCGTTTAGGACTCCAAATTAGCCCCTTTTCGAACGTTACTTTTGTGCATTTATATCCTATTGGTATTAGTTTATTCATCTTTTTGGCCTTCTTTTGGGCCTAATGCCTATTGAGTAATTGCTTCTATGTTAAAAACTTGAATTTTGAAAAAAAAACTTTATTTACTTTGAAACTTCAATAAAAAATCTTATTCATGAAGACGAATGTTTCAGTTATAGGGTGAAAAAAAAACCTTTCAAACATCGTTCAATGTGACGCAACCTTTAAATAATCATTAAATTATTTTTTATAATGTCGAAAGATAAAAACTGATACTGATGACTTTTCTTTCAGGAACGCCCGTCAACCGCATCCCCATAATGGCGAAGCAGACATTAGACTTGTACGAACTCTTCAGGTAAGCATCCCTTCAGACTGAACTGCTGACGAGTTGCCCGTGTACTTATTTTAATTTGCCTTTTCAAAAACCTACCGACGAGAATTCACCGGTGCATTTTAACTTGCACCTATTATCGTTACTTTGCACTTCACACTTCCTCACCACTCCCCTCATTCCATCTCACCCACCTCACTAGCTACACCCAAGAACAATCAGAACACAAAAAGAAAGAGAACGATTGAACGAAGAACTATAATTACACAAAAATAACCATGCACTCAATAAACAACAATCACTCTCTAAGATACTAGACATTGAAAATCTACGCACCTCCTCAACAAAAATCACACGTTCTAACACTAACAAACACACCAAAAGAATACTAAAGACATAAAAGCAACCATTTACGACATACTACAATCACACCAATTCCAAACCAACAACAACGTCCTTGAACAGATTGGTGATAAGCAAGGGAGGCTTGGTGGAAGTGATCAACAAGAAGTTGTGGAGGGAAATCACCAAAGGACTCAACCTGCCCTCTTCCATCACCAGTGCTGCATTTACCCTCCGTACCCAGTGAGGGCTCTTGTTGTCTGGGCTTTGTGTTGTTGTTTCTGTTGTGTTATAAGTCGGTGTTGTTGTTGTCTTTTTTCTTATGATGTGCTATAGTTGCGTTGTTGCTATTGAATTTGCTGTAGCTATCGTCTTTATTGTTGCTATTGTCTTTGTTGTTGCTACTGTCTTTGTTGTTGCTATTATTTTTTATGTTATGTTATTGTTGTTTTGGTTATTCTTGCCTTTTTTATTTTTGGTGTTGTGGTTATAAAAATGTTCATAGCTTTGTTTAGGCTGTGGTTATTTTATTAACACTACTTCTGTTATTGCTGTTAATTGTTTGTTTATTATCTTCTGCAAACCAACATCAAAGTTGAAAAGGCACATTTTCAGTGGTTCCTATTAAGTCATTCGCTACTCAAACCCACACAACACAATCACCAAAAGAATCATAAATACGGATTTGAAAAACGGTGGATTCAAACTAAACCTCTCAACGAGGCTTATAATGCTTCGTCAGGGTATCGGACGGTCGTTTGAGCGTGACGCGAATGACGAGGTACTACGTCATGTGACACAATTACGTCACGTTATATTGCTTTTGTGGAGAGATAGGCCACAAAATGAGAATGCTGTTGTCATGACGTGGGCGGTGATTTGATTGGATGTGCATGGTGGTGGAGTAATAAATACATCCTGGAGTTTATTGGAAGGAACATATCGCAACAGTTGTTCATATTTTCAAAAAATGTAGTAATAAATTATTTTTTTTCCAACTTTCCGCATAATTTTTCCATCGACACCAAATCTAATGCTCCTATGAGATTTGAGCTGGGAGTAAAATGTTGATAAAAATGGAAAACAAACAACCAAAGCCTTGCAATAAATGACGTCAAACCCGTGAAGGGAAGATTCATCGAAATATATATAGAGCTTTGTGTGTAGGTAGGTGAAGGTGGTGTGCATATTGCGAGTTAGATTAACTTTTCAATGCTTGGCACTGCCTTGTGTCCACCCACCTCGATACACTGTCCTCCAAAGGTCGCTGTGGATGGATGGATGGATGGATGGATAGATGAATGGATGGATGGATGGATGGATGGACGGATGGATGGATGAATTAATGGTCGAATAGATGGATGGATGAATTGATTAATAGAGGGATGGATGAATTTGCTGAAAAGATTAATGGCTGGATGGACGACTGGATGAATGGCTAATTGAATGGATGGATCGATGTTTGAATGAATGGATGGATGAATTGAATAGAAAAATGAATGGATGGATGAATGGATGTATGACTGAGTGGACGGATGGATGGATGGATGTATGACTGAGTGGACCGATGGATGGATGAATAAACAAATAGATTAATAGCTGAGTTTATGAATTTACCAATGAATAAATAGAAATATTGAGAGATCGATACTGTGAAAGGAATGAAGACACTTTGATTATTAGACAGCTGCAAAACTTTTAAATAAAAAAAGGAGAAAAAAAACTTGAAATTTACTTTTGCCACTCAGTCTGGCATCCTCTACAACGTCCAAATGAGGAAGCTTTAATCCTCTCAAAAGAGACCTATTTTGGTGGCTCTCCATTTACGATTAATCCACTTTTAAGCGTAACATGATTTTCTTTTGTTCTCAGAGTAATGTGCTAGTTGTAGTACTCGAGTACTGAAGTATTTTTATTTTCCGACATCGTATTTACTTCTCTTTTATGAGTACACTTTCTAAAATACTGCTGTTACTAGTACTGTATTTATTAAGCGATATAGCCATTTCTCATACTGAATTACTAAAAGCCACCATAAATAATACTACAACAGAGCCGTAACTGTCATACCTCTACTACTACTAACACATGTAATACTATGGATATTACTATTAATATCAACATTAATTATAATAACAACTAGTAAAAAATAACACTAATACCAATTATAAAAACAACAATAATAACAATTATAAAAATAATAAGAATAAAAAAAATAAAAATAATGATGAAAACTATAAGAATAAACATAAAAAATTAAAAAATAAAAACTATAAAAATAAAAACTATAAAAATAAAAACAATAAGAATATTAAAAACAACTATACATTTAATAATAACAATAAGAGGCTAACTGCAATAGATACAACGCATAACAATGAAGTATTGCATGTTGGAAGGACTAACAACAACAACAACAACAACAACAACAACAACAACAACAACAACAACAACAACAACAACAACAACAACAACAACAACAACAACAACAACAACAACAACAACAACAACAACAACAACAACAACAACAACAACAACAACAACAACAACAACAACAACAACAACAACAACAACAACAACAACAACAACAACAACAACAACAACAACAATACTTGTAATACTGCGAATACTGCTCGTATTATGAGATCAACGATCAGTAGTTTGCTGCATTAACGTAATCCTACGTAGTCCAGTCCCTGCGTTTAATGCCAGTCTTAATAACTGTCTTCATTTCTTCTTCCATTTTTTTTCTTTTTTTACAAATTTTTTATTTGTTTTTTTTAATAAATTTTCCATTCTTTTTTCCGATATTTTAATTAATTTTATTCGTATTTTTTTAAACCTGTGAGATTTATATTTTTGTGACGTTTTGCTAAATGAGGTAGATTTAATTATAAAGGAAACAATGATATACTTTTAAAAGGCTTTAAAAAATATATATTTTCAAATTTAAACTTTTGTTCATGAATTGAAAAAATTTATTATTTCAATTTTTCAGTTAATTTCATCATTAACAGACTACCATTGCAACCACTCCCACCACGACCATCTCTAAAACACGCAATCAACATCACTAAATACCAACCCCACTACCACAACCAACAAAATTCAATTACCAAAATCACCACTAACACAGCCATCACTACAAAAACTACCGTTACACGGCCACCACTACCAAAACCACCCCTAACATAGCCACCACTAACACAGCCATCAATACCACAGCGACCACTACCACAGCCACTAATACCACAGCCACTAATACCACAGCCACCACACCACCTCACAGATACATGAAGTACTTGTACCCATACGAGTGCGAGAAGCTCAAACTGAGTTCTTTGTCGGAACTTCAGTCTGCCATCGACGGCAACAGGAGAGAAGGCAGAAGGCCCGGCTTCGACTTTCCCAACTTCCCACCCATTCTCCCGCCCACCCCATCAGCACCCCATCTAGCCAACCTCCTTGGACCAATGCCTCTGCACCACAACAACACCCCTCCTTCCTCCAGACCCCCTCCCATGCATGTCCAAGGTGCCACCTTTTTCTGATCATTTCAATGCAAGTTTTACAGCTTTTAATGGACTTTTATTTTCAGATTATTGTTTAAAAAACTTGCAAAAAGTTTTAATTTGTTCTAAAAAACTTTTCAACACTTTTGGAAACTTCAAAGAAAGTCAAAAGTCTCAGACACGACACGATTTTTGTAACATTTATTGCGGCGAATGCAAGAGTTTATAGAGCTTCAGGCGACAATGATATTAAGCCTGAAACTTTTATTGAATTTTGTGTCTGAATGGAAAAACTTGTTTTGAGAAAAAAAAAAGTTAATATAAAATAAAAAAATAAAAATTTGACAGTAAAGGCTGCTAAAACTCTACTTACACTTTAAATTTTTTTCGGAAAAAAATTACATTTTGAAAATCGGTCTTATTAATTACAAAACAAGTGAAGCAAGTGAGAAAAGCAATTCTGAAAAAATAGAAAAAAATCATAAAAACGAACTTAAGAATTAATTTAAAAAAAATTAAAGTAGCTCAAAAATGGTAAAAAAAAAACAAAAAAAACCACAGCAGACACAAAAAGGCAGCCAATATCATAGCCATGAGGCTTGTTAAGGCTTGATACGATGGCATTGGAAGCAATAATGTTGAATTATGAAGCAACGATGCCGTCAATCCACACCGCACAACAGTTTTTGGCCGGTTAGCTTGATCCGTCTCGTTACTGATGTTTTAATGTAACTCTTGGGCAAAACTCCGTTGGAGGATGATCGTTTTTTTAAAATAAAAAAAACCACACCCAAGGTTCTGATCTTTTTGTAGTGATTTCTTTTTTTATAGGTTGGAGGGTTTTTCTCTTCATTTAAAATCTCAAACCACTTGTTCACAAAGGACTTTCAGTTATAACGAAAATAAACTTCATAACAAAAACTTAAGCACTTTAACAAGTCTTAAATATATACTAGCCAACATCATTGTTGTTTTTTTCAAGTGTTTGTTTGTTGTCTATCAACAACAACAAGATGTCAACAACAAGCTTTAGAAGTCTTTTGAGATTGATTAAAAAACTGTTTTGATAATTCTTCTGTGGCTGAATTCAAAAACACGAAGAATAATAACAATAACAAAAAACATAAAAAAACTAACAAAATATGAAAAAAAACTGAAAAACAAAATAGAGTACGAAGAATGCAAAATGAATATTGGGAAACATTATTAAAAGATACAAAACAACAACTGCTACAACTCAAAACGTCAACAACAACCCACTTCAACAACATACAAAAAGAACTAAAGAAAACAAACGAAGTAGCACAAACGCTCGTCTAATTAGCCAATCACCAATAAAGGAGATCCAAATAAGTTCGTTTAGAGCACTTTCCATTAACTAAACATACATACACACGTACGTACATACACAAGTACATACATACACACGTACGTACATACACAAGTACATACATACACACGTACGTACATACATACCTACATACATACACACGTACGTACATACACAAGTACATACATACACACGTACGTACATACACAAGTACATACATACACACGTACGTAAATACATACCTACATACATACACATGCACATAAATACAGACATACACAAACACACACATACATAAACACACCTACATAAAATTTTATATGAATACAAAGCCACACACATACACCTTGAAATTAATACATACACGCATACACACATAAATTTTTACTTGAATACATACATGCATACACACATACAAACATACATAAACACATACATACATACATGATACAAAAATACATGCAAAAAACAAGCATACGTCATACACGTGTTCAGACTTCAATTTATCAATGTTACTTTGTTATTATCTTTATTATAATTGCATTGGCATTATTTGTTTTACTATTATTGGTTGAATACTAACCATAACAATGAAAACAATAATACTAGTAATAAAAATGACAATAATGGTAATAAAAGTAAGAGTAGTAGTAGTAGTAGTAGTAGTAGTAGTAGTAGTAGTAGTAGTAGTAGTAGTAGTAGTAGTAGTAGTAGTAGTAGTAGTAGTAGTAGTAGTAGTAGTAGTAGTAGTAGTAGTAGTAGTAGTAGTAGTAGTAGTAGTAGTAGTAGTAGTAGTAGTAGTAGTAGTAGTAGTAGTAGTAGTAGTAGTAGTAGTAGTAGTAGTAGTAGTAGTAGTAGTAGTAGTAGTAGTAGTAGTAGTAGTAGTAGTAGTAGTAGTAGTAGTAGTAGTAGTAGTAGTAGTAGTAGTAGTAGTAGTAGTAGTAGTAGTAGTAGTAGTAGTAGTAGTAGTAGTAGTAGTAGTAGTAGTAGTAGTAGTAGTAGTAGTAGTAGTAGTAGTAGTAGTAGTAGTAGTAGTAGTAGTAGTAGTAGTAGTAGTAGTAGTAGTAGTAGTAGTAGTAGTAGTAGTAGTAGTAGTAGTAGTAGTAGTAGTAGTAGTAGTAGTAGTAGTAGTAGTAGTAGTAGTAGTAGTAGTAGTAGTAGTAGTAGTAGTAGTAGTAGTAGTAGTAGTAGTAGTAGTAGTAGTAGTAGTAGTAGTAGTAGTAGTAGTAGTAGTAGTAGTAGTAGTAGTAGTAGTAGTAGTAGTAGTAGTAGTAGTAGTAGTAGTAGTAGTAGTAGTAGTAGTAGTAGTAGTAGTAGTAGTAGTAGTAGTAGTAGTAGTAGTAGTAGTAGTAGTAGTAGTAGTAGTAGTAGTAGTAGTAGTAGTAGTAGTAGTAGTAGTAGTAGTAGTAGTAGTAGTAGTAGTAGTAGTAGTAGTAGTAGTAGTAGTAGTAGTAGTAGTAGTAGTAGTAGTAGTAGTAGTAGTAGTAGTAGTAGTAGTAGTAGTAGTAGTAGTAGTAGTAGTAGTAGTAGTAGTAGTAGTAGTAGTAGTAGTAGTAGTAGTAGTAGTAGTAGTAGTAGTAGTAGTAGTAGTAGTAGTAGTAGTAGTAGTAGTAGTAGTAGTAGTAGTAGTAGTAGTAGTAGTAGTAGTAGTAGTAGTAGTAGTAGTAGTAGTAGTAGTAGCAGCAGCAGCAGCAGTTGAAAAATAAATAATAATAACAACAATAATAATGATAATGATAAAAGCAACATCTTTTTTTAAATTGAATTTGTTGTGAATGTTTGTTGTTGGTGTAATAAAAGACGATGTATTGGTCATAATTAGCGGAGTTCTCTTCATTCAATTATATTGCGGGTTGAAGAGTTGTCGGGGCAGGAGTGAGTAGCAACAGTTAATTAAAGGTGTTATAATGAGATAATTCTTTCGGTAACTCTAGCCGTAATTTTTGAACTAGCATTAAGAGTGTATTTTATAAGGCAACTCGATAGATAACCGTCTTGTGTGAGGATGCCCCTTGAGGCTGGTGTGTGAGGGTCTTGTGATGGCTGACACAGGCGTTTGTGAGGTTTCGATAGTCGTGGTCGTATAAATCATGGCGTTTGCAGCATGTGTTCGTGATTAAAGTCATCAAATCTTTTGCGAGCTCTCTAAACAAGTCAAGAGCGCTGAAAATTTTTTCAAATTGATTTTTATTAATTTTCTTTTAATTACCTCAAAAGCCGTCGGTTAATTATTAAATAAAAATATTATTTTATAAGCGTTTTAAACTTTCAAGGAGTGTTCACATACATACATCTTGTTGCCACACCACGTGATGTTACTTTCCCTTCAGACGTATATTTTTACCACGCACAATTACGTGAAACTTTCCTTTATATAAAGTTTAAAGTCATTTTGATATACAAGCTACATACTTTTAAACCAACTATAGAATGCCTGCAGAGACGAATATGGCATAAGAGGTGTAATCATACACAATGGTGTAAAATCCTTCACAGGATGCATGTTTTATACACGATACATCATTCAGGCACGCCTGTAATGATAATAATGAAGGAACGGCAGTCTGTATGAATTAAACTGCCAGACAAGCAAATAATTTTTTTCAACGCCTTTGAAATTAACAATATTTACTCATTATAAAGCTATTTTTTGACCTTTTTTTCGTTTTTTCGTTTTTCTGTTTTGTTTTTCAATTTTTTTTCGTTCATGTTCTGCACTTGATTTTTTCGTTTTCACTAATTTCTTCGACTTATCCTTTTTGCATGATCTTGTTCTTATAATTCTCAATGTTTTTTTAATTATTAATTATTTTGTTAGCATGCAAACCTCAATTTTTTTATATTTATTTCTTTGTTTTTTTATTTTTATTTTCTCATTCGCGAGCACTTATACCCTCATAATGGCATTCCAATCAAGCAATGATCGTTTTGTTCTGCAGTAAAGAATCCTCAACACGCCGAATAATCCATCACGCAGAAAAACAAAAACAAAACAAATTAATAAAAACTAATGAAAAAAACCTTACGGAATGTAGAATTGATAGGAATAACAAAAAAATATTTTTAAAATATTTTTTTAAAAAGCAAAGCATGCCGAGAAATCTTCAAAATACCAATAAAGACAACGATGGCAATCAACATGTGTTCATCAAAAGCACTGCATTGGCACTGGTTCATAAATATTACATAACCCCGTTTCATCACTCGAACATTTTTTCACTTTTTGCTTATTTTCTTTGCCTAGACACAAAAAATAGTTCTAATTATTGCTTTATATTGACTTTTTACTGGCTTCTTACAAATTATTTTTTGCTAATCTGCCTAAGGTACAAGAGAATTTATAAATATAAAAAAACACTGCGTAACATAAATGATTCAAAAAATAACTTCAATTCTGACATTAAATTAAACGCTTAAGCCAACGGATACATAATAAACCCAGAGCAGTACATTAGAGTCTCAAAGTTAATTTCCCTGCCAAATAAAGAGGGTTTATCTTCGTGATCACACATACATCCATGCCTTTTCAAACGATACACTTGTGGGTTTATTGAAGCGACTCATCGTCGCAATACTCTATTCCCTTATTAAAACTCCATTTGTATTTCTGCCTCGCAGCAGCCTCAGATCACACTTTTTGAAAGAACGTATTTCGATTTTTTTTTTTTTGATATATTGTTATTATTTTTTTAAAGTTTAGTCTTGTTTGCTGGAATGGGTATAACTTTTTAATTCAATAACACCGCAACTTTTGAAGATAAAATTTACATAAAAATATCTGATCACAAACATGTTTCTACGCTCTACTCCATGACTTCAACACGTGACTCAATGCCACCCCACTCTATAACAGCATCAACATTTGCTTTCCAATACATTCTAATACATCAGAAAATAATTTATTTATCACTATAATCTACAACACCATCAGTCTATAACTTCCTTTCCACCACTACTACCAATTTTTCTTACACCCCCAACAGACGAGAGGGTTCGCATAGGAGCTCCGGGCCTCAACCATCCGCCCTTCCTGCCAGGCCACTCACTGCAGCAGCTGCAGCAGCTGCATCACATGGGAGCTCCTTTCAGACCTTTTTTGAACGAACACGAAGCCAGGATGATGCACGAGGCAGCGGCCAGAGCGATGGAAGAGATGGCAAAAAGGGTCGAAGAGTCGACGAGGCAACAGAAACACCACTTGCAACAACTGCAACAACACCACGCTTTGCAACAACAGCAGCAGCAGCAGCAACAACAACAACATTCTTCTACGCCTGAACAACGCAGGTCAGTGCTCACTCCACAACAGCAGAGCAAGCTCTTCGACGCCGAACTGCTTTCCCAAAGCAGCGTCAAAAGCAGCCACAAGAACAACGACGACAATGACGGTCGAAGCAGCAACAACAGCAATTCTAGTCGACATAGTATCAGTGACAACAACACCACCACCACCACCAACAACAACAACAACAATAGCAACAACAATGAAACAACTGCTAGCACTGACAACAATAATGACAAAAAGAGTCCCTTCCGCAAGCAGTCCATCAAGCAAAACTTCTCCCGCATCAAGATCTGCAGTAAGAAAGGTTATTGGAAGGATATTTGAAAATTTGAAGAAATGAATTTTATAATCA
>OX387246.1:6973982-7021482 GCA_947562095.1 Branchellion lobata
TTTGTTGTAAATGAAGGGAAGTAAAAATGAAATGTCATACAAATTAGGTGAAATGACTAAAACTGGATATGAATGAATTAATGATAATTCTAATAAAAACAAACAATAATAATATCTTGTGCGTAGAAGTGAGTAGTTTTGTGTTTTTGAAACCAGAAAGACTCTCTGCAAGGGAGATTGAAGGCGGCCGAAGAGCGACTGAAGAGGAACAGAAAGGAAATGCTGGAAACGCTGAGTGGAATTGAAGAAACTCTTCTGTCGGAGAATGCGCAATACAAGGCGGGAAATTGAGAAGTTTTTAGATGGATTGTATAGTTTTGTGGTTTGATTGTTAACTGGTTTCAGAATGGAGTTGCAAATGTTTAAAATCGGTGAAAAATACAGATTGAATGCATTGATTGCTTATTCAATTTTGGAATGGTCATTTGAATTTCATTTCATGTTCCTTCTCCGCAGATGTCTGAAGCAGACGTTCGTAGGAATTTAAAACAAAAAACCGAACAACTCCAAAGCACACGGTGAACTATTTCAAAATAGTTTAACCCATTTGTAACATACTTCAATCTTTAAAAGCTATTAAAAAAAACCATGAATTAAAAAAAAGTTATTTATAAAAAAAAAAAAAATTTAAACTCTCAATCTTCCATGGCAGACGAAAACACCATTCGCTGATGGAAATGTTCCAGCGCCTGAAGCTGAGGTCTTCAGAGAACGGCATCATTGATATTGTGGGTGGAAGGCTGATGAGAGAGATGGGTGTTGGGCAGTAAATGTAAAGGTTGTTGTAGTAAAATTTCTAAAAGTAAAATGGTTAAATGTAACAGGCTCAACAGTAGATGGTGTTGAAGGATTTGATCGATTGTACGTGGTTAATAGCACTATAATAATATTTGTATTTGTATTGTATTTTAGTTTTATTGCATAGTACTGCGGTCCCAGAACTGTGGGGCCATTTCCACTAGGGTACTTCAATAAGCCTTGGGCGTTATTGAACAGTGTGCACTTGATGTTGTACAAATGTTTTGATTGGATTAAGTTAGAATACCAACAACACGCTTACATTGTACAGCTTCATCTCAAATTTTATTCAATTGTACAAACTCAGATCAAGTCTGACCTTTAGAGTAATAAGATTGTACACGAATCGTTGAAACCCGATCAGAAAGACCTGCTGAAAAAGTATTCGGATGACCTTGAAGAGGAGGAGGCACAAGCGAGTGGCAGTAAAGAGACCTCTTCCCTGGAAGAGATCAAAAAAGAAAACAAAAAGTTGGCTATGATATCAACTCCATGAGCTGAATTTGATTTTAATAGTTATTATCACTATAGTTACTGATTATCTTTTTTTTTTCTTTTTTTTTCAAACCTTTCAAATGAGTCAATTCTTGAACACGTGAGTAGTGTGTAATCAGCCCCATACAAGTGTTTGGATTAGATTAGATTAAACATGAAAAAATCGAAAGCATTCATTTAAAATCTTCAACCGCTGTCTGGAGTTGCTTTACTAAAGTTCATGAAGTAACCTACAAATATACAAATGTTTCGTTAGATTAGATTACAACAAAAACGAAAATTAAGTTACTACTACAACGCAGGCAGGTCGACCTGTTGATAAAAGAGAAGCGGCAGTTGAGTAGCGACATTGGAGACCTCACGGACGAGAGTCACTTGAACAAGATGGAAAACGAAACGCTGAAGAAGTCCCTGAGCGACCTCAACAACCTCTGGAAGCGAGAACTGGAAGAATTCAAACTAAATCAAAGTTGTTGTAGAAGGGGCTGTGGCAATGGTGGTTGAATACTAATAAAGTTTTCGTCGTAATTCTGATGATGGTTTTCAAACAGACCAGTTCCACAATTCATTTAAAACTCAATTTACTAATTATTTAGCTTTGGAACTAATCGAAGTTGACTCCCCTACAATGTCACTTGAAACTTATTGTTTTCATACTTTTCATTTATTCAAAACAAGGTATTCCCAGCAAGATGCTATGCATTTTTATCATACATTCTTTCATTACACAAGTTTCAATCAGCACACAAACAAAAATCTCCAAAATAAACACAATCACCACACCAACTAAAACCACCGAACTAAATACAATTACCCTACAAACAACCAACACCATATCCACACAGACGCAGTATTACAACGGGTGTTAGAGCAGGTGAACGCCTTCAAGGGAGAAGCAGAAGGTTTGTGTCGTTGTGACCATCAAGCCTTCACTGCCGTCAAGGTTCTGGAGGACACCCTTGAAACCCAGGTATCGTGATGGTGTTGGTGGGATGATGGTGTTATGCTGGTGGTGTTTTGATGATGGTGTTGGTGTGATGATGGCGTTGATGTAGTGATGGTGTTGGTGTGATGATGATGGTGTTTTAATAGTGGCGTTGTGATGATGGTGTTGCGGGGATGGTAGGCTGGTGTTATTGGTTTTGTGTTAGTGGTTTTGGTGGTGTTTTGATAGTGTCGAATTGTTGGTGTTGTGGCTGTAGTAATATCTTGGTTATCGTTTTGACGGCTTTAAAACGGTGAGTGGGGCTTTGGTGGTGAATGATTAATAATGTTGAATTTTCTCCTTTAAGCGATAATTTATAGCGAGAAGCAAACTTTTCAAAGTGTTTAATAAAATAAAATATATTTTAAATTTTTGAAAATACAACACAGGAGCGGTTACTGACCGTAACCCTATCAGAACTCGAACAACTCAAAGCCCCTCAGCCCCCAAGCAATCAAAAACCGCCCTTCATTCCTGCATCCACACAAACCACAGAGCCTCAGTCTGAGAAAGTAATCTTCAAAACCTTGTTTTCATCATCGAAAACATTCAACAACTGTTTATCCAATCAATTAGAAACGTTACTAATTGAGACAAAAGAATTTTGTCAAAATGTATTTCAATTCTTTTTAGCTTCGAGTACAATACAACAACGCTAAGCAAGTAAAAGAAAAGCGAGATATATAGTTTAAGGGTTAAAACAGTCAGCACTTGAAGATTTTTTACACACAGAAAGAGGCGAAAAGTCCAGCGCAAAACAGCAATCTTAAGGCCATTCTGGACTTCATGAAGCTACGCTCCAGTGACGACTCTTCCACCAAACCCCCTGCAAGCGACAGCAAAAGTGTCAGTGCTTTCACACTTTGTACTGTTTCATTTTTTTATTCTATTGTTTTTTATTTTATTTATTTTGTTGATTTATTTATTATGCTACGTAATTTATTCTGTTAGTTAATTTATATAGTTAATTTTTTATTTTTAGTCAATTTCTATTCTATCTAGTCTATAATTTCCATCAATGTCATTTAAAAAATGGACAACGAGAAAAATAACTTGATTTTAAAAAGTAACAAAAAAAAATTTCCTTACCATATGACCTCTTCCCAGGAGCCTCCTTCTCCGGTGGTGGATGTGCAGGCTCTACAAGACAAGATTTCCAAGCTGGAGGTGGATTTGGAGTTCAGCGAGAAGAACCTTGCCTTCCAGAAGGAACACAGTGCCAAACTTCAAACGCAGGTTTGCTTTCTTGTTTCCAAGTTCGAAGCACTTTGAATTTTTAGGTTTTTTGAATTTAATTAATTAAATTAAATTAATTTAATTCAATTAAGTTGATATAATTCGAATCGATTTTGTAAGCTTAGAGGCAAATGTTTATGTACGCGCCCATACAAACACGTATACACACATAAAAACAAATACAAAAACACACATAGATACATACATATGCCAACATACAAACCAATACATATACATTATGCGCTTTTGAGGAAACCTGGTTTGCAAACTGAGCAGTATAAAAAATGATAAATTCATTCATTCAATCGTTCATATACATGCAAACACATTTATGTAAATACATAAACACCTTCAAAAACATCAGTGCGCATACACACAAATACACAGACGACAGAATATCAGGAAGAGTTGCGGAAGAGGGTGCAGTTGAATGAGTTGGTAGAGAGCAATGAGAGAGACTTGAAGAGGGAGATTGTCTCGTACAAACAGGTGCTCAGAGAATTACAAGAGGATTTGGCGGAGAAGGATAAAGAAGTGAGTTGATGTTGAAGGCTTTAAAGCGTTTTGAAATGCACTGGAAATTTTAAAATTGAGTTTTTTTATTCGAAACACTATCCATTAACAATTACTGAGTTATTGAGTGTGCGTAGCTCAATTACCTTCCTTTTTATGCAGTTTTTTGTTTTTTTGTCATCAATATTTCCCTTAATTATACGAGGTCTAGAAAAGATCATTACTTTCTCATGTGATAACTAACGCCACACTTTGCAGTACATTCTTTTGAACAATGCAAACATTTCGTCATTCGAACCTTCCCAATCTTCCATCTAACCTCCACTAATCTTCCACCAACCTCCACCAACCTCCACTAATCTTCCACCAACCTCCACCAACCTCCACTAATCTTCCACCAACCTCCACTAATCTTCCACCAACCTCCACCAACCTCTACTAATCTACATTAATCTTCACCAACCTCCACCAATCCCCAGCTGAAGCTTCTGCAGACGGACAAGGGTTCCGTGCAAAGGTTGCTGGAGAGGGAACGGATCGACGTGGAGAGCACGGGAGCCGATGGCAGGGATCGAACCGCCGACATCGACTACATCAAACAGGCTCTCGAACTGGACAATATTGTTTGTGAAGCATGCGTATTCTACCAAAAACATAATTTGTATATAACATGTATTCTCGAATCAAGGACTTTTTGACCCGTTTACGTTCCAAAGCTCTTGTACAAGCCAACACAATGCCAACTACAGAGCTCCAGAAACGCCCTGGGAGCTACTCTCAAAGAGAACAACCACTTGAAACTGTCCCTCGACCAAGCCATTAGAGAGCTTGCCAACGAACGAGATCTCACCAGTGCTGCCACCTACGACAAGATGATGCAGCAACAGCAACTATATGTGGGTTCATGACGCTGGTATTGATGTTGAAGTATCCACGAGGGCTCTTGAGCAGTGTGTAATCAGCCATATACATATGTATTGTCTAGGTTAGGATACATACAAATATATGGGAAAACCTTTTCATAAATGACGGTGATATTTTGGCTTTTGGCATATTTTTGAATTTCGGTGTAAAATAATTAAATTCAAACCTAAAAACTGTCAAAATAAGCTTTCAGTCTGGTATAGCTCATTATGAAACTCTAATTTCCCTCAGTGTATTGAACAAGAGCGGGACAAAGAAAGGAAAGAAAAAGAAAGACTTGAAACTGAGAATTCCTTGTTGCAGCTGGAAAACCAAAAGCTTAACTCAGCCCTGCAAGCCAAAGAGTCCATGAACTGCATGTCTGCCAGTGTGGCAGACAAGCAACTCCGAAGCAACGTCAAGAAGGTCGCTTTGTAATTCTTATCTGATCTGATTTGATTGAAACCTTTGTTGTGTTGTAAGCACTTTTTCTTGAAGTAGTGAAGGGTTCGAAGAAGCATTTTGTATGAAAAGAAGCTTTTGAAAGTAAGGTTATCATAATTTCGACTTACAAAGTTGTGTTCAAGTAAAATTTCGTAATTAGGTCATGAAACGTTTTTAATTTTTAACTATCAAGACAAATTTCATTTTACAATGCCACAGTTAACCTCGGAGTTGGAGCAGACGAAGGCGCAGCTGCAAGCGAAGGAGAAAGAGCTTGTTTTCCTGCAAGACACTCTGAAGTGGGCATTCGCATCCAAACATATTTAATTAAATTTTTCCAATACATGCCTAAGAAAATTTTTCATTCAGAGTCAGTTAAATAAGAAGCATGAGTGTTGAATTATTCATTAAACACCAAACCACCAAGTCTTACGGGCGAAGTTATTGGTATTTATGATGTCGCTATAATTTTTACTGTCTTTGCCTTGAGTTATTTTTTTGGATACACAATTTAGTAAATCAGTAACTCATGCAAATGATGTTAAAAAATCCACCACACTTTTAGATTCGTATTGAAGGACAACGGCGCGAAAGACTCTTCAGCGAAAGCGTCCTCGTCTGCCTCCTGATGCTTGGTGGCCTCCGCATTGATCATTGCTGTGATAATAACATTATTTCGTCTCCTTTTCAACTCATTTTTGAACCGTTTGAAACGTTACTAAATCTCATTTGCTCGTCCACTCCGTCAACTATTTGATAAGAAGTCTCCAGAGCCGGTAGATTCTTTATGTACGTTTTGCTAGTTCTTCAAAAAGCTTTCAGGATTTTCAGTTGAACTATTGAATCATTAAACATACAATGTTGCTAATCTAGACCTCTAATTTAATTTTTTTTGGATCACACAGAGAATGAGTTAACTTTGCTAAAAAATGTCTCTACCTAACTAACCAACATTTTACAAAGATATTGCACATTACCTAAATTTATATTATTTTCGCGTTACTTTGATTGTATTTATGTTTGCTTTTATACTTTACTAGAATTTCTATTGGAATAACATATTTTTGTTGAAAACGTGAAAGTTAACAACACCAATCTGAACCTTCACAATCAATACGATGGGCATATTTGTTCTAATGAGATATTATCAGATTAGGTTGGCTCAATTAACTGGTTCGTAAATTTATACCTTCTTTACCTTAACTTTTTTTAGATACAATATTCAGTATAACTTACATAAAGTACTAGTAATAAGCATTTTCAAATTCACTGAAACCTTTAAAGACATTTGAATTTAAATAATAATTTTTTTAATAAATTGCTCACAATCAGTTTTTTTCAAATTTTTATTGAAAGATTCTTAACAAATAAAATAAATGAAAAAAAAATCGATATTGATTTGAAAAACTTGAATAAATAAACCTATAAAAGTTCAAGCTTTCGAAAACGCGTGAGCTATTCATATGGGGATGCACTGGAGTGGTTCGGCCATGTTAATAGTGGACCTGTTTGAAGAAACAGGATGAATTTTTAACGAGTATTCAAATTTTAAAAACTCAAAAAATTAATGATTCAAATCAAATTGAATTTAAACATCCTTAACAGCGCTAAAGAAAACTCAAAAAAAATTCCGACAATCAAAAAAGCACAACTCTCATAAGACGCATTTTCTGCAAAAGATTCAGCTACTTGAAATCTAACTGAAAAAATCTCAAGCTTAACAAGCAACGCTTAGCACGCAATGCAAAGACTTGCCTATTATGTTTGAGGTGACTCTTGACCAGGTCTCCGGATGTGAGGGAGGACATAAGGGACAATTCTCCCGCCATCACCATCGAGCACACCACCCTCGCCAGTCGACCAGCATTTTCTCCAGGCTTCTCTTTGTGAGCTCCTTTGACGCCCATCATCTGTGAGAGTGACGCAATGAAAAATGACGATGCACGCAACACCAGAAAAGCCCCTGGAACCACTCAAAAGTTGGAATAGAAATTTAAATATTTGAAAAAAGAAACGGTTGAAAGTTTTTATAAACACACGTGTACACATGCAAAAAGATGAACAAACGCACACACGCACACACACAAACACACAAACATACACACGCACACACACACAAACACAACATACAAACACACACACACAACGCACACACACACACACACACACACACACACACACACACACACACACACACACACACACACACACACACACACACACACACACACACACACACACACACACACACACACACACACACACGCACGCACGCACGCACGCACCACCACACACACACACAAAAAGCAGGCAAACAAGTGAAGATCGCACCTCGAGACAGGCTGCCTGGGGCGGTAGGATGGTTGCCTCACCTCCCACGGTTTCCCACTTCGAGACAGGGCATGTTGCAGCTGATGTACAGACTCGTCTCCTTCTTCCCCCCTTTTCGAAGCACTCCTCCTCCTCTTCCTCCTCCTCCTCCTTTTTCTTCTTGTTTCTTATTGTCGTGTTACTACTACCATCCGATCCATCCACTCCACACTACCTAGACCTTCTCGTTTTGGTTTTTCGTCATCTTCTTCCCTCCTCCTCATCATACACCTCCATGGATGTCATGCAGTTCGAACTGCACACGTTTTGAGCTGGATCCTGGGAAGAAGAGTTGGTACACATGGGAAAATTCATCTTAATGCAGCACATAGCTTATTATGTCTACCATATCCTATTCATTATTATCCTCAAGGTCATTAAAACCAATATACAGCATTAATAATAATAATTAAATAGCACTATTAAACAATCTTACTAATAGAAATATTAAAATATTTATAGTAACTATAAATAAGCCATCACACCTGTCCAGTGGCGATGAAGATGGCTGTGACGAGGTTGGCAGCGTGAGCATTGAAACCTCCCACAGAGCCTGCCAGGGCTGAGCCCACCAGGTTCTTGTGGATGTTCAGGTCGACCAGAGCCTTCACCGTCGTCTTCAGTACCTCCCTCACCACCATTGCCTGCAGTGGTTGTGTGGTTGTGTGGTCATGTGATTGTGTGGTGGTGTAGTTGTGTCGTGATGTGGTTGTGTAGTGATGGAAATGTGGTTATGTGGTGATAGAGTTGTGGTTTTTTGTGGTAGCTGTGATGATGTGGTTGTAGTAGTAGCGATGTGATGATGGTGGTGGTTGTTGTGTTTGTGAAACCTGGAATTTCGTTAAGTATACCTAATTAAGTGCTTATTATATTTACTATTCATTAAAAAATTATTAACACTTAAAAAAAAAATTATTTCTATTGAAGCCGACTACTAGTTTTTTTATTATAATAATTCCATAATTTATTTCGTCTCGACGTTACATACATACCTGGCACCACAGCTTCACACACCACAGACTTTGCCTCGGGCCGTCTATCCTGCAATCACAAATAACTCGCTCAAAGTTAAGAAGTTTAAAAAAGTCAAACATTAAACTGAAGGAATGTTCTCTATAGAATGCCCAAATAGTCTTGTCGCCTAGTGCCCAGTCGCAGATAAATCATGGCTAGAAGGGCGCTTTGAAATGCATTGATAAGATCTGATTTAATTATTAGAAAATTATATTATTATTACTTTTTTATATTAAGAATATAAGCGATAAAAAAAATTGAAATTAAAATATAAATTCCAAAAAAAGTCGAGCGGATGGTGAACCAGTTGACAGCGTTTGGTTTTTTGTCGGTGCAGAAGTTGCTGCTGAGCGAGAGGATCTGCATGTCGGGGAAGTGCTCGTGCTGCATCAACTGTAGCGCTTTCTCGGAGCCCTGGGTGGGTTGGAGAGGTGGAGTGGAGTGAGTTAGAAGGTGGGGTGAGTTAGAAGGTGGAATGTGTTTGGGAGGTGGGGTGGGTTGGGAGGTGGGGTGGGTTGGAAGGTGGGGGTGGGTTGGGAGATGGGGTGGGTTGGAAGGTGGGGTGGGTTGGGAGGTGGGGGTGGGTTGGGAGGTGGGGGTGGTTGGGAGGTGGGGTGGGTTAGTAGGTGATGTGAATGGGTGTTGGGAGGTGGGGTGGGTTGGTAAGGTGGGGTGGGTTGGGAGATGGGGGTGGGTTGGAGAGGTGGGGTGGGTTGGGAGGTGGGTGGGTGGGTTGGAGGTTGGGAGGTGTGGGTTTGGGAGGTAGGGTGAGGTTGGGAAGGTGGAATGGTTTGGGAGTGGGTGGGTTGGAAGGTTGGTGGTGGGTTTGGAGATGGGGTGGGTGTGATTGTGTGGTTGGAGTGTGGTGTTGGTTTGAGGTAGGTGGTTGAGTAGGTGAGTTGGAAGGTAGGGTGAGTTGGAAGGGTGGGTAGAGCAGAAGGTGAGGTGGAGTGGAGATTGGAAAGGATGGAGTGAAGCAAAAGTGAAAGAATATAGAGTAAGAAAGGGGTGGAAAAGATGGGGGCAGAGAAGAGTGTGAAGGTTTTGGTTGTAAAATCTTTTGAACTTCGGAAAGTACATCGTTGAGAACATCAAGTAGCAATTTAATCACTCAAAAATGAAAAAAAAAAAGATTGAAAAACTGATTAAAAGATAAGATTAAAAGAAACAATATTGAAAGGGTTGACTGCAGGACATTAACCTTGGAAAGCATATTCATGCCCATGGCGTCTCCGGTGGAAGCGATGAAGCGGATGTACAAACTGCGGGAATTCTGGTTGATTCGCAGGCTCTTGAGACGTGCGAACCTGTGGCGTGATGTGGATGCAAACGTGCTATTGAAGTACTTATTAACCTTTTGAAAAGATTTTGATAGATAAAAAACCATTTCTTATAGTATCCCATTTTTAATTTTTGTGTCGATTTGATGGCTAAACTAGCACCTCCAACTTTACGTTACTACCAATACATTGAGTTAAGTTGAGTTGCCACTCATTCAACATTGCTACGCACACACACACGTAAACACCCACGCACACACCCACGCACACACACGTATGCAGGTCCGCACGCACACACGCACACACGTACGTAAGTACGCGCACAGACGGAGTATTAGTGGACCTGCTGGTAGAGTTGAAGGCGTCAGAGATGACCTTGAAGTTCTCCTCCATCCACCCCTTCGCCTCCGAGGCCCTTATTGCCGACTTGAACCTCACCAGGGGAGCTCTGGTCATGCCGTCCTGCAACAAACGACTCTTTAACGCCTCCTCCCGCCTGTGTTGTGGAGGTGTGTGTTTTGTGGTAGAGATGTTTGTGATAAGGTTTGTGGTAATTTTTGCGGTGATGTTTGTGGTAATGTTTGTGGTGATGTTTGTGGTAATGTTTGTGGTAAATGTTTGTGGTGATGTTTGTGTAATGTTTGTGGTAATGTTTGTGGTAATGTTTGTGGTGATGTTTGTGGTGATGTTTGTGGTAATGTTTGTGGTGATGTTTGTGGTGATGTTTGTGGTAATGTTTGTGGTGATGTTTGCGGTGATGTTTGTGGTGATGTTTGTGGTGATGTTTGTGGTAATGTTTGTGGTAATGTTTGCGGTAATGTTTGCGGTGATTTTTGTGGTGATGTTTGTGGTGATGTTTGTGGTGATGTTTGTGTTGATGTTTGTGAGTAAGTGGTTTGTGGTGTGTGATGTTTTGTGGTGATGTTTGCGGTGATGTTTGTGGTGATGTTTGTGGTGATGTTTGTGGTGATGGTTTGTGTTGATGTTTGTGGTAATGTTTGTGGTGATGTTTGTGGTGATGTTTGTGTGTTGGTTGTTTTGGTGATGTTTGTGGTGATGTTTGTGGTGAATGTTTGTTGTGGATGTTTGTGTTGATGTTTGTGGTAATGTTTGTGGTGATGTTTGTGGTGATGTTTGCGGTGATGTTTGTGGTGATGTTTGCGGTGATGTTTGTGGTGATGTTTGTGGTAATGTTTGTGGTGATGTTTGTGGTGATGTTTGCGGTGATGTTTGTGGTGATGTTTGTGGTGATGTTTGTGGTGATGTTTGTGTTGATGTTTGTGGTGATGTTTGTGGTGATGTTTGCGGTGATGTTTGTGGTGATGTTTGTGTTGATGTTTGTGGTGATGTTTGTGGTGATGTTTGCGGTGATGTTTGTGGTGATGTTTGTGGTGATGTTTGTGGTGATGTTTGTGGTGATGTTTGTGTTGATGTTTGTGGTGATGTTTGTGGTGATGTTTGCGGTGATGTTTGTGGTGATGTTTGTGGTGATGTTTGTGGTGATGTTTGTTGTGATGTTTGTGGTGTTTGTGGTGATGTTTGTGGTGATGTTTGTGGTGATGTTTGTGGTGATGTTTGTGGTGATGTTTGTGGTGATGTTTGTGGTGATGTTTGTGGTGATGTTTGTGGTGATGTTTGCGGTGATGTTTGCGGTGATGTTTGTGGTGATGTTTGTGGTGATGTTTGTGGAAATTATTTTTCAAAAACCACGACCAAATATCAAGAATAACACAAAAAAGAAACAACAACAAAACAATGAAGAAACAACATCAATAACAACCACAACCCAACGAAGCAACAACAATAACAACACGATAGAGCAAAAACAACATAACAACAGAACAACAACACAACAGCAATCCTCACCACAAGAGCTCTGCACCCTCTGTTGGCACTGGCAACCAGACATCCTTCGGTCGTTGCCATGGGAACAAAGTAGCGGATACCATCGACCAATAAGGGACCAGCCACTCCTACAGGGATGGGAAGGTAGCCAATCACATTCTCGCAACATGCTCCATGCACCTGGAGTGGTGTGGTTTGTTGTGGTTTGGCCCAGTGTTGTGTGATGAGTTAATGTTGTGGTGTGGTGTAAGGCGTTGTGGTTTTGTGTTGTGGTTTGGTGTTGTGTTTTATGTAGTATGGTGTGGTGTAGTGTTGTGGTTTGAATTGGTACAGTGTGGCGTGGTGTGGTCTGGTGTGGTGAATAAAAATAATTGAATATTCAGTAAAAAATAACCGAAAATATTATTTGCTATTTTAAAGAGAAAAAATAAAAAATAAATAAAAACCCCAACACTTGATAAATTAAATGAGTAAACGAAAAATTGAAAATAGCATGGACCAACATATTTGTAGTCGTAGTTGCTGTAAGGAATGTTGTTTAGAGAGTTCTTATGCGTGAGTTGTTTGTTGATGATTTTCCTCCTGTGCTCCTGTGCAAGTTGAAATTATTCCACATTGTAGTGTTTGTAGAAGGCTTTCAAACCTCCCGTAAAAGGGCAACCATTTCACCCATATGGAATCTCAACACGTCCACAAAAACATAAACATGTACACGCACGCACGCACGCACGTACGCACACACACACAAACACACAAACACACACACAAGTGCGCACACACACACACACACACACACACACACACACACACACACACACACACACACACACACACACACACACACACACACACACACACACAAGCGCGCGCACACACACACACACACACACACACACACACACACACACACACACACACACACACACACACACACACACACACACACACGCACACACACACACACGCACACACACGCACACACACACACACACACACACACACACACACACACAAAAACACACACACACACACACACACACACACACACACACACACACACACACACACACACACACACAAAAACACACAAAAACACACAAAAACACACAAAAACACACAAAAACACACACACACACACACACACACACACACACACACACACACACACACACACACACACACACACACACACACACACACACACACACACACACACACACACACACACACACACACACACACACACACACACACACACACACACACACACACACACACACACACACACACACACACACACACACACACACACACACACACACACACACACACACACACACACACACACACACACACACACACACACACACACACACACACACACACACACACACACACACACACACACACACACACACACACACACACACACACACACACACACACACACACACACACACACACACACACACACACACACACACACACACACACACACACACACACACACACACACACACACACACACACACACACACACACACACACACACACACACACACACACACACACACACACACACACACACACACACACACACACACACACACACACACACACACACACACACACACACACACACACACACACACACACACACACACGTACATACACACAGGCACCTTATACAGACACCCCTTTCGAAGTCATCAAGAGCCGTCTCCAGTCGGTACGCAGGCAGTTTCTTGCAGGCCACCAATGCCATCACCTCCCCATCGGTCAACCTGCTTGGACCGTCCTTGGAGTGTTTTGTTTGCCTTTAGTGACTACTTTGTCGTTGAAGGTTGATGGATGTGCATTAGGGGTGGTGTGGATGAGGGGTGGTGTGGATGAAAGGTGGTGATATGGATGAGGGGTGGTATGGATGAGGGGTGGTGTGAATGAAAGGTGGTGATATGGATGAGGGGTGGTGTGGATGAGGGGTGGTGTGGATGAGGGGTGGTGTGGGTAAAAGGTGGTGATATGGATGAGGGATGGTGTGAATGAAAGTAGGTGTGCATGATGGTTGAGGTGATTTAAAAGAGGATAACTGAATGGGATGGTTGGTGAGTTCCATGAAAATAGCTCATTATTAAGGGAATTTATAAAAAAAGCGCCTTAAATTCTTGAAAGGATTCGTTAAGAAAGATCGCTCAATGGTTTAAGTGTGAGTTCAACAAGAAAGTTTCAAAATCCCTCTCACCACTTCCTTCAGCAGCTCCATGCACTCGTCGATGCTCCTCATTGGTCCTTCATCATCGTCACGTGACACACATCGTGACGATTTGATTGGCTCGTAAGTTGAAACACCATTTGTATTGTCGGTTTGTACACAACCATCGCGCATTATTTTTGATCTTTGGCTGCTTTGATTGAATACTTTGTCGTTGAGTGAATCTTTAACACAGGAAGAGACAGAACCATTATCATCACCGTCGTCATCATCTTCGTCGTCGTCGTCATCATCAGAGCCTATTGTGAATTTGGATGTTGGCCTGTCTTCCTTGTCTGGCAGTTCTGTTCATTCAAGTAAGTGTGCTTCTAAATAAAAACTTTATATTATTTTTAAAATAGGCTTTTTTCACGACGTAATAAGCAAAAAAATAGATGAAAGCTTAAGAGCCAAAATCAAATTTTTTCGAATAACAGAAAAATGATATCGAAAAACATGTTCTGGGACAATTGAAAATAGCAGGATGGCGACTGACTCTCGGACAGATTGAAGAAGTGTTCGAAGGCGCTTCCAGCAGTGCGTTTTGAAGATACGTCCTTCACCACCTGTCCTGCACCGACCTTGGCAGAGAGGCTGTTGGGAGGTTTGTCTGAAAAAGCGAAAGGACACAGGGCTGTTTCATCTTCGGGGTAGGTTTTGAAGGGGGCTGAAGAGGAGGGGGAAGAAGCGGAGGAGGATGGTGGTGTTTCCTTCATGACTCCCCCATATTCCTCCATGAAACTGACGGTTTTGATGAACTTGAGAATTCCCTTGCCCTTCTTGCCATCCAGTGCCACGTCGCTATTGGCAGAGTCGAAGAAGAAGTACTTGATCACCAGGCAGCCAGCCAGCAAGGCCGTCACCACCGAGTCCACCTTGTAGTCCTTGATGTACCTGCGGTAGAAGGTGGTGGAGTGTGGCCTGGTGTAGTGTGCTGTGGCCTGGTGTGATGTGGTTTTATGTGATGTAGTATGCTGTGGTTTCATGTGAGGCAGTGTGAGGTGGCAGGGTGTAGTGAGGTGTAGTTTGGTTTAGCGTGACGTGGTGTAGTGTGATGTGGTGTAATGTTGTGTGATGTGGTGTGGTGTGGCGTTTTATGGTGACTTCATTGTGCCACGCGAACCGAATAATGATAGTGATGATAACGATATGAATAAGATTGATACTAATGATGGTGAATGATAATAAAAGTTAAAATATCAACAAAAATAAAAATACTAGCAATAAAAATAATGATAATGATTATCCTTATTAGATAATGAATCAACTTGATAGGGCACGAGGGCCAAAGGATGGAAATGGGGTGACGAGGAAAAGAAGAAAAACATAATGGTGAATGATTAAAGATGGATCGATGAATGATTAACGAATGATTGTTGGTTGATCGATGGATGATTGATGGTTGATTGATGGATTGGTAGGTGAGTTCTCTAACCCATAATGGTCGTGTTGGAAATGGCTGGAAGGGATTTCAAGCTGCTTGGAAGAGGAGAGGGGTGAGGAGTTGTGAAGGCCCTTGAAGAGGGCGTGCAAGTGAAAGAAGACTAGAACGGCGCACTGTTGGAAAGAGGGAGAAACGATAAGTTTTATGAAAAGGTTATAACAAAGCGAGTCATTCCTTACTGAAACTTGCACGCTGTAACTCACCCTGCTTACTATGTCATTCGACTATTCCTTCTAGCGCAGCGCCTCAGGCCTACCACCAACCACATCCTACACCACACCACCCACCATGATGAGTTTGACTTTCTGGAGAGCCAGGTTAGGTTTATTGTGGACTCCATCCTTCCACGCCTTCGCCAACTGATACACCTGGAAGATCTGCCTGTTGTCCCTCATCAGCTGGTGGGAGGTGTGGTGGTAATAATGATGAAGTGGTTGAAACAAAATAATAACAACAATAATAATAATAATAATAATAATAATAATAATAATAATAATAATAATAACAATAATAATAATTATTATTATTATTACTATTATTATTATTATTATTATTATTATTATTATTATTATTATTATTGAAAAAAAAAATTTGCCGTGAAATAAAAATAAAATATTTTATTATAAATAAAAATACTCAAGTGCTATTGAAATTTTGATTACCACCATCACCATTGCCAAGATGACAAACAACTTGTGAAGATAACCAACCTCAATCATGATGGCTAGACAGGCAGGGTAGAAAGAGACAAAGGCGAGGTAGTTGGCGAAGATGGAGAGGCAGCTGAAGCAGGAGATGGACGAGAGGATGCCGATGCCTGACATCATGCCCACCCCCACTACCAGGCCCATCGTCACCGAGTCGAGCAGCAGTGAAGGTCCCAGCAGTGCCATGCCTTGGCCAATGTTTGATACCACTTCGGCCTGGTGTGGGTGGGGAGTCGAATTTATTAATGAGTAGTTTTTTGGTGTGGGTGTGGTTTGTGGGTGTGGGTGTGGTTTGTTGGTGTGGTTTGTTGGTGTGAGTGTGGTTTGTTGGTGCGGGTGCATTTGTTGGTGTGGATGTGGTTTGTTGGTGTGGGTGTGATTTGGGTGTAAGTGCATTTGTTTATATGGGTGTGTTGATGTTTATTAATATCTTTTGGTTTGTAAGGATGAAAAAGAGGAATATTGATTTTGACTTTTTAGGCTTGTAAAAAATTGAATCTTTTTATCATCAACATCGTCATCATTGTCATCGTCATCATCGTCATCACCATGTCCTTACTCGGGCATCAGAACTGAGTGCAAACTTGGCGAGAGTGCATGCCTTTGGAAGGTCCATGAACAAGAAGAAGAATGGAAGAGCTTCACTGGTGATGATGATGATGATGATGATGATGATGATGATGATGATGATGATGATGATGATGATGATGATGATGATGATGATGATGATGATGATGAGGATGATGATGATGATGATGATGATGAGGATGATGATGATGAGGATGATGATGATGATGATGATGATGATGATGAGGATGATGATGATGAGGATGATGATGATGAGGATGATGATGACGATGATGATGATGATGAGGATGATGATGAGGATGATGATGAGGATGATGATGATGAGATGATATTATTATCATTATTATTATTATTATTATTATTATGTTATTATGATGATTAATGTATACGTAATAGCAAAAGAAGTCTCCTGTGTTGTTATAACATGGAGGATAAGCAGAATCAATAACAATCTCATACCCCAACATAAGAAAACAACTATCTAGTAACAAAAACAACAAAAAATAAAATAAAGCTATCGGCGTCTATAAAAAAATAATAATACATGTGATAAATTTGAAAATAATATTAAAAAGGCAAAAGATGTATTAATACGAAGATGATAGAAAAAAGTAATAAAAGGCTTGTAGACTAATGAAAGGCTCGTAGACTAATAGAAAACGTGTAGACTAATATTGGATACTTGAGTTGTTTGAATGCGGCATCTGAGAAGGTGATGACAGCTAATGAGAAGCCGAAGCTGAAGATGATGGTGAAGACGCTGGCGATGGCTGGTGGTGTGATTATCAATATTGAATAATGTCAGTAAAATCATTGAAATTAAATGTAAAATAAATATTCAAAAAATATAATAGTATTGGTGGATATGTACTAAAATATAATATCCTATATTAATAATAAAATATAATATTAATCTAAAATAAATAAAAAATTAGATAGGTAGGCTGGATTGGCCTAGATCACACTGGGTTGTGCCAGCAAACAATATATGAAGTAGAAATGGACACCTTGACGTTTCAGGTGTTTGTCTCCATTAACATGGAAATTTTTTGTACTGAGACTTCATTTGAGGTGATGCAAAAACTTATTAGTCCTTTTACACAAAATATATTGTTACCATTATTAATATTATTATTATTATTGTCGTTGTTGTAATTATTAGTTTTATTATTATTATTTTATTATAATTAATGTCATTATCATCTCTTTTCGATGATTGAATAATTTAATTTTTTTTAAATAATCAAATTGTTTTATTCATAATTAGTTACAGCTCTAATAAGATAACATTTGATGCCATAAATACGATCAATATAATAATCTTTAATATCTCTGAAATTATATTGAGGTTCTCACAGAAAGCACTGAAAACCCACCAAAGAGGTATCTGCAACCCAGTCTCCTGAGCCTGCTGAACTGTATGTAAGTGTGCACAAACGCAACACATCGGGCTATGGTCAGAATGACTATATCGCTGAGGTTGCTCCTCTGTAGTGTGATGTTGTATGCACTTGTGATGTATGTGATGTTGTTTGTGTGTGCTACGTGTTGTATGTGATGTTTGTATGTGCTGTGTGTTGTATGTGATTTTGTTTGTATGTGCTTTGTGTTGTATGAGATGTGTGTTTTATGAAGTGTTGTTGTATGAAGTTTGTATTGAATAAGTCATGAGTCAATAAAATATGTGTCAGAAAGCCATGTATTTTCTGAAATGTGGACTTGGTTTTTGCAAAAATTAAATTAACTTGAATTTAGTGAAAAGATCATAAAAGTATCGAAGGAAAAAAAAATATCAGAAGAAAATTATTTTTAAAATTAGTGAGTAATATAAATGCCGGTTGAAGGAGTGCCTACCAAACTTGGAAGCTCTTCAAAGGTATTTTTTTTTTGGTGTAGATATGTCAAGGACAAGGAACAAACAACTAAGGTCAGGGTGAGAAAGATGACCTCCCAGGGTTGAGAAGCACAAAACTTCCCATGCCATTGGAAAAGACGGAAGACAATACTGGTTGACTGGTTTGACTGTGAGTTTGTTGGCATGAGTATCAAGTGATACATTTGTTTTCAATTGCTTTCCTTAGCACTTCAAAAACTAAATTATTAAAATGTGACTCCAATGCATTGAACAGTTGAATAGTATTGTTATTTAATTTGAAGAAAAACCCCTGCTAACAATTGAATCTTTTTTAACTTTGTTTTCTTCTATATTTATCGGCTGTTCCATAACCTGTTTGACTTTACCTTTATTTGAAGGAAGTGTTTGAAATAAGGAATTTGTTATGTCCATCTCAATTTGATTCAGATGTCAATATCTAAAATATCAAATGTCAAGTCAACTTTATTATTGATTAGGTAATTCTTCTTGTCATTTTCAATATTAATGTTGTTTTTGGTTTATACATAGCTACACTCATCACATTATTTCATCATTTTGATTAAATTTATAATAAAATTAGTGTCTGGTGAGATTGGTCTCCGTGACAAAATTAATCAGTTATTTATATGTTTTTGAAGGTGCTTGAATGTATATAATCGTTTTAGACTTATCGGTATTAAGGTGACCTCTTGATAGTTGAAAAGGATTGGTAACACCCTGTAAAGAATCGAGACGATAATAATAAGTTTCAAAAATATCCTACTGTACAAATAAAGTAACTCTCAAACACACACGACTAGCGGAACGTAGGTACTAATTGGAAAACTTTGACGAAAGATAAGCTAGAAACGAAACCTATAAACGATGTTCGTTTTTTGACCATTTTACTTTTTTTTAGTCAAATTTTATTGAATGAATTTCCCAAGTTTTGTATAGTGAATATTCCAAATTGAATTTTTTTTAAATAAACGTTATTATTTAGAAAAATATGAAGAACATTCATACAAACCAAACATTATAATCTTTTTAATTTGAAATTAGATATTTTTATTGAAAAAAATTATTGTCAAACCCAACAGACTTTAATTAACTTGACAAATACGTATTATAGTAGAGACAGAAGTCAATTTTGATTGATTTAACAAAGATCCACCACGATATTTTGATACTGGTTGTTTCTTGAAAAGGTGTGAATAGGTGTTAATAGTTTTGAATAGAAAGAAAGACAAATGGAAAAACTGAATTTTTGATTAGAATTCGAACTGTGTAAAACAAGTGAAGTGGGAACATTGCAGTGTGATTGAGAAACAAAATGAATGGAAAACATTAAACTCAGAAATGACTCGAACATAAAAAACGAAGACTAGTTGTTCATAATACGCATGACTCAAATGCCTTCAAAATGGATAGCAGAAATAGCAAAATACCTACGTACAAAGTCGAAGCGATTAATTAAGCAGGCGCATCGGGCCTTGGGATGGCTTTGGAGTGTGGGGTGGATAGGAGAAAGTTGTTCCTAAAAGAGGGACACGCACTATAGGCCCTTTCGTTTCTGGCCAAAGAGTCCTTGCGCTGCATCATGGCTAGACACCTACGACTGGCCCTGACGATGGACACCACCATCGAACGACACTCGCAACATACCGTCATCAGAGGACCCCCTGGCAACAACAACGTGTTGTTGTGGACGTTGCAGTTGTTGCACGGGATCGTCACCGTGTCCGACTTCCTTAGCATCTTCCGCCTCGTCTGCTGCAACGACGAAATCGTGGGCAGCTTCGACGACAGGCGCTCAAAAACGCCCTCAAAAATCTCATTTTCGTCCTCCTCCTTCTCCTCTTCCTCCTTAAAGGTTTCAGGGGAAGAGTGTCTTGGTGATTCCTCTATCCTGGCTGGCGAAGATGGCGCTGAACCACTGTAAAAAATTTATGCATTGATTTATTAATTGTTGGAAGTTATTTTTTAATGCATTAAGTGTGAAAACATCAACATTGATACACCTGATTGATGTTAGCAAAAAAGTCTCTTGACAATTTAAGACAATGATTATGTTCGAAAAAGCAATGGTTCAGCAAAAAGAAAAGAAGCAATCGATTGGAAACAACAGTTAAAACAAACTAGGCCGCAACGATCGCCTGAAAATCACTTCAAAAACAAACAAGCAAACAAGCAAGCAAGATGACGACGACGACAACAACAACAACAACAACAACAACAACAACAACAACAACAACAACAACAACAACAACAACAACAACAACAACAGCAACAACAACAACAACAACAACAACGTTGAAAAAGAGTTGGGACCTTCACGTGGTGTCCAACGAGATGCCGCCAAGTGGCGACATTCGAACCCAACCAACCCATCGACCAAGCTGTGCTGTGGAAGGCGCAAACTACAAAAACTTGTGCGCCTTCCACAACCAGCTTTAGCGCATCTGAGGACTATTCTCAGGCGCTTAAGATAAACAACAACAACAACAACAACAACAAAAACAACAACAACAACAACAACAACAACAACAACAGCAAACAACAACAACAAAAACAACAAGATGACGACAACAGCAACCAAATGGTTTCGATGGAATCGTGTTCGAAGGGTCGACTGGGCGGGGTGGAGCAGGGGTTGAGTGTGTAGACGGGAATGTGCTCGAAATGCTCCGTTGGAATGCGCATCTGAGTGGATGAGTCATGTCCCGAATGCCAATCATTTCCAATCGGATAATATAAATTTTAACGCATTAAAAATATATATTGTAGAAGCTTTTTTGCACATTGAATCAATCTTATCATATTCTTCCCTCCCCTTTTACTTGTATTTTCCCTTCTCCTCCTTCTCCCCCTCCTCTTCCTCCTCCTAAGCTAATATAGTCTAATCTAATTAAATCATTTATATAGCGCTGATCCACACTGTTCAAGAACGCTCTGCTACGAACTGTTTGAACAACATAGTTTTAAGGGCTTTACGAAAACAAAGTAGAGAAGTAATAGAGGTAAGATTGGGGGAAAGAGAATTCCATAAAAGGGAGCCACAGTAGGAAAGTGCAGACTTAGCATAAGTACTATTAAAAAGTATTCTAAAAAATTAGAATAAGTAGATCTCAGTCCCTTACGAGGAGGCAACTTAAAAAGGTCAGCTAAGTAGTTAGGTAGGTGATTATCTTTTATTTTAAACATGAAAGTGCAGATTTTGAAAACTGATCTTTTTTAAAAAGCAACCAATGTGAAGAGATAGGAGTATGAGTTATACGCGAGAATTTGTACCAGAAAATAAGCGAGCAGAGCCATTAAGAATCTTGCTGAGAGGTTGTAACGTGGTCTCTGGGAGTCCATGGTAAAAAGATACATAGGTTGAAGGGGGAAAAAATAAGCGAAAAAACTAGTAATTTGGAGGTTGGATAGTCTAGGAAAGGTTTCAGTTGCTTGATGCGACGAAGGTGGAAAAAAGATGGTTAAGCTACAGATTTTATTTGTGGTATGAGAAAAAGTGAAAAGTCAAAGATGAAACCTAAACTATGAATGGTGGAAGAAGGAGAGAGTGGAATATTTTATGAAATATTAATTGAGGGAAGAGATTCAATAAGTCGAGAGGACTTGCTAAAATATATAAGATCAAATTTCGAAGGGATGAGTTTGAAAAACATAGAATCACTCCAACAGATTATTTCACCAAAGCAAGAAAAAATATTAGAGATAGGAGAGGATAAATCATATTTAGGAAATGAAGTAGATGTGAGAGTCATCAGCATAAAGATGACCAAAAAGAAAATGAAATAATTCTTGAAAGTTCAAAAGTATGAAGAATAAAAAATGTAAAAAAAGTCACCCTCAAAACCATCATCATCACCACCATCATCATCCTCATCCTCATCACCATCATCATCATCATCATCATCATCATCATCATCATCATCATCATCATCATCATCATCATCATCACCACCATCATCATCCTCATCCTCATCACCATCACCATCATCCTCATCACCATCATCATCATCATCATCATCCTCACCATCATCATCATCATCCTCATCCTCATCATCATCATCATCATCATCATCATCATCATCATCATCATCATCATCATCATCATCATCATCATCATCATCATCATCATCATCATCCTCATCATCATCACCACCACCTTGCTGGCGCACTGAGAACACACATTTCTGCTGCAGAACTTGCACTTTTGAGGCCACGGTCCGAACAACAAGGAGAACTTGACCTTCTTGCACGTGAAACACACCTGCAAGGGGGCAATATATGACTATGGTGTCACTGATACGTGTCAACACAATCATCATGTTGCTCTTGCGCATCTGACACACATCAAGGCATCCCTAGCTCAACCCTTGACACACTACAATAAAAACCATACAAGTATCCATCAAACTGTACTTAAAAGACATACAACCACTATCTAGAAAATAATTCCCATCAGCCGCCACTACTATGGCTACCTGAAGGAAACTTACTGAAATTCAATAGAACCACCACCACCGCCACTAAACTTACAAGTCCCTACCAAAACAATCAGTTCCCCCATTGGACAGTCCAAAAAAGTAACCACCATCACCACTGGCACCAGAAATATAAGGCATCATCACCTGACCAACCACCTATAACAATGACTTGAAAACCCGCTCAAATCTCTCACACACCTATGTCAACCATCCAAAAACCCTTTAAACTTCCCACCCACCTGTAACAACCACACAAGGGCATCCCAGCCACCTGTAACAACCGCACAAAGACACCCCACCCACCTGTAACAACCACACAAGGGCACCCACCTGTAACAACCACACAAGGGCACCCACCCGTAACAACCGCACAAAGACCTTCCACCCACCTTTCCTGACTCAAGGAGATTGTAGAGGCTGGGCTGTCCAGAGAGGCACTCGAGTTCTGCCTTGGTAAGCACACTGCGGATGTGCATGATCTCCTCTATGGTGAGTGAGAGGCAGTTGGTGGAGGGTGGGATGCTCTTCTGTGCAAGTGGGTAGTGGGATGGTGAAAGGGTTGATGGAGTGATTGGGTGGTGGGATGATTGGTGCGGGTGATTGAGTGGTTGGTTGAAAAAGCTGAGGTGGTATATGGTGCCGATGTGATGTAAAGAAGGTGGGAATAAGAATGGGTGTGGTTGTTGGATTGAGACTTTATAGTGGATGGTTAGAGTGTGAGTTACTATGGATGGATTGAAGGAGCGTTTGATGTGAGTGGTGGATTTTTATGAATTGAAAAAATAAATTATTTATGGGTAAGATTGCCTACTACTGTTAGATTTCTGTGAAAAATTAATTAGTTCAAACAAACACGCGCGCGCATGCACGCACACACGCACGCAAGCACAAACACACGCTAGGTTACTGAACACAACAAACAACGCAATTATTAAGCAATCATACATATCACTACTCTTCGAGGAACTAACAATCTTTTCACTATCAGCCAGTGCCATCTCAACGTTTTTATTGTAACAGGGTGGATGGTTGTAATAGGATGGAGAAGGTGAGGAGGAGGAAGAGGATGGAGGTAGTGATGAGGTTGATGGTGGTGGTGTTGGTGGCAGTCGTTGCTGGTCACCGGGTTTGGAAAAGAAGAAACTGGAAGTTTGCTTTTCTACAATGGTGGTGGTGATGATGATGATGATGATGATGATGATGATGATGATGATGATGATGATGATGATGATGATGTTAATGGTGATGATGAAGATGATGTTAATGGTGATGATATTTGATGTTAATAAGCGGGGCTAATATTTGAAAACGCCACGTATTGCTCCTTAGAAATCAAAAACTGGGGAAGTTATTAATTGCAATCGGCAAAGGAAAACAAGATTAGTAATTCAAAGGCAAAAATAGCAACTTTTGGAAAACGAGTTAAAAAAGCCACACTCGAGAATAGCTCAATGTTACGGTAAAAAAAACAACTCCACAGACGAAAACGATAATTCACTCAAGGAACATATGAAAGTGCAAAGAAGATGATCAGAGATCAATATAGCGGAAAATGTGGAAGAGCAGTTGGGAGGTTGATGGAACATGCGCTAGTGTTAACCTTGCCACACCCGCATGCAACACACGTGTTTGCATCGTTACTCAATGGTTTAAACGTTCCAACTTTTCCAATTCGATGCAGCAATAACCACCAAACTGAACCATTTCTTGTGCATCACTTCTCCAATATTAATGGTCTGAATACACATAAAAACACACAAAAACACACAAAAACACACACACACACACACACACACACACACACACACACACACACACACACACACACACACACACACACACACACACACACACACACACACACTCACAAAGACACATACACACACTAAACGAAACGCCAGAGAGACCTTAAAAGGCAACAAGAGTGGTTGTGGCAAGCTCTCACACACCACCACACTGTGCCTCCGCACCAACCTCAAGGGCATGCTTATCCTTAATAGGTCCTTGGCTGAAAGCCGAGAGAGGTCAAAGATGGTGTTTGAAAGGAAAGTTATTATAAAGGTGAAGTTATAATGAAGAGTGAAGCTATTATAGGAAGTAAAATTATTATAACTGTGGTGGCAGTCAGATTGCATGAGAATAATTTGAAAAAATGATAACACAAAGAGATGTGAGAAAAGACTATAAGACTCAGAACACTAGTTTTACTTAATATAGTTATATAAAATATAGGGATAATATTATGGTTGCAATAACTCAAAAGAGTTTCAAGGCCAAAGAATAAAAAAAAACAAAATAATTAAAACTTTTTTTTTTTCAAAATCAAAACTCGAAACTTATTTTTAGGCTCATTTTTATTGCCAATAATGATGTAATAATACCATAAAAACGATGGTTGCTTGTATTCACAATGAAATAAAAAATTTCTTTTTAAAAAATAGGCTAAAAAATTATTCAATTAAAGTTTCGCAAGTCTTATTTCTCTAGCGTAATAAAGAGAGGCGTTGGTATTTAAACCATTATATTAACCATTAACCAAACCAGTAGCATGGGATATACCCTATCCATAGCCCTAATCTTATACTCACCTGTGTTTTGCCAGGGTAGATGGAGGGGTGTTTCATGGGTGGAGAGGGGTGATAGGGGAGTCAGAAGTGGTCCTTCAGACACCTTAACTTTGCTCTTAGGTTCCTTGCTATCATCATCACTGTAATCCGAGCTATCGTCTTTGTCATCATTTTCGTCGTCGTCATCATCATTCTTGGGGAAAGGTGATATGAAGTGAGGCAAGTTATAGTTCATTTTTAATAAAGCTTCAATGGAAATTATACTATAGCCACAAACATTTTTGAAGCTACCTTCATAAGAATAATATTTACATTTAGTTTGTATCATCTATGTATTTTCGTGTATTTTATTGTATTTATTCATCTTGCACTAACAAGAGTTTTGAAGGAGATGAGATTGGGGTGTGGTTTGATGACCCGTTTGGTGGGTTGTTCGAGCAGGTGGGGTGACGAGGACGAATGCGTGGACGAGAGGCTGGAGGAAAAAGGACTGGCAGATGATGGGCGGTTCATGCGGGGAGTGGGTCGAAGGCATGGCTGGTTGGTCCTGATGGCTTTGAGCAGTTGCTCCCGAGGCTCTAGTCGACTGTCTTCTTCCTCTTCTGGGCCTCTGCCACGTCTGCCCACCTGTTGTCAAGGGTAGTGGGTAATGACGTGGAGGTACGAAAATGGATTATTCTCTTGAAAATATATTCTAAGAAGTTATATTGAAATTATTATTTATGTAAAAGATACAGCGCTTGAATATTATACTATTAAAAAAGTTGAAAAATGTTAATATCGAAAAGATTAAATATTTTTAATATTAAAAAAACAATATTTAAAATAAAAAAAAATCAATATTTGAAATATAAAAAAACTGATATTTTAAATTAAAAAAAAAAACATTTTAATTCAAAAAAAAGCTAAATAATACACATAATACTGCCCTATATATGCACCTAGAGACTGCTTGCGGACTTACAGGCTGCAGGGGAGGACGAGACCGAATGAACTCAAGGATGATCTCATGCACGTCTTTCTTCACCTTCACCGGGTACGAGTCACCTGGTGTCTGGGTGGTTGGGTTGGGACAAAGATAAAAACGATAATGATTATAATAATGATTATAATGATTTTAATAAATCTTGATAACAATAATGATTATAATGATGATAATGAGTATAATGATTTTGATAAAGCTTGATAATAATAAAGATTTTAATAAATCTTAATGAAAATAGTATTGAAACAGAATATTAATGATAACATCAACAACAATGAGCATACATTGAAAGAAAAGGGAAGTTAAGACAATATTGTTCTAGCAGGTGAATAATGGAAAATGGCCCTAAAAGGTAAAATAAAAAGACGCAATTTCAAGATGAACTAAAATTTTGAAATGAAAACTTAGTTAAAAAAACGGAAAAAAATTATTTAAAAAGGTGAAAGGAAGTATAAGAATGGCTGAAAGGTTTGAAGGAACCTCAGGACTGGGCTTGTGTAGCTTGTACTTCTTGCTCCTGACGTCATCCATGAGGATCTCATAGGGGGTCAACTCAAAGGCCAACTGGCCTCTCCCCCCCTCCTGTCCCCATGACAGCAACTGCACCTTCTTTAACTTGACTCCCTTGCGCAGTTCGTTCATCACTTGCATCCACAAACGAGCCTGGTGTAAAAAAGAGGCTACAAGAGTATGAAGTTGCAGTGAGTATTTGAAACTTTTGAATTTTGAAGTTTAATAACTAAGATTGATCCAAGTAAGAGCTTTTCAAGTTATTTTAATTCCATCAACAAAAAAACAATTACTATTTGATTTTTTTGCCTTGGTGCTTCATGGTAAGAGGCATTATTATTATTAATCATTCTATTCAACAATGACAACAAGAGCAGACCACCAACCCAGTCCTTTCTCTCCAGAGTGCACAGCTGTTGTCCCTGTTCTTCAGTGCTGATGGGACACAACTCCTGAAGATTTGGTAAAGTTTCGATGGTGAAGATAAATTTTTATTGATGAATTGTTCGATCATAAGTTAAAATTTTTAATTATTTTTAAAAAATTTTCTATTTTATTTGATTTCAAACCTTGTCTGAAGTCATTTTTTCCAAAAATGTACTCAGTTCAGAGGCTTCATGGAAAAGGGCCCTGCACACTGCCTTGCAATGCATGCCTATCTCTTCCACACCCCCTTCCACTTCTCCCCCCTCCCCTGCTCCATCCTCCCCTTGGAGGTGCTTGTGACACTCCTGTTAATGAAAACAATACTATGATTTTTATTTTTAGTTATTTATATAAATGAGATGAAACCATTATTTGTAATGTTTTTTAAAGATTATAATGAATGAAAGCTCTCAAACTTCTAAGACATCTTTGAAGGCAATATCTGTCTTGTCTTCATCATCTTCGATTCCCTCATCACCTATATCACCCCCTACCCCTTCCATGCTGCCATTCTTTCCCTCCAAGCCCCCTGTCATTGCACCAATCAAATTTTCTAAACGATCAGAAAGTTTTTGTTCCTCACTATTGTTCAAGCCATAATCAAGTGCCTGGAATATCGTTAGTCCCAGAGATTTCAAAACCTTTATGGAGAAATTAAATTTTTTTGGTACATTTTAAAGACAAAATACAATACTATTAGTTATAAAAGTAACCTACCACTTTTTCGGATAAATTAGTTAGAGTAGTTTCTGATAGATCTGGAACAATTTAAAATAAGTTGATGTTTTGAAAAATTTTAATCAAAACTATCAACCTTTTTTGAAAATAGAAACAATATTGCCGTCAGCTGCCAAAAATATGGTGTCAAGAGATATAATATTTTCTTGTGGGTCACTAGAAGTTAGTTTCAAAAACTGAAAAGATTTTGTATTGAAGAACTTAATTATTTGAAAGCAAATGGCCCAAGCTTGCTCTTCGTTTATTGGAGCATTGAAAGCTTCTAAAATTTGGGAAATGTTACAATTTTCCATTTTTTAATATTTTATTTATATATATTCGAACTTCGACAAAACCGCGGCCGCGAGTTTTAACTATTCGAAACCATGTAAATATGCATTAGCATCGAATTAAAGATCTTGCATAGAATGTATAGTATTTAATTTTTTAATAGGAATGTCTAATAACATAAGAGAAACCATTTACTAAATAATGAAAATTATTCGTTTTTCAAATGATGAAAAAATATTTTTTGTCAAAATTTCAATAAAATGAAAAATCACCAAAAAGTGTATAACAAAATGGAAGAAATATCTTGAAGATTTCAACACTACTTTTCCAGTTTTTTCAATTCATTGTCAATAACTTTTTTGAAGTTCTTTACAGAAGACACATTACAATCAGGCGATTTCAGCAATGACAGTTTGTACAGTCTTTCGAACTCGTCATTGCTTTTTCCATCTAAATAATAACTAAATATGTTCGCAATCTGAAAATTTATGATTTTAATTTATTTCATTTCAGTTAGGTTGTAAATGTATACGTATCTATAGAAATTAATATTTGAACATGAGTAATTTCAATTTTTTTTATAACATGTTACATTTTTAAAATGTGTATATAGTGAACAATTTTTAATAGCGAACAATGTTTCACACTGAAAAGTTTTTACAAGGTAATTTTTTTCCTTGTAAGAATTTTTTCATAGCGCAACTAATTGATCTTGAAAATATTTCCATAGTGAAAATTTCTTCTCCGTAAAAATTCTTTCGTAAGAAAATATTTTTATAGAAGAAAGTTTGTATTGAATATTTTTTTCGAGTGAAATAATGAGTATCTCAATAGTTAATTAAATAAAAAATGTTGAAAGGGTGATTATAAAGTTCGACTACCAACTAAGGTTTGGGTTATAAAAAGCGGTGACCAAATTAAAAAAAATTCAGCGTGTTAGCGTGGCTTGGTTTCTTAGTTGCCAAGCAACGTGTAAAACCGATTCTATACAAGTGCTACGGAAGTATGCAGAAAAGATGTTGAGTAAATTCATGCGTCTATCAACAAACCTCTTCCTTATTCCGTGGCTTGGTCAAGTCGTGGAAGGATATATTGTGCTTGTCGTAAACATTTGGAAAGACTATTTGCTTTATTTTTCCTGTTTCGGCCGCCTCTTTGATGCCACCTTCTCCTCCATTTTTTATGTAATCCAGTACGAAAGATGATCGGTAGCCAAATGTTTTACCATCTTTTAAAATGGTTTTGTAATAAAAATAACTAAAAAATAATATTAAATTATAATATATTTAACATTTAATTTTTAAAATAATTATTGGTATTTAATTGTTTCAAATTTATTAATATGTTAGTTCAGTTGAAACTGAAACTTAACCTTCTAAATCTTTTTTTATTGGCACGAAGTCATTTCTGTAAGTTGACTTATGTTCTTTCAGTTCATCTCTAAACGTCACAAAACGAGAAACATTTTCGACTTTAGTGGAAGTTTAGCTTGTGTTTGTGTATAGTGGTATATAATCCAAACAAAAAATTAAAATTTATCACAAACCATTCCTTCCGTCTCTACTAATGGGTAAAAAACCGATGAAGGTCAGGAAGTTTGTAAATTCTTCAAAGCTGATTGAGTTCGGTTCGCTACCAACTGACTCTCCGTCTTCATTACAAGTAGAACCCTTCTTATTTTTATCATCTTTGCCATCCGAGGAAGAACATAACATGGAGTTTTCCTGTTCACATGAAATTCCAGAACAACACTCCTTCAGGGATGCTTCATAATTGTTCGTAACTTTTGGCAATATCTTTTTTCCTTTGCATTCTCTAATCAAATACTGAAAAGTAAATTTCAAAAATTAATTTTCAAAGTTATATTTTTTTTGAATGAAAAATCTGTTTCGACCTTCAACATTTCTTGAGACAGTCTTATGTTGAATTGACACAAGGTTTCCTTCAAGGATTCGGCATCTATATAGCCGAGCTGTTTCTGATGGTTTTAAGTCGTTCAAGTGTTCAAAACTCTTTGAAACTTTCAAAACTTGACGAGTAACTCAAAACTAAAAAAATTAGTTGAAAAAAAACAAAATAAACAAAAATTGAGTTAATTTTTAGTTTTTATGTCACGAAAGCTCCTTGATGGGCGAACTTTGTCAAAAAAGTTGAAAGCCTGTGTGACGCTGTCAAAGTTGTTGGTTACCACTCTCTTTATAAAGTTTCTGAGCGCTGCTAACTCAGCTCTTTTGCTTCAAATAAAGAATATGATTTTATGTGAAATATCCAATTATTATATCAAAGTGTTCAACTTTTTTTAAAAGTAACTGTTAATTAATTCGAGTTCTTAAAGTCGCATTAATTAACTTTTATTTGTTAAAATAACTAATTTTTAAAACACAGAAAACCTTTCAGAAATTTTGACAATTCACCTACTTTTTGGGGTACAGAATATTGGTGAGGTTGTCTGCATCTCTGCCGTTGATGATGTCAGCAGCTCCTAAAACATCCAGCTTGGAAGAAAGCCCAAACACTTTGGAGCTGATTGGAAAATAATTTTTCAATTGTTTTTATACTTATTAATATTGAAATTATTTTTATTCGTATTTATTTTTTTAGTTTTATTTTATATTCCCAATTCTAAGCAATTTTTCCCATTTTGAATTCCAATATTTGTTGTTATAACAATCTTGATATTTTGAAAATAACTTTATATCTTACTTTGTCAATATAACTTCTTTTTTTTATTTTAAATTTTATGCTATTTATCATTATTCACTTCTTCCACATACATCCAATCTTACACCTACTCATCAACGCAGGACCTATCAAGCTCGGTCTTAGGTTCCAAAGTGTGCAAGAAGGGAAACAATAGGGTATCCATTGCATTTCCTGTTTGTAGTGGCTATTAAATAGATTCCACGTGAATGTTCAAGAACGAAAATTCAATAATTTGATTTTTTTACGTAAAAGTTTTATACACAAGCTTTTACATTTTGGATTTTCTAAAAGCGCAAAATACGTTTCACTAATAAAATAGCTTTTGTCATTTTCACTAGCCGAAACTTTATGAGATGCCATTTCAACAATTGATTCAAAAACACTTGTGTTTTATGTTAAATTGTAGAAAGGTTGAGTGGTGTTACCTTTTTTTGAACTTTTTTTGCCAAACCTAGCTTTAGCGTTAAATTGACAGCCATATTTCCTGGTAGTTTGTTGTCCTGGAGGAAAATCTTTGTCCTGAAAATGTTGATGAAAATCAAATTAAAGAAAAAAAAACACCATTCAAACATATACACTAGAAAAAATTTTGTGAGCAAATCATCCTTCCAATGACACCTTCATAGCCTCCTCTATGACCTCCCTGTAACTAAGTGGAGGTCTTAGGAGTTCTTTGACAGATAATCCTGTGGTAAAAAAGCTGAAATCGTCTTACAAAAGTATTTTATAAGTTTCATAAACAGAAAATGTGCTATCGATGCATAGCTCAGAAATGTTTCATAAGTTTATAAGTTTGAATTATTTTTTCAAAATGACTAATACTCTAACGCACATCATTTCTTATTCAAGCGTTACTCTTCTATTGTTTCAACCTCACAGCTTTATTAATTCAACATTTTATACTGCACAGTTAACTTCTATTCCAATAAGATTTCTATGTTAGTTTTTTTCCAACATTGCCCCGCCTTTCTCACACACCCTTCTCAGTAGTGACTCCAAAGACAGTCTTGAGTTCATTGAGATCGGAGGGAGCATACAACACCCGTTTCCTCTTCTCTAGTGGACACCTGGGTAACGTCTGAACACTTCACACTTTATAGAGGACTATAAAAAATTCATCAACCTTTAAAAGGTTATTTGAATAAACGTTAGTGAATAACTTTCAAAGAAAGGTTTATTTAAAACATTAAAAAATGATCAAAATGAGCCATCATGATTAATATGGATGTTTCAAGAGACACGTGGACGCTTAAGCTCTCTGGCCCTTGGGTCGTGTCTTACTTGCTGCTGTGGTAGATGCCTTCCGCTGACGCCTGCATCAGCAGCTGGAGGCTGTTGAGGCATGGAGGGTTGAGGAGGTCTTTGGTTGTCAGGCTGTTTCGCTTGAAATGCCTTTTTGGGCATTGTTGAGCGAAGTTTGGGTGTTTCTTCGTGGCCTGGTTTGTGAGAGAGCGAAATGAGGTTGCATCTAAGATGATTACGTTAGAGTTCTGATAGTTTTGTTTAATTTAGTGAGGTTATGGGGCATTTAGAACAATTAAAATAGAGTTAGAATGTCTTTTTCAACTTTTGATATGGCATATGATTTTACTCACCAAAATTCTTTCAACGTAACAGTCAGGGTCGTTAACGCGGCACTTGGATCGATTGTCCATTTTGAATAATCTTTTGTTTTTAATGTTTTTATGAACAAACTTTTCACTGTTTTTATTCAAGGCAATGAACATTGGTTTGTGTCATTTTGTTGAGAGTTGGCTTTATCTATTCATTTTACATCGAAGCTTTGACGCCAACAATACAGACTTTGTTTAGGATATCAGCGATGAAAAAATGAATATCGAAACAACAAACGGTAAAAACGTGACGTGAAACAAAAATTAATAAAAAATTAAATTTCATGACACAGCTGAGTACATTTGTTTGAGTTCATTATTCGTTGAGATAGGCTTGAGAGCATAACAAACTTCCCTTCAACATGAAGTTGTCCAAATGATAATCGATTACTGAAAGCTACGCTAGTATAACCAATTTTCAATGTTTCAACACAATACGCTTAAAGCATGCACAAACCACTCAAACACTACTTCGTATAAGCAATGAATGCATGAAAACAGGAACTGTTAATACAAAGTAGAAAAAAATAGAAAAATTTATTTTTATTTCGAACTTTTTAACTTTGGTGTGGATTTATTCGGTGAGGACTATGTGGAAAATAATACACCAACTAAAATACTCTGAAAACCAACTATTTTGAAAACGTCCACGAGCACAAAACAATTTCAAAGCAAACCAACTCGAAAGGATCATTCAACACAACACCTTTTTAACTCCAGATTCAATAAAAAATTTGCGGCTACATGTTAATTATCTCTGTTAATTTAATATTTACAAGCAGGATGCGTATGACGCATGCTTCAAGTACTTGGAGAGGCTATGACTTTCTTTGTGCTCTGCATCTCCCCAATCAGCCTCAGCCCATGAACCCTTTCCAGTCTGTCCCTGCTAGCTAGGCGTAGGCAGTTGACGTAGTGGTTGTTGGTTCTTTGTATGCCGCCGATTAGTTCGGTCTCGAACGATGCCGTGTTGGCTGGAGGTGTGAGGTAACACGTTTCCGAGAATTGCTGTGCTTTGTTCCGAGGCTCCATTCTGTTGGCATTAAATCGGAATGCAGAGTAGATTCCTAACAGATTTGCAAATAAATTTTTGAGTTTGAAGTTCTCAGAAAATAGATGATGGACTTTAGGAAGCAAATAAGTTCCCAAAAACTCGCTCAAACAAACCTAGTGAGGTTTTTAAAGTGTTTCTTTTCACGGTGGGGTGCTTGGTGGCAGACGATGGTAGAGGCGAAAGAGGAAGGGACCATGGAAGGAGTGGCGAGAACTGCCTCCTTGTACCTCTTCTCAGCTTTCTGAACTACCTTACTCTTCACCTTGAAGGTCTCCTTGGTGCAACCGAAGGACATCGTTTCTGAATAACCTTCCACCCTCATCTTTCTTCGTGTATGGTGTTACAGTGCCTTCTGAAGGTGGTTGGTGTAATTTATGGCTGAGTAATAGGAAAAGCTTTATATATTCTCGGTTCACTTTTGTTTATTCAGTGCTTTATGCGTAAGACTTTAACAAATCTACAACGAATCGAAAGAAACACTAACGGAATTTGACTATAAAACACAGTCTGCTTCATGTCAGTCGCCAGCCCATAAAAGGCCACTTACAACTCGGCTTTCGGATCTTTCAAGAATCTGTTTATACCAAATTTCTTTTTTCGAGTTGAAAAATATGAACTAGCGGCTCGTTTATCACCATTCATTAAGTAATTGGCTGCTTATTTGCGAGTTTTGAATTCCTCCTTGAACGACCTCTTCCCTTATTATCCTTCTTATCACCACCTCATCTTGCACGCCGTGTTAGCTTTGCATGAGTAAGCGGCTTTCCACCTAATTGAATTATTTCCTCTTGTTTCGCCTGCACTCAGCATTCTTCCCTTTTGACTGTTTCGTTTCTTCTTAGAAATAATTAAACTCAACTTCACTCTCAGACTTCTTAACCCTCTTCTTCAAGGAAGCTCTCGTGAGAGTTGTGTTCATGCAGGGTGTAACAAATGGCTTTTTGGAATGTTCGTATACAACTTTGCGTATATTTTGCATTAGTCTGAATTAACATTCTTATACTAAAAACCCGAAATAATTGAATATTTTTGAAAAATAATTTATACTTCGCAAATTGATGCTTTATAACAATGTAATTAGATTTTTTTTTAAATGAAACTAAATTATCTGCGGCGGTACGCGAATAAAAATGTAAGGCTTAAAGTTCTCAATGCGCTTCAGTCTCAATGTGTAATAAATAAAGCAGCTTTCAAGTTGAGACTTTCATCGAGATTGGGTACTGTTTTAAAAATATTTTCTTTGTGCACATTCTTCATGTTTATCCGTATATTTATTCATTCTTTTATTCCTGCTCCATCCAACTTGTGGCACTTGCCCATTTTCATACTTCTCGCTTTTTAGCCCAATTGTTTCGTTATTTATGGCCGTTTGTGGAGGTAATCGAACCAGCATGCCGACAAGCGTGCTCTAAGTGTGCTATCCATCTCTTCGCTCTTTGCCAAGTGGGTTACAAAAAAAGAAAAAAAAACATAATAATTATGCGTGCCTTTATTTTTTATAAAACTTTTTATTTCATTTTATAAATAGTATTGTTATGGATTGCATTCTCATCTGATAAAACACAACTTGTGAGTTTGAATTATCTTTCTAGGTCAGGCACGTATGTTATTAAGATTGTACTCGCTAGTGCCAGTCGGGGATAGTTATCCTAATTCATTATTCCATCTGCCTTGCCCTTCACTCCGCCGTCGTTGCGTCTATTATTTCAAGCGTTCATAAAATCTTCAAAGGAGCTTGTGTGTTATTGTTGCAGTATTTATGTAGTATTTCCTAGACTATCAGCGTGCGATTACATGAATTGAATAAGCTCAAGTTGTTGACCGCTTCACAATGCTTTCATAAACCAAAAACTAAAGACACACAATGGCTAATCATGTGTTAACTTGAACATGCACACATGCACAATTATAATTATTTAATTTTAAAACATATGAATCCACAAAGAGACGCATCTACATACAAAGTCATAGAAGCATACTCATGTGTACACACTAAACACCCACACGAATACAAACACATAAGCATAAACAAATCTCCGTGTTCCAATACTTTAATTCATGCCAGCCTAATGACCACATATACAAAAGATTAACTAACAAAGAATACTCCTATGAAGAAGCATAAAAGTGTCAAGACAGTTGAAAATGTTAGAGGTAACAGCTTGGAGTTGAGATGAAAATCAAATGCATTTCAAATACATTGTAATACACTTGTAAATGATTAACTATGGTTAAAATGACGAAAGTTTACTTATTGAGTTGAATTGAATATGCTAAATAGGTAGTTTAATCTTGGTTGCTTTTATTGTCTTATTAAGTGGCAATATATCTTGAATGAGTTTGTGTACACAGTACTTGTGGGGGGTCTGTTGAAAGTTCACACAGTTGCACGCCGAAAGTCACTCTTTGATCACCTACTGAAATAACTGCTCACGACTTTTTTAACTTTTTTCTATTTCTTTTATTTATAAAATGTACTGACACAATTATTCACAAGGTATACTTTTTTTAAATATTAATTTATTATTTACTACCATCTACAAAATCTTTCAATTTATTTAAAAAAAACGAGATTGTACAAACGAAAAAACAGACGAGAAGTTGTTACAACTCCTCGGCCTGTCAACCAAAGTCAACCGCAACAACAACAAGGCAGCCAATAGTGCCTTTTAAGCCTCGCCTCTCACGAACACTCTAATAAACATCGTATATATATATATATATATATATATATATATATATATATATATATATATATATATATATATAGACTATCATCACTATCTATAGACTATATATTACTATAGACATCTATGTTTCATATTTTTATGAACTTATAGAATGAAGTTTGCTATTTTAATGTAATTTTTATTTTATACGTACTTTTATTTTATTGAACTCAATATAAAAATTATCCAAATTATATATATACATGTCAGTACTTCATATAAATGTTGTATCATGAACGAGTTTGTATATGAAAGTCATAATGAATGAGGATTTGTGTGAGGAAGTTTTGTAATCGGTTTACAGCCACAGAATACCAATAGTTGAGCATAAGAGTGAAATAAATGTAACTTTACAAGAAATAGTATGTACGAAATGAAAATAATGCTAAAAGGAATAAAAATAGGAATTTAGTAATCGGAAAATGAAAATATTATCAATAGAAAAACGGTATAAAAATATATTAGCAATATAAAAATGAAAATATTATCAATAAAAAAACAGTATGAAATTTTGTTTGGAAACAAAAAGAAAAATTAAGGAGAAAATTTCTTGAAAAAACGGTCAAAACATTAACGATAAAAATAGTTTAAGAAAGTAAATAATATTATCGCACCTCGTGGAGGGCTTGTGAGGCTGTTATGGCAACACTGCAGGTGTTGGCTGATGAAGTAATCGAAAGAGAAATAATTAATAACAGCCCTATTCAACCAGCCTGAGCAAACATTGGCAAGTCGTAATGGCAATATAAAATTAAAGTAAAGTATCGAAGGTTCAATTTTTTTATTAACCAACCAAACATTCAAAAAGCTCTTAAGAAAAGTCAAAACTACCACTTTAGAAGGAAATTCCTCACCAACGGCTGCTTTATGTATTCCGCTTTCGAAGGTCTTGAGAAGATGAGTTATTAACGAAGGCAGAAAGGCCCTTGAAAAAACGGAGGTTGAAGGGTGCATTTGTTGAAAGAAAAAAACGATAATTGTTTTTGCCTTCATTGAATACAGGCGAACACAGAAAATGTTACAAAGAAGTTCTTTCTTCGATAAAAAACGATAATTTATTAAGAGAACAATTAATAGTCTATTAGTTTAACCAATTATTTATTTCATTTTATTTCACTGAAATTTTTTTTTAAATTATTTTTTTATAATTTTATGCACGACGAAAACGAAAAACATCTGTGCAGAAATTAAAAATTTTGATTTGATGTTGAATGTTTCGAAATTATAACTTTAAAAAATGTATTTTTAAAAATAAAAATTTATTCTCAACTTTTTTGAAGCCATTAATAAAATTTCAAGAATCCTTGATAAATAATCTTTCGCAATTTTTCACTTTTAAAGCCGGTACTTCTGATTTATTTCAAATTTCTTTAAAAAATTGACTATTAGGATGGTAAGGCGAACACTTATGATAGATCACCGCCTACTACGTGATCTGGTTCACGTAGAAAAATTGCAAACCTTATTCGAAAATCTAATTTAGAATTTATACGTGTATCACATACGTGTTGTAGATATTTTGGCACAGTCAATAGTGGTTTGAGGCACGCCGAAACATGAAATGATTTCAATTAAATGCCAACGCATCAACTTCAGAAGTATTATTCGCTACATGCAATAACTAACGGAGTGTAGAGATAACTCAATCGAAAGTTGTAAACAACGCTACTACAATGGAATCAATACAAACCCAGTACCGTCCATCATCATGCAAAAATGCCGAAGTTGATAAATTAAAAACTCAAACACACGCACACACACACACACACACACACACACACACACACACACACACACACACACACACACACACACACACACACACACACACACACACACACACACACACACACACACACACACACACACACACACACACACAAAACATGCACACGCGAGGGAAAGTTATTTGGTGGAGAATAATCGATGTACATAATTTTCCAAAGGTTTAGGATAATACCAACCTAAGGCCAGCATCGAAAAAAACAACTCAATGACTTTATAGACTACAAACCTCCACATAACATTAAACCTTACCTGGATAGATCTTTGAATCGACAACTTCGAACAGTCTGTATCATTCAATACTTGGAATATATTGCAGGGACGAGCAAAATAAGTTGATTGGTGTTAAAATGGCAGTAGCAATAGCGGCAGCAGCAGCAGCAAAAGGGAATTAAACAGCAATCGCTAGAACGCTGACAGCTTATTAATAAAAGCGTAAAATTACAAAATAACTTGAAAATGACTATTTGGTATTGGAATTAATGAGGCTTCATGTGGACATACGAGGAACATCAGATTAGATTAGAAGTATGCTCACATGCAGCGTAAAGTCTCATAAAGGTGGCTTGGTGAAATGGCTACATCGAATCGAAAACATTTGAAAATCGAACGAAAAAATTACACGAATTTGAAAAGTTCAATGAAACTTAACGATCAGAAGAATATCCTGGCGTGAAGTTGAATGAATGGTGCCTTTGAGGTGGTTTGGAAAAAGGTAAGATTGACAATATAAAAAAATTACTATTTTTGATTGACATATTTAATTATAAAAGATAATTAATTATGAAACTAGTGAATTAAAAGTTAACTTAATGAGTTGATTTTGATTCAATAGAGGCTTAATGGAAGGTTTGGACTGTGGGCAGCTAGCGAGTGAGCGCTTGATAAAACGAATGGTAAATAATACTTACAGTGCTTTCAAGCAAGGATCGATGTAAGGTTGTTATGTGCCTTCAATAACTAACTAAAAGTCAATAAAAAATAACCAAACTAGAAAAAATGTAAATTAAACTTATACAAAAAACTCTGAAAAATCGTTTCACAAAAGTCAAAAGTGAATCAAGCAAAATGTCCGCCGGACTGAATTGCAGTGTTGTACCTCTTTGCGTCCTTGGTATGAATATTGCACGCCTGAGGATGCATGCGCAACGGAGGACCAGTTGGAAGTGGAAGAAATATAACTTAAACACACGTGGAAGATCATTTGACGAAGAAGTCGGGTACGCTAACAGACAAGAAAGAAGACGTGAAATACGCACGTGGTATAGTTACACAAACTCACATACACATGCACGTATACACATCAACATGCAACCACACACACACATACACATGCCATCACACATGCACACGCGCACACACACACACACACACACACACACACACACACACACACACACACACACACACACACACACACACACACACACACACACACACACACACACACACACACACACACACACACACACACACACACACACACACACACACACACACACACACACACACACACACACACACGCACAAACACACACACATACGCACATCGCTGCATGTTTCAGACATGCACGCACGTCAAACACACGTGCACAAGACTAGTTGTTGGAAACTTCGAAATGCTTGTAGATACTGGTGACATAGGCCATGGTGCTCTGCCAGTCTGGTCTCTCCCTGGCTGCCATCTCCACGATGTCCTGTGGCGTGGTGTGGTCGTGATGTGATTATGAATGTGGTGTAGTGCGGTTTCTAAGGCGTTGTGTAGTTTCTAAGGTGTTGTATGGTAGTTGCTAACGTGGCAACATTAATGTATACACTAATAATATATACAAATTGATTTGGGTGCCTCAGTTACTTGTCTTGGCGCTTTACAAATCAAATTTATAATAATAATGAATAAAAAAAATATTGATTAAAAAAAATAATTATTATATAAAAAAAACATAATTGCTTATTTTGCAAATAAAAAAAAAAAATAAATAATAATAATAATAATAATAAAAATAAAAATTAATATTATTGTTATTATCTTTAATATTATTGTTAATATTTTTATTATTGTTAATATTATATTAGATGAATGGGGGTGACTGACGAGGGTGGATGGGATGCCAACATTCTCGGCTCCCTTGAAGGCCAGTGTGAAGTTGTTGATCTGGAGGGGCGATCGATGGCTGAATGATTGCTTGAAACGTCAAATGTGGTTTGGATTTTGATGAAAATGTCAAGTTGAAGATTGAAAGTTGAAATTTTAAATTAAATTTTGAGTTTAAAATTAAGTCGAAATCGCAAATTGAAACTTAAAAGCAAAAAAAGAACTATTATTTGAGTTAAAAAGCTAAAATCACCAACTATGGTGATGCGCATAGCTTATAACAATTATAATAGTGAAAATCTTATTTGTAAAGCGCCAAAGCAAGCTACTGAGGGATTGTGGAGTAGCAATGAACCTTGTCGTCTGGGCTGAGTTGGTGGTAGGGAATGAGGTGGGGGATGTAGGTGTGCAGAAGGGCACAAAATGCCATACCATCGTTCCAACTGCTGCTGAAGTTGGTGATGTCGATGTCCTGTGGCGGGAGTTATAGTTGGAGTGGTGGTGGTTGCATAGTAGTGTTGGCAGTAGTTGTGGTAGTGATAGGGGTTGTTGTTGTTGTGGCAGCAGAGCTAGTGGAAGTAATGGCTGTGACTATATATATGAAATATGAAAATAATTCTTTTATTAGATGAGCTTAAGTTAAAGAAGAGAGCACGATGCTTGGATGAAAGAAAATAATGAACTTGAAAAATTAAATAAATAATTCAGAAATGAAGCTAAGAAAAGAATGACATTTCATTTTTTTTTAATTCTTAATTTTTAAAAAAATAGAAAATTTCTTTAAAATGAACAATTCCCGCCAACAAAGCCACCCACCTCATAAGTGGCTGTCTTGTTTTGGCACCATTTGAGCAGTGCGTTCCTCTTGGAGCCTCCGAGCTGTTTGGCCAAGTTGGCCAGTGGGTCAGTCTTGGAGAGGTGGCTGGTGGGTGTGGTGGAGGTGGCGGTGCTGTTGGTGGTGGTGGTGGTTAGGGAAGAAGGGGTGCTAGTGATCTTGTGGTCTGCGCTCCCATCTGTTGTTTCTCTGTGGGGTTGAAAGATTGCTGATGAGGTGGTTTGACACTTTTATTATTTATTTATTGTTAATTTTATTGCTTTTGAAACTTTATGAGTCAGAAACGGAATATATACGATCATTTGAACATGGGAATAGGATTTGGTTCATGAAATTGTCGGTAAAAGGTCAGCTTCCAATTTTCCAAGCTTTCACCGACTTCGCGCGTGAAAGAATGGGTAAACCAAACAAAATAACAACAAACCTAAAATAAAAACCCCAAAAAAATCAAGCAAACAAACAAAAAAAGCAAACAACCAAACAAACAAGCATTAATACATACAACCAAACAAACAAACAAGGATTGATACATACAACCAAACAAACAAACATACAAACATACAACCAAACAAAAAAACAAATATACAACCAAACAAACAAAGACCAACCTTCGATGCGACTTGTTCAAGATGCCCATCAATTGTTTCTTGCCTGTTTGAGGTGAGGTGTTGCCAGGGGCGTTGCTAGGAGTGTTGCTATTGCCGTTGCTGTTGTCAAGCCGACCGGAGTTGTCAATGGTTGTCTGATTGGCATCGTCTATTGCAAGTGAGGTCTGTGAGGAAGAACGATTGAAGGTTGAATTGGTAAAGGTAGTGGTAACGATGCGCGTGCGGAGGCACTTGCAAACTTATTGTTTTATAGAAAAAAAAATGAAAAAGAAAAAAATGATTTAAAAAATAAATTAATTTAATTTAATTAAAGCAAATAGACTAAAAATCTAATTAAATTTAATAGAGTGGAAATAAAATTAATTAAATAGACAAAAACTGAGTTTAAAAAAGCAAGTTATACTGAAGGTGACGAAATAGCAGAAGGGCTCACAGGCAGCAGGTTGAGGGGAAGTGACTTGAGTTTGGAGGCGGAAGGGTTGTCCTCGTTGGTGTTGCTGGCTGGTCTCCTGAGGAACTGCTGATGGGTGGAAGAAAAAACGAATGAGAGGATGAATGAGGGATTGAATGGTGGAAGGGAGTGTAGTCGTTGAGGGTGGAAAATGAGGCAACCATTGGAAAAAAGAGTGTGTTAAGAAGCATGACGTTTTGAAAAAAACCATTGAAAACGAAATGATGGTAGAAACTACCCCAAGCATAACGAATGAATCACATAAAAAACACATTACAAAAGCACGAATTTCACTGAGACAACAATCACAGCAAGGAGCTAACGTTGGCACTAGAAAGTCGACTAGACAGAGGGCTGTTCTTGACCTGGTTAGAGTTGGAAGGAGGTGAGATGGGACCAGCCACACCAGAAGCGCCACACACGGAGGAGGCTGCACTGGAGGTGCCAGTGGAGAGGCCACAAGGCGGTGTGGAAGAGGCCAAGAGGCCCGGTGAGATGGTGCTCTTGTCCTGCATCTGTTGCTCTATGGACGAAATGAGGTTGCGCACTGAAAGCTGTGGATGCTGCTGCTGTCTGTAGTCGTGCAGACGAGAGTGCCTGCGTGAAACTCTGTCGCCAAATACCTTGTCTCTGTTGTGGAAGGTGTAGTGATTTTGTGTGTATTTTTTGGCTCAGAACTATGATATACCAAAAAAGATTAACTTATAGGCATTCAAATCGCTATAAAACTTTCATGGTAAATGAAATTAGTACAAAATGTGAAATAAAATTCAATAAACTTGAAACCTGAAGTCTTCTCTGCTCATCCAGTCGGTGGTGTTTCGTTGCTGGAACGAAGCTGCAAATTGTTGCTGTTGCTGCTGTAGTTGCTGTTGCAGCTGCTGACACTGCTGCGTGGTCGAGGCCAGCTGTTGCTTCAAGTGGTCTGTGAAGGAAGGTTGTTGGTGAAACTGTTGAAGGAAGCTTAAGAATAGAGTGTCAGGGATGGAGTTAAGGTGAGTTACCCTCACAATAAAATAGAAAAATATCATAAAGCTACATATTTACCTATTTCAGTTTTTGAAAGATTGAGTTCTTTGTTCAAGATCATCACCTGTGAAGGTAACAATCAGCATTCGAACGTTGAAATACGCTGAGTGTGAAACTCTAGATGAATTATACGAAATGACACAACCTAAAAACAAAAATCGAAACCAAAAAAGTGAAGCTTAAAAAGTCCAAAACTGGAAAACGAAGAAAAAAAATATTCAAAAATATCTTTAAAATATTTTTTAATATAAAATTTTTTGATAAATAATAAAAAAATTAATATTTTTTTTTAATGATGAAGATAGTTTTAAAGAATCACCATTCACCTGTTCTTGTTTCCTGCTGAAGTCGACTGAGACTCGCTCCATGTCCTCTTGTGCCTCGGTCTTGAACTCATTGGCAATGACCACTGCTCGTTGCAGGTCCTGCTGGAACTGGAAGGAGGTAGAGGAGGAAGTGAAGAGGTGTTTGAGTGAACTTACACAAAAATTTCACTGAAACATTTTTTGGTGATAACGTTAATATTTGAAGTTGAAAACAAGTTTGCGACTGATTTTAATCCTTAATAGCATGATAAATTGGAAAAAAAAAGCCATTGTCAGCGCCAGACTATTAACACTACACCAACCTGAAGCCAGTCGTCTTGTTCTCTGGCAAACTTCTCCCTCGTCTCCTTCAACTCTAACTCGGCCCGGGCAGTCTTTGACTTGCAGATTCTCAGTTCGGACTCAGTCCTTGCCAGCATCAGTGTATGCGTCTTCTTCTCGTCTATGTGACTTTCACAGTCGATCCTGCGGTGTCATTATCCACGTGGAAGTAGTAACAAAGCCTTGGAAATTAAATTTTTTTAAATGTTTGGAATGTGTAATTGATAATTTGAGATTAAAATTTGAAGAATAATTGAATTAGAGTCAATATGTGAGCGACAAAGCAAACAACTCAAACGGCTCAGTTGGATCTTTTATAAATTTATAATTCATTAACTAGTGGAAAAATCCCAATAAAAAGTTGAATGTCTTATGACTGAGGTACAATCAGTAGAGAAACACTTGCCTGAGGGAGTCAATGTGCTTGTGTGACACGTTCAACTCCTCTTGCAGCTCAGTGACTCGACACCTCAGTCGAGCCCCTTGTGCCTCCAGGTCCACTACCTTTTGACTCATCTTGTTGTCTGCCCGGTTACTGGAGGTGCGCAGTTGTTCCTTCGTCTCAGCAAGCACCTCCTGCAGACGACCCACCTCAAACTTCTTCTCCGATAACTGCTGCTCTAATGACATCATCCTGCTCGACAAATCCTCTTTCTCCCCCCGCAGCAGGTCGATCAGTGACGTCAACTCGCTCTTCTCCTGCAACAGTCGCCTCTCCTCCTCCATCTGACTGATCTTACGCTGGTCCCTTTCCTGCGAGATCTTCAACTTCTCAAATTCTAACCGCGTTTGGTCCAACTCCTCTTCTTTCGCTGAGCCCTCCATCTGTTATGGTTGTTGTAGGTTTCGTTGTAGCTGGCCATTGCTATTTAAATAGTGCTGAGAAAAACATTCTGAGTATAAAAAGAATTTTTTTCTAAAATAATAAAAGTATTAGAAAAAATAATAATAAAAATATTTTAATGCGAGGTACCAAAAAGATGAGCAAGACACACCTCGTAGACTTGTTTGAGCTTCGTGGTCTCTTCCAGCTCCTTCTGACAGGCCTTCAAACTGCTCTGCAATACCTCTATCAAATCACCCGCCTCGAAGGCCTCCTTCTCAAACACCTGTGTGTTTGTGTATGTGTGTGTGTGTGTGTGTGTGTGTGTGTGTGTGTGTGTGTGTGTGTGTGTGTGTGTGTATGCGTGTATATGCGCAAAATTTATTCTAAATGGCATCCTACGAAGAATAACCCAGAAATAACGCCAGGCTTTGACCTCAATCCCACAACCCTCATCCTTCAAAGCTACCATATCAATAAGCAAGCACACACCGCCCTCCACCACCCACCTGCATACAATTGCTCATCTCCACCTGCCTCAGCAACAACTCTTCTCTCTCCTCCTGCGCCGACTTAACAAGCGACAACAGCTGTCTTTCATTTTCGGAACGAGAACCCCCTGGCGACGAAAGTTTTTTTGTGGTTTTAGGGATAATTTTATAAATTGCGTATTTTTATCAATATTTGACAATTATCATCTTAAAACTTTGTTGTTTAAACGGTTTTTAGCAGAACGCTTTTGAAAAGTGTGGAATCAGCGCTATATAAATGATTTGATTAGATTATCACTCCCACTTTTGCCGAAATCACTTAGCGCATGAAACTCCAAACTTAAATTAGAAAAATAAAAGCACCTACCATCTTATCCACACCCACCATACTATTTAACTACCCTCCCACACTACCTACCCACCCACTCACACTCATTCAGCTCTCTCACATCTACATGTATCTACACACACCCACCTAGGTCTCCATCGCCGAGCAGGAGTGACTTGACGAACTCCACATGCAGACGAGAGTTCTCAAGCTTCTCTGTCTGCGAACACAGCGACTCCAACAGCACGTGACGCTCGTTGGCCAACTTTTCGTTCTCGTCGGTCAAGTCATTCACTGCCTTCTGCAGATCGTTCAACTCCTGTGGTGGATAAACAATATCAATAATAAGAATATAATTATTATTCATGATAATATTATAAGTATAATAATTATAGTGATAGGAATAAGATGATGATGATGACGAAAAATAGAAATCAGAAAAATTCTATTCATTAAGAAGCCAACAAAATTCTTTCAGACACCAACTCATCCAGACTGTGAACAGAAGGTAATCATGTACAAACAAAGGTAGTAATAATCTTATCCAATCGCTATGATCGGATAAGATTGGATTGGAGAAGATTAGATGGAATTAGGGAATACTAGATAAGACGATATTGGATTAGATTGGACTAGATTAAATTGGATCAGACTAGATAAATCAGATTAGATAAGTGTAAATGAGAGTTGATTAGATAAGTGTAGATAAGATTGGAATAGATGAGATTCAATTGTACGGACCTGCAGAGTGGCCTGCAGTTCCTCATTGGTGCTGTAGTGGTTCTCTTGCATCTGGAGGATGCGATCCTGCAGGCAGTGCAATGAGACCTCCCCCTCCTCCCCACTCTTGTTGCTCTGGCGCTCCCAACAATCCAAGGAGATGGTGGATCTATCGTGGTAATGATGATGATGATGATAAGAATGATAATAGTAACCATATGAATAATATTAAATCTTATTTTGAAAGAATCAGAGCAAGTAAGTGAAACAACCGTAGTGGGTAGTCGAATGTTTTATGAATTGGATTGTTTTGTGAACAGAAATTTAGCTAAAAAAATAATTTAAATTTTTTTATACCAATGTGGCACCTTTTTTCAGGGCAACTGCTGGCATTGTGTTCAAAGCAATCCACACACTTGCAGTCCAAATCACTCACCGACTTGTTTTTGGAGTCTGTGTAAGAACGGAACAAAGAATGGGATTAGCCTTTCTAATTTTATAATCATTTTTTCACTAGTCTTGTTACCAAGCCTGCAATTTTACCATCGGAGTCTGTCCGGTTCTCAATCTTGTGTTTGCGAGAAGAGGTTTTGTCAGAGCCTTCTTGATCGTCGAGACAAGAGTTCAATTCTTTCAGCTTTTGCCTCAAAGAACTATTTTCTCTGCGAAGAACTGCCAATTCATCAGAGCCCTCATGTGATGGCGAGGCAGTTTGAGACTTTGGTACATGGTTGTTTTGTTTCTGCTGATCCTTCAAAAGCACCTTTGCATCCTTGAGTTTAGTTTTGAGGTTTTTAACTTCATATTTTAACTTTTCATTGTCTCTTTGTCGATCCTCTGAAGTTTTTATCAGTTCGGAAATGCGACGT
>OX387246.1:7026482-7033982 GCA_947562095.1 Branchellion lobata
TTAAAGTCAAACTTAATTTCAAATTTTCAGCAACAATTTGATACCTCAGAGTTTTTTTTATAAATCTCACAAAAAACCCACTTTTAGGAGTTCCACTAAAAGTTTAAATTTTTAAATTTCTTATTATACTTTCCAGAAAGAATAATTGTCTAATTAGGCTTCTTGTGTCGGGTTCCAAGCGTGATTATGATAACACGACCTTGTTAATCCAAATTTCGCTGTTGGATTCATTATCATGTTATCTATCCTTGAAATGATGGTCTTTATTATAATTATCTGCACAATGGTTTTTTTTTAAATCAAAACTTTCATTATCAAAACCGTTATTTTTGTCATCATTTTTCACTTTTTCTTCTTTTCTTGAACATTCCTCCATGTAACCTTTCAAAAACCGCCTACACGAAAAAACCGCACATATGAAAACTCCTTACTTGTTTCACACCGAAGTCTTCGCATACATTTTCCCGCCAATTGCAAAAATAAATTCCAACACTATGACACAACAGTCATCGCCATCACACCCCAACAACATTACTACGCTTAACACAAAACCACTACCCTTACGACACCAACACCACAATAACCACAACACCACCACAACACATCGACGTTACCATCCTCACCACCACCACCACCACCACCACCACCACCACCACCACCACCACCACCACCACCACCACCACCACCACCACCACCACCACCACCACCACCACCACCACCACCACCACCACCACCACCACCACCACCACCACCACCACCACCACCACCACCACCCCCATCACTACCACCACCACCATCACCATTACAACCACCACCACAATTAAGACACCAGGGAGTGTGTCAATTGCGGGGCCACAAGCACCCCTCTGTGGCGACGTGACGTCACAGGAAACTACTTGTGCAACGCCTGTGGCCTGTACCACAAGATGAACGGCCACAACAGACCTCTGATCAAGCCCAGGAGGAAGCAGGTTGGTGTGGTGATTGCTGTAGTTATGCATCGTAATTTGATGCCATCCTTCTTCAGTTTTTAACCTATTTTCTAGCAAGTCTATCGAAATACAACTTCAACCGCCTTTGCCATCAACTTTACCTCAAACAACCAACTGCTGAATCTCCTTTTTCTGCTTTTTTTTGTTTCTCTTCCCTATCCTTTCTCCTTCTTTTTCTCCTTTCTCATCCTCCTTTTTTTTCCTCCTTCTTCTTCTCCTTTCTCCTTCTTCTTCTCCTTTCTCCTCCTCCTTTTCCTTCCTCCTTCTTCTTCTCTTTTCTCCTTCTTCTTCTCCTTTCTCCTCCATTTCCTTTCTCCTTCTTCTTCTCCTTCCTCCTTCTTCTTCTCTTTTCTCCTTCTTCTTCTTCTTTTTTCTCTTTTTCTTCTCTCTCTCAATTTTCTATCCTTCTTCTCTTCTTTCTTCTTCCTTCTTTCTTCTTCCTTCAGACTTCAAACAAACGAGTGGGCATTAGATGCACCAACTGCACTACCCACTCCACCACACTGTGGCGTAGGAACTATAGAGGAGAACCAGTGTGTAATGCTTGTGGTCTCTACTTCAAGCTGCATAACGTACGTTGGAAAGGCTGCTTGGATGAAGAATTTCAAATGTTGTGGTAGTTTTGAATAAGAAGGGGTACTTGGCCTATTCCTGGACTTTAATCTAATCTAATCATTTGTATAGCGCTGATTTCAAACTGTTGTTTTTGATTAATCTAATTTAATCTAATCAAATCATTTGTATAGCGCTGATTCCAGACTCTTCAAAAGCACTCTGCTACGAACTGTCTAAACAACAAAGTTTTAAGGGCTTCACGAAATGAAAGTAGAGAAGTAATAGAAGTGAGATTGGGGAAAAGAGAGTTCCATAGAAGGAACCCACAGTGGGAAAGTGCAGATTTAACGTAAGTTCTATTGTAAGGTATCCTAAAAATGAGAATAAGTAGAAGCTCTCAGTCCCTTACGAAGAGGCAACTTGAAAAGGTCAGCCAAGTAGTCAAGTAGGTAACTATTTTTTTATTTTAAACACGAGAGTGAAGATTTTTAAAGCTGATCTATTTTTAAAAGACAACCAGTGGGAAGAGATGGGAGTATGAGTTATACACGAGAATTTGTGAGTACCAGAAACTAAGCGGGTGGCGCCATTAAGAACATTGGGGAAAGGGTGTAGCGTGGTCTCTGGGAGTCCATGCTAAAAAAAAGATACATAAGTCAAAACGGGAAAAAGTAAGCTAAAATACTAGTAGTTTGAAGGTTGGATTGTCTAGGAATGGTTTCAGTTGCTTGGTACCGCGAAGATGAGAAAAAGATTCAAACCAAGAGTGACGAAGTTGAACATACAAGCGGGAGTAATATTTATTTGTGTTCTGTGATGAGACAACACTGAAGTTTAGTCGTGTTTTACAGGTAAACCGACCATTGACGATGAAGAAAGAAAGCATACAAACGAGAAACAGAAAACTGACAACAAAAACAACAAAAAAATCAAACAAACAAGAAAGAAATAACATAATCATCAACAACAACTTCAACAACTTTTACTCCTACAACATCAACTGCGGTGTCAATGCCGGTAGAGACGTTTTTTACGAAGATAACATGAACAAAACAGCTGGAATCAGTTCCAACAAATGCCTTTCGATCAAAAACAACAACAACAACAACACCGCTAATAACAAAACTAACAACAATACAACCACACACAACATTAAAAATAATAAAAACCACACGAACAATAATACGAGTAAAAGCTTAAATAGTAATTTAAAGATAAATTTGTCACCGAAAGAGCTTTGTTCCCTCTATCAACAACTTCCTAAATTACCAAGAGAATCAGATTTTCCACAAAGTCAACTTTCTCTTTCACAAAATTCACACTTTTCGAAACAACAACAACAACAGCAGCAGCAACAACAACAACAACAAAGCCAACTGCAACAACAACATTCACAACTACCAAACAGTCTAGATCAAAAGAAGGTATGCTATAGACATCAGCCACAACAATCAATTCAGCCACCACAACCCCAACTGCAACAATCACAACAACAACAACAACAATCACAACAACAACAACACCAACAACAACAACAACAACAACAACAACGACAACAACAACTTCAGCCATACCAGTCATTTCAAGCAAAACAATCACAGAAAACCTCTTTAACTTTTAATATTGATCAACAATTCCAACCACCCCATCAGCAACAACCAACTCATCAACAGGAACCACCACACCAACAACAACCACCACAACAACAACCCCCCCATCAACAACAACCACCACAACAACAACCACTACACCAACAACAACAACCACGACAGCATCTCTTTTATGAACCATCCTATTGTGACTACGAGTATGCCTTCAATCGCAATAACTCAGATTATTAATCTGTTCCTTCGTAATCTAATCTCACCTAATCTAATCCTCACGTTTGTATGGCACTGCTAATAGTTTTTTATAATCGTTCGTAAGGATATAACGGCAAGATTTTCATAACATTTTAATGTTAGAAAAGAAATATCCTAAGTCAAAAGTTAAAAACTTTCACTGTTTTTGACGATTCAAGAAGTTGTTTAATTTTTCCCTAAAGATTTTTTTCCAAAAATTGTAAAAAAAAAATTTTTAAACTAGAAAAATAAAAATAAAAGTGAGATTATTCACACTATGGTGGAAATCCGATCACATCACCACTTTCCTCCCCCCTCTTTGCTCTATTCTTCTCCCACACCGTGTATCCATCTCTCAACCACCCCCACATCTCGTTAGCACATTGGGTTCAGCGCATCCACACAGACATCCAGCTGAGATTGGTATTCAGAGCGCTGCAGACGTTTTTATCGTCTTTCATCATTATGCTTTGTACTCATACGTTCGCCATCGTGTAGTATCATGCATTATTGATGTCAATTTTTATTGTATAATTGATACTCATATTATTATTTTTAAATTCATTTTTTTAATTGGCGGTTTCGTAACTTCTCATTTTTAGCCTTTTAAAAAACTAAAAACTACCTTAAAGTGTGTTGTATTAACCTAAGTTCTTCAGTAAGCGGTAGAAAAAAAACTTTTAAAGATTTAAAATTTCAAAAAAAAGCGCTTAAACCACGAATACCAATTTTGGTAATGATGACGATAAGGAAGATGATGTAAACGAACGGATGTTGCTGGTGTGATGAAGGGTTGAAGAGGTTGATGAGGTAGAGAGACTTCAAACAAACAACAACAACCACCAAACATCCCTGCTGAGCGACGCAACTACATCAACAACACCAATGATCCCTCAACGACACACATAAAAGAAATAATTACGTCTAAAATCGCTTATCATTTACTGGACAGATTACTAGGAATCTAAAATCATAGCATATTTCTCCACCACTGGTTTGTTGGTTTTCAATTTGAAAATACATTTTGACGATTATATCAGTAACATATTTCCAAAATAGGTGATTTTAATCAAAATAAATTTAAAAATTAAAACACTGAAAACATTTTTCAAATTTAATTTCATATTTTGAAAAATTGAATTAACACGTGTAGCATAACGTTAAAAAATTAAATAATAGGTTTTTCACTTAATGAATTATTTTCTTTTTCGTATCATTCTCCAACACAGTTTAATAATAGAAGATCACCTCAGTATGTTTCAGCTTAAAATTATACGCATCAGTGGTATAACGGTAGCATAGTTGCCTTCCAAGCAATTGATCCGGGTTCGACTCCCGGCTGATGCACTTTTTTTTAAATACCAATTTTTTTGCTCTTTTCATCACTATCACAGCCTTCAACCCTTCTGTATATTTATATTTATTTTATTCGTTGTCAATGCTTTTCTACCAAAGACCATTTTCTTATTGAGTCATCAGCATTTCCACTTGAATGACTCGTCATGCTGACAAATCGATTCCAGGAGGGCACGGGTGACGTCATTAAGTGAAGTGCCAATCAATCTTGGAGGCGGTACTTGTCAGTGTTCCAGCCCTTGGATTCATTCCTATGAATACGTAATGAGCTTCTGATTTGGAGAAAGAGTTCATTAGAATGTTCTTTTTATTAGCTGAATTTTTGCCCAGCAGCTTCAGTTTAACATTGCGAATCAATTTTTTCGGAAAGTATTTGCTTTTCAGCTTTCAACCAGCCGTTTGTTGAGAAATTATTTTCAAAAACGCTGATCAGTTTTAATGAAAAAAGTAAAAAGTTAGCCGAGAAAATATTATGTCCAAAATCGTGTGTATGTTAGGTTGAGGAATTCTTAAACAAAAGCAGCTTAAAGATGATAATATTTTCATTTGATGTTCGCAGAGAAACAATGTCTTCAAAGCATCGAACTGTGAAAGAAGGAACCACGAATATAAGCAAACATAATAGCAAACAGTGTGGATCAGCGCTATATAAATGATTTGATTAGAGTAGATTAGATTAGCAAACATCACAAAAAGGGGACCTTTAAAGAGTTTTGAAACGCCAAGACTTCAATACCTCAAAATCCACGAAACTTTCAATAATGCGCTTTACTTGGAGGTAATTAGATTGTATTAAGGCAACTAACGGTTACAAAGGTTATGAATCATCTGTTGGAAAATTCAAGTAATGTTAGATAACGTGTGTGAAATTGAGTTAAAGAATTAATAACTTTAAAAAATATAGTCACGTTTTTGTTATAAAACCGTTCTTTAAATATAAAAAAGTGATATTTTAGTTTAAAAAAAGTCTGGTTGCAAAAATATTATTGAGAAAACCAGTTAAAAAACGAAAAAAATCATTAATCATTAAGAGATAGGATCTCGAATTTGAAAAGCTGGAGCTTTGCGTGAATTCGTGAAAAGGGGTAATACAAGTTAATAATGCTGGAATAATTGATAGAATATATACATCTTTCTCAATGATAATGAAGCAGCGTATGAACCCTAATGCTGAGAAGTCTGTTTAAAAAAATATATATAATTTAAAAAATAATAACACAGTAATAAATAAATGATAAACAAAGATAAATTTTTAAAATTGAAGATAAATAATATGAAAAAAACAAGTATAATTCATAATAAAAACGAAATAAAATAAAAGACGTGAGAAGTTATGTTTTTGAATTTGTATGAAATAGAATCTGAGCACTTTGATGAGTATAAAATATTTTGAGTTTCTTAATAGCATTAAAAGCTGTTAGAAAGGTTAGCCGAACAGACTCGAAAAGTTTATTCTCAAATATGGTAAAATGAATGAAACAATCAAATTGATAGCTTTTCATATCAACGAATTGTTATTTTCGTTGAAATCGTAAGAAGACGTTTGGTTTTTGTTGATTGGTTGATTGGTAGCTGGATTCAGGCCAATAAAGTTTGAGTAATTTGTTTGTTGTAAATTCAGTTGTTGTTGTTGTTGATGTTGTTGCAGATGTTGTTGTTGCTGTTGTTGCAGATGTTGTTGGTTGAAAGTGTTGGTGCCTTGTGAAAGTTGAGGTTGAGGAACACAAGCGGGGGGTGAGTAGAAAATGGGGGAGGGACTGAAAGAGGGGTGGCTCGTTGGCTGCGAATAATTTCGACTGTAGGGAACTCGTTGTTGTTGCTGTTGTTGTTGTTGTTGTGAAATAACTGGTTGTTGTTGTTGTTGAAGAACCGGTTGTTGTTGTAGAATAACTGGTTGTTGTTGTAGAATAACTGGTTGTTGTTGTAGGAGAACCGGTTGTTGTTGTAGAAGAACCGGTTGTTGTTGTAGAAGAATTGGTTGTTGTTGAAAAATGTTTTGTTGTTGCTGAGGAAGGGTGGTGATGTGGAGGTTGGCGAGGGGTTTAGCAGCGGACGAGAGAGGGTCGAAAAGATCTTCTGCAGATCTGTTGGAGACACAAGGGGTTCAAAGTGCTAGTGACTGTGGCATATTGTCAGTATAAACTTTTCAAAACGCTTTCGAACAGTGTGGTTCAGCGCTATATAAATGATTTGATTAGATTAGGTTAACTTTTGTTTTTGAAAAAAGAAAAAAGCAACAGTGCGCTATAAAAATCAATGAGCTGGACAAGGCTTTTAAAAACATATTCGGTGAAATAAATTAAAGCGTTGAGGTCATAAAAAAAATTTAATTTTACGTGGTGTTTTCTTCAAAATTCGCGAAGTCTCCAAAGTCATCAGGTACCGACTGAACGTTGTTTTGAGTGTTTATGCCTTCGGTTGGCACTTCGCCTGTATATTTGGGAGTTTTTAGTTTTTTTTTTGAAAGATGGAAAAGTTGAATGCTGTTAAGAAAATGTATTTATTAATTTTAAAATAAAAAAAAGTTTAATAATGTTAAAAAAAAGAATTTAATAATGTTAAGAAAAAATCTAATAATTAGAATAACATGAAGCTGCCAGCACAAACTTGAATGAATGACTCCTGATTCCTGCATTCTTCCATTGCTCTTCATCCCAACCTCTTTCTCCCTTGTCTTGTCATACTTTCTAGGGTTGAACGAGTCATCCTCAATCCCATTATCCTCACCAGACCTATCGGCACTCACACTAAGGTTC
>OX387246.1:7038982-7041454 GCA_947562095.1 Branchellion lobata
AGGGTTAGAGGGGATGGAAACTGTTTTTATAGGGCCTTCGGCTTTGCTTGTTTCGAGAATTTCATCAACAACAAAGAAAAAATAAATGAGTTATTCTATTTTCAATCTTCAGAAAAATAAAATTTTTTTAAAATTATTTGCAAACCATCAGCATTTGTTTGAATTTATAGTTCCAATTGAAAATATTGAAGAATACAAAAGATTATTGCTTGTTTATTTGCATAGTAAAAAAAAAAGAAAGATTTTTCAACAACCCATAATTTTTTAAAAAAATCTAAAATTTGAATTAAAAATATAACCGTAACTGTATAACGGATGTAAGTGTGCTCTCTTTAATTTGAATTAGAGTTCCATTTCAATAAAAACAAAATGATCAAGTAGTTGTGAGTATAAAAGAATCATGTTCAAATATTAAATATGAAACCGATAATTTAGATTAATTTGTAACGCAACACAGATTTCGAGAACGGGCCAACCTGTGCAAGGAACAGCTGATTGTACTGGGCTATCATGAGTGTTCCATTGAAGACTTCCATTCCATGGTGTTTCATTCGTCGTTGTTGCGTTTATCTTTGTTTTTGTTGTTATCTTTGTTGCTGTTGTTGCTTTCGTTGTTGTCGCTATTTTTGTTGCTTTTGTGTTGTTAATGTTATCTTTGTTGTTGTTGTAGTTGTTACTATCTTTGTGGTTGTTGCTGTTATTATATTTTTTGTTGTTTTTGTTTGGTGCTTTGTTTGAAGTGGTGGTGCAAGGTTTTAATCCTTATAATTTAAACATTCGAATATAAAATTAAAAGAACATAAATATCAAGCTTTTATTTTTAAAATTATTTACTTCTCAAATGGATTTTTTCAATTATTTTGTTATTATTTGATTTAAAAAATTGAAAATTTGTTTTAATGACAATATTTAAAAAAATTTATTTTTCGAACTTTGTTATACAATGGGTTAACGATTTCAGAAACTTCGTATTTAAGCCTTGCAAAGAAAGAGTAGAAAAAAACCAGTGAAATCCAAGTCAATCATTATAACTCATTAAACCAATAGTACATTATTCTTCGCAAAAGTTCTTGGACATGTTGAAGATGGTGGAGGATGGCTGCACGGTGGAGAAGCTGATTGAGACGCTGAACGAACAAGTCACTTCAGATTATGTCGTGGTATTCCTCAGGTGGGTGTTGTGGCTCCGTTCATCCACCAATCCATCCATTAGTACATTATTCATTCATCTTTCAATTCATTCCTCGTTTTATCAATCCATCCATCTATTCATTCATCCATCCATCTAATCATTCATCAATCCATCTATTCATCAATCCATCCATCTATTCATTCATCAATCCATCCATCTAATCATTCATCCATCCATCTATTCATTCATCAATCCATCCATCTATTCATTCATCAATCCATCCATCTAATCATTCATCAATCCATCTATTTATTCATCAATCCATCTATCTATTCATTCATCAATCCATCCTTCTTATTATCAGTCCATTCATCAATCATCCCAAAGTATGCATGCATCCATGGTTGCATCTCTTATTGAGTCATTCATTCCTTTTAATTTTCTTCATATGACATCATTATAACGATAGAGCTTCGAGGCCATTTTTTAAAAACATTCAGTATCATCATTCAAACTCAAATGTTGATTGAATATTGATAGAAACCTGATAGACTTCGCCTTGCTGTTGATGACAATTTTGTAAAATTTTCAAACTAATATTATTTACAATTCTCTAAACTTGTCAATTTAACGTAAATATTAATTAATTATAAGGAAAAGTTCAATACTTTGGTAATACTAATCAATAACAATCCACGCACCTCCTTCAGACTCCTGGTGTCTAGTCATTTGCAGAAGGAAAGCGACTTTTACTCTAGTTTTATCGAAGGACCCAAAACGGTCAAAGAGTTTTGTACTCAAGTGGGTGTGGGGTGGTTTGGGGGTGGTTGTAGCGGCGGTGGTGGCTTGGTGGTGGTGGTGGAGGTGGTAATAGTGGTTCGTGGTTATTACTTGTTAGTGGTTGTGGCAACCGGTGGCTTGGAGGTGCTAGGGGTGGTCGTAAAAGTGGCTCGAGTGTAGTGAAGTAAATTAACTTTTGAATACAGACTCGTAGTAACTTTAAGATTCTCAATTTGATCCTAAGCCCTCAAAAATCAACCAACCACTTCTATTCTTTCCCCCTCTCCATCCAACCCACCTTTTCTTCCTCCCTCACTTCTCACACCATTCCATCACCCTCCTTTCATCATTCGACTTTCTCGCCTTTTGAGCTTTTGAAGTTTTCTTCGCTCGCTTAAGAGTTTAAAAATTAATCGGTATTTTTTTTTGCTAATATAACAAAAATTTTCATTATAACTCAAGTATCAATTATTTTTATTCATATTATTCATATTTATTCCACTATAGTAGTCTTTATTATTATAATATTATTATTAGCATTATTATTAGTACGGTTATCG
>OX387246.1:7041654-7054154 GCA_947562095.1 Branchellion lobata
CGGTTATCGAATCCCACCACGCGCAGGAGGTAGAGCCGATGAACAAGGAGAGTGATCAGATCCACATCATAGCGCTCACCTCTTTCACCGGGGTGCCTGTGCGCATTGAGTACATGGACCGGGTGGGTGATTCATACACCTGCCACGACTTCCCCGAGGGCTCCTCTCCCCAGATGTCACTTCTCTACCGACCTGGTCACTACGATATCCTCGCCAAGTGAACTGCCCCTGTTGCTTGCGTTGTTTGTGCTCGTGGCGGTGCTGATGCTTGAGCTGGTGGTTGCGGTGGTAGGATCAGAAGATTGTGGGTTTTGGTAGATTGAGGCTGTTTGCTTGCTTCAGTTTTTGTGGCTAAGTTTTGCCTTGGTTTCGGTTGTAGTTTATAGGAAGTTGAATATTTCAGATTCAAAGGTTTTTGTTCACACAATTCAGAAGAGTGTATGCAATTTGAAAAAAAACTATAAAAACCTAATAAAATAAATCTGAGGATTCAAATTAATAAAAATAAATTTAATTTTTTTTCAACTATCATTTCTTTTTGCACGTTTTGCATAAATTTGAGAGGTAAATTAGTTTAGTATTATATGAAAGAGGTAATGCAATTTTATGATCAGTATCGAATTGTTTTGTGCATTTCCATGGCGAGAATTTTCCGAAGTTGTTGAAATAAATGATCGATTATTTTCTATTTCATTCCTTACTTGATTTAGAGTTTATTCCCGTTTCTACCAACCTTCTAAACCCAAAAGATAATTTCCTTAAACAGTCCAGCAAGAACGTCTTAGATTTAACTAAAAAATATGGGCTGGCTAACTAACACTTTTTATCTAATTCTGAATTCAGGATTCGAAATATTTAGTTTGATTACTTTTTAGCTTAAATGGTAAAAATAATACTTTTAATAACTTGCAACTACTTCCAAGTAAAGGTTTAACAGTCAGTTTCAAGCTTTATTTGCGCGAAAGTTTCAAGCATTAAGAACAAGCAAACATTTGAATACTAGCGAGCATAAATAACTAATGTGTTCTAATAAGTATAAGTAAGAACAACGTTAAAGTGCCTGTTAATTCAGTTCACAACAGTCTTATCATCATTCCGATTGGACGCAGAAAAGCGGAAAACGAACAATTCGGATTGACCGGGTGATAGTTGTTTTGTGTTGTATGAATTTGTCGGTCGTCGTTCTTGTTGCAGGTGTACCAACAAAACTCTTCCATATCGCACTAAAGTTTCAACAAGGTAATATAATTTTGTGAAGGAACAGGTCTTAAATAAAAAAAAGTGGTTTATATTTACGAAGTTGAATTTTGCAAATTGCAATGAAAATCTATCTGAAAATAAGTTTTTTGTATGGTTTGATTTAGAAATTGCGAAAAAAAACTTTTTAAGCATTGATTAATAGTGACGAAATCATTGAGACGGAGGCTGTAAAGCTCAGAGTGAGAAGAGAAACTTTGAAGCGCTGAGCTGAGTTGTGCCGAGTCGTCACTTTCTGGGATGTAGTTGTGGTACTTTTAAAGGTTGTACTAAGTGTAGTAGTTGTATTAGTTTCAGAAGTTGTACTAACTCTAGTAGTTGCAGTAGTTTCCGAACTTGTACTAACTCTAGTAGTTGTAGTAGTTTCTAAAGTTGTACTACCTTTTGTAGTTGTAGTAGTTTTATCTGGTGTAGTTGTGGTAATTTTATCCGTTGTAGTTGTTTTCTCTGTTGTAGTTGTAGTTTGAGTCGAACTTTTAGTTGCAGCAGGTGTAGGAGTATTTGCCTTGGGGTAGGCAGTTGTAGAAGGAATAGAAATACTAGTTGAGCCATCTTTGGTTTTTTCGTCAATTTTGATAACTTCAGCACTCTTTCCAACAGGTTTTCTAGAACCTGTTGAAAAATTTTAAGTTGATAATTTTGTTCTTCTATTTAAGGGAACTTCCAAAAAATGGAAATGAAAAGTGGAAGAGAGCAATGAAACGAAAAAAGTATTTTCAAAATAGATTTTTGCTTTCGAAAATACAAATAATTTTCAACCTTTATTGAGGCTTTCTGCTTTTTCTCCTCTGACACGAACCGAGGAAGAGAAGAAGAAACACAAGGTAAGCAGAGCAAGTAGCAAAAGACGAGACATTCTGTGGTTGTTGTGGAAACTGGATTCTTCTGAAAGGTTGGAGTTTTGAAAGAAAGTTATATGATGTTACTAAGGCTGACAAACCTTTCACAAGACTCGCTAATCTGCGGCTGTTACTACCTTTAAAGACCGACTGAAGAGCTGGTAGCTTGGGTTGCGTGAGGTGAGGTCAGGAGTGTTTGGAGGCCCAAGTGCAATAGCTCCAAGCAAGCTACAGTTGTCCACAGCGCCGTAGTGACTCAGAGCGACTGTTTAATCTACGTGTATAATAGATACAAAGGGCTTTGAAAAGAAAATTTTCATACTTATATTTATTCTTATACTTCTTACTGCATTTCCACGCCTTTGTGCATGCTTTATTACACGGGCTAACATTTTTTGAGCATATTTGGGAACATCGTTTATATAATATGATACAAAATAGTGTTACTACTACATACTATAAAAACATATAGAATAGATAATTATTTCATCACTCCTGTGATTGTTATAATAATAATAATAATAATAATAATAATAATAATAATAATAAAAATAATAATAATAATAATAATAATAATAATAATAATAATAATAATAATAATAATAATAATAATAATAATAATAACAATAATAATAATAATAATAATAATAATAATAATAATAATAATAATAATAATAATAATAATAATAATAATAATAATAATAATAATAATAATAATAATAATAATAATAATAATAATAATAATAATAATAATAATAATAATAATAATAATAATAATAATAATAATAATAATAATAATAATAATAATAATAATAATAATAATAATAATAATTAAAAAAAATAAAAAATAAAATAAAATAATAATAATAATAATAATAATAATAATAATAATAATAATAATAATAATAATAATAATAATAATAATAATAATAATAATAATAATAATAATAATAATAATAATAATAATAACAATAATAATAATAATATAAAAAAAATAACAATAATAACAATAATAATAATAATAATAATAATAATAATAATAAGAAGAAGAAGAAGTAGAATAATACCAAATAATAAAAATAAAAATAAAAATAATAAAATAAAAAGTAAAAAAAAAAAAAATAAAAAAAAAAAAAATAAAAAAAAAAAAAAATAATAATAAAAAAATAAAAAAAAAAAAAAAAATAATAATAATAATAATTATTATTATTATTATTATTTTTATTTTTATTATTTAATTTGAAAAAAATATTTTTGGCTTCATCATACTTAAAAATAAGGTATAATTTTCATTAAAGAAAATTTTTTTCTTAACTAATTATTTGTAAGTAACTTTGACGAAAGTTTCATTGTAACTTTCAAATGAAGATTCACGAATCTTTGGAAACCACTTGTTAACTTCAAGAATATTATTTGTTACACAATACCCATCAGGGTATCGGTATATGTTGATAATCTAAAACATCTCACTTATTTATATCTTTTTTTCATTCCGTTCATCTTTTAAATGTTATTTTTTGCTTATTTTATTTATTTATTTATTAAATTTTTTCCAAATATTATTGTATCCTTTTAGCTTCATTAATTTTTTTCTCTTCATTCTTCTTCAGATGTTTGTTTCTTCCTTTTAATATAGAACATAATTCTCTATATTTCTTCAAATCTGATTTTCATTTTCTTTTCATAACACTTACAGCCTCTTCGCAGTCATCCTCTAACTTGTCAACCTGAATTATTGTTTTTCTATCGATTTGATCTTCAAACTTGTGCCTTCTATTTTCAGGATACTTCAAATAATTGTTGTGTTTTGATGACCAAGAATGTTGATTTGTTCAATTGAAAAGTCGAAAAATGATTTCGAAAAAATGTCTTTTGTTTTTGCGAAGTTATAACATCTAAATGTTGCAGCTGAAGTTCGTGGTTTATGTCATGACAACGTTAATCAATTCGTTCTCAAAGCTGCTAAAAATAAAATGTACGTAAGTTTTGAAAATCAAATGTTGGGAGATGTAGCTATTACACTGAAAGTTGCCCTGTACTTTATCTCTAAAATAAAAATAACAATTCAACGTTTTGTTCCTAAGTAGAAACCTAACCTGAAAAGTTGAATAGCACCTGATTCATTACAAACCAGAGTTATGATGTACCAGGGACACAGCATCACTCATGGAGTTTTTGTGACATTGGGCACAGACAACTGCAGTGGTTGAACCCAAAACTCCAGAGCCCGAATCACTCAATCACACAAGCTAGAAATAAGTTTTACTTTATACAAATCAAAAACTTTATATAGCGCTGATTAATTGATTATTTTTATAAGTTTTATAATTCGCTATTGATTCATAAATGACCTTTTGTCATGCTCAATCGATACCCTTGAGTGTGACTGACACGAAACAGAAGTCACTTTAATCGACATTTTAAGCACGAATTGAACTTTGAAATTTGAATCGATATCACCCAATCGTCAGCCTATAAACAGGACTGTAGGACAGTTATGGAAGTTTGACATTGTCTACGTGATGAAAGATTTTTCTAAACTTCTAAAAATGAAGATACTCTTAAGAGGTTAGTGTGTGATTTCTGATGAGTTGCGCAGTATGGAGTACTATGTGACCAAATGAAGATAACATAAAGAAACCATTGTTTTTGAATTCGACGAAAGAGCCTTATGCAATACCATGTTACAAAATCACATACAATCTACTAAACTGCAACACCATATGCAAAATGCAAAACTCACATGGCTAGTTACAAGAAAAGCAGTAGCAACAAAAACAATGAAAACGAAAAGAACATATAAGCAAACTCAACAAGGTAAAAGTCACTAAAATACGACGCAACACAGTGTACTGCAAACACAGCACAACACCGTGCATCAGAACGTGAAGGGAACCATTGAAAGAAAGTACAGTAAAATAAAATGCCTAAACCTGAAAAACCTCGCTACATTTTTATCAATCTGGTCACGTTTCTACAGACTGCCTCTTTGATGAAACTTTCTTAGCTACTAACTCTTTTTTCAACTTTCCCTTTTTTAAGATCCTTCTCCATTTGTCAATCCAGCCAAACTTCTGCCTTCCAATTTTACTTCAAATATTTATTTATTTTCATATTTTATTATCTTATCCCTTGCGTAGATTGCCATAATCCAGCCACCTGGAGAATCATAATGATTCCTTCAACTTCAAATTTTTTTCTTTCATCATTTCTCTTCTTCTTTTTTTCAATTTCTAATTTTAGTTCATAATGTTTCATGCACTAAATTATGTTTTTAGACTTGAATAGTATTTTTAAATTTATTCACTGTTCATCAACCGAATCCCACTTTTCTTCTCTCTACTCTCAACTTCACCACATCAGTCACTTCTCATCGTTTCATAGAACTCCCAGCGTAGCCATGCAAGATCTCATTATGCCTCGCATTAGGATTCAAGGCTAGCCTCTTTTTCTAGCGCCATCTATCATATTTTATTTAATGAAGAATTGCCAAAAGGAAGTTTACTATGGAATGAAATAGAATTTATAATCAAAATATTTCTGAAGATCACACTAAAAATCATTTTTAAAATCCAGCAGTGTTCACAATGTGTAACGAAATACAATGCAATATAATGTATTATGACGAAATAAAGCAAAAAATCTACACTTTGATAAAATAAACTGACACACCACAGAAAACCTTGTTTAATTCCATACTATAAAATACAGTACAAAAACTGAAATGCAATGCAGAGTTAGCTCATCAGAGTTGAAGAAATGAAGTTGTAAAAGAAAAAAACATTTTTATTGAAAAAAATACTTTTCTAATGAATCTGCTTCAACATTGGAGAGTATGCCGACACCCCGTTGTAACTTGATGGAAGCTTGATGGTGTCATTCTTGCAGAGCACTCTGAATGTACTGAAGCTTCCATACAGCCTCATAAGGCACGGTGTGGTAAGGAATAAGACGTGCGTGTAGTGGGTGTTGTGTGTGGGTGTGTGCGTGTAAGGGTGTGTGTATGTGAGTGTGTGTGTGTGTGTGTGTGTGTGTGTGTGTGTGTGTGCGTGTGTGTGTTTGTGTGTGTGTGTGTGTGTGTGTGTGTGTGTGTGTGTGTGTGTGTGTGTGTGTGTGTGTGTGTGTGTGTGTGTGTGTGTGTGTGTGTGTGTGTGTGTGTGTGTGTGTGTGTGTGTGTGTGTGTGTGTGTGTGTGTGTGTGTGTGTGTGTGTGTGTGTGTGTGTGTGTGTGTGTGTGCATGTGTGGAGCGCGCACGTGTGCTGAGACAGCAACGAATGCTGCGTCGCAATGGAAAATCTTTGGAAACGTTTGACGGGAAGAGTCAGGTGAGAGTTGCCAAAAATCTTTCTTTTTAATTAATTTTCTGATTTTTAAATATTTTTTAATGAGTTCATCGCGTATAAAATACACTGAAGCAGTTGAAAATCATAATTTTTTCGTTGAACCAAATAGAAGTATTCAAACGAAAACAAAAAAAAAGTAAATAATTTTATTCAAAATCTCACTGGATTCGATACGCAGACGACACTACAACACTACGTTACATTATCTTTCAACGTTCAAACATTAAAAAAAACGAACTAAACAGTTTTTTCCCGAGTCGTTGAGGTTAAAAGATTTAAGTTAAAAACCATTTAAGCCTTCTTGTGCTAAATAACAAAAATCTTTCAACACCAGGTTCAAATTCACATAAAAGGCACTAAGAAGGACTTCAAATGGGAGTTAAACGTCGTAATCAAATACGAAAATTTTGAAAAAATCCAATTTACCATCTCCTCTACCACCTCTTTTTAACCACTTCCATTAAAAACAGTTCAAAAGAAACGATTAGATGAAAGTGACAAATCGAAATAACGAGATTGGAGTAACGACCAAAGGATGAACCGTCTGACGAACAACAGTCTTCTGTGCCACCTCGAACAAGACTACAAGCTTGTTGTCGTTTTCCTCTCGAATTGGACCCGCAGTCGCACAAAATCAACTTTCCACTAAGCCACTTTGTTATTTAAGTATACTTCAACGAATTTGATAAAAGTTAATGAACCATTCGAGAGTAAACTAACTTCGTAGTAAATTTTAATTCATGCACCATATGTTGAGTCTTTTGGGGAATTAACACAGCGAGAATTGATCGGTTGAGATCCACATTCAAACTTGAATGGTCACCAACTATCGCTAACTTAAAGGATATCGGACCAAGAAGTCTTATTCCAAATTATTTAAACTTTCACAAAAAGCAGTCAGAAAACTCTTCACCACCACCGCTATCACCACCACCACCACTATCACCACCACCACCGTCAAAAGTGACACAGAAACTGAAGTAACTTGTCACTCGAAGTCAAACAAAAAAGTACCACCAGTTCTAACACCACCACCACTGCCACTAAAACTTTGAGTCTCTTCTCAAGAAGCACAAGACACCACAATGAGCTGGAACATTCACTACATGGGCGTTGTGTCCATCGTCTTCTTCTACCTGATCATCCTGGCGGTGGGCATATGGGCAGGCAAAAAGTCAAAAGGATCGCAGGATAGCGAAGAGGTTATGCTGGCTGGGAGGAACATCGGCATGCTGGTTGGAGTGTTCACCATGACAGGTAGGTGTGTGAAGGATGATGATGATGATGATGATGAGGATGATGATGATGATGATGATGATGATGATGATGATGATGATGAGGATGATGATGATGATGATGATGATGATGATGATGATGATGATGATGATGATGAAGATGATGATGATGATGATGATGATGATGATGATGATGAGAAAGAGGAGGAGGAGGAGGAGGAGGAGGAAGAGGAAGAGGAGGAGGAAGAGGAAGAGGAGGAGAAAAAGGAAGAGTAAAAGACACGAAAAGGAATAGGAAAAAAATAATACAACACAAATACAAAGATTAGTATAGTGGCATTAATCCCGTAGAGTTTCTAGGCCACTTTCAGAAGCAAATTGTTGAAAAATTAAGAAATGGATTAAAGGAAACTTGCAGGAAGATAAAAACTTTAAAAATGATTTTATTATTATAATGGCGCACGAGATGGCTACTGTTATGGTTGATGAATGGTCAATTGCGATGATGGTGCGCACAATGGGCGTATGCCTGGCTTGCAAAGTCCTCAAAATGAAAACGTGCTCCAGAAACATGGTCCTAAAAGCATATGAATTTGCGCTAATAGGATGGAAAAGAGGTTTAAGAAATTAATGAGCAGCTGAAATGGTTTTTTGATGAAAAAAAAAACGTTTTTTTATGAAAGAAAAAAATATCAAGACACCCTTACATTAAAGCATAATGAATGACTGAGGCGTGTTAGCTTCGTGGAGTCTTCATTGAAAGATGCTGTAGAATAAATATTTTTTAATAATTTTTCAGCCTAAAGTAACCCATTGCTTAGACACTTCCAAAAGATTTTTTTTCATCTTTCAACTACGCTTTTAACGAACCATCTGTGGTTTATTTGTTTGATTCCTGGCTTGAATTTATCTTTCAACTCTTGCTCAGCCTAATGAACATATATATATATATATATATATATATATATATATATATATATATATATATATATATATATATATATATATATATATATATAAACCCTTATGAGACATATAATCTTGAATTGCCGAGGCTAAATACAACCTAAAAAATTTTGTGCAAAGTGTATAAAAAACAATCAATATAGAAAAAACTCCCAACACCAAGTGGAAAAAAAATTAAAAAAAGTAAAGAAAAATCATGAAACGTTCGGGTTTTTGTTTAAGTAACCTTGAAGCACGACGTTGTTCAAAAACACATTAGGTTAAAAGTTAAATAGCTCGAATCTTGCTTTAGCGGAGCTTAATGAAACAAAGACATTTCGTCATAAAAAATTGAAGTGATAGCATAACAAAAGATACGAAAAGGTTTATGTTAAAATACGAAAAAAAATTCTAGGCATGACAGGATGAAAATACCCTTTGGATAAACTTTATGACATTTATGAAAGTTATGACAAAGTACGAAAATCTAATTACCAAATGATGTACGACTCTTCAAATGTACATTCCAACCTCATACACCTACACTCCACACAGCATCAAAGGGCACACGCAAGTAACATCATGCATTTTACACGCTCACTTTTTAAAATCGAAACTCACATCTTTTGTGTGATATTCATGAGGTATGTGGCAAGCCTGCCAATCTTTCATTTGAAGTTGTTCTATAAATAAGTGTATGGCAACATGAGGGTGTATAAATAGAACTTGCACAAATGCGCCGCCTCGCATGGAGATAATACAAGGCAAGACACAGAGACCTAGCCAAGAACAAACACAAAAAAACGCACAAATAAACACGCAAACTCTCAACCTCTATATTCATTTCTTGTGAAAAGCGAAAATGAACCGTTCTTATGACTTACTGCAACGTACATAAAGTTATTACTTTGGGAACATTGTAACGAACTTTGTATAGAAAAGTAGGGAAGTTTTTGAAAATCCCGTTAAAAAAATTCAAACCAGAAATGTTGACAAAACTGAAATAAATGAATAAAATAGGAAAAAATGGGAGGAGAAAAAGGAAGATAAACGTTTAAATGTAGAAAGGGAAAAATGGGATAGAAAAGAAGAGGGCGAGAAAAAAGAGGATAAATGGAAAAAAATATGAGAAAAAGATTAAATAAGAGATAGAAAGAAAAAAGAAAGAAAGAGAAATTGAGAAAAAGAAAATAAAAAAAAGGAAAGAGAAAAAAAGAGAAAAATGAAAATGAGAGAAAAAGAGAGAGAGAGAGAAGAGAGAGAGAAAGAGAAAGAGAAAGAGAGAGAAAGAGAGAGAGAGGAGAGAGGAGAGAGAGAGAGAGAGAGAGAGAGAGAGAGAGAGAGAGAGAGAGAGAGAGAGAGAGAGAGAGAGAGAGAGAGAGAGAGCGAGAGCGAGAGAGCATGGACAAAATCAATAGCTGCTTGAGATAGCAGCACTGCATTAAAGGCTGTTACGTAATCCTTGTGTGCCAGCCCCTATCTATCCTACCAAAGCCCGTAAGAATCTATTTCTCTGCGTCCTTTAAGTGGCTTTAAGGCTTTTTTGTGTATTTTTTAATATTTTTCGACTCTGTGGACACTTTTTGCAGCTGATTTGCCACTTGATGTTGCCACAATGGCGTCGTGATTTTATCAAAATGCTATTTCGGATTTTTTTGTATTTTTTCATTAGAAATTTAGAAATTATATGCCTATGGCTCGAAACTCCACGGGGTTAATGCCACTATAATAATATTCGTGTTTGTATTGTATTGTATTGTATAACCTTTTTATCCAAAACATTTTGTTCCATTCACACAAATTCTAATATCGCTTCTCATCCAGACTTCTTTTACAACTCCTTTCACGCCAGCAATATTCCATCTGTACCGCATATCAAGCTTAATTATGTGGCGTAATGTTATTTTTCTGTTTGGAATTTGGGATTCGTCGTTATTTCATGGCCAATAACCTCGATTTCGAAGCCAATAAACCCGCCAAATGCGGATCATTACGAAAGCCGTTTCAACTAACCAGCATGTTTGCGAGCCATTGATAACATTTATGCTAATAAAAACAAATTATTTTTTTTACTACCTTCATTCTAATTATTTATACACGCTTTTTCACCTACCTCAACCACCTTCATCAACCCATCAACCCATCAGTCTAGAAAGATTTACCCACCTGCTCAACTTATCCACTCAAATCACTCACTTGAAAGCCAATTCAACCAAAGAAACTACTTGGCCAACTCATCCAGCCCATTCGACCCACTCAAAAAACTTTCCTTCATCCAACCAACATACTCAACTAAAACCATTCAACCCACTCAACCCTCCCAATCCCCCACTCAACTATCCAACCACCCACTCAACTCTCCCAATCACCCACTCAACTACCCAATCACCCACCACAGCCACCTGGGTGGGAGGGGCGTACATCAATGGAACAGCAGAAGCCATATTCGCTAGTGACTTGGGCTTCGTGTGGTGCCAAGCACCTTTCGGATACGCTCTCAGTCTCATTCTAGGTGAAGCCTCAGTTTGAACAACTCTGAAATAATTCTTAATTATTCATTAGTTTGCTCATCAATCTATTTTGATTTAGAAAAGAAACTCGTTATATTTTTTCCCTCAGTAATTAATATCTTAATTATTTAATTAATCAAATTACTTATTAGCCACTTAAGTTAGTATTAACATTACTCACAATTCCAACTGGTTTACATTCCTCCAAGCTCGTCACTTCTACAAACATTCACCACAAAGGTGGCTTTTTTTTCGCCAACAAGATGAGGTCTGAGGGCTATGTGACGATGTTAGACCCGTTCCAGAGGAAGTACGGAGAGAGGATGGGGGGGCTCTTGTACCTGCCTGCTCTCATGGGAGAAGTCTTCTGGTCTGCAGCCGTCCTCGCTGCTCTCGGTGGGTCCAGGGCTCTTCCAAGGCTTCTTGAGTATTTCATAGTGTTGAGCACCTTGTGACTTCATGAAATTTTTGATTAGGTGTCACTAGAATAGGAATTTTGAAATATCAATTGACTTCCATTGTAGGTTTATTTACATTCAAACATAAATATATTACCGTATTGATTTTTTGCTTTTTAAAACTACACTACAATTTACAACCCACCCATAATTTTACAACCTCTCTACAATGCACAACTTTTTCCTAAAATGCACAACCTGTCAACATTGTACAATTTCTCCACAATGCACAACCTCTCCTCCACCACAGGATCGACACTGGCCGTGATAATCGACATGAAGAACAGCACGGCCATCATCGTGTCTACCTTCATCGCCATCACGTACACCCTCTTCGGGGGCTTGTACGCTGTGGCATACACAGACGTGGCACAACTCTTCTGCATCTTTCTTGGCCTCGTGAGCCTATTTCTCTCGCCGCTAGAAGATTATTTCGAATATGGCTAAGTTAAAGTGAACTTTTATATTTATTTCTTATAAGATTTTGTTTCTTCGACTTTAATTCAGAAAAAAAACCATCCAAATCGTCACGAGCGTTTTTACGGAAAAACAATTTGAAATTATTAAAAAAAAATTAAACAAGTTAATCCAAGTTTTTTCCTTCCATTCTGTCCAGTGGCTGGCGGTTCCATTTGCTCTAAACCACAAGGCCATGGAGGGCAGAAGCATCATTCAAGAGCCCATTCCCTGGATGGGATCTGTGCCCAAGAAGGCCATTGGCTCCTGGTTCGATGCTGCATTCTTGCTTGTGTTGGGAGGCATCCCGTGGCAGGCTGGAAAACTTTTCTTTTATTTATAAATTTTTCAAAATGAATACTTTTTTCTTTTTTCGAAATTATTTTTCTACATTTTTACGTTGAATGGCATTTGCCTTTTATATTTAAAGACATTTTGATGTTAAAAGAAGAATATA
>OX387246.1:7056654-7159154 GCA_947562095.1 Branchellion lobata
TAAAGTTTTGAAAAAAAACGATTTTTTTCCCAGGTGTCAGCCATAAACGCCAAGAAAGGAGCCAACGGCAGCATCAACCCTGCTCTCAAGCTCACCAAAGATGACCTCCTCCTCTCGGCCAACTACCAGCGCCTCGCCGAGTCTAGAAGCCCCAGTCCTTGCCCTGACTCTCAGTACCAGCTGGGCGGTCCCAGGAGCTATGGAGACCTCAGTCAGGCGTCTGGTGTGACTACTCTTCCAAAGGACGAAGCCGATGATGTGACCGATGTTTCAGTGAGCAAGACAAGTGATGTTACTGATGGTGGTAATGGTGCTAGTGCAAGTGGTGGTGGTGGTGTTAACGCAGGCGGTGGTGTTAGTGGTGGTGTTGGGAACAGCTATGCCGATAAAAATGCTGATGGTGGTGACGGTGGTGGTGGAAGGGGTGGTGGGGGTGAGTGTGATGGTCGAGATGATGGAAGTGGGAGCAGTGAAACCTCCTTTAATACCTCCTCTCCTGTGGCTCAGACCAGGATAACGGTTGACGAGGTTTGAGGTTCAAGAGAAAAATGTGAAGTTGCGATACGGTAAGTATCTTATTGGGTTAATGTATTGTTTCGTTCAAATAAATAAAAATAGTTTTTTCCGTAATTTTATTGATAAAAAATTCATAATATTAGAATACTTAAATAGTGTTGTCAATGCTTTAGACATAGAGAATTGTAAAGAAATCATTGAATTTTGAAATAGTCACATAATCAAACGTACCTCCGATAGAATTATAGTGATAAACTTGTGTACCCGAAATTGCTTGTTTGTTTCAGTTAAATTGTTCATTTGAGAAATTATTTCGTTGTTATAGCATTCGAAACCTTCTAGTATAAAACTTAGAGTGAAATGAGTTTAGAACCTAATTATTTGCTATACAATGTAAAAATTAAAAATAATCTCTCATTAAAAAATGGGAAATAAATCAGAAAAAAAAGTATGGAACACTTTGCAGCTTTGTTAATCGGTTCACATTTCAGTTGGTTGTCTTTCACTTTACCGTCATTTCAACCTGCCACCTTTAGTAACGGTCATTGTCACGTTGTAACTCTGTCTCTGGTATCTTAACATCACAGACGAAATTACTAAACATATTTTTAAAACTTTTCCTTTGTGGCACGAATAACTTTTAAACTATTAATTCCTTTAACTTATAAGACTTTGTTCTATGCCAATATTTTTATAACAATTACTTCATTTATTGACTTTTTTTTACATAAAAAAAATAAATTCTGAAAATGTCGGATTAATTTTATTTGAATCTGAAATTAAGCTATTTTGAATTAATTCTATTGTTTGAGGTTAAATGGTTTCGTAAAACATTATCATTGCTCAAGTAATAAATATATTTTCATTTGAAGACTCAACTTTTATTTTGAAGACACATTTTAGTTTCGTTTTTGCATTAAAAAAACTCAAATTATTTATTTTAATGTTATTTGACTCGTACCACTCAAGAAACATTTATCATCTTGAAACCAATTGTATTAGCGTACCTCTTTTTCAACCCTTTCACATCCCCTTTCACACCCCATTTCACACCCCCTTTCACACCCCCTTTCACACCCCCTTTCACACCCCCTTTCACACCCCATTTTACACCCCCTTTCACACCCCCTTTCACACCCCCTTTCACACCCCCTTTCACACCCCCTTTCACACCCCCTTTCACACCCCCTTTCACACCCCCTTTCACACCCCCTTTCACACCCCCTTTCACACCCCCTTTCACACCCCCTTTTACACCCCCTTTCACACCCTCTTTCACGCCCCATTTCACACCCTCTTTCACACCCCCTTTCACACCCTCTTTCACGCCCCATTTCACACCCTCTTTCACACCCCCTTTCACACCCCATTTCACACCCCCTTTCACACCCCCTTTCACACCCCCTTTCACACCCCCTTTCACACCCCCTTTCACACCCCCTTTCACACCCCCTTTCACACCCCCTTTTACACCCCCTTTCACACCCCCTTTCACACCCCCTTTCACACCTCCTTTCACATTTTATAACATTTAAAACTTTTGATACATTCTTTTATTTACAATTTTCATACAATTACCACACTTACGTTCACATATGTAGCATAGGTTTGAAAACCCTTCCTCCACACAATTGACTTCACTCAAGCTTTACTCCACCAGCAATACAAGCCTCAATAATGCTGCAACTTTTTGCTTCTACCCTTGAAACTCAAACAAGTTCCTAGACTAAATTTACTTTCAAATGCACTTATACACTCGTGGGTTGAGGTTGGTGTATATTTTTTGACGTGTATACTAATGTGTGATTGGTAGCTGAGTTGTTGGTGAAATGCTGTATACGCTCGTATGTCCGTTCTACATCCTTCCTTCTTTCCTTCTTCGGCTTTTTTCACACTCCCTTCGACTATGTTTCACTAAATTTTTGTATTTTAATACTACTTTTATCAACTACAGCAATCGGTAATTTTAAAAGTCTATCGTACAAGTACCAAAACCACGTTCAAAACACACTAGAATCAACTAGAATATATAGTATGATAATAAAATGTCCAAATTATTCATGGCCATTCAACTTTCGAAGTATTCAATTTTAAAAATTTATTTTTTCATTCTGAGCCATCATTCACCTGTATTCATGAACGAAGTGTGATCTATTCGTTACTTGAGATTTAGTGGTGATGTGTCATTTCATCAAAGTAACTTCCGCTAGTTTCATAGAAATATTGCGCGAGGACTTAACACAAACCTCAATGCGTGAACCTTTGTGTAGACGTATTGGTTGTTGTAATGTATATTTTAGAAGATATTAATGCAACAAGTGAATTTAACTTAATTTTTGAGTTTTCATCTAAAGCGCCCCTTCATAGTATTTATTGTACTATACATTTTGTCGACCTAATCGCATCAAATTTAAAATATCATTAGACAAACTCGTTTTACTTTGAGGCATTTTCTCACCAATTAGATGTATTGTAGATTCTGGAGTAATAAATGTTGGTTAGAACAGGCTTCTTTGCAGTTTTCTTTCACAGACCTTATCGAAGAAAGTTCGAAAAAAAGCCGGAGATACAAATTAGGAAAAAAGTTGTTTTGAGGTGAAGTTGTTTTTTCAATAGAATACGTATGTGAATATCATTATAATAGCATAACTCCAAGGTTTCAAGGCCAACTCTTTGTATTTTTTATACTTAGTAAAAGTATTAACTTGGCGAAAATGAAAGTTGGTTTTGACTAATTGATTTTGAAGAATAATTTCAAAGTAGAAATCGAAAAGTGAAGTATCTTTCAAACATGTGTGAATCATTTTAACGTACATGAAACTGTTGCTGGATTTTAACGACGAAAATTTTACAAGATAACAAAAATTGAACGAGAAATACAAACTTCAAGCTTTAAAAATCCTTCAGATAATTAATAAAAAAATTCGAAACAAGGTTAAAGCGGCGAAGAAGATTTTTTTGAATCTTTCGTATCACCACCAACACCACCCCCACTAGCACCACTACCACCAGCCCCACCAGCACCACCACCACCAGCACCACCACCACCAGCCCCACCACCAGCACCACCACCAGCCCCACCAACAGCACCACCACCAGCACCCCTCCCACCATTCACCACCTTTTTCTTACTAGCATCCTTATGACTTTCTTCCTTTTCTCCTGTTTTTGCTGCGACTTCAGTGCTTTTTCCATCATTTTTTGCATTTTTACCGCTGCTGCCGTTGCCACCGTTTTCCCCGTTATCACTTCCTTCTGCCGAATCTTCATCGAACCTTTCAATCAACTTCACCCTAGACTCAAGCAGTCTGATTGACAAAATCAAGTAGTCCAACTTTTCGTTTTCTTTTTTCTGAAAATTATATATTTTACGTTCAATCACTACTGTAAGCCTTGTTGTTAATTATTTAATTTAATTTTTGAATGAAAATTTTAAGAGATTAGTATAACATGTGTTACATTGTAACAACAAAACTCGCCTTGGAAACTTTGCCTTGCTCAACTCCCTGTTTCTCAATGCTTTTCAACTATTGACATTTATCGATAAAGTTGAAATGTTGAATTTTCTTTACAAGTTTATATTGAAACAAATGAAGTTTGAAGCATTTAAGCAAATTTCCTTTTATAAAATAAGTTTTCAAAAACAGCCACTGGAATCCACTTCCAGTTGTGAAGTTAACTTCTTTTTAATGTAAAAACCTTCAATAATTCAAAGAAAATGTTTGAATAGGTCAATATATTTATATTTTTTATTTTTTAAAACTTTTTTTAGATTTTTTTTTCACTTTTTTCAATTTTTAACTTGATATTTGAAATTTTCAAATAAATGCTTAACTTCCTATTTAAAATATTAACTGAGTACTAAAGTAACTTTTTTTAAAAGTAACAAATGGTGAAAAAAGAATTGTAAAAATTTGTGTTAAAATAAAATTTCATTAAAAAATCAGATAAATTTATTATTTTAAAACTCAAATAAATCATTTTTTTAATTTAAAAAAAAAAAAAAAAGTGTTTTAATATCAAGCCAATGTTTTTTATATGATAACACAACTCACCCGATCATTGATATGGGAAATTTGATGATTGCTTTTCGACAGTTCTTCTTGCAGGCGGTCCATCTGAGTTGACAATTCATAAAGCTCAAAAGTTTCAAAAGTCAGTTTGAAATTCTTTTTGAAAATGTTCAATATACATAAGAATGTAGATACAACATGAATACAAAGGTAAGGACAATAGTTATGAAAATACAAAAAGCAATATAGGTAATCAAAAGTTGATACAAAAGTTATATAGGCTTATTATCTTTAAAAACTTCAAAAAGGCCAACAAACCTGATCTTTCAAGGAACCTGGTGTTGTGGTATTTTCTTTTTTGTTCTTTTGACTTTGTGCCTCAAGACCTTCCTTCTTGTCAATGTCTCCAACATCCTCATGTTTCAACTTTTCTTTCCTTTTCTGTCACGAATAATTGAACATAAAATTTCCAGCTTGTAAGCCAAAAAATTCAAACCTATTTTTTGAATTTGAAACTTTTTTGGATAACTTCAGGTGAACGTAAAAAAAATAAAATTTTTAATGCTTTTTAGGTCTTTAGAAAGCTTTCAAAAATCAATAAAACTTCCTTCAAAAACGTGAAAAATATTTTTTAAAGTAGAAGTTACAATTCACTTTTTTTTTAAAATACTTTTTTTAATGAAAAAAAAACATTTTAAATAGAATAGTAAATTAAATAAAAATAAAAAATTAAATAAAATTAATTTAAATTTAAATGAAAAAAGTAGATAAATACAAATTAAATTAATTGAATTGAAAAAACAAGATAAATATAAATAAATATAAAAATAAAATATGAATTAAATAATAGAACAATTATGAACCTTCAGCTATTCATCAAAATATGGACCTTTCAAGCTTTATATGAATTACCAAACTCTAACCCAGAACCTCGTCAAGTGTCTTGTGTGCTTCCAACTCCTGCAACCTTCGCCTTATTTCCTCCAACATTTGCGCATGTCTCAATGACTGTTCGTCCACCTTTGGAAAGTTCGAAAAAAAAAACAATATGATGCTTTGAAAAGTCGAAAAAATGAAAAAATGAAAAAATGAAGTGTCGAAAGATTCATAAAAATATCAAAATTAATACTGAATAAAAATAAAATGGCAAGGTGTGGTTTCAAAGGATCTAGTATATTCTGTACGATGAATTATTTTTTTATTGGTAGAAAGCCAATACAAAAAGTATTTGTTACAGGATACTTAACAGTTATTTTGTATAAACGTGAAAGAAGAAAAAGATAAATATAAAAAAAAAAAAAAATTTTTTAAAGAAAAATATACTCTTTGTTCACTTCTGGAATGACAGCACTTGTCTTTAGATTCAATAGAAGCTAGAAAAAGGTTTTTCCTACGATTTCAACCTTATCGACACTTTTTTTGAATTTTTCTATCTCTTTGTGCCTATCCTCTTCGTTGCTTCTTCCATTTTTCTCATTCTCCAACTGTTGCAGTCTTTTTTCCAAACTCGAGTCCAAAGTTGAGTGTCTGGTGGTTGTTTCATGGAGTCTTTATAGGGCAGCATGGAATAATATTGGAAACTGCCGAAAGTTTTCGAAGGGCGTGTTAAAACAAGCATGTGACAAACCACTTAATCATTAAAAAAGTCTTTTTTCATTTTATATTCTTTATGTTTGTACCTTTTGAAATTTCAAAACAATTTTTTTGTTCTAGTCGTCATGACAACAATGTCAAACTACTCGAAACGGCGGCATTGTTTGAGGTCCTTTGTGTTCGAATGCATTCGATAATTACAATGTGACAAGTTCACTTATCGCTTATTCAGTTTTTGTCATACTTTCTGTATGAGTATGCGAAAAAATACTATTAAATATTATATTCATTCATTCAATAACACCTAAAGGGATATTATACATGGATTTTTTTACTATGCTCTCAAGTATGGAAACCCGCTCTTTTTCAGCCACTTGCAACAATCGTCGTACCTTGCACTGTTGCCCACTGTTGCCAATGCGGGAGGAGATTGCTCGATGGATTTGAGAACTTCGTCCATCCTTCAAAAAAACAAAATCAACGTTTCACCTCTCAAAGCTAGCCTCACTCGGCAAACACATAAAAGGTTAGACTAGCAAATGGTTAAATAACATGCAATGGAAATTTTTTCCATCTATGAAACGGGAATATTAAAGGTAAAAAAATGAATAGATTTGATTTGAAAGTTGAGCATGGGATCTTGACTCGATAGCTGTTAACCTGGTTTGACTTCTGTTGTTCAGTTGCGTGAGCAGCTCTACGTCAGCATTTTGTTTGTCCACAGCCATGTTGAGTTGTTCGTTCTGTTGATAAGAGGAACGATGGCTGGTAGGATGTTTCAAAGCTTTGAGTTTTTTTGTCGTTTTCAGTGTTGCAAAACTGTTCTAATTGATTGATTAAAAAATTTTTAATGATTCAAACAAGTGGTATAATTAATTTTTTGTGGTTTGGAGGATTAAAAATTCTACACCACAACTGCACCATCATGAGTTGTTGCTGCTCTATGCGGCCTATCTGTCTCTTGTTCTGTTCGCAGTCTAACTTGAGTTCTTCCGACAAAAGTTCGTTGTTTTGTTCAGAGTTTATCGCCATGTTTTCTTTCAAATCTTCAAGAAGAAGCTCAGTTTGATTTTTGAAAAAAATCAAATTGGTCACTTTAGCTTCAAGGCTCGACAACCTGAAGTTTAGAGATTTAAAAATAGAAAACCCGAATATTATATAATATGACACTTGATGTCCAAACTTTCACGAGTGTGAAAAATGGCAATGCAATTAAAACTAACAACTCAAAGTACGAGCTTTTGACGCTGTTTCCCGCAAGGAGTTCTTTTTGATCGGCCCTTCTCACTTCGTTCAGCAGGGCGAGGAGGGGTTGGGGGGACTGTTGGGGCTTGTGGTTGGCAGTTTCGAGAACATTTTTGAGGTGTTTTTCGAGTCCCTTTCTGGCCTTGCTTTCGTGTTGCAGTGCATGTTCCTGGTGCTTGACGCCCTTTTGCAGTTCCGCCTGTGCCTTCAAGAGCTGCTGGAAGATTCCCTGGTTGGCTACTTCGATCATTGCCACCTTGCTTTCAAAATTTCTAAGTCGCTTACTGAAGAGTTTTTCGGAAGAGATGAGTGGCAGGAATGATTCTGGCTGCAAAGCAGAAGAGTTGGTCTGATGTTTGCTTGGCTGACTCGAAGCTCTGCTGCTGCTGAGTTGAGTGATAGGCTGGCTGGAAGGTAGGCTGGTAGACTGAGTGAGTGCATGGCTGTTAGCATGCTTGACGGGACGGTTGTTGGAGCGGCTGGTTGATCGGCTCGTGGCTTGACTCTTTGTCGCAGAAAGCGTTGTAGGGTACACCCTGCGTTTGCAGTGTGTGGAAGTTGAAGGTTCACTTTGAGGTCTAAAGTTTATAGTTCCATCAAGCCAAATGTATACAAGGTTGAAATGAGATAGATGTGTTTTTAAAATTTTCAAATAATATATTTTTTACCGTTTAACATAACCATTTTTGTAGGTTTTTTAATAGAACTACAAAAACTGTTTTGATTATTTAATAGAAAATCAACCTACAAATCATATCTGGCATATGGGTTCTTGGAGTTCATTTCTAATTCTGATTCTGTAACAATTTTTGTCTTAAAACTTTACCTTGAAGTGAGGTCGTAAGTTAATGTACACGTTTAATTTCAATAAACAGCAACATCAAATATTAAATTAAATTCAGAGTTTCATGTTTAAATGTTTAAAAAAACACAATTTAATTAATATTTATGGTAGTTTTGGAGCGAAAGCCAAGTGTGCTTGCTCAACGCACAAACACTTGTGTTTATAAGGGGTTTGTGTATAGAATATTCTCTATATCACAATTTGAAACGTTAAACACTCAAACTATACTTTATCATGGGAGATTGTTTGTTTGAAACCTATAGCAACTTGTTGAAGATTCTAGTTTATTCAACCGTAAAAACATTTTCAAAAGAATATTTGAATGATTTTAATGAAACCACTCAAAAAAAATTTTTTTTCTTTTTTACAAAACTAAAAAAAATCGATGGATTTTTCATGTTTTCAAACCGAGTTTTTCATGCTTTATTATTTTTTTTCTGATTAAAATGATTAAAAGATTATAAAAGTGAAAAATATTCTGGAAAAGGTTGACAATAAATGACGTTTTTTATTTATATTTTTCAATTCAATAACTTCAAGGAAATTTAGGACACTTTTGGCGATATGGAAGAGATTCTGAAGAAAAGTCAAAAACAAAAAAAAGAAAAAGAAAAAAAAGAAAAAGAAAAAGAAAAAAAGATGAAAAAAGATGAGAAGAAGCGAAATAAAAAAGAAATTGAAAAGAAAAAAAAGGAGGAAAAACAAAAAAAAAAGGAAGAAAAGAAAAGAAAAAAAGAAGAAAAGAAAAGACAAAAAGAAGAAAAGAAAAAGAAAGATGGAAAAAATAACAAAAATGATGAAGAAAAAGATACGAAAGACGGAAATAAGGAGTTAAAAGATGAAAAGAAGGAGTTAAAAGATGAAAAGAAGGAGTTAAAAGATGAAAAGAAAGAAATAAAAGAGGATAAGAAAGAAGTGATGTTTGACGGAAAAGCACCAAAAGTCTTGAAGCAACGACGTGAGCTTGCAACTCTTTAAAATAGCTGTTATGTGTTTATTGAAACACTCCTCAAGTTACTCCTAGAAACATATGAATGAAATAACTTCAAAATACGAGTTAAATTGTTATAAAATAGAAATTAAATGGGCAAAAACATAAAATTAAATAATTATGAAATAAAAATGAAATATTCATGAACTATGAATCGAATAACTATGCACGGGCCAACTTGCCCTCATGCACCCTTGCAGGGAACGTGGAAAAGAAGGGGAGTCACGTGAGGCTGGTGCAGAGCGAAGCTTTTCTCACCATCTCATCCCTCATCTTCGTCATCACCTCCGTCTTCTCAAGTTTATCTGAACTTTTATGAGTTAACATTGAAATTATCAAATTTTATTGAGTATTTGAACTCCACGCTTGAAGTAATTCAATGGGATTTTATTCATATTCTTTTCATTAACCATAACTTCAGCTGGGGTTTTGCCACTGTTAAAATTTACCCCCAGCAAAGCTAATTGCTGAAAAAAACTGAAAAAAACATTTATCGATTTACCACTATCGAACACACAACCCCTTAAACACACAACCACTTAAACACACCACCACTTAAACACACAACCACTATCGAACACACCAACAGTTAAGCACACCACCACTTAAACACACCACCTCTATTAAGCACACCACCACTATTAAACACACCACCACTATTAAACACACCACCACTATTAAACACACCACCACTTCAACACACCACCACTATTAAACACACCACCACTTCAACACACCACCACTTCAACACACCACCACTAGTAAACACACCACCACTTCAACACACCACCACTATTAAACACACCACCACTCAAACACACCACTACTCAAACACACCACCAATTTTGACCACACCACCACTTTTGACCACACCTCCACTATTAAACACACCACCACTTTTAAATACTCTCCACTATTGGACAAACTAAAACTGCACCACTGTTCAGTCATCTCCCTTCCCTACGTTCACTTCGAATCGCACTCATATGCCGCTATCTTCTTCGCCTCCCACTTCTCGTGCCTTCTGGGACTCGTGGCGTTCCTCATTTCAGTTTTCAAGACCTCCAACACCAAGCACCTCCTCATTGGCTCGTCCAGAAGATACGAAGATTACATACCTTAAACCGCTACATACTTTGAATTTACTTGCGTTAAATTGCCACATACCTTGACATTTCATATGATTTGAAGTATTATATACTTTAAACTTTTATATGTTAGAACTTTTACATAATTTACATATTTTAAATTTCATAAAAAAACTACACATTTTGAACGCCTTTGAAAACTTTTTTAGTTCAAGTTATCGATGTTCAATTCAATGAAGTTAATTAAAATGTTTTGTTTTGAATGTCTTTGAGAATTTTCTCTGGTCAACTGACTGGAAACCTCACTGAAAATACCTTTATTACTGATTATTTTGTAATTCATATTAATGTGAATTGCATGTTTGAAAATTCATCATATGTATTGATCATTAAATCATAGCTTACAGAAGTCATCCACCAAAAGTTATAAGTAGTATTTTTTTGTTCTTTTAAAACTATAAGACCAGATCCAAAAGATGTTTTAGCACGAATACAACAGCAGATCTACAGCACCTTACAAAATACAAATACGAAGTATAAATGGTATATCACCACGACGTGGCAACATTTGCACAGTAGGAACGAGATGAACAGTTGAATCGGATTAGATAAGATTGATTAGATTAGATTAGGCGAGTGTTGTTGTGATTGTTTGCTGGAAAGAGTTGGTGGCAACGATAGGAGCTCTGACAACGACATTGACGCTGAGTATCTTTCTGAGGTTGTAGTGCTCTTTCTGTCGCTTCTTCGCTTTGTGGTTCATGAGCAGAGCCTTGGCGCAATTGAAGAAATGTTCCTCGTCCGAGCTGTCCATCGAGTGGTTGCAACGCAGAGAGTTGCTTAAAGACCTTTCTGATGCACTAACAAAGTTGCCTTTCTTGCCTCCTCCTTCTTCTTCCTCTTCTCCCTCAGCCTCTGGGCCATTCTTTTGAGCACTGCCACTATTCTTCGCCAGTCGTTTTTGCTCTTTTCGGTCGAGAAAGTTTAAATAAATTTCAATAACTAGCATATAAAATTTGAGTCTGCATATGAGGTAGATGATGAAGACGAAGAGAATAATAAACAGGACCAGAGCCGTTCTAAAACTTTCGTTCGAACATTTTTTTTCAACTTGGTTGATTGTTGTGTGGAGTTGTAAGCCTGGGAAAATGTGTTTTTTGTGTTCTTTTGCAGTTTGTTCGGAGTTGTTTGTTGTTGCTTTGAAAAGAGAAATCAGAACACCACCTTGCATGTTTGTCGCTGTTGGTTTAGACTCCTCATTCACATTTTTTCACAAATTCAGTTTTTATAAATCAAAATACATTCGGTTATTTTCACTTTTCAAAACTAAATTAATAGTAACATTGAGGTATGAAACATTTTTGAAACCTTATCCAGCATATCTTGGAAATGTTCTCATCAGCATTTTAGTACGCTCCTTTGAAATTCAAACCCACATGGCGCAGAAGGACACATGGTCACCAAGACAACCGTACAAAAGCGTATACAGCAATTGTTCTCCAAACAATGGTTAGACACACATGCAACTAATTAATTATGGAACATAAAAATACTCAAAAGAACGATGATGAAGATGAAATAATGAAAACAAAAAAACATTCGTCAAAGAACAGCGAAGCACAATCGTTGGCACTATTTTATAACCATTAAAACCACTGTCTATACTATTACGTTGTTTGTTATGTTTCATTCGCTAGAAGCCGGGCGTACAAAACCAAAGTTTCCCAGTTTGCAATGAAATACGATACAATAACGATACAAAACAACAACGATACAATACAACAACGATACAATACAACAACGATACAATACAACAACGATACAATACAACAACGATACAATACAACAACGATACAATACAACAACGATACAATACAACAACGATACATTACAACTAAGAATGTTATTAAAGTGAAAACTTCAATAAATTGAAAATGAACTGAAAAATGAACAAACAAAATACTCTGCAATGAACAGCACTACAAAATACAAGCGTCAACTTCTTCAATACGTGACCAGCATCAGAGGCCCAGTATCATTGTCTAGCGATTATTCCTTCACAGGTTTGTGCCATCTTTTGTGGGAAGCCAAGTTGGCTGATGAGTTGAAGACCTTCAAGCACAACTCGCACCTGAAAGGTTGTAGTGGTGCTGCATTTTAAATTTCACCACTACTAATATAAATCTTGAAATTAAAAATATATAATTAACAAGCTCAATCAAAGCGGTGTAAAACTACTGGAAAGTAATCATGAATGAAAAGGCTCAATCGTACTAATAGTAAATCTAATTAGGAAAGCACCAAAGGAAGAAATAAATGGTTGGCTTCCTCATGTTCATACAACGTTTTGTATCCTTCAGTGCCCACCTGAAGAGAAGCTTCTTCATCTTGCAGCAGTCGTGGCTGGCGAGAGCATAGGCGCTCCAGAAGTCATTGTGGCATAACTTACACTCGAAGGGGTCTTGGAGGTCAGACGAGGGAAGAAGGATGTGGTCGTTGTACTGGTTGCTGGAGCGGGTGAGGTTGGCGGTTTTGACTTTGGTATTGTCTTCGTTGACATTGCCAGCGGTTGAGGTGTCTCTGTTTAACTGTTGATTGTTCAAGAAGAAAGAGTTTTTTTTTTGTTTAAAAATATTTTTAGCTTTCGGGTTTTTGTTTTCGAAAGTTGCTACCTTCACGAAAACTGGAAGTTGAATGGGGACGTTTGGAAGAGAATGGTGTTGTGGGAAGACTGGATGAAAGAATTTATTGACGCTGGAGTAATGCCTAAGTGCCCGCTTGTACATCGTCTGCTTCCACAAGTTATTTCGTATAAAGTTGAATTTACTGAAGTAGCATTGGTAATTGTTGCAGGGATTGTTCGAGAAGTGGAGACTGGAACTCCCAGGGGTGTTGCTTGAAGGGTTGTACTTTCCAGTGAGAATATTGTTGATGGTGAAGCCGTTGTGGTGCAGTTCTGCTGGTTTCTTGGAGGACAAATCCAACGGCTCGCAACAAGCATCCATCTCACGATTAATTTTTTTTTTCGATTTTTCTTTAAATTAATTTTTGATGAAAGTTCATTAAATGTTTTTTTCGATATTTTTTGTTTCATTAAAAAAACAATTTTATTTGTTTAAATTTTTGAAGTGTTTTGAATCTTTTTTGTGAAGCGAAAAGTTTGCAATCTCTTTTGAGAGGAGCAATTGAGAGAACCAACTCAAACAGACGATTAATAAACTTAGCATTTTGTCTTTTATATAAAGAAACTTCAACGCCTATTTTTTCAAGAACCTCGTCTTAATTAGCCATATTAAACGTTGTGAGATACCTGTGATGAAGGATGAAAGGCGGAAATTCTCCTAATTTGACGCCGTGGCTTATGTCACGATTGCTGCTAGCATGAAAGGCTTGATCGTACAAACATCAAATGTTTTTTGAGAGTATGAGTAGTCGTTTCCACGGTAAAGCCTTTTTGTCGCGTTTTAAGGTCCCTTTTCAAAACTCTTTTGTTGTCTCAGTTGAAATGAAAAAATAATAAATTTCCAGTTTTTTAAACAGTTAAAAAAATAAAAGAGCTAATTTTATCTAATCTAATCAACTCATTTATACAGCGCTGGTCCATACTGTTCAAGGGTTGAAGGTATCGACAGCATCTGAAAAACCTGTTTAGGTTAAGGAACTTCCATAATTGATTATGACATACTTTTGTACACTCTAACAATATGAAAACCTAAAAGTTTATTGTTATTTCTATATTCTTTTGAATCAAATCCAGACAAACGTTGGAAATGGTACAGAACAAAGCGGAGAATTTAAATGAAAGAAAAAAAATTAAAATAATAACAACTGAATTTCATAAGAACTGTCAATTGTTTTCACAAGAAACCAAAATTGACAATAGAATCGAAGCGTTAAATTTAGTAAATTTAAAATTGAATCATAGTCTATATTCACAGCAAATAAATATTGAAGAATTTTTCAGCACATTTTTCAAAAATCTAATGTAACCAGTTATATAAGAACTCAGGAGCTAAATGATTAGTAGAAAAAAAACTAATGAGCCCTAAACGTTGAGAAGGAACTCGTAACTTAAAATCTCGTAATATAACTATTAGCAAAAGTTACATTCAGATTTCTTATTTTCCTTTTTCCTCTTTAGCCGTTTATCATATTCACAAGGAAGTCTCTCCGGATATCAAAACTCTTAGCTATTCCTTTCAATACTTGTTTACCGCATTTCTTGCAATGCCTTTCAACACTTGTTTACTACAATTTCTTGCAATGCCTTTCAACACTTGTTTACTTTCTTGTTGAGAAAGTTGGCAAACGTTAATTATGTATCCGTTGTTTCAACGATTTCACTGCAATGCCTCTATTTCAAGCAAAAAAATGGTGGATTCAGCCAATAAAATTTTGGGAAGCAGCAAAACTACAACTTTTAAACAGATTAATTAGTTCAAAATTAAAGTTGGGAATTTGAGTGTTAAATAGGTAATAAAAATAGTATAAATAAATTAAATAAAAGGTACCGACAACAACTGACATACACGCTTTCACGCAATCCAAACCGTTTTAGTTAGTTATATTTGTAAAAATATTTCCAAAAGTATTATTTTGTAATGTAATCATTTCTTATCCAACTGTATCATTTCGATCCGTCATTTGGATATCAATTTGAGCACATTTCAACTCATCCATTCACTATCCTTCTTTCATTAGTCAAAATTTTCATTCATTCTAGTAGGCTCAAAGTGTATCGCATGTTTTCACGTTTCCAATATTATGAAGGTAACTCTTGTGGTTTTATTGTATTGAAACAATTAATTAAAAAATTCATCGTGAAAGTGGAATGAATCAGAAAGAAAATGTGTTTATTTAACAGCTTTTTGGCCTGATTGGGCCAATAAGAACTTATGAAGAACTCACGTTGAAAGTTTTAAATGTCCGATATTCCTTTTCTATTTTTCAAATCTGGCAAAAAATTAAAATGAACACAAAAAAACAGAAATATAAAAATTCCAGCTTTAATTCCTATCTACAAAACCAATAAAAAATCAAAAATCCTCATTAAGGTTTAAATTCTAGACAATCGATTCTACACAACATTAAGAAAAAAAGCCAAACAAGATTTGTTACGAAACGGGACCAGAAAATCCATACAGTAGGAAAATAAATATTATGGGAAAAATCTAGGAGAACAGGAAAAGAAGAATTCAAAAGAAGGCATAGAAACGACGGTGGGTCCATCATGCAGGTAGGAAGATATAAATATTTTATTAACACAATGCACATGGACTGCTGTAATGTTAATTGCCTGCTGGGTGTATAAAAGGCGAGACTGGTCCATCGTGGCGAATTCTTTCGGGGGAGATTAACATCTTCCACCATCCGCCGCTCTTTTATGTCATTTCCAAGGTGGTGGAGAAATGAAAAAAACTAATTAATAAAAATTTATTATTTAATTATTATTTAATTTACATTATTTTCTGATTAATTTTTCACACGTTCGTCTTGTTGAGTTTTTCACAACTGACAGTTTTTTCCACAGCTTGCCATGCCTTACTACCGAAAGTTTCTCATCTTCGTGCTCGTGGTACTATCGAACACAAAAGCTTCAACAAAAAACATCTCGTCTCAACGCATCTTTCCAAATGTTACATCTACAAGCTTCGAACATCTCAACAAGTCAGTCATTCAAGGTACCCTCAAAGTTAAACACTAGCTTTCAATCGACTACATTGGAGTGAATCTGTGTTATTGATTATAAAAAAGCACTGCAATTAAATTTTATTTTATTTTATTTTGATTATTAGTTATGATATACTGAAAGAATTAATCAGGTTTAATGACTAATTTCAGGCATGTTTCTGAGTAGGGGTCCAAGTAAGCAATCGGCTGGTACTGGCAAAGAAAAAAAACAAAAAAGAAAACGCACGAGTGACTTTTCGGAGATTTGTGGCCATCCTGAACATCATAAAAAGTGTGATAAAAAAAATGTGAGTCATAAATATTCCGACTTTGAAATTTCCAGTCTGCTGAATATGAGCTCCAATAAAACAATTTTGCTCCCGAAGGAGAAAAAATACACTTCAAAATGCTTTCAAAAAATTAGAAAAAAAGAAGAATCTCAAAAAAATGAAAAGAATGAAAAAAACGCTCCCAATGGGGCATTACATAATTGGATAGTGGCGAAGAAAAAAAAGTATCGGAAGCTAACGGCAATTAATCGGAATGAAAGGTCTACGAGCTGTGATTTCCTGTTTAACACTCTCGCTCTTCAAGCCACAAGTACACATTTGAAGCAGGCAAACAACATCAAATCTCAAACTTTCAATGGGGTTCGTTTACTCAACATTACTCTCACACAGTCCAGCCACAATGACCGGAGTCTGAAGGTTTTGAAACGATTGAAACGTTCGGAAACAAGTGATGAAATTATTTCCAAAAAAACCACCAACGTCATAAATACAAACAAAATTTATTCTTTTTCTAGCAACAACAAAAGCAGCCTTAATAGCAACGATGAAGACAAAAACAACCAAATAACAAACATTAACAACAACCAAAACAACAGCAACAACAACAACAACACATCCAACGAAGATAATCTGGACCTTTACCCCATTCTCAAGAAGCACTCGCTGCCTCCACAGTGCGCCATTAGACCGAACAACATTGCAGTTTCCCGCAGCAGAGTTTCCAATGCCACCCGAGTCGTCTACGTAGGTTTCTTACCTTCGACGCACCGCTGGACGCTCAAGAACCTCTTCTACCCAGGAGTCATCAGGTATGCCATGGAACAGGCCAACCTGCATATCCTTGTCCCCATTGACTGTCGTCTCGAAGGCCTCACCACCAACATCGGTTCCAGCCAGTCTCTCAAGGCTCAGACCGACTTCTACGTCAGCAATGCCTCTGCCTTCATCGGCTACTCAGGCTACATGGAGGCCACCCTTGCATCGGCTTGGAACCTTCCTCTGGTGGCCTTTGTGGGTGATCATAGTTGTTGCTCCACGTTGTTTCCTTGCTGTTACATCATTACTCAACTTGTTGTCTCTTTGAGGGAATGGGTGGTGCCATTTTTTTACTTTTTTTGTTTCATTCATAGATTATTCATACCGAGCTTGAATTACTCAGTACAATGCGATACTGGTAATTTGCAAACAAATAATTGTACCGTTCAAAATGCTAATAATATTCGCTTTTACATTCGAGCCAGCATGCCCCGAGGAAGCTGAAGCAAGTCCTACTATACAATTTATAGCTCATACACAACGGCAATGAAAAGGTTTTTGCATAGAAGATATAAAATACGACAATGAAAAAAGGAAAAATTAATTAGTTTTTTTACTCCATGCACGTAAAACTTTTTTGATTTCAGCCCAAAAAGAAGAACAGCCAACACTATATTAAAAGTATTTCCGAGAATATCAGCTTATCATCAATAATAGAAAATTTCTACTGAGAGTGTATTTGATAAGGGTAATAAACAAGAAACCATTATTCATAATATGAGGTAATATAGTGTAATCTTCCTCATTCCCTACAGAAAGGTTCAGCGTCACAAGGGACTGCCTACACACCCACCTTCTCTAGGACCTCCCCTTCCAAGTTCAAGGTCGCCAAGTCGGTCATCTCTCTCATGAAGTTCTTCCGATGGACCCACTGCCAGGTGGATGGAAATGTGCAGTGGAAAGCTGTGCTTTAACTTTTTTTCCAGCTTTTTAGGATCCATTATTATTATTATTATTATTATTATTATTATTATTATTATTATTATTATTATTATTATTATTATTATTATTATTATTATTATTATTATTATTATTATTATTATTATTATTATTATTATTATTATTATTATTATTATTATTATTATTATTATTATTATTATTATTATTATTATTATTATTATTATTATTATTATTATTATTATTATTATTATTATTATTATTATTATTATTATTATTATTATTATTATTATTATTATTATTATTATTATTATTATTATTATTATTATTATTATTATTATTATTATTATTATTATTATTATTATTATTATTATTATTATTATTATTATTATTATTATTATTATTATTATTATTATTATTATTATTGTTATTATTATTATTATTATTATTATTATTATTATTATTATTATTATTATTATTATTATTATTATTATTATTATTATTATTATTATTATTATTATTATTATTATTATTATTATTATTATTATTATTATTATTATTATTATTATTATTATTATTATTATTATTATTATTATTATTATTATTATTATTATTATTATTATTATTATTATTATTATTATTATTATTATTATTATTATTATTATTATTATTATTATTATTATTATTATTATTATTATCATTATTATCATTATTATTATCATTGTTCTATCTTTTTATTTCTTTCTTTCATCATAATTTTTTTTCTTTTATTTTTTTATTTATTTTTTACACCACGATACAGTACAACAATGAGTTTTCTTTAAATGTTATTCTGTTTTTTTAATGGTAACTCACGTTTATTAACGGTAAGTATAGTTCATGATCAGTTCCTATTTAGAATCTTACCCATCTATCTCATTCTGTCTAATCATTCTTATTTTCAAAAAAAGTATTATTTTTTCTTCTTGTTCACTTTTTATTTTTTCAGTTTTCATCGTTTTTTTCTTTTTTCAAAAGTTTCTCACTCTCAATTTTTCAAATTTTCAAACCAAATAATTACGTTAAGCCAAACACTTCCTCTTATTTTCACTGCTGTCATTGCTTATTGTTGACCTGGTAACTTGCAACAAATACTCATCCTATTCAAACGTCCGTGGATCTCCTCTAGTTGGTGATAGGGGACGAGAGGAACTGGGGTGAAGCCACTCAGTCTTTCAGACTCCTGGCTGCAGAGCACGGCATCAGCATGGGCCAAAATCAAATCTTGGAAGAACCATTTTACGCCAGCGGAGAAAATATCATTTTGCAGACCTACAAGCTCACCAGAAGTAAGGGGTTTGCTAAATGATTTTTATGGTTTCAATAAAACCAATGTGAATTATTTTATAAAACGTTAAAAAAATCAATATATGTTATATAATAAAAACATAAAATTTCAGTGGTAGTAAAATATTTCTAAGCTGTTTTAAAACTTCTTCGACAAGTCTACATCTTCTTCGGAGAGCTGGAGGCGTTGATAGACTTCGTACGCTGCATGACCGACCTCAACCTGGACAATGGTAACTTGTAGCTGTCGTACCTTTACGAAATCTTCATCATCAACCTCTCTTGGCAGGCGAGTACCTGGTGATAGCAGTTCAAGAAGAAACATTCGAGCCCATGAAAAACGCCAAATACTTCAGAAAATGTTGTTTTTCTTATTTAATAATATATATATAAATTCAATTAAATAGACCTTCACTTGAGATGCATTTTTCAGGTCGAAACTTAGGCTTATATTCTACATTCTTTGGTTTTTAAATTATTAATAAAACTATTCCATGAAATCACCACAACTTCATAAGCCACCACCTTCTTCGCAAAGACTTTGAGGAGTTTGACAACAAGCAGGTGGAGGCATTTGCCATGACTCTGCTGCTCTTCCCCCGGACTCCCAAGCCCACCAAGCCCTACCATATCTTCAGAAAAAAAGTGAAAGCTTACACCAAAAGCAAGTTGCAGTCCTACAAGCAGGTCCTGTCGTCCATCGATGTAGGTCACTCTTTCACGGTTCATGATTGAGTTCTAATCTAATCTACTTCAATCTAATCAAATCATTTATATAGCGCTGGCTCCACACTGTTCAAAAGCGCTTAAGAGTTAATCTAAAGTAAGAACAAATGAAAAAAACACTATAATTATTTAGTGTATTATAGTGAATGTTCTATTGAAATCTGTGCAAACAATTCCTTCCAGCCATTGATTCAAAATTTTAATATGTAATTTTTGCCAACACTTAAACAAAATTAAAAAAAACTGACAAACCAGAAAATCCAAATTTCCGTGTATGCCTCCTATCTGTACGACGCAGTGCTGGTGTATGCCAAAGCCCTGTTCGAGTGTTTGCTGAGGGGGGTTCCAATAAGGAATGGGACCGCTATAATGCAACACATCAAAAACACCACTTTCGAAAGTTTGTCAACGTTTGCGTCATTCCAATTCTGGTCGTTTCTTAGCGCAACTTATGCATATTTTATCTTTTAATCTGGTTTTGTAATTTCCTTAATTTATTCGCTATTTTGTTTGTGAATTATTTTGAAGTGAGTGAAGTAGTTTTATTTATTTTTAAAGTTTATTTTTATTTTATTTTTTGAGAAATTTAAACTCCACCCCTATCATCAACTTTCACAACTAAAGTCTCTACCACCAGTATTATCAAGAATAGACACACACACACACACACACGCACACACACACACACACACACACACAAACACACACACACACACACACACACACACACACACACACACACACACACACACACACGCAAACACACATACACACAACCATAATACCAGGCATACAGGGCCATAGCATTTACATCGACGAGGAAGGAGATGCAGAGGCTAACTACACAGTGGTTGCCCTGGTCGACAACGTTCCAAACAACACAACCACGCTGGAACAGGACTACAAGACCCCCTCCAACAAAAACTCTTACAGCCTCGTCACCAATGATCATTCCAACGACTGCTTTGACAACCGTCCCACCAAGATCCTCAAGCCCATCGGATACTTTACCTCCAAACAAAAAGACATTCCTGTAAATAGTGAAATTGCAATCGTTTATTTGAAACACAAATTTTGCAAATTCAGACAAACTCCCAAGTCTTTTGTTTATGTTTTAATTGATTTTTTAAACTTATTATCTTGTTATTTCAACTTTCAGCAAATTCAACTTTCATAAATCACTCACACAGCTCAAAAACTACTCACCACTCCGCCCACACAAGCATCATCTTGTTCAAACATCACCCACTCAAACACCACCCACTCAAACACCACCCACTCAAACACCACCCAATCAAACACCTCCCACTCAAACAGCACCCAATCAAACACATCCCACTCAAACACCACCCAATCAAACACCACCCACTCAAACACCGCCCAATCAAACACCACCCACTCAAACACCACCCAATCAAACACCATCCACTCAAACACCACCCACTCAAGCACCACCCACTCAAGCACCACCCACTCAAACACCACCCACTCAAAAGCCACTCACCTCACACCTCAGGACTTCATCTATAAGCGACAGGTGAGGTGGATAGGAGGGGGCATTCCACTGAGCACTCCTCCTTGCGGCTTCGACGGAGCCAAATGCTCGTTCAAGCCTGGTCAGTGTCCAATAAAACATCCCTTTGTTTTGGTCTAACATAAGCTACCCAAAATATTTGTATGTAATGTAGAATATTTGAAAAGTTGAACACTAGTAAACTACTGAGTAACATACCAAAAAAAATGTTTTATGGCATTTAAATCTTTCACAGCTTAGATTTTTATCACGTTAGTATGAAAATTCCCTCATCAGCTGAATCAAATTAATTTCTAGCTGAGGCTGACATAAGGACGGTATAAAAGCTGACGTTTTAGACATTGCCACCTCTGCAACCTTTGCAGGCTGGCCCTTCACTTTGGTGTGTGTCATTGTGGCTTGTGTCCTCATCACTGCCTCAACCATCATGACGAGGTTCTTTGCGCTGCTCATATCTCTTGGAAAATTAACGACAATTAGTAGTACAATATTTAACAGCATTAAAAAAGGAATTTAGAGCTCCAAATTGCTCTTCAAACTTTATATCGAGTTCTATTTTGGACTTCTTACTATTTCTGGTTTGTTCAAAATGATCTTTAAGTTGTTTATGGCTTGATTTCTGAAATGGCGTTTCAGAAGTATCTTAAAACCTTATTCATATCTCCCAATAAACTACACACTTGCGTGGAGACAAGGAACATACAGTATCCTTCTTGCAGGCAGTACATGTACCAGCAGAAGGTGTCAAGTATGTTGTGGGAGATTGAGTCCAAGGACCTGCTGATCGTAGACAACGGAATGGCCAACATGACCGAAATGACGGTTTCTACTGCCTGCAATAAACTCCTATTGTTTTAAATTAAAAATTACAAACTTTATTAGAAAGTTATTCGCAAAAACCTTAAATTTTGAATGAGCTATTGTACAATAACCACATTTAGATAACTTTATCAACACTTAAGTTATAAATTAATTTAAATAAATTAAAACTCCGATATTAACATATTCCCGTGTGCGCCAATGGCTTGTTCCACGTTACCTCGCAGAACAACAGGTTTGGTCGACTGAGTCACTTGTCTGTGGAGGAGTGCAATGCTTTAAAACTGCCCAGAAACGCCTATACCAGCCTGGGATCGTTCAAGGGTAGGCGATGAAGAAGTTCGAAAAAATCAAGAAAGATATTTTTAAAATTAATTAAAAGTTTGCATCTATTGTTGAATAATATACTGATGAATATTTAAAAAAATTAAACATGATTAAAAATATATATTTGCAAAGTACTTTACAAATGATTGATTTTTTTGTTTTTAAAATTTTTGAAGGCAGTTTGGTGGCGGTGAAGAAGACACACCGGAGGGAGGTGGAGCTGACCTCGGACATGAAGAAGGAGCTACTGCTAGTGAAGGAACTCAGCCACGACAACATCAACAGGTTGCGCCTGTGGCACAATGGTTGGCCCATCCCGCTGTAAGGTGTGATTAACCGAGCCCAGGTTTGAGCTCTGGAAGAGGCAACTTAATTGATGTATAGACGCCGTCTTAGAGTACCTAGTCTTCTAGTAGCCCACAACGAGTAAAACTTTTTTCATGGTAGCGCTTTTAAACAAAGTTCTAAAAGGGGCGCTATGAATTTTTTGATTAGATGACATTATGAGGTCGCTTGGAGTCCGCTGCTCTAACCCACAATGACATAATCCAACCCTTTTAACCTACGACTTATTGCCCCTTCGTTGTCTACTTTGGTGTCTTACAAACTAAATTCAATTAGATTTATTGAATGATTTGATCCAACTAAAAAAACCTTAGCAGCGCTGATCTCACAAGCTTAGTTGATTTAATCAAAACATTAGCATAGCGCCGATTATAAGCTTCTTAAGAGCGCTCAAATGAAATAGTTGTGTCATAATTTCGTACTCTTCCCGTTTTGGTATTGTTATTTGTTTTTTTCAAACTCCAGAATATTGGTTCATTATGATTAAATGAATTATTCACTCGCGTTTCAGTTAATTGTTTGGGTGCCTAATAAATCGGATTTATTGACAGAATTGGCACTTTATGCTACTTGTCAGGTTCTTGGGAGCCTGCATAGAACCGAACCACGTGTATATAGTGACCCAGTATTGTTCCAGAGGGAGTCTCAAGGTAGGCTCCAATTTAAAACTAAATAAACTTTTGAATTATTTAAATTAATTAAAAATAAATAAGATATTAAAAATAATGAAATATTTGAAATTTTTGGAAGTTTGCAAATAAATCCGAAGCTTTTAAAGCTAAATTCCTTTCACTCGAAGGACATCCTGGAAAACGAAGACATCCACCTTGACGACATGTTCATTGCCTCCCTCGTGGTCGACCTCGTCAAGGTGAGACGGCACTAAGACATTGATTGAACAGCACTCCAAATTATTAGTCTTTGAAAAGATTATCAATAATCATTTGTTTTAAAAAGTATTATTAAGAAATAAAAAAAAGTAATAACTGTATTATTCAGGAATTCAAAAAGTTATTATCCAGAAATTTAAAAAAATATTATTGAGGAATTCAAAAAAATATTATACAAAAATTTACATAATAATATTCAAAATTACTTTAAAATTTTGTTCAAAAATTGAAAAAAAGATTATTCAGGAATAAAAATAAAATAATTTAAAATTTAAAATAATATTATTCAAGAATAATAAAAAATATTATTTAGAAATAATAAAGAATATTATTTAGAAATAATAAAGAATATTATTTAGAAATATTTCCAAAAATGCAACTGCAGGGAATGATATTTCTGCACGACAGTGAGATTGCCTACCACGGAGACCTGTGCCCTTCGAACTGTCTGGTTGACAGCAGATGGGTGTTGCAGGTGTGACTCACTGAGTTTTGCATAAAGTACCAATGATAGAAATTTTTGGAATAAATTTTTCGAAAGTTTTGGCATAAATTTTCGAAAATCTATGTAATTATTTCAAGAATTATTCAATAGGAAGTTACAAAGTTATTAATTTTAGTTAAAATTTATTTTTTCGATAACTTTCATTAATTTTTTTTGTTGAAATATATAAAAAAATATGAATTATATTCAGCAACCTCCTTTGAACCACCCACAGGTTACGGACTTTGGTCTTAGGGGCCTGAGGAGCCACCAGCCATTGAAAGACTGGGAAAGTAATTTTTGGAAATGAAAAAATAAAAGTTGGATAAAATGAAAAAAAAACAATAAAAAAATTATTTAATGATCTGAGAAAACATTAAAAAAAACTTGAAATTATTTTTTGCAATCATGTTTGCCATAGAAATGACGTGGAAGGCTCCCGAGGTGCTGAGGAACAACAGTGGAGGAGTGGGAGGCAGTCCTAAAGCTGACGTCTACTCTTTTTCCCTTATCCTCTTCAACATCCTCACGCGGGAAGAACCATGGAAAAAAACCGCTCTCAGCCATCAAGGTAGCTATGTTTAAAAAAAGATATCAATTTATCCTGGTGTGTTTTTGACGCACCTTTTTGATAGAGTTTTAAGCAAATTGGCGACTTTGTCAACCTACATAGAAATGTTTATTTCAGCTTCACAAACTTTAATACCTCCTACTCACCTCCCTCCAGAGATCGTCGAAAGAGTCAGGACCCCAGTGAATGACGAACCATTGAGACCGGACACACTTCCTCTCTGTTGCTCGGACTTCAAGGTGAAGTTGATGGTGGAGTGCTGGAGTGAGGAGGTGGATTTGAGACCTGACTTCAAGCTCATACGCATCAAACTCAAGCCCATGCAACAGGGATTGTGAGTGTCAAATTGATTTCAACTGGAAGTCATAGAAGCTAACATATTATTATAAGAGTATTAATTTGTTCATAAAATATTCTCAAAAACCACTTTTTGTCATTAACTACTTTCTATGAAATATTAGCACAAATAAATTTATAAGTTCGATAAAAATTATTAAAAGAACTTTAATTTTGAACTTTTAGGAGCTCCAATATCTTCGACAACATGCTGGCGATCATGGAAAAGTACGCCAACACGCTGGAGAGTCTGGTGGAGGAAAGGACTTACCAGCTTGCGCAGGAAAAAAAGACCACCGAGTCTCTGCTCCTCCGAATGCTGCCAAAGTAATGGTTTTGTTGGAACCTTTGAAAAGAGTGGGTGGAAAGAATTTATATGTTTGAACGAAATGCAGTTTGATTTTAATTCAAGTTTATTATAGTTCATTTCTTGGTTGCTCGTATTTTGTATGTTTTAAATCACCAAACCCACCAATACGCACATAAATCCCTTTTCTTCACAAAACCACCGACACAAAACGGCTATTCACCCTCACAAACACACTTCCACACAAACACCACACAGGTCGGTGGCAGAGCAGTTGATCCACGGAGCTCACGTGATTCCTGAGTTGTACGACTGCGTCACCATCTACTTCTCCGACATTGTCGGCTTCACCAGCCTCTCCGCGGAGAGCACTCCTCTGGAGGTCTCCCTGCTTCCTTGTGCTTCGTCCTTTGCTCTTTTTTCTCAGAACTTATTCTTGGTTCCTCGCTTCTTTACGCATTTTTTTGTCTTTTGGTTTTGTGATTTTTTGTCTTTTTTGCTTTCTTGTTTTTATATTTTTTTGTTTATCGTTAGCTGCTTTTCGTATATATCTTCATTTGTTGTTTTTCATTTTTCTCTGTTCGGTTCTCTCTGTTTGTTATTTCTTGTTCATTGTTCTTAGTGTCTATATGCAAATAACTGTGCTTTCATCATTAATCAAGTCGATGTTAAGTACTTCCCTTGGGATTGACACATCTGAGTGTTCTCATTAAAAATATTATCGCATGTGAGAATAAATTGAACTACAATTTTGAATACCGAATATTCCTTTTTAAGTTTTTTCAAAAGAGGTTTTGCAATTTTTGGGTTGAAAAAGTTGATTTAAACACGAGTAAAACAAAGGAAACGAATATCTTTCAAACCGCCTGCAAGGTGGTGACGATGTTGAATGATCTGTACACTCAGTTCGACTCCATCATCGAAGCTTATGACGTTTATAAGGTTAGTTGAGACATTTCAAAAATAATTCTTAGTCACTCTTTCATCAATATTTTAACTCAAAAGTTAACTCACATAAATCTTTTTCACAACAACAACAACAATTAATCAAACAACCTTTTTCTTAATCCATTCATCCACTAATTCACCTCTCGCCTCATCCATACCCCTTAATACAAACCCACTAATACAAACCCACTAATCCAAACCCACTAATCCAAACCCACTAATCAAAACCCACTAATCCAAACCCACTAATCCAACTTCACTAATCCAACTACACTAATCCACGCCATACCAATCTTCCACATAAGGTTGAGACAATAGGAGACGCATACATGGTAGTGAGTGGGCTGCCCATAAGGAACGGGGACAACCACGCAGGAGAGGTGGCCTCCATGGCGTTGCACCTTTTGCACACCACCAACGGCTTCAAGATCAGACACCGACCCAACAGAAGCCTGGTCCTCCGCATCGGCATCCACTCCGGTGAGTTTTTTTTTTCGTTTTTTTGTTTTTATTATTTTATCGATATGTTCATGACCGAAATTTTACTTTGAGTTGATCCAAAGATTTCTTTAACTCATTTGTTGTATTTATTTAACTGTAGCTTCTAAAAAATAAAAAAATTGAAAAAAGTGTGACAAACGTAATAATGATAAAAAATTGCAAAAATAATAAAACAGGGAAAAACAAAAAAATAAAAAAAATAATAATTTAAAAAAAACTGAAAAAAACTGAAAAAAAAACAAAATTTAAAAAAAAATAAAAAACGAAAAAAATTTTGAAAAATTATGGAAAATTGCAATAAGGATACTTGGAACTTTTCTTCTCCCTTCAAGGACCCGTGGTGGCAGGTATAGTGGGTCTCAAGATGCCCAGGTACTGCCTTTTCGGGGACACCGTTAACACAGCCTCCCGCATGGAGTCGAGTGGAGAAGGTGTAACCACGCTTTTAAACCATTTTGTGATCATTATTCTCATTTTTGATTTAAAAATTTTTTTTTATAGTGTTTATGGCTGTTTTTATTTTATTAGTTCTTATCGTTGTCTTATTTTTTATCGTATTTTTGTTCTTTGTTTCATTCTCTTTTATTTTTGTGTCATGTGTCATCATGCTCTTTAACCAGATTAACTTATAAGAAACTAATCAGATTGTTATTTGAAGTTTTCTTTAATATTTCTCAAATATTTAATTTTCAATTCACAAGCCTTGAAGATCCATTGCAGCCTACAAACGATGGACCTTTTGAACCGCTTGGGAGGTTATGAGCTGGTCAGAAGGGGCTTTGTACCCATCAAGGTAGACAAATTTTCCCTTTTGTTTAGTTATTAACTAAGCCTTTCAATTGAAATTTGAAAAATAATTAACTAATGTATTTTATTTTTTAATAACGTTTCAATAAAATTTCTATTGAACCACCACCTCCGCCACCACCATCAACTCCGGCACCACTAACACTACTACAATACAATACAATACAAACACGAATATTATTATAGTGGCATTAACCCTGTAGAGTTTCAAGGCCAAAAACTACTACCAATGGCAACACTACCAATGCCAACATCACCACTCCTACATTAGGGCAAAGGACACGTGTTTACGTACTTTCTGGTGAGTGAAGACGAGTCGCAACGCCGCATGCGCATGATCAAAGAGAAGCCAGAGCTGTTCAGAGACCCGCCATCCCCCACAGCTCCTCTTTTCCCTTTCCCCGACGAAGAAGCTTGTGAAAACAACAGTGTAAGCAAGAGTACCGTCATTGGCAACACCGTTGCCATTAACAACGTCCTCAACGACAGCTCTAACAACACCATAAATAACATAGCAACAACCAACCTGCTGAGCAACAATGCGATCACAATAAACAACGGAATTTCGGTAAACAGCAACAACAGTAGCAGCAACAACAACAACCACAACATAAACCACAACAGCAACAATAACAACAACGGCAACAACAACAATCGCATGCCCATGTTGTCACTTTTCAATTCTCAAGTTTTCGTCAAAAACGGCTCTGCTGAAGTGACCCTTAACAACAAAAACAACAACAACTTAACCAACAACATGATCAACAACAACAACACTATTATCAACAACTCACTTTTCAACAACGTTCCACTTCTCAACAACATTCCACCTCTCAACAACACCAATAAAAACAACAACAACAACAACAACAACAACAACAACAACATATGTCTTAAGGCACATCCACTGCTTCAAACAACAACGATCGACGTTGACTCATTCGAGGAAGACAGCCTCTTGGCGACAATGACGTCATCATCCACCTTGAACAACCTCTACACCAGTGCCACCTACACGTGACGGATGGCTGGACTGGAAAGATCGCCTTGATCCTTAAGTGATTATACTTGAGCATAAGGCTGAATCACATATTTCTTGATTAGATTGATTAGATGTTTATTTATTTAGTCGTTTATTAATTAATTGATTTATTAACTAATTTCTTCATTTGTTTATTTTATTTATTTATTGTTTATTTATTTATTATTAATTTATTAATGATTATTAATTGTTTTTGTTTATTTTTTTATTATTAATATTAATATTTTTATTATTTCAATAATAATAATAAAATAATATTTATTTATTCATTTTATGATTGGAGCGTCATTATCAAGTGAGGCCATGTGACGTCACAAAGAAAGCATCATGACGTCGCATGGGCCACCACCGCTTCTCGTCGTTTGACACGCGCATACTTGGAGCGGGTTTCAAATAATTTGGTGATAAAAAAATTAACCATTTAAATAAACATACATAAACGTAAAATATATATACATATTTGTGTATTTACTGTTCTTTGTTTATTTATTCGGATCCCTAAATTTAATTTTTAAGTGTAACCCGTATGAAACAGGCATTTTTAACCACTTCAGCTCTCAACATAGGGTAACTGTAGAACATATCTTGTGGAACTTTAAGCTGAAGACATCGCTTCGTCAGCTTTCAATGAAGCATTGTTAAGCTGGGGGTGCAAGCCCCTCTGTTCAACACACATGCTTTCGAGTCCGATCTATTCATGTCGTCTTTCGTGTTTTTACCATTAATTTTTAAACCTTAATTTTTAAAAGGTTTAGTCATACGCACTTTCGTATTTTTACTTTTTTTAAATTCTTGCGATTTGCTCGATTTAGCAACAATCTGGGGACTTCGAAGCCATGAAGGAGGGTGACGAAGGTTGAGAAGGCTTCTTAAGGGGAAAGCTTTGAATAAACAACATGTTACTTGTGTGTCTTAAGGTGTCATGCTGCTGGACTCAAGGTTTTCTGATTAGGATGTATGAATCGGTTCCTTATGAAACAACGTGGTTATGTATATTAACTTACATTTACTTTATTTAAATAAATAAAAGTACTTATGAATATACATACATGTTCAGTGTATCGATGAAGATTCACAAATATACTTATAAAGTCTCTATACGGTTTCATTCTTTCATAACATACTTCAAAAGTGTACCTTTTAGTGGCCTTATAAAGTCAAGCATGTGTAGAAAGTACAGGTTGTTGCAGAGATGACTACTGTTGTTGTTGTTGTTTTCGTCAAGTTTAAGTTTTATTAATCGCTGCCTTCGAGAAGCTTGTCAACACAACACTACAAGGAAACAATTAAGTGGCATGACCTTGAAGTATGAAAAAAAAAGTGAATTTATATACTCAATAATGTTTAAAAGTTAACTTGCAAGAATTTGAAAAAAAAAATTAGACAATAGAAACATTAGCATAGTGACATTAGCCCCAAAGAGTTTTGAGAACATATAATACAGGCAACTTTCAAGGATTCGTGTTTTATCGGTTTGTTAAAATCTCTAATATTTTTTGACTGTAACGGAGCAAGCTTATCCTTGGGAAGTTGAACTAAACTTTCGTCAATTGTATAATTGTTATCTGTTGCAACCGTCGTCACCACTGAAGCATGGGTGACAAACCTAGATTCCAACTCACAGGTTCAATGTATGAGATAGCCTGCATATACTATACAATACAAACCCCAATAGTGTTACAGTGGCAATCAATACAGTACAAGTATGAATAGTTTTTCGAGTGGTAATAACTTCTTAGAGTTTCAAGGCCATTTTTGAGTCTTGAATATTTTCGCGGGAAAGTTTGCAGTGTCCAATGTTGTACACGAAGCTGTAATTACAATTTTACTCTTTCCAGTCCACAAAACTCGCGGCGTCAAAGCAATAGGAAAGCAAGGTGAGATCAAAAACACAATAAACCATTATACATTATAAAACGAAACATAACTTCATGTTCCGATGAAATACAAAGAAGCGACTGGCATACAGTAAAATAAATGCATAACATTTAAATAAAAAACAAATAAAATATGTATTAGACGAAATACAATAAAATGAAAACAAAACATTTTGAAATGTTGCACTTCGACTGAAATTGTTTTCATAGAGAGACCTTGTCTAGGTTTGGTGTGCACATTGCCATTGCAATCTGAAAGAGAGAATAATAGTCATTGGCGGCAAACAATAAGAGTTGTGAATGAGACAAAAAATGGCAAAAAATTTCAAAAACGAAATTATTTTTAAAAGTTCGTCGTTGTATTTAAAATTGCCTCAAAACATGTTAATATAATTTCAATTGTTTGCTACAATTATCAATATATTTTGAAATTTATTTAAAATTGTTTTATTGAAACTTAAATTGTCTTTAAAACCGCATATGAAATATTTTATTATATTATGAAGCGCATTAAAACGGATTTTCTTCCAACGTGCATTAAAACTTTATTTTCGAAGGAAAAAACGACTTGTATGCAGTGGTGGTGTTTGGCAATGAGAAGCACAAGACTTCTGTGATCGAAAGGTGTATTGATGCCTGCTGGGAACAAAACTGTCATCTGTGAGTATTTGTGTTTGTGTGTGTGTGTGTGTGTGTGTGTGTGTGTGTGTGTGTGTGTGTGTGTGTGTGTGTGTGTGTGTGTGTGTGTGTGTGTGTGTGTGTGTGTGTGTGTGTGTGTGTGTGTGTGTGTGTGTGTGTGTGTGTGTGTGTGTGTGTGTGTGTGTGTGTGTGTGTGTGTGTGTGTGTGTGTGTGTGTGTGTGTGTGTGTGTGTGTGTGTGTGTGTGTGTGTGTGTGTGTGTGTGTGTGTGTGTGTGTGTGTGTGTGTGTGTGTGTGTGTGTGTGTGTGTGTGTGTGTGTGTGTGTGTGTGTGTGTGTGTTTTTGTGTTTGTGTGTGCTTGTGAGTGCTTGTGTGTTTTTTCGTTCATTTTCACATTTATTTTCAATTCTATCACACTTCTTGGGCTATACATCTCTTTCTATTTCATTCTCAACGAAATTTACACATCTTTTCATGCATCTCTCTGTTATTTTTCTGTTTTCTCACTTCCAAAATTTTTTTAAAGTTTCAAAAACTGCACCAAAACAACTCTTTCCTAACAAAAACACAAAATAACAACAAAGTCATTACAAAAAAAAAACAAACAAAAAAACAACCCACAACAGCAAAAACAAAACACAACGTACAAACCAACAATGACAAAAAAAACATGCAAAACAACAATAATAACAATAATGACAACACAAAAAACACAAAACAACAACACAGAACCCTCAAAGGAAACGAGAGTGGTTCGGTGATCGTGAAGGTTTGTCACAGAAACTTTTTGCTTTCGAGCGATGAGCTGATTGGTTCTGTGGAAGTTTTTTTGGAATATTTCACTTTTTACGAATCTCCAAAAACCAGGTTATTTTTTGATACGTGTGTAAAATTACTAAGCTGGGCGGTTCGAAATTAACACCATAGGCTTATTTTGCAGCTTTCAATGCTGTAAAAATATTTTATCATAAAACTCTGAGTTATACCCTTAAAAATTATTATTGGGCTAAACCTACTGCTTGAAAGATATTTAAAATTTCATCAAAACCTTTGAACCATCTTTGAGCTCGCGTCAAACCACTTTCAGCTGGTTCCAACTTCAAAACAAGAAAGCAAACACTGAAGCGGAGATTCAACTCACCCTCACCTACCTCGCTATCCTGCCTGCCTCTCTCGACACCTCCCCCAAAAACTCCTTCATGGGGCTCGCCCAAAAACTTCAGATTGGTAGATGGGTGGATGGGTGAATGGGTGGATGAATGGATGGTGGGTGAGTGGGTGAATAGAAGGGTTGGTGAATGGTTGAGTGGATGGGTGAATGGGTGAGTGGATGGGTGAATGGGTGAGTGGATGGGTGAATGGGTGAGTAGATGGGTAGGTGAGTGAATGAGTGAATTGGTGGATGGGGTAGTAGATGAGTAGATAGGTGAATGGATAGGTGGGTAGATAGATAGTCGGGTGGAGGAGTAAAAAGATAAGATTAAGAATGGGAAGTTGCTAGACGGCAAAAGGGATGCTTGATAGATTGATGATGGGGGAGAGAATTAATGGAGAAATGAATGATAATAACAAAGAATGAAAGCGTGAAGATTTTACTTTATTGATCATAAACTTTTATTCAACATTTGAACACCTAGTTAACCGTTCAAATATTTTGATATGCGACATTAAATTGATATTACGCATACTTTGAATTTATTTTTCATTATTTATAAACTATTTCAAATAATTTGAAATTGTTTTAAGTTCTGCCATACTTCATGTTAAACCCTTTCAGAATCGTTTTGTTTGTTCAAAAAAACATCGGTATACACCACTTGTCACGCTAAACTATATACTAACACGCTATACTAACATCGATGACATGGAAAAATACTTTTTTCGTAGGCAAAGATCACAAAAAACAAAGAAACGAAAGCCTTTGTGATTTGACAAAGAAGGACACTGAAGCAGACAAAGTAATCTTTTATTAAATTTAATATTAAGGTCATTACTCAGGTTATTTTTTCAGAATTAAAAAAATAATAAAGTTAGTGTTACCCCTTCTTTTTCCTAAATTCCTTTTCTTATCTTCTTGCACTCAAAGCACATAAGCGTTCTTTTGAGCTTCTCACACACCCAATCGACTTCCCGTTAAGTTTTATTACGTTTCATGGCACTGGATTGTAGCTTTGGCATTGTATGTTGGTGTAGTAAATTGTATATAAGTGCGTTGTAATGCCTTTTGACACCTTGCAGTGTAACTTAGTCAATAGAAGTATATTTTAGTTGATTGCCGTGTCTTGTGGTTTATTTCATCTCATTTCAAGGTTATAAAACTTGAGTAATTTTATAATACTGTTCAGGAATGTAATAAAGTTGATAAACCACCAAAGGAGCTGTCAGGCTTGCAGATAATGCCCACAGACTTGAAATGCCTGTACTATTCGAGGGATTCGGAAGAAGAGAAAGAAACAGATGCTGGGAATGGTGATGAAGAAGGAGAAGAAGAAGCAGAGATCAGGAGACCGAAGAAAGTACCAGCTTTGACGGCCGATAACATGGTGGACTTGGGAGCTACCAGGAGACACTCCATTGCCATGGTTAGCTGGGAGTGATTGAAAGAGTTGTTGAAAGTGCTGTGATGGTTTAGTGTGAGGATGTGGAATGACGGTGTGGTGTGATGATGTTGTGTAATGGTGTAGAATAATGGTGTAGAGTGATAGTGTGGTGTGATGGTGTGGGGTGATGGTGTGGTGCGATAGTGATGGTGTGATGGTGTGGTGTGATGGTGTGGTGTGATGGTGTGGTGTGATGGTGTAGTGTGATGGTGTGATGGTGTGGTGTGATAGTGTGATGGTGTGGTGTGATGGTGTGGTGTGATGGTGTGATGGTGTGATGGTGTGGTGGTGTGGTGTGATGGCGTGGTGTGATAGTGATGGTGTGATGGTGTGGTGTGATGGTGTGGTGTGATGGTGTGGTGTGATGGTGTGGTGTGGTGTGATGGTGTGATGGTGTGGTGTGATGGTGTGATGGTGTGGTGTAATGGTGTGGTGTGATGGTGTGATGGTGCGATGGTGTGATGGTGTGATGGTGTGATGGTGGGGTGTGATGGTGTGGTGTGATGGTGTGGTGTGATGGTGGGGTGTGATGGTGTGGTGTGATGGTGTGGTGTGATGGTGTGGTGTAATGGTGTGATGGTGTGGTGTGATGGTGTGGTGTGATGGTGTGGTGTGATGGTGTGGTGTGTTGGTGTGATGGTGTGGTGTGATGGCGTGGTGTGATGGTGTGATGGTGTGGTGTAATGGTGTGGTGTGATGGTGTGGTGCAATGGTGTGGTGTGATGGTGTGGTGTAATGGTGAGTGGATTGCGTCGTATTATGAACAGCAACTTTGGAGGGTGGTGTTGTAGAGGTTGTAACTCATTTCAAAAATATACGACAACATTTTTATATATTTTAAAGTTTCATAAATCTTTCAGCTGAACAAGCGTGAATGTCAAGAACTATCAATAAAAGGTTATAAACAACTTCCGAATAGGTTTCGGCATTTATTTACCAATGTAGTATTAATTTCAATGTTTTTTTAACTATTTTTATATCTAATTAACTTAATTTTCATTTATTTATTTTTTTTTTAATTCAGACAATAATAGACATAGTTTGCGACCAGAACTTTCTTCAGTAATTAGGCTTCCATCCACGCCTAATAGTTAGCATCTTTTACTTTTGAAAATAATCATTATGAAGTAATTCAGTAAATTTTTGAAGATAGTTCTGTTTGAACAAACTTTTATGTGGTGAGGCAATGTTTTCTTACTCAAGAAGCAATATCCATTGTTCCTTACAGTCTTCATTGAACAAGGCACAAAAGACCTCAGCGAGAGACAAGAAAGTTTGAACGGTGAGTCATTTTATTTGATAAACTTCCTGAAAACATTCAAATTTATAGAAAATTATGAATAATTTATAGAACTTTCTTTTTTCAGTTTTTTTTTAAATCCGAACTAATTACTCGGCAACGTAAGCAACCATAAATTGTTGCTTTTCGACAGATGCGAGCTATTCAGAACCAAGTCAAGACAACCCTACCGTACAAACATACAAAAAAATCCCCACATTTTCTTTCATATCTTTTCAAGACGATGAGGAATGCTCAGAACAGACTACAGTCGACAGAGTGAACGTTGAAACTCCAGACTCGAAACCATCTACTCAAAAGGCACCAATAAATGACGAAGAAAGAGGCAAAGAAAACACAATCTTTGGAGAATTTTGTGAGAATATTAACAATGGCTCGAACAAGCATGAAGAGATATTGAAGGAAACGAAAGACGACAAGGCGATAAAGAGTGTCGAAAGAATGAACTCTCGAAACCTTCTCATCAGCCACTACAACGATTTCAGCAAGCAGGTTGTTTGAAGCATTCTCGGCTTTTTTTGTTATTTCTGAATTTTCACTTGTTTAGTTAGAAGTTTTTGTTACTGGTACTTGAAAAGTAACTTCAAGACTGTTGAGTGACTCGCTTGTACTTGTTCCCACCCTTTAAATCATTGCAGTTGATAAACAATTCCAAAGCTCAAAATAAAATCTCCAACTATCTCAAACAGCGTTCAATTAATTTAAAGTTAATTAATTCAAATTTAATTAATTTAAATTCAATTTATCAAAATTTAGTTAATTTAAATTCAATTTATCAAAATTTAGTTAATATGACCAATTAGCCACGTGTAATTTCTTTTCTATGAACAGGAGTTGGTGCAGCTGGTGTTGGACCAGAGAGAGTGGATCAAGGCCAGGGAGTTGTATATATTGGAAATAGAGGAATATCAGAAAAAGCTGTTGTTGAAGGTATCAAAGTTTCAATGAAACTTATTTAACTCACCCAATCAATAAATTTTCAATAGTACATAGTCAATAATATCTATAAAAATAACGAAAAAACGTAAAAAAATTTCCCACGGAGTTTTTCGAATGTTCCCGCCAGGTTTTGGATCAGAGTTCGAAAGGCGGCGCGATGAAGAGGGGTGTGAGAAGCTCGATCGTCGAAGAAATTAACATGGGCGTAAACCAGGTGTTGCAGCGACAACGCCTCCACAGTGAGAGGGGTCTCAAGGCCAAGGTAGAAGGAAAGTCTCTGGCCAAAAAGTGGTTTGGAGCTCTCTTCAAGAACTCCTGACTGTGCCTTCACAATGATTTTAAAAAATTTGTTCAACATTTTTTTTTGGTACTTAAGTTTTTATTTGTGTCGTTTCACAGCTTAGACTTATTAGTAATTCCATTATTATTATTATATTTATATTGTTATTGTTTTTGTTGTGGTTGCTTGGATTCTAGAACTGTGACTCAAGGCAAGCTTGGTAACGGAGGTTTGAAGTGGGTCTTTCGGCCTTAATGACATTAGCGAACTTGAGTTGTTCAATAGCGGAAATTATGATTTTGTTGTTTCTCCGAATTTTCTCGACATTGACGGTTTTGTTCAAATTTCATTTGGAGGATTTTCGCTACAAATTATTTTAGAAAACTTTTATGTCATTCTATTCAAAGTCCCGTCATGCTTTTTTATGTTCGAAGTTTTATGAATATTTAATAAAATAAAAATTTGACATTTTTTTAACTTAAACTAGCTTGAGGCTTGCATCTTCACCCTACGGAGACTCAATACGGGACTTTTCAAAAGCTAAAATTACACTTGGTCAGTTTTTAAGTCTATCTTTTCCCAAAAAAAATAGTTAAGTATTAAATTTGCTGAATATTCAATTAAATTAATACAAATTTTCTTCTATTCAGAGTCATCCTGCAAGCGTTTGGAGTAGCATCACATGGATGACGTAGCAGCAATAGCAAACAATGATCACATGTTTAAACTTTCAAATAACTACGCAAACACGACCATTAAACGAAGTTGGAACCAAAACAAATATCGAACACAAGTGATTTTTCATGTTGTTTTCATTCAGGAAAACTAAACAAAGTCTGTTAATGGTACAAAACGTGGTGAACAATCGACATAATATAAAAAATCAAAATTAACAAAAACTGAGTGTCATCAGAACTGTCAATTGTCTGTTGCTTTAAAGGCGAAATAAGGAAAGTTTCCGGAGTGCTTGCTAAAATGCACTTACAAATGCTTCACTTTGATTAGATTCAAGTTCTTCGCACCATTTCACTTTTACTAACCTAACTTTAAAGAATATAAAAGCTTAAACCACTGCGTTTTTTTGACGATCAAGTTCTTTTGATTAAAAATTTTCAATTTAACACAAAAAAACAAATTTGTCAGCCATTCAAATGGCGTTGATAAGATCAAGATCAAAGAGTTATGAAGTCTATTGAAGTTATAAGGTGATAAGATAGGATATAGAAACCAGGGTGTTGGCGGATTTATCGACGAAAATGTTGATAAGATGAACGTTTTTTGATTGGCAATTTGATAAATATGTGTTTTCTCCCTTTCAGACCATTTCAAATGATTAAGTAATACAGCCTTACTCATGCCATCATTCAAATAAACAGCGAAAAGTGGAGCTCAAAGGTTGCTCGGTATTTATGTATGTAAATTCGTAAGTATGCTCCTGTTTATATTCATATGTGAATATGTTTATGTAAGTAAGTGTGTGTCAGTATGAAACTATACAAGTATATAGAATCTTATAAAAGCTCGACTAGAAAAGATGAGCTTAGAGATAATCGGACTGTATCTTTTCATCGACATTTTTTCAAAATTGCAGGCTCAACAAAAAGCGACCTTTAGTCCTGATTGAAAATATTGCAATTTAGGGCGCTTGTAGACCATTTAATTAGGTTGAACTCAAAAGTGGTTTTAAAATAATCGCAGCTTCTTTGAAATGACTTATACTTTTGCTTTTCACGAAAAAGTCCTTCTCACAGTTTCCAATCCACCACATGACCTATTGATCTCTAGGCAGCACTGCTAAGCATCCTTCGAGTTGTAACCAAAGTTGCAGCATTTTAGCATAATGGCGAATAATCTCAAAAACTCTGAAGTTGCGAAACTTCTAGTAAGCCACAACTCCTCCCTCCTTAACGACCACGTCACGTCCAATAAGATTCATTCTCCCACCGCCAACAGACTTTCTGAGTATCATAATAACAAGTCAACATCTTTGGCAGATTTGAGTGCTAACTCACTAAGCACCGCAAAATTAGACGTGAACAGCTTTTCGATTTCTCTAGCCAGGCATTTAAACGACTCTTTTCAACAGTCCACTTTCAACAAAAACTTTTTTCAAAACCAATTCTACACTGAATTCAAAGCTTTCACAAGGGAGGATCCTTTCGCCCGCGATTGCTACCTCCAGAACAGAAATCCTCTCCCTTTTAACCACTCCATCTGTGAACTTTCACCCAACAACAAGGGGTCTCTCATTGATTTGTCAGTCAAGAAGGTTCCCAAACAAGTGAGTTTTTTTATATTTTTCAACTCAATGTAATTGATTCAGTTTCAATAAATTCTATAAAATAATTACCACAGCTTAAGAACAATTTCGAGATGAGACAATTGTTAGAATCGCCAGCAACAACTTCACCGCCATGCAACAAGCCATCAAACCACAACAAAGACATTACTAGTTCTAGTAACGAAAGTAACGACAGCGCCGGTGACACCACCCCAGTCAACAAAACCATCAATGAAGCTAACATCAAAAAAGAACCAGTCACTGAATGCTCTTCAGAAAATATCAGCCAATCGCAAACTGAAAATAAAGGTCAATCGTATGTGGGAGAGGCACCCTCTATCAATGGTTTTAAGGCAAATGAACACGCCGCCAAGAACAATGAGGAACGTAGGAAAGAAGGAACTCCCAGTAACGATTTGAAAGCCAAAAATAAAATCGTTTCATCTAATAACTCAGTGTCCATCAAAGAAAAACTAAAGGAGAAGTATTCCTGTTCCACCAACGCCACCCTCTCTCATCTTTCCAGCAGCACCACAAACTACCAGAACGCCAGTTTGTCGGTCTGCAGCTCGTCCATCATCAAAACCAGTCCTGCCATCATTTCCCTACTCCTCAACAAACACACCACTGCCCCTTCTTCCACCCAATCCTTCTACACATCGCCTTCCAAAATGTCTTCTTCCCTGCAAACCTTACTCAACCCGGCAAACAACCCCCTCTATAACCATGGTACCTTTTCTTTTGTTTTTTTATGACTAAGAGTGGGAAAATCGTTTCAAAAAAAGTATCATTTGAAAATTAATTATTTTTAAAGCAGATAAATAGGATTTTATCGGTAATTTAATTAAATGATAAATTTGATTAAATTAATATTTTAATTAAGTGAGTAATTCAATTAAATGAGGCTAATTTTTTTTTCAAATAACCTTCAAACCCTCTCTAAATGCTACACCGATGACTCGAGGCTGCGTGAACATGAGCCACTTTGCATGATGCAATTCTGAATGGGTGCAAAGTACGAACCAGAAAGCCGATAACAACACCAAACGATTATTAACGTCGCTATTAGTTCTCGACAATCAATTGAACTCCGTCGCCCTACAGTTGAAGCAGCTTTGTAACTAGAACCGCCTGCAGTTTATATCGCTCTTCACCCGGCCATCTCCCACGAGGCCAAGGACACCCGACTTTAAGATTCGATCTTTTCGTGAGAAATTTCGGAAAAGAGTTTTAAAATTCGTATCAGGCGTTTTAAACTCTCAATTCCGTTGGCCATCAAACTCTTTTAATGAGTCAAATCAAAGTACCACTGGTGATGAAGTCCAGTGAGAAAATCAAATCAAAATCCAAAGGGTAGCATTCATGTGAGTGGGTGTGATGTACAAAGACTCAAAGTTCACTCTCTCCTTCTGGTTTTTGCATTTTCCTATTTTTTCATAGACGTTGAAGGGTTTGTAAACTCGAATAAGTGCATTGACGTGATAAACGCGGAAGTATTTTTGTTTGTTGAGTTTTTTTCACGTTCGACTTTCACCCTACATGTGGGCTTTGATATAATAAATGAGCAGATAAGAAGTAGTAACCTCGTGTGAATTTTTTTTTCGGAGAAATTAAAATATCGGGTGATTATAGAAATGATGAAAACTTGAAATTAAAAACTTTTCATCTTTAGTTTCACTTTTTATGATTTGAAACATTTTTCTGAATATGCTTTTGAGTGGATTAATTACCGATCTTTATATATTTCAAACACTCTGACAATTTAATTCACTTTTAAAACCTCCTAAAATGTGTTTTCTTTTTAAGAGCTTATCTCAAACCAATCAAAGTCAAAGTGATCTTTGGACCTGTGAAAACTCTGACGTAAAAGCTATTATACTTTTAATTATTTGTTTTTTATTATTATTAAACCCATCCTGTTTATTTTAGAATATTTTTATATGGTGTTTTGACAAATAACAATTTTGGATATCTTTATTTTTAATTAAGCTAATTTAATAAAGAATCAAGATGCAATTTCCTCAAATGGAAAGAAAAAAAACAAAAAGTTACCAAATGTTTTGATGTTTTTTATAAAATATTTTCATAATTCGCTTCAAAGCTTGAATTCTTTTTTTTTTAAATAAGTGGGCGAGTGTAAACGTGTTATTTAAACATCAGCATGAAGGTCTCAAAAAATTTATTTTTACTGTCTCAAAGTCCAAGTATCTTTTTTTTCAAACTACAAACGTGAATTTGTTTTAGCTCTTACTCACCAAAAAAAGAGGCATAAATCACATTACTAACTGTGGATCAATTACTTTTGACGAAAAAATTAAATTTTTGCATTCTAAATTAGCAATTACCTGCTGTGTTGTCACTTGCTTTGTGATGAGTGGCGTGGACTTTCCATCCTCCCACTCATATTACTCCGAAACATTTTTTTCATCAAGAATCTTCACATTTTTCATATAAACGAAAAGAAAAAAACTCTTTTGGTGTGAATGATTAGTTTTGTGATGCATATCGGGTTAACGAACGCATATTTCGAACTTTTTACTCCAACTGAAGTCAATCAAGAAAATTTGTTAGTTATAAAAACACTTTTTCACTGCTTTTAAAATACTAACTAAAAAAAATAGTAAGTTTTTTTTTACTATAAAGTGATTGAAAAATTTCTTTCTTCATACCAACAGGTGAGCTCTGCGCCGATCAAGCGGCATCGACGGTGAATGTGGTATCTTGTCATGAAAGGCACCGCCTAGCGACTTGCCCAGCACCTGACAGCTCTTTTGCATCTTTGAAGAATATACTTTTGAAGCCTTCTTCCGTGAAAGTTGTAAAAGACAACTTGAAGAAGCCGATTGTCGAGGCAAAAGGAGCAACGTTGGCGATAAGAAAATATAATGGTAAAGTAACCAACGGCAGTTTGTCGGAGAAAAAGAATAAGAAGGCTGGCGAAGAAAATAATAACCATGAGAGATGGATTAAAAATGATGGAGCTGCAAACAGTCTCTACGACAACCGTCCTCCAGAACAGACGTGTGAAGGCTCGGACTGCGCTTGTGGCTGCTGTTCCAAACGCTCAGATGACAAAGTCATCGACAAAGGAACGGAGGAAGTTCAAAATTTAAAACAAGAGAAAAATTTAATTTTTTTAGATAAAAATAATTCTGATTATTCGAAAATTAATAGCGAAACCGATAAAACAGTAAAAAGTATGCTACTTTTGAAAAACGGCTACAAACACAGCGCACAAATAATTTTTTCAGAACTTCAAAAATCACAAATTTTAGACAATTATTACAAATCTAGGGGTTTTTCTGATCAAAACATCTACGTATACCAAAAAAACAACGAAGCCTATGATACGAGTTCTTCCACATTCGGAAAAGACAAAAGCAGTCAAAAACTATGGAAAAAACAGTCAAAGAACACTACTCCTTCTTGCTGTTCAAGCATTTCCAACACCCCCAACCACAAAGTTTCCCAGGGTTCCGTGTGTTCAAAAGAGGCACAGAGCAAGAAGAAAATTGCTTGTCTTTCCAAGCGCAAGTTTATCGAGTTGAAGAACAGACTGGCTGACGTGGACTCATTACACGGCCAGTCAACAAGGGAACCCTGCTGCAGCCCTGGAGATTGCAGCATGTCATGTTGCAAAAGGAGCAAGCAGGCCAGCGTTTCTGAAACAACAGACAGCAGGCAAGAAACTCCCAACAACGTTAACAAACTATTCACCGCCTGCCAAAATGATTGCAACCCTCTTTCGTGTTCTTGTCCAGGCAACCACGCCAACTGCTGCATGGACGCCTGCAGGAAGACAGACTTTCGTGAAAATGACAACAGCAGCATTTCTGACACTTCAACCCTTTCCGTCAATTCTTTCAAAAACGAACCTGAAGACAAAGCAACTTTTAAGGACGCCTCAACCCAATGGACCTACGACGACCTGCATCCGAACCTCTTCCACAAGGACTTTTCTGTGCAGTGCAACATCGATGAAGGAGCCGATGGATATGTAACAAACGTCATTAAGTGTGACTTGTGCAACTGCTGTTCAACTTCTAAGAGCTCCTCTTTTTCTACTTCACCATCCCGTTCGTCTCCTTCGTCATCATCCTCCGCTGCCCAATGGCCCGACAAGAGGACCAACAAGCTGGCGTCGGAGTCAAGAGGTGATGGCCGAGAGACACCTCCGATGACACAAGAAGGCGCTTTGCGGTGTGTGCACTGTGGCATCAGTTTCGATGACGAGGTTATCTTCTCCATCCACATGGGCTCACACAGTCATCAGGACGCCTACACGTGCAATCTGTGTGGCAAGAAGTGCCTCAACAAGTATGGCTTCAACACGCACATCCTCCACGGACATCATTTCGTTTCATAGTGTTTGTGTGTGGCTTTGCTCCTTTTTGTTTGTTTTTTTTTGTGGGTGGTAAGTGGATGAGTTTGAGGGCGGTTAGTAAGCGAGTGAGTGAGTGAGTGAGTGAGTGTGAGTGAGTGAGTGAGTGAATTAGTTAGTGAGTGAGTGAGTGAGTGAGTGTGTGTGTGTGTGTGTGTGTGTGTGTGTGTGTGTGTGTGTGTGTGTGTGTGTGTGTGTGTGTGTGTGTGTGTGTGTGTGTGTGTGTGGATGGTTATATATATATATATATATATATATATATATACATATGTATACACATATAAATATCCGTTATGTTTGTTGCTGTGTATGTGAGACGATTTTTGTATGTGGATGGATGTGTCTTCTTGACGATCCGTTTTTTTGCTTAGGTTCAATTTTTATACCAAAATCTTGAAAACCTTTATTGATTATAGTGATTTTTTATCACGAACACTCGATAACATTCGATTGAAATCGTTAAGATATGAAAAATTCATCTTCTTTTATTTCTAATTATTTGTTCTCATCAATTTAAAAATATTAAAAAACGCCTTACTTTCATCCTTTTCCAAAAAAAGATTTATAAAAAAAACTCAAAAGAAAATTATTGCGGTAGTGAAAGCTCTAATAGAAGTCAATTCGTAATGTACTTGCATTATTCATTCTCATAGGCTTATTTGCCTGTAATAAAAAATGCCTTATGAGATTTATAGACGAAAGCTATTAAAAAGTCGCTTATCGATCTTTCCCTTCAATGATACTTATGCCAAAAAATGCAACAGATTATTTCGGGTGATAATAGTTTTTCAAAAAATTTTACTGGTAAATGTTTATTTAAAAATTTTATTTGTCTCCGATAATAGCACAGAAATCACAGACTTGATTCTTTTGCTGAAAAAATCGAGATTTATTTCAATATAAACAAGAGACCTATTCAGCGAAAAACCATTTGATCTTTTGGGTCGAATTAAAAATTAATGGCCATAAAGAAATATGGTATACAGAGTGCCCAGCATTTCTCTGAATAAAGTATGATGCTATTGATACTGTTCGATATGGCTTTGTAAGGGCCGCTCATAGTCAATATGGTGGCTTTGTGGAGTGCATTGGAAAGGTATATAGAGGAAAACAAATAAGATCTGAGATTTGTGTGAAGCAGTCACAGCGGAACTACCTGATCATCGAATGAACTTGAATTTCATTTCAAAAAAAAGATTTATGAAATTCTTTTATTAAACTTTCCGACAACAGAGCCTTATATCCGACTTTGTTGCTTGAGTCTTGGCAGGGCAGTTGAAGGACATTGTGATATCAGGCATGGAAGACAGACTTGAGGCGACGGTTGAAGATGGAAAAGGTTCCACAGAACGAAGCGAAGGTTTTACTGCACGTTACCCAGACTCCACTGGTCGTTCAGACCACTCGCAGAGTGAAGGAGGAGGCGTCAGGGATTCGAATAGAGACCGCTCCAAGCGTTTGAGAATTTTCAAAAACGGTGATTTTTCGTTTGGTGGCAAGCAGGTGATCATCAACGGCAGGTCGACCAAGACCCTGGAGGTGCTCTTGTCGCAGCTGACACGACAATTGGACGTCAACGTGGCCGTCAAAAGCCTCCACACGCCCACCCACGGCCGAAAAATCACGTCGATCGAGCAGCTAAGGGACAAAGAGGACTACGTGGCTGTGCACAGTGGAGCTTTCAAGAAGATCAAGTTGGTCGCACTCACTTGTGAACTTTCAATGTTGACTCAGAATTGCACGTATAAGCAACAGTGGTTGATCGTAATTGAATATTTTGGAATAAAAATATGCCGTTTTTTTGGTTTCTGACTGTGTGTTCCACTTTCAAGTTATTCGGAGCTCAAAGAAAGGCTACCTTTGAAGTTCGGCAACAAACGAGTTGAAGTGAGTGTTTGATGATTTGATTGAACTGAGAAAATTTACTCTCATACTTTTGCAATTTATTAAATGTTTCTTTTTGCACTTAACTGCTATTCAAACCTAATTTTATTTTCGCAAAAATAACTCTTCAACCTAACGCTATTGAAGCCTATAAAAACATTTGAAAAATAGCTTTTTAAAAAACCATCAAATTTTTTTATGTATCATTAAAAAGTACTGAGTGAGAATATAACCAGTACATTTTCAAATACCAACTGAGCGAAGTCAACTTACTCAAATGCTGGGATGAATGGTTTCATAAGTGGGTTCAAAATTTAGGTGTTACCTGATAGGGGATAGCACCTGCAGTTTCTATGTGACAAAGGTGATGTTTAACGGCATGAAATGATTTTTTCCACTTTTATTTATGCTTGTCAACAAAGCAGTTTTTCATAACTTTTTTGCTTTCGGACGTTTATGCTCTTGAGTAATACTTTTTGTATCTAATTTTTTGTGCATTTTTCACGGCGTAGAAAGTTTCAAAGCGCTTCGGAAGTCGCAAGAGTGAAAGGTTTATGAAGGCAATAAAAACATTAATTATTGATGGCGCCTTGAGAGTCACTGACGCTCGCCAGCAGAAATATAGGAACTATTAATTAATGCCGATTCAGACGAATGGTATCATTACTATAATTCACTTCTTTACTTTTGATAGGCACAGTCTGTGCCTATTTTTTTTGAGTCAGATCGTTTTAAATGCATGAAACTATTCAAAAAATATTTTATTTAAATTATTCAAAAGGAAATCTCCGGTTTTTAGGTCATTAACAAGGTCAAAGTTTTTATGTTACTTTTATAGTTATTATGCCAATTCAGGAAAAAAAATAGGTTTTTTTTTCAAATCAATCAAGCTAGCTTATCAATAATTCATCATTTCGTCTATTCAGTTCGTTTGTGTTGTTTTGTACCAGCTTTATTCAAAATATTTTTTATAATTAATAATGATTAACAAGCGTGACGAGCTGTTTTTCAAACGATTTCAAACTAAAATGACCAACGAAAGCTAGAAAAGTTTTAGTCTTTTCAATAGGATGCTTCAAATTTTTAATTTCGTCTTCTTTTTTTGCACACGTACATACACATTATTCTAGAAAAAATATTTCATGAATTTGAAACAAATATTTAATATTCAAAAAAGAAAATTTTCAAAATTGAAAAGTATTTTTTTGTGAAAAAATAATTATAAAAAATATTTTCGCCCGTTTCAAAAGTTCACATGAGCGTGCTCATAATGGCACCGCACCATTGCTTTTTATTGCTGTGGCGGGCAACCACGTTCTTGGCAGCTTTTTCTTTATTTCAAAGGATTACAATAAATAAATCATAATAGAAATAAATTAGTTTTTTCAGTACGTAGGAAAGCAAAGGCATCGGTTTGAATTTTTTTTTCTTTTTTTTTGACTACGTGACCAGTCTAGTACGAAGTTCGTGCATCACTTTGATTTAAGAATTTTCAACTCAGACCTTGGCCTGTTTTGTTTGTTTTGTTAAGCCAGAATTTGAACCGAGTACCTTTGCCTTTTAGCACGCCACACACCACGGTTAGCACACGATCAATACAACAGGGAATGAACAGAAGTATATGAAGGTATTGAGCAAAGATACACGTGTGTTTCTGCACTGTATAATCCGATGATATCGTGAGTCTGACGCTACAAAAAATAGTTGAAAACAATTTTGGAAAAGAGCACTTTATGTAACAAACTAAGATAGAAATGAAATGAGGGGAGAGATTTCATTGAAGAAAAACAAGAGCTTGCGACTGCTTGGGCTTGAAGGTAGGCAAACAACAACAACAAAGAGGTTGCTAGGCGCCCTTGTTCACTTGAGCCGCACGCGCCTCCTTCTTTACACATGATTTCCTAAAACGTTTCTATTATTTCACCGCACACGTCATACTTCCTATTCATGTTTTCCCTCTCTTTCTCTCTTTTCTTCCCTCCTGTCCATTTCTCTCTCTTTTTTTCCTCTTTTCTTCTCTCTATTTATATTTTTAGTAAATCTTCTTCTTACCTGTCGTTCAACTCTGTCGCATTGATAACAGCATGTTTACGTTTGTGAAAACACATAAAATATTCACTTTTGTAGATGAACTCGATACAGAAGCTTAAATTGGGTTCAAAAATGTTTCTGTATTGAAAGGTAGAGAGATTTTTTTTTTTTTTTCTTCGACCACTTATAGCGTTTGCTCAGTAAATAAAATGCTTTATAAAAACTGTTGTCACACAAGCGTTCCAAAAAGCACCAACTTCTCCACTGAGCTTCATTACTATAACTTTGTGGTTTTCCCGTTGATGAGTTAAAACACACAAGTGGGTGGCCCATTGAATATAGGATTTTTGTGGTAACCGTACCTAATTAACACTTGAATATTGAAAAAGAAATTTCAGTTTTTTACAAAGCTTTTCACTCACTTTTCTGTGCTTTGAAAGGGTCTCATGGACGTGCCAAGAAACAAGATGGTGGTGTCTGGAAGGATTAAAGGATCAACCACCGGATCCATCACTATTTTGTGAGCATATACATTTCTAACAAAAAAAAAAGATAATAAATATACTGGAATAAAAATAATTAAATCACTTGCAATTCAGTACAATAAGGATACATTTAGTAAACTACGTTTCAATTCACTACAGGGAAATGCTATTTTAAATATGATTCATAAATAAAATAATTAAATTTTAATCTTTGGGCGTATGTGATGAGCTAAGAAGTATGATTATGAAAGGTCATATATTAAGTCAAAAAAAATAAAAGTGTTCTTATTTATTGATGGAGTTAAATCACCATCGTTACTGGCCTCGAAATTCTACGGGGTTAATGCCACTATAATAATATTCGTTTTTGTATTGTATTGTACTACATAAAGCTCTCTGAGCAAAAGATCAATCCCATTGCTACGAACACTCAACCACCACAAACTATATAACCTTCAATCTCGTCTGGTTGAAATTAATTATAAAAAAAATGTTTTGCGTTGATTAAAAACTATTCAAGAGCACCAAAATCTATTCTACCACCAGTTAACCACCCCGAACTAAACTGCTCATTATCACACTCTGTGCTAACTACTTGTCAATTGCAACTTTGACTTCAGTTACTAATTTTCAATTTTATATATTTCTTATTTTGATTTTTTGTCGGTTTTTTAACATTTCCAGCGTCTGATTGAAGTTATTTTCATAAAATCTATTGAGGCTACATCAGACAGGGGCTGAAAATGTTCAAAAACAATCGAAATAAAATGAAAAAATTAAAACTAACCCTAAATAATTTTGTTTCTTAATTTCTAATAAATAAACCTCAGACACACGTTGGAAACGTTACAGAACATAGCAAAAATCGAAAAAAAGAGAATTTAACGAACCCTTTCAACCGTCTTTTAAACGAAATAAAAAAATAACTATGGAATCAAGTTGATAAATTTATAAAATTTCGAAATTTAACGCAACTAAAAACCTAGAGTGAAAATTTGATTCAAAAAAGACAATAAAAAATTAAATGATTGAACCATCAATCATTGACTCCTCAACCATCCAACCAGTGTCTTTATCAACGGACAGCCCAATGACCCTCCTGTGCGTTTGACCATTCCTCTGAGGAGTCTGGAGCAGTGGTCTGTGGTGCTCAACGAGGTGGATCAGCGCATGAAGCTGAAGAAGAAGGATGCCAAAGAGTTCGTTTTTCAGTTGTGATTTTTTTTGTTTAAATTAAAAAGATTTTCGGTTTTTTTTATTTGAATTTTTTCGATTGAATCTTTTTCATTTTTTTTAACTTAATTTTTTGATGAATTCAACAATAAAAGTTTGTTTTTTCATATTTCGTAATAATTATCACCATTGAAAAACTAATTATCAACTTTTCGAACGTTTTCAAATATCTTCAACTTTAAATCTAAAGTCTCACTACTCATCAGCCTTTACACCCTGGACGGGAGGAAGTGTATGGGAGCTGATGATCTGGAGCAGGGAGGACAGTATGTGGCGGTGGGCTATGGAGTGAGAGGCTTCGTGAAAGGCAACTATGGAGATACAGTCAAACCTTCCTTTTACGTGCCTCTTAACAGGTTTGAGGCTAATTTGAATTGAAGCGGTTGTTTGAATGGATAAAATTAATAAATTTTAGGATTTACTTTTTGAAGTATGCTTCAGAAATGCAATCAGAAAAGACGTGTGGAATTCTAAAAACATGGACAAGTGGAGGTTGTTGATTTTTGAACGTTAATTCTTTCTCATTTCTTTAAATTTTCATCGTTTTGAAAAGTTCAGTTTCAAGTTTTTTTTATATTATGTGTATTTATTGTGTATTTAAGCGCTTTTGACCAATACGCAATCTTCGCTACAGAAATATCAGATACTTAAATTGAATTTTCCAACAGAAACCGACAAGGAGTGAGTTTGTCTTCTCAAACCACATCCGAATTGCATAGTTTCAGTCCTAACTCCGAAGGATCACAAAGTTTCAAAAGGTTTGGACTTTTTAAAGAATATTTAATAATCCTTAATACAAAGGTTATCAATCGTTTTATATTTTATTCTTTTGTGAATTTGAAAGAATTACAAGTATACGATGTTTTCACCCAAAGAATATCAAAAAACAAGAAGTTCTTTTACAACTCTGATGGAAATTTCTATGCGAAACAGCGTCACAAGAACTATGATAGAAACGTCAACTATGACGAAGGTTTTCATTTCATTCCAAATTGATGAGTCTTCTAGAAAAAATTCATAATTATATTATTTTATTTTTCAACTTTTTTTTCAACTTTTGCGACACTCTTACATCACACGAAGACACTGGCGGGATGTTCAGAGCGAAGAAACAACGAGACGAAACCAGACATGCGGAAGCCGTGAGAGAAGACGTGAAGACTAAAATTGAACTTCCAGCCGAAATGATTAACGCATCTGATGTAGAAGTGAGTCACATACTCCAGACCTGTTTGCATAAAAGTTTTTGGTGGAAATCAAAGGGATTTTAGTGTAGTTATTTACTTTGAATGCGATTTTTAACTATTTCTAGAACTGAATTATTATTTTAATTTTAGTTTCAGCTTTTATTTTGATTTTTTTTGACATTTGGGCACTCTTTCCATAGGATGAAATTGAGTTAGTGGAAGAAGGAGAAGGTACAGAAAGATTGAATGGTCTTGAGACTCTTACTGCCAATGTTGGAAAAGCTACATACAGAAAATCAAATGAAAAATATAGTATAAATAATAAATGAAATTAGTTATTCAACATTTGCAACATACTTTACTTTTCCGTGAAATATATTTTTGTACATTAGTTGAATGATTAAAAAATTTAATTAAAAATCATATTTCAATTACTATTGATGGAAAAATTGGTCTCAAACTTTTAAATGTCCTAATATTCACGAAATTCGGAAAATTCATTGGATTTTAAATTCAATAAATTTTGGAAACAGTGTTTCTGTAAAGTTAAAACTAGAATAATCAGCAGTTTGTACAGGTAAACTTTGGTTTCTTTTTCAATAAAAGTATATATGTATTATTCTGAAATTTTCATTCACTGGAAAGTTTTCTCACATTATATAGATATTATTTTTCAATGTTCCACAGACCCATACACCAAATTAAAAACTTCGAGGATTGGCTAAAAAGAAAGTTTAACAGTTAAATTAATTCAACCTATAGAGCACCAAATAAGATTGTTTTAATTTCTTATTATTCAGCTCATACTAAATTATTTTATTGCAGTTTTTTTTCAACTTTCCAGTATAAGTCTGAACGATAGACGAACTGAACTGTAATTTAACGGTTTGCAGTGACGGTTTTTGGCTCTTGTTTTCTTTACTTAATATAATTCCTCCTGTGAAGTTTTTTTTGAAAAGGTTTATCATTCATACCAATATTTGTACTCCGGCATTAAATTCGGCAAACTCATATATAATTTTCTAGTTTTATATATTTCTACGTGGAGAAAACTAGTATGAATGGCTTAACCATGAAGTGTGGTTACCTACACATGTAGTTCTATTTTTTTTATTTTCAGATGACAGTTGATACAGAAAACACTTTGAAGTTGGTTGTTTCCCAAGGTAAAAGATTTCATTATTTTTATAAGTTTTCTAAACCGTGAGTCATACGGTCAGCATTTTTTGAAAGCATTGTTGAAACCATTACAGAAGCTACAAAACAAGAAATAAGAAAAAAAGTATGGCAGTATTTGAAGGATTCTGGTTTGACAACTCTGCCTCTAGTCCCAAAAAGAATAACCAACTTCAAAGTGAATCACATTTTTATCCGAGCTATAAAAAATATTACATAAGACTATGTTTATAAACCCATAAATTCTCTCAACTAAAATTTGATGAGAGTACACAAAGTTTTACTCTTTCAAAAATTTAAATGGAAATTTATTTCATGACTAAATTATTAAACAATAAAAGATATTTAGGCCTCTTCATTTTTAAACTTTTGCAACAGTATTTTTTTTATATGTTAGCTCAATAAAAGCATTCAAAAGCTGAAACTTGTGTAAACTAGGGCTCAGAAGAAGCTGGTAGCAGAGCAGCCGAACTTGAGATATTCAAAAAAGCAACAGTGGTGAGAGTTGATCCAGTAAGGCCCTTGTTGGAGATAAGGATTAAGGCCCTCGAGGTTGTTATGCACTATTTTTTTGCGGATTTTATGGCTCAAAATTTATTTCATTTTTTTTTAATTTCATTAATAATCACAAAAAGTAATTTATAAATTGTTCATGTTGAATTTCTATTTTTATTTAAAAAAACATGAACTACTACATTGCTACACTTTCAGGCAGGCAAGACTCTAATGTTGCCCACTCCAAGGCTCTTGAACCATGTCTACAGCAAGGTTGTACCTCCCAAGGATGCCGATCAAAAAACCCTCAAGTCCTGTATCTCTAGAGAGGTAGGTAGGCTTGATGTTGGAAGAATCTACAGTAAGAGCTTCATTGAAAGCTGAATTTTCGACAATTTTATAATAGAATATCAATATAATTAATATGAGATTTAATCATTTTGAATGCAATTAAAATACATTTTTACTTATTGGATTTCCAATTATTTGCTTCCAAAGGGTCTCAGGGAGTTCAGCACTCCAATTGATCTGGATGACAAGGTGAAAATAGACTTGGTGATTGTTGGCTGCATTGCTGTCTCTACTAGAGGTGAATGGGTGGTTTATGTATCACTTATATAATTTTTTGATTATGTTATATCTTTTTTGTTAGTATTGGTATTATATTTTTCGTTTTTTTTTAATTCTTACAATTATATTCTATAAAGTTGCTTTTTTTCGATGTCAAGGTCACAGGATTGGCAAGGGAGGGGGGTTATCTGACCTGGAGTATGGCATGCTGGCGTCTCTGGGAGTGGTGGATGCCAATGTTCCGGTGATCACAATAGTGCATGATGATCAGGTGGTTGACTTGCCAGATGGGCTTTTCCAGGAGCATGACTTGCCTGTCGACTTTATTGTCACTCCCACACGTGTGATTGAGTGTACTAATGGTCCAAAGAAGCCAACCGGAATCATCTGGAGTCTCATTAACGAGGACTCCTTGAACCACGTGCCTGTGCTCAGGAGACTGAGGTACCGCGATATGACGCAAGGTAAAGACGTCAGGCTGAAGGATGAGGAGACTCAGCCGAGTGAGCTGGTTGACGTGGTGCTGGATGAGAGTCAGGCGCCTGAACAGAAAGCTCGCAAAAACATTAGAAACAGACGTAATGTGAGGAGGAGAAGGGATGCGGAGGAGGGCGAGACAACTGGAGATGAGGAAAAGAAGGAAAATTCAGGTCGAAGGAAGCAGGGTAGGAACCGATATAATAGCTACCGCAATCGCAACCAGAAGACCTCGGACAGACTTGGAAGCGATGGAGTGACTGATGATGAGAAGAAGAAGGATGTACCAAATGGTGATTTGAGGCCTGGCAGGAGACCACGCAGAATCAAGAATGAAGTTCAGGGTTCCGTGTACGTCGGTAGCTTGCCGAGGTCTTTGAGGGTAAGTCAGTTCAAGAGTAGGGTAAGGGAAAGGATGGTGAATCCATTGAGGGTTTTGTGGAAGGGGAACTTTGGCTTTGCATTTCTCAACTTCAAGACACACGAGGATGCGGAGCAGGCGCTGGCTGCTCTCGAGGGCCTCTCCATCAGCGACCGCACTCTCAAGCTCGAGATGGCAAAGTCGGCGACGGGCAGAAGGTCCAAGGAGGTGCCTAAGGTGACGGAACAAGGCGATGGAGACAAGCAAGTGGATTGATGCGTAAACCTCAGTGAATATGGCAATATTAGTTAAGTAAAAGATGCTTAATGTTCATTTCTTCTGCCAATTGTCACTAATTTCCACTTGAAAAATGAAATAGGTTTGTGCTCTACTGAGTTATTCAATATCTTGTGCGTTCACTAGTAAGAGTCTACTAACTTTTTTCATCGAAGTTTTGGATTTCGTGATCAATAAGTATTAATATCTAACCCACACCGGGAAGTGGTCAGGTCGCTAAACCATTTATTTTAAATTACCTATTTTTTGTTAGTCATGTTTTTGATTGTTTTATGTTTTGGAAATAAAATTTATTTTAAACCATTTTTGTTATACTGTTAGAAGACAGCGACCGAGTTTGATAACATATGCAGTAACAATTGTTTCATTTTCGAAAGTACCTTCCAAATGACAAAAAGAAGGACTTCTACAACAGCATAAACACAACATCCAAAGATAACTTGATTATCTTTTGTGGTTATAAAATTAGAAATAGGAAAAAGGTTGGGAATAGCAAGTAACTTCTTTGGGAAAAGTCAAACTTCCACAATACTAAGCTATCAAGACATTTGTGTAGAGCCTCTGTTCACTGTTTATAATGATGTGTTAATAGTTCGTAATAAATCATTTCGTATAATTTTTTTCATCTGATGAAATTTAAAACAAACTCATCCGAAAATAAAGTTATTAATGTAAATGATCAAATAAGTGGAAATCGAAAGTGAACAAGTTTGCGAAATAAAGACAGCACGTAATATTCATGTATATATATAATTCATCATTCGCATAGAGAAACTTGGTAGCTTGCACAAAACTTTAGAAGTATATAAACGCTTTCGACCCTCCGAACCATTGATCATTGATATTATTCATTACTTTCTCATCGCTTGCCATGTGCTTTCTAGTTTCGAGGGTTTTCGAATGAAGAAAATAATAATATGAATATTATTAATAATTTTTTGAAGCTTTTTTGAAAAAATCAAATAGAAGTTTTACATTTAAGACTGACAACTTGACAAGTCACCCGGATATAAAATGTCCTATTCGAGGAACAGTCAACTATATTCTATCCCAAATCGCCAAAAGGCGATATCATCTCATTACCCCCAACAATATTCACAACAACAACATCCACAACAACACCCACAACAACAACAGCCACAACAGCGGCCAAACAACTACAGATCTAATCAAGCTTCTAACAATAGCCAACAATTCCATCCACAACAAAATCAACACATCCAACAACAAACTTATCAGCACCAGCAACAAGCAATACAACACAACAGCGATATCTCTCGGAGGCCTCCCGCTGAACTACCCACCAAACCTCGTTCTTTCTCCCACAACCAGCAAAAACCCATCCTCCGCCTGAGACCTCTCTCTGACTGCAACGAGCAGTGTAGCCTTTTACAGAGACGCACCAGCAGAAGAAGCCAACAAAACTCAAGCATACACTTACACAACACTCCAAACCAACAAGCAGATGGTAATTCAAACAAAAAAACTGTCGGCCCGAGTGAAGTTCAGCTAACTGGAGTTCTCTTTAATGAGTGAGTGAAGCGTGTGCGAGATTGAGAATTTTTCGAAACACATCGTCATAAATAAACTTGAAAAGCTGACACTGTACTTGAATCTCAGTTACAACTTTTGAAGTCTGTGTCTTCAAACTGTACACTAAGTGACTTCGTAAGTGATAAACGCGTTTTAATGATCGATATAAAGCCAACCTAGACTCAATTGATCTGTTATACCGCTCATATAACAGATTGTGGTTGGGCTTCATCGCTAATATGCTGTATTGATAACAAATTTGTTATTATTAAACATCTTGGCAGTTTTATTGTTGTTGATAGAGTAGCAGCTTTGCTTCTTCGAAACGATGGCGACTTTTCACTACGTTAAATTTCTCAACCTAATACTAAAAACTTCCCACAATTGGAGTTTTTAAATATCAATTGCTATCCTTTTATCTTTATACTTCTACTCATCCGAAAACCTGAAAACATCAATGCTGTACAAACGGATTATTTATATAATATCTTAGGGGATCATCCAATCGACCATCAAAGCCACCAGCATTAAAAACGGAACATCATCAACCGATAAAATCACCATTACCGCAAAACACACATAACCTTCAAATCTCTGCTTCTTCAATCACCAACACAACCACTACCATGGCAACTACGACTACTACTTTCATTCCAATAAACAATTCCAAAACGAACGCAACAACTACAACGTCCACAACGACCCCAAAATCTACAACATCCACATGCACCAAATTATCAAAATGACTAACAGTTTCCACAACCTTCCAAAACCCCCTTCAAACGCCCTCACGGCCACAACTGCAACGACCTGCAGATTGAGAACCAGAGCAGAGGTGTGTGAGCATTGTAAAGACCACTTCCTGGAAGACGAAAAGATGATGAATCTGCATGGAAAAGTGTGGCATGAAAGATGCTTCGTGTAAGTTCACTTTTAGTTTTGAAGTATTTTCCTTAAAAAATTTCCAATTAACTTTTATCTTTTTCATTGCTCATTAATTCCACTTTTAATTAAATTATAGATAATGGTTTTCCAAATTTTTCAGTTCAAAATCATAATAAATTTTCAAATAAAATACAATACATTACCAACAAAAATATAATTATAGCGGTATTAACCCCTGAAAGCTTTGACGCCACTTAAAGGACATAAATTATTTTTATTATTATAAATATAAATATTTGAAAAAATTTCATAATTTTTTTTATATGAGCATATTCAAGTTTTTCGAATCATCCTTCAGATGTGCTCAATGTTTCCAGCCATTTCCAGACGGGGTTTTCTTCGAAGTACGTGTTTGTTCTATGTGTCTTGTCGTACCCTGTACCAAGTCAATACACGCTTTGTACCATATGACTTTATTGCATGGCTGTATGGACGGTGAACAACCACACTCAAAAGCTGCTTCCACTAAATAGTAAAACAAGAAACTTAAAATTTGAATTACCGCAACGAAAAACATACTCTAGAAACAAATAATTAAACTTTCTATTTTTTAATGGGTTTATCCGAAAGAATATTTATGTGATGCAGAGATAATGACTCTAATTAAGCCTTCAGCATACGGATGTGTAGAGGCGTTGGTACTTACAGTGACCGGAGATTCATGCGACATAATTATGAGAGGGTTTTAAGTGAAGATGAGTCGTCATCCGAACTTTGAAGTCCTGAAAACGGCGTATAAGTTACAATGCGAAACATTACCATGAAAATATGAATATTTTTTAAGTGGCACTAGCCTCCGTGAGTGTCAATACTAAGTAGTGACCAAGCTAGTAGAAGTGATCTACTCCAATCTAATCGAATTTATATTTAAATAGCGCGGGTTCCACACTGTTCAAGAGCGCTCTGCTACGATCTGTTTAAACAACAATGTTTCAAGAGCTTTACGAAATGAAAGTAGAAAAGTAATAGAGGTAAGATTGGGGGGAGAGAGTTCCATAGAAGAGGCCCACACTAGGAAAGTGCAGATTTAGCATGAGTACTATTGAAAGGTATTTTTTAAAATGAGAATGGGTAGAAGCTCTCAGTCTCTTACGAAGAGGCAACTTAAAAGGTCACCTAAAAATTTAGGTGAGTGATTATTTTATTGTAAACATGAGAGTGCAGATTTTGAAAACTGATCTTTTTTTAAACGGCATCAAGTGTGAAAAGATAAAAAGAAGAGTCAGATGAAAAAATTTATGAGTGCCAGAAATTAAGCGGGCAGCGCTATTAAAGGGTGAGAGGGTGTAGCGTGGTCTCTGGGAGTCCATAGTATAAAGAATTACAATAGTCAAAGCGGGACAAAATAAGCGAAGCAACTAGTAGTTTGAGGCAGATTTTATTGTTTCAATGAGAAAGGAAAAATGCTTGGAGTAGAGAAGACTTCTGAAGGATGATAACTCTCTGCTATTCGTCCCATGAGGCTATAGAACGATCTGCCCAGTAGAGTCGTTCAAGCTTCCGAACAGCCCTTTTGGCAGAAAAGCATTGGCTATCAAACCAAGGAGCCTTAGAAGAAGAAAAGCGAAAAGAGAATGTTTTTGTAGTGAGAACAGCATCAAGACATTCGAGAAGAGAATCATTGAAAGCTGTTAGAAAAAAGATTGGGATCAGATAAAGAAAGAGGATCAAAGAAGGACTGAGAGAAAAAATTATGAAGGAATCTTCATTATACTTTAACCAAGGCCTTTTATTGATTTTAAAGTGAGAGATTTGAAAAGATGGAATAGTAAATGAGGAATGAAGGAGGGTGGTGAGAAAAGGTAACAGATTCAGTAAGGATGAATAAGTATTTTAGTAAGGTAAAAAAAACCGATTAAAAACTGAAAGAGTACCGAAGTTAAAATGTCAAGAGATGAGATTATGAGGAAAATGTGAAAAAAAAGCGCGTTATAAAAAAACTGAAACGTTCGTTTGAAGGATAAAAAGTGGATCTGGGTTGGGTCGCACCACCACTACAACCACCACCACAACTATCACATCCACCACCACTACAACCACCACCACAACTATCACATCCACCACCACTACAACCACCACCACAACTATCACATCCACCACCACTACAACCACCACCACTACAACCACCACCACAACTATCACGGCTACCACTACCACTACCACCACCACAACTATCACGGCCACCACTACCACTACCACTACCAGTTCGAAGACAGGAGGTATTGTGAAGAAGACTTCCAAACTCTGTTTGCCCCACAATGCCATCAATGCAGTGGGTGTTTCAATTGAGCTTTTAAATTATATAATGTCAGTAACACTCTATTATATTCTTTTATAAGATAAAAATTAAAAATATAATTTCAGTACATCATAATTATATAAGTTAAGCTTATTTTTGTTGTAGTTTGAATGAGAAGGGCAAAATGTGTTTGAGTATCTTAAAAAGGGTTAGCGTGGATAGGTTTGGGTGGCATAAAAATGAATCTCACCTAATCGGCTCGAGGCATTTGTGAAGGGCCCTTTAGCACTTTGTTCAAAAGCGCTCCCATGGAAATGGCTTCACTCGCTGTGGGCTACTAGGTGACTAAACCACTATAGGACGGTGTTTGTTGTTTACTTGAGTTGTCGATTTCACAACTCAAACCTGAGCTTACCCGTTCACGCTTTACAGCGGAACAAGTAACCATTATGCCACAAGCGCAGACAAGTTGAACATTTTTTTATAAGGTTACAATAAATCAAAGTGTGATCTTAGATTAAAATTGAATATTGAGTCAAATTGAATAACTTTAAAAAATTTAAATTGAAAAATAGTTTATAATCGTATCAAATAACTATTGAAAAAGGTTTTATGTTACAGAAAATGTTACAATGAAGGTTAAAAATTAGAACAAAGAACAAAGACAAATTAACAAAAACTGTTGTGTTAATGGACCAATAATATAACTAGTGAATGTAGTGAAACACGTCTGAAAAAAGTTATGAGACAGAAGTGTTTAAGAAAAAAGTTCACAAATAATGCCAACAAAAATCGCCGTTAATTTGAATTTCAAAACCATGCGATGAATCAGGCGCAATTAAAGTAATTACGCAGGCACTGCACAAGCATGACAACGGTGAAAACTCTATGACAATTAGTGACTTGAATTGATAAAAAAAACATTAATTCAATGGGGAAATTGATTGATTATATAAATTAATTAAGTACTCAGTGAATTAACAAATTACTTTATCAATTAATAATTAATCTATCAATTGATGTGACAATGGATGACCACTGCAGAAGAATTCATAAAGGGCAGAGTGATAAAGGCGGTGAATGTGAACTGGCATCCGGACTGCTTCAGATGCGAGCTATGCCAACAAGCGCTTGCTGACACTGGATTCGTCAGAAATAATAAAAAGTTGGCATTGATGAATGCATGGATAGATGAATGCATGGATGGATGACTGTATGGATAGATGAATGCATGGATGAATGAATGCATAGATATATGAAGGCATAGATATATGAATGCATGGATAGATGAATGCATGGATAGATCAATGCGTGCATGGTTGGAGACAAAATAACCTCCAAGAAATATATTTAACTTGTGATTTTTATTTAATTTAAAAACTTAGAATGTTTGAAAAAATCCACTCTGACCTGATAAAAACTTTTTAATTGTAATATTATTATTGAAACATTATTTGATAAATAAAAAAATTAAATCCAAGTTTGGTGAAAAAGTATTGAAATTGAAAAACGAAAAATAGTTTACAAAGGTTACTTTATTTGACAACTTCTCTCGCAGGTCGTTGTGTAAGGAGTGTCATGAGAAGGAAAAGGTCCGACTTTTGGGAAAAACAGTTTGTTACAAATGCAGGTCATTTTTTAAAAACAATAAATTTGAATGTATAATGGACAATTGAAACTTATTTAATTTTTCAGGTTTGAATTTTATTCACAATAAAATACAATAAAAATACGAATATTATCATATATATATATATATATATTAACCACGTAGAGTTTCGAAGCCACAATAATCAATTGAAATATTATTTCGTTCGCTAGGGCGGTGGTTGACGAGAATGATTTCTTGAAATTCAAAGGCGAAATTTTCCACGCCTACCATTTTAACTGCCACAACTGCAGGTTGGATGATTATTTTTCAAATTTTATAAAAATTTCATAAGTAAATGAGTTATGGAAAGCTTATTTGAGCTTTATATTTTCAAATAATGTTTTTAATGAATAAATCGGATGAATCGCCAAATTTGAACTTTTTGTTCAAGGGTGGAATTGAACTCAGTAGCTCGAGAGAAGGACAAAGAGCTGTATTGCTTACGTTGCTACGACAAGCTGGGAGTTCCCATATGTGCCGCTTGCAGGTTGCAAGTTGATACAGCATCTCAACTTTTGAATGAAAATTAACAAAAAAACCCAATATTTTCATAGTGATACTAACGCCAATGTATTTAACTTAAAATTAACTTGGTTTTCCAACAAAGACCGGTTAATAATCAATCCAATTTGAATATATAGTAACTTTTTATATTGTTTTGCGTTTTTTTGAGTATTTTAATTCAATTTCAACACCACCACCACCACCACCACCACCACCACCACCACCACCACCACCACCACCACCACCACCACCACCACCACCACCACCACCACCACCACCACCACCACCACCACCACCACCACCACCACCACCACCACCACCATCACCACCACCATCACCATCACTACCACCACCACCACAACCACCACCACCACCACCACCACCATCACCACCACCATCACTACCACCACCACCACAACCACCACCACCACCACCACCACCATCACCACCACCATCACCACCACCATCACTACCACCACCACCACAACCACCACCACCACCACCACCACTACCACCACCACCACTACTAGGAGACCAGTGGAAGAAAAAGTGATTCATGCTTTGGGCAAGATTTGGCATGTTGAGGTTGTTTTTATTGTTGCTATTCAAGTACTTTACTTTTAGTCTTGTTTGTCCTCACATAACTGACAACCTTGATATAATTCTTCTATCCCAAAATTCTATCCCAAACTATATAGAAGGCAACCCAGTTTGCAAACTATGCGCTATAACAAGTTGTACTTTCATTAATTTATTCATACAACTTTTTTTTCAAATTCACACAAACGACGCTGACATTCAAATGCATTGACTGCTTTCTCAGCACTTCGTGTGCTGCCAATGCGAGAAGCCCTTTTTCGGAAACAGGCATTACGAAGACCGAGGAATGGCTTACTGCGAACTGCACTACTTCCAGGTTGGAAATAACGTTACTTTGCATTAATACAATTAATAATGATTAAACATCATGGAACTTGATTATAATAAAAGCCATTTTTTTAAATATTTTTTTATAAGTTTTATTCCACAATTTAAAAAAACTTTATTATTAGAATATTAGAACTGATAAAATATTTTAATTTTCCAAACAATCGCAAGCTATACTTTTCAATTTGTAGTCATATTCTTTCTTTTTTATATTTTTTATCTAAATTATTCATATATGTATTAAAAATATTTTCACTTTCCACACTTGTCAAGATGCGCGGAGGAACTTGTTTCTATTGTAACTCTGTCATCACGGGGAATGGTTAGTTAATACTTCGTAAATGTTCATTTAGAAAATTTATCGTAAAGAATTAAAAAAATAAGTGAGAAAACTCAATCGAGAGTGAAAAAGTTTTTAGAAAAATGTGAAAAATACATTTTTTTCATTGACAAGAAAAATAACTAAGCAAAGTCTATTAATATTATGTAAAACCTTGTCAAAAATTGTTCTATGTTATTGAAAATTTTCAGAGTTCACGGCGCTGAACAAATCTTATTGTGAAGGGCATTTCAGTTGTTTCTCGTGCAATAAAAAGATGGATAGCAAGTGAGAAGGATGGTGCTAGGGAAAACCTAACCTGATTTAAAATGAACTATTGCTAAAGTTCATGAAATTATTTTTACGTTCAATTTTTTTAACTGAGCTAATTAATGTGAAGTTAAACTTTTTGAAATTTCAGATCCAAGTTTATGGAACTGGACGCAAAACCGATTTGCAAAAATTGCTTCAAAAAATTACCTTCCGAACTGGTCAAAAGACTTAAGAAGACCTGTTCCTGATAAATATCAAATATGCATGCACCTTTCAAGTATTATAAAATTTATTATGCATGATAATTTTATAGATTTCATATTGAAATGGAAATAGAAAATAGCATAAAACTTGAAAAAGAAAGTTTTTATCAAATTTATATTATAAATAAAATTTATTAATAAAGCATTTCGTTCTCAATGAAAAAGATTTTTAGTTTATTAAAAAATATGTTTATAACAGATCCAATTTTATTACAAAAAGTGTTGAAACATTGAGAAACATAACAGCTTCGAATAGCGTAAATTATAGTTGTGACTTTGAACTCGCAAAACATATTTTTATCGACACCCTTTACTTTTAAATTTAGGGAACGTACGATGTTTCATATGTCGACAGTTGCTATTCATCACTTTTTATTTAATTCTTGAACTAAATAGAAAAAAAACTCAAACTATTTTAAAAATGGGAACTGGTTCCGCATAAAGGTTTCGACATCTGTTTCTTCCCACCACCGGCTTCGTTCTACCCTGACCAGCCTGTCCCAAATATTGCGTCATGTCTCAATCACTGGACTTAACCATAGATGACGACTGTCACGAAGGTGTGTTCAATTCCAACCTCCATGTGATTGAATACCAGATGCTCGACAAAACCAAGTACTTTCCCTTAGTTGCCCTCAGTGGAATCATGGTCAGGTCAGTAGTGTATCCTCTCACTCTCATCAAGACTCGTATGCAGATTCAGAAGTCTAGAAACTTATATACCGGAACCATTCCAGCTGCAAAACAGATACTCAGACAAGAAGGCTTCAAAGGACTGTACTCTGGCTTCCTTGTTCAAAACCTTTCCATCTTCTCCCAACTAACGTTTCTCACCACATATGAAAGAATACGTTTTTACTTAGCAGACCAGCATGCATTCAAGAACAACCAGTTGAGGGCATTCATAGCGGGTGGTTGTGCTAGCATTGTGGCTCAAACCATAGTTGTTCCTATCGACATCACAGTACAACACCTTCAAACACAAGCAGTTTATCCGCAATTAGTAAAAAAAACGGCAAGCATTTCGAATTCTCGTTTTTTTCAAAACTTAGATACTATTCAAAACACCAAATTAAATTTTAGACGAAACAACCCACCAAATGACCCTTCAACCATAAAAAGACCTATAATTCTATCTCCAGCTAACTCTGCCCTTTCAACAAGAACCTGCATAGTTGATCAACACTCAAAACATTTAAACAAATCTTTATCAAACATAATGGGTGTTGTGACTCAGATATTACAAAAGCATGGGTGGAGGGGTTTTTATAAAGGTTTCAGCATTTCAGTTCTCATTTACACTCCGACCTCGGCCATATGGTGGCTCACATATGACACCGTTTGTGGTTGGTTCAGTTTTTGTCTCAAAGTTTTGAATAAATGAAAAATAATTTTAAAATAAAATTTAAAATACATTCTGTAGAAGTTCCATAAGCTGAAATGACCAGTGCTATTGAAATGCATTGTACCACGTCATACCGATACCTATCATTCTTCATCCCATTAAATTTTTTGCTCACCATACCAATTAATCTCTTACTACATTGCAATGCAAAGTATCATACAATATTACAATAAATTGCATTGACAGACAAGCTTTCGCAGTCAATGCCCCTGTGGCTTCCTCGTCTGATGATTCAGTGCATGGCTGCCACAGTGAGTGCCACCACCACCACCCTTGTCACCACCCCCATCGACGCCATTAAGGCCAGAGTGCAGGTGACACAGCTTGTTATTGATTTAAATTATGAAAAATACATCAATAAGACTAAAATTAGTAAAATATTAAAAAAACTGACATAAAAAAGAATGAAATTGGGTTTTTGAAAATGTAAATTATAGCAAGTGAAAAATCTAAAATAGAAAAGATTGTGAATCAAGTTAATAAAGAATAAAACTTGAGAAAAAAATATTATGTTCAAATCAGGAAAAATCAAGTTTTAAAAGATGGAAATTTTAAAAAAATTCACCAACACCCGTCACCAGGTGGAGAAGACACAGTTCAGGGAGACTGCACAGATGCTGTGGAAAGAGGAACGTCACAAGATGTTTGTGAAGGCATTGCCTCCTCGACTCATCCAGAATGTCATTTCATCCTTCTTCGTCATTCTTGGCTACGAGACTATCAAGAGGTTGAGCTTGTCTGAGGAGTATAAACACAAGCTCAAATGGTGAGGTGGAGGAGGTTAAGAGTTTGGCGTTGAGGTTCGAAAGAAGGAGGAAAGGGTATTAGAAGGGAGGGATCTTTAGCAAGGAATGTTAGAGATTCATTAAAGGAATGTGTTGAAAAAGGCATGTTGAAAACATTGGCTGGACAGAATTTTTAGGAGTGCTAGAACTTACTGGAGTAAAACTGGTGTGCGTTGTGGTGGTTACTTGGGTTGGCAGCTTGCATTGTTCTGCAATGGTGTTGGTTCTTCCGCAAACTGTTTTCAGTGTATAAAGTCCCACTGGTTTTTAGACGACGGTTTCAACGATAAACTGTTTGTTAATGTTTTTAATATTGAGAAAAATATTATAATAATGAAATATTAATTATCATCATTACTCTTTTTATTGTTATAAATATTTTTTATTCCTTTGTACAGTTTCTGATTTTTTTTCATGTGTGTGTATTTTGTGTACGTTTTAGTTTTCTGTAGACACATTCTTCAAATCACAAATCTCCCGTTGTACCTCTTCCAAGCTTTACTCCTGTTGTTACGTAACCTCTTTCCAATCAACCAAATTGTTTATTATCGAAGTTAACTTTTCTTTCATTTTTGTTCCAATTAATCACTACTTGAAATTCCTTTAGGGTTTGTAAATATTTATTATTTTATTCTGCGATAAATGCTCTCTTATTATTCCATGAACTATATCAAAATCAAATCGGGACAACTAAAACGCCGGTATAATAAAAATACTACTACTCTTACTACTACTACTACTACTACTACTACTACTACTACTACTACTACTACTACTACTACTACTACTACTACTACTACTACTACTACTACTACTACTACTACTACTACTACTACTACTACTACTACTACTACTACTACTACTACTACTACTACTACTACTACTACTACTACTACTACTACTACTACTACTACTACTACTACTACTACTACTACTACTACTACTACTACTACTACTACTACTACTACTACTACTACTACTACTACTACTTCTACTACTACTACTACTACTACTACTACTACTACTACTAATACTACTACTACTACTACTACTACTAATACTACTACTACTACTACTACTACTACTACTACTACTACTTCTACTATTACTAATACTACTACTACTAATAATAATAATATTAATAATAATGATGATTATTATTATTATGATAATAAAGTTTTTTTAGATTGGTATTAAACAGTAGGTAGCACATGTTTATTATTAGTACGTGACTGCTAGCCTTCAGCTCCTTATTGACAAACACTGTCATTTGGTTATTAATCCGAAATCTTCTTCCTATTTTTTTTCAATAATTTTTTCATTAGTTATTCTGTTTTTTTTTTCTACTTCATCGTTAAAATGCGGTAGACAATATTTCAGCCACCACCATTGAGTAATATATATTCACTTTTAAACATTTAATTAATTATTTAGTTAAGTTAAGTAGCTCTATCACGCCACTATCTATCACTGCTCAGGCTCTCACGTAAGAGCATTTCTACGCATGAAAATCTCTAAGTATTCAATTATACCTGAATCGCAGAAGCGGATGATTCACGAAAACGGTTCTATTTGACCTTCATTGTTTCAATTTGATTTATTAATTAGATTTTTTTCTCATTTAATTTCAATTTGTTCAAGCTTCAAATTTTCGAAATTGTTTGCATGCCTCGCACCACCGTGTATACCTGCTTTGATAACTAAGATTAGCTCTTAATTCAAGGCTTCATCATTTTTTTTATTTTTCTGAAAACTCATTCATCAGGTCTTTTGAAACTATCTATCAAATGTTGCTTTCTCCTTTTTTTTACGAAAAATTAACTCAAAAATGTATTCTTTACGTTTTTAGACCTCATTTCTGATCTTTTACCAATTTATTTTCACTTCGTCTTCACTGTTAACTCGCCACCAATATCACTGACGTTTTCGGTCATTTCTTTCCAGCTATTTTCGGCTTTTTTTATATCTTTTTTCATTTTGATTTTAATAATTAAAAACTTTTCAACTTTCCTTTGTCGTCATGTTTTCCACAATGCTCCTCTATTGAACAGTGAACGTTCTTTTGTCAAAGAGGTTGTCAGGTGGCTTGAAAAAGCCCATCAAACAAGCTAAAAACTTCATTCAATATTTGAAAATTAAACTACGTTGAATTATAACCTTTTATTTTCGAAACCTTTTTCCTTCCTTAACAATTATTCAGATTTCCTTCTTCTTTTGGACTCACACGAAGCTCTATCAAATGAATTGAGTTAATATTTCGTGAAGGACCGCTCCTCACTTCATTCTCATATATTGTTCCACCTTTATGATTTGTAATTCTTTCAATGTAGGATCTTTCTCTTCGTCATTCTTTCATAAAGTTCCATTAAATTCCACAGATCTCCACAAAGTTCTTAATAAAGTATCGTACTTGCTTTAAAAATCTACATTCAATTTTAAAATAGGATATTGATATTGACTTGATATAGATAAGTTGTACAATTGTTCTATTGATAAATTTCGAAAACCAATTCAAAATCCGAAAAAATGCGAAGCGTATTGGCATGTTGCTGTTTAGACATCCATACCTTAATGGCTCATACTGAATGGGAGTTTGAGTGGTAGGGCGTTAATTCCAAAACACCTGTAAGAATTATACACTTTCAAAATCCACCTCCGCGTTAGTAACGTGTTAGTAGATTAATCAACAGTGAGTTAATAATTATTTTATGAGCTTCTGTTATTAGAAATGATTTTATTTGTCAATTTTTTGGATAATAAGCCAGTTCTAAAGATTCTTAGTTGAATCATTTGAATTACACCATTTGAAAATACTATTTAAGCTATGAAACTTTCCCTTAATAGCTTCAAGCCATCTCATGATTTTTATATTTCGAAGATACTCATGCTTTCCAAATTGTACCAGTATATCTATTTAGTTAGATTTGGAATTCATTGATTCGTGAATTTAAAATATCCTAAAACTTATTTAATCCCAAATTAATTTACTCCACCAACAAATGCATTCAATAAGATTTATTTTTAAGTGTATACCATTTTTTAAATAGCTTCATTTTGCAAATTTTTGAATAATTTTTTTTTCAATGTTTTGTTTGACTTATTATTGTTTCATTTTTATCATTTACATCTTTTTTTGTGTGTATTTTATCAAATAAAAAAACTGAAATAACTATCACAAATTCTATGATTACGAACTTCTCAACAATGCTTTGAAATCAACTTTTCCATTTTTATCAACTTTTATTTGATAGTAGAAAAACACTGTTTTTATATTCACATTTGAATTCTTTCCCCTAGTCTTCATCAAATAGAAACCAGATAAACGCTGGGATTTTTTTATATCCAAAAAAATTAATTCTGAGTCTATTTAAAAAATGAAATAATGTTTTCAATTTCTTTTATAAGGTGGAAGGATTAGTAAAAAAAATATAGCAGTTACTTTGTGAAAGCCTTAGTCGATGAAATAACCGTACATAATAATCGTTCCCTATGGTGTTTTGAACTATCATTATATTTATAAAATCCATGATTGATAAGAAATTTGTAGATAAAAATTAAATTGAATGTTGGCGTAAGATTCTCACATTTGACCTTACTCCGTCGAAATTATATATATATATATATATATATATATATATATATATATATATATATATATATATATATATATATATATATATATATATATATATATATATATATATATATATACTTATTTGTTTATAGCAGAAAAGATACTTTCAATTTCTAAATGTGAACAGAATTTTTTTCAACCACGTTCAACTTCATCTGATTTCTAAAAACTGTCCTTAGGGTTTAAATAAAAAAACCTGAATGACTATAATTAGCAGCTATTTAGCTAAAATTAATTAATGAACTGTTTATTAATAGACAAGATAATCATTGAATATTTTCAATCTTTAGAAATGAATATATCTAATTTTTTCACAAGACTAGTTAGAGAAGACAAACTCATTCCGAAACTAAACATCATTTGAGATAGAATTTTGAAAAAAAAAACAAAACCATTGGGATTTTTTAATGTTATTATATAATCATGAGTATATACTCCTAAAAAAACAATGTTATAGTAATTTTTATTTTGAAACAGAAATTCATTCATATTTTCTATCATTGTCTTCTCTGGCTTTCAGAAGCTCTTTAACCTCTTGTTCAATCCCTTTTGACTTCCTTATCTTTATTCTTTCTTTAAAAACCCTTTGGAAAAAAATTATTAAAACTATTAAAGAAATTTTTTTCAATATTAATTTTAAAAAAATAGCAAAACAATCTATAAAAAAATTACATTTTGTATGTAAAAAAGCCTGCCAGAGCAGCAGCAGCAAAGCCAAGTGTCTTGAACATCCTAACCACTGGTGGTGGTGTTGACTTCTATGGTCTCCTTACTTTCCTTTTCTTCATAACAAATGTTTATAGGAATAAGAATCATTTTTGATAAATTTTAATAATTGATTAGGTTTATTTTAGATTTTATAGGTGAAATATTATTGAGGTAAAATTCCAATAACAAGAACAATGCCTTTGTGTCCATTGTTTAAAACTTAATATATTGAGATAAGTCGTGAAATGAATTACTAGACCTAAAACAAAGATGAAAAATTGAATTTTCAAAAAATATACAAAAAAATACCTTTAAGTAGCTTTTTTTGTTTTTCTTGAGACCTTTCTATGATAAGAGGTCTGTATATATACAAAGAACTAGTGAAACCAACCAAAACAGCAACAATTATTTGATTATAAGTCAAAGTCCTTCGAAATAAATATTTTCTCATTAAATGCCTTCTTTTATTTATTTTTATTGAACGGCGACCCGAGCGACAATACCAAACAACCTTCGATAAAGATTATAATGAAAAAGTAATTCATAATTAAAGTAATTGACTTTTTCAACGGTGATAATATTGTCAAAAACTATATTTGTTGAACATGATTATTTAAAAAAAATTTGATTTAAATGTTGTTGAAAACCAAAATAAGAGAAATTCACTAGACGCTTAGACTCATGGAAGACGCCTTGAAGTTTGGTTTTTCGTTTGAGTGGACAAAAAGGTAGTATAAAATGGAAATGCATTTTTTATATCAATCACAATTTAAAATTGATTTTTATACAGAAATGAGCTTATAAAACATCAATTTCCGTATATACAACCATTCAAAACTGGGACTACATCCTGTGGTTTAGTTTTCAAGGTTTTCAATGTGTAAATTTTCTGCTCAGAATTTGAAATTTTACCCAGCATTCAAATTTCAAAACTTTAAAATTTATCCTTCAGGTTGTGTCTAGGTTTTCAAATTGTTAAATGTTTTTTCATTTTTAGTTTTTATCGAGCATAATAGAATCATTCATGTAGAAATTATTCAAACTGAAAAAAACTTTTTACCAAATTTATTTTACAATTCTTTTAAAACAAAATAAAGGATGGGGTGGTTTTGGCTTCTGACAGCAGGATGATCAGTTCCAACTTCATACATGACAAACAAGCTGCTAAGATTCGTCCTTTAGCTAACAACATTTTGTATGGCCATTATAAATATTTATATTTCATATTCAAAAAATAAATACATTTTTATCTATTATTTACTTAGAACTTAATACTTTTTTGGAGGAAAGTTGCAGCACAGCAGGAACAGCCTCAGATAATTTTTGGCTGTGCAAATTAGTGGCATCAGAATTGAAACTCTTGCAACTTGAGACCAACAGGCCATCCAGAGTTGTCACTGCACTCAGAATCATCAAACAAATTCTTTTTCAGTGAGAATTACAAAAAACAGTTCAAAAGTTTTTTTAATTTTTGTTCAAATTAAATAGGTCATCTCCTTTTATTTGTTTCTACCTCTCAGGTATCAAGGTATGTTGGATGTGGGGATGATAGTGGGTGGGGTTGATTTGGCGGGGTTCCACATTAAGACTGTATACCCTCACGGTTCTTCTGACAATCATCTTTACTCCGCTATAGGTTAAATTTTAATTAACATTATTCCAATAATTATTTTTCTTTGAAAGCTATATCAACAAGGTTGAGGCATTAAGTGATCATTATATGCATAGAAACCTTTTTATTGAAGACCTTTAGGCCATATGTGAAACAATGGTTCAATTATTCTAATTATTTTCTTTTTCCCCTTTTACTGATTTCCATTTTAAGAATTTTTGAAAAGTTCAGATTTATTTCGCTATAAAAAAACCCATCATTCTGTTCACTATTAGGTTTTTCTACGACGATAAACTATTTATAGAAATACGCTGAAATTAGAACAAACATTAAATTGAAAAACTGCATTATTACAATAATTATTTTATTTTTAGAATAATGGTACAAAAATCGGGAATATAATAAAAAGCTATTTATAACTTCGACAGGAAATGGATCAATGGCGGCAATGGCCGTCATGGAAACCATGTATGAGCCACAACTGAGTGTTGGTTTTAACGTTTTCACATTAATGTGCTAGTGGCAAAATCACAATGGAAAAACATCGATGGAGCCAATAAAATATAATTATAGGCATTCAAACCACGCCACTCAAACATTCAATCGGACTTGGGAAGGCATGAGCACCATTGCAAACAATTCCTTCCACAACAATAACCACTTCCACAACAATAACCACTTTCACAACAATAACTTCTTCTACAACGATTACTTCTTCCACACCAACCTTTCTAGCCACACAAGTATCACCATCTACACCATCCACCACCATCCACACCAGTCACCACCATCCACACCAGCCACCACCATCCACACCACCCACCACCATCCACACCAGCCACCACCATCCACACCAGTCACCACCATCCACACCACCCACCACCATCCACATCAGCCACCACCATCCACACCAGCCATTACCATCCACACCAGCCATCACCATCCACACCATCCACACCAGCCATCACCATCCACACCAACCACCATCAACCACAGCACTCAGACGCCATTAGACTCATAAGAGCGGCAGTGAGTGCGGGCATTTACAACGACCTACAGACAGGCAACCACATCAACATTCTCACCATCACCCCCTCCTCCACCTTCCACGACATTCTCGATGTCGAACCAGAGCCTGCCAAGTCTCTATTGTTTTTCCTTTAGTTTCATTTTTCTACATGGGCCTCGAAACTCTACGGGGTTAATGCCACTATAATAATAATCGTGTTTGTATTGTACATTCTTTCCGAGATGTTGGTAGCCACTCCGAGTCATGCTTAAAAGGCGCTATAAAAATAACTTGATTAAGTTAGAATAGAATATCACTTCTGCTTACGTGAAGTTCTCAAACGTTGCTTGTAAAATTTTTCAAAAATTACTTGGTTTTTTGTCGAGTGTAGTTATAATGTTAATAATTTTAGTTATAGCTGAAATTTGAATATTTTTAGTAGTCATAAAAGTAACCTTAGTAATGATTGTTATATTGTAATATAAACTTCATGCTTATTTTTAGGACAAGAATTAATGTTACCACGTCAGAATTTTGTTTTATAACATTTCCAGCGTCGAGTGAATTTGATTCAATAGCGATTATAAACTAAAAACACGACAGTTTCTACAGGAGAGCAGAGGGGAGGGCTGTGGTGAAGAGGGAAGAAGTCAAGCGTTTCGTCTTTGAAGTGGTCGATGAAAAAGTACTTCGATAAGCTACTTATTCGCCTCAGCTGATCATGTGTGTGACTTTGAGTTGAGCAGCCTAATCTAATCTAATCTAACCTATAAAAAACATTTTGTAGCGCAAATTATTTCTGTTCAAGAGCGATTAGAAGATTAGTTTTGTTGCGACTTTATTGAATTGATTGAATTGGTAGAAAATCTTACTAAACCATTAGTCAAAGATTAAGTCAAATGAGGCATTAAGAAGCAGTCTGACGAGCTCTTAGTCGTGTAAACATTTGAGGCTTTCGAGAGATTAAATTATTTCACATTTTAACTCATCTTTTCAACTATTTCACTAACTTATAAAGTGCCAATTTATCTTTTGGTTTTTAGGCATAAGTTTCAATATAAAAAATAACTCGCTTTATGTTGATTTGAAATAATTACATTAAAAAATTCGTCATACATAAAAAATATACTCCAAATGAATTTAAAAAAAAATATGTTAAGAACGCATGTAAATGTAAGATTAGTTATGGAAATAAGAAATGAGTAGGTGAATTCAGAAATGTATAAAAATGATCGCTCCTGGGTGGATTCGAACCACCAACCTTTCGGTTAACAGCCGAACGCGCTAACCGGTTGCGCCACAAGAGCTATATGCTAAAGGAAAGAAATATCGATCCTAACGATTAACTGATCGTGACAGCCAATGGCTGTATAAAATAATATATAAAATCAACAGTTAATTTGTTTCAATTGAGCTGTCATTTCAAAGATAAATTGCTGGAAGTAATATATTGAGAAATTGACCCAATGAAAAATTGGCAGTTTTTATGACATTCAGTTATTGTTGGTTTTACTTTTTTTCTTATTTCAATTGTTCGCCATGTTTTGTACTATTTCCAGCGTTTATTTGGGTTTTATTCAATAAAAGTATAGGAAAAATTTTGTTTTTAATTTATAATATAAGTTTATAAACCTACCTTTTTGCTACCTCATTAAAAATATTAAAAAATCAAATATAGATAAAAAGTTTGAAATTAAAATATATATTCATAAAAAATTGTTTTTTCTAAACGTGACTCCATTTCTAATCTTATAAATTTATATATACCTATTCAGAAAATGTTTCTCAATAGTCTTTATTAGATCAGAAAGACGCTGAAAGTGGTACAGAACGTGGCAAACCATTGAACTGAAGAAAGAAAACAATTAAAACTTACGAAAACTAAAGGTTATCAGTCATAAAAATGAGTATAGGACATACATGAAACGGAAAAAAAGATACTAAGAGAAAGAAAGAAGGCTCAAATTAAAAAGATGAACAATTAGTATTATAAGCTTATTGAGTATTGAGAAGGCGAGGAAGGAATGTTTTGTCTTGGTACGAGAAGTAGATTGTTTTGGTGTAATTGTGCTTTAGTATAATTATGGGATATGGACTTGACTGGTGGGAGGATCTGATGGAGTATATGGTGCGGGTTACTGGTAACTCTTGAGAAGAAGCGTCCATCATGAGATGCAAATATTGATTTTATTTTAAGCTAGTTAAAAATGAGATAGTTAAACTTTATCAAGTTTTTAAGTAAAGATTGAATCTGTTTCATATGTTCATGATTGGTGAATCCACACCATGAAGGTGCTGCATATTTTATGCCAGATATAATAAGAGATTCAGTTTTATCATATAATTTAGGACCAAAGAGTCCATGAACCCTGATTATTTTAAGAGCATTTGGTGATTATATTGTCAATATGAGGTGTGATGTTGAGAGTTTCAGTGAATGAGAACCCCAGGATAGTGAGAGAAGAAGTTCGTTGGAGAGATGGATGAAGGCTGGGGGTGTTATTTTATTATAGTTTCAATGTATAATTAACCCAGAAGATTTTTTAAGATTAAAAGAAAGATTACTTAATTTAGCCCATTCAGATAAAGAGTCTAATTCTAATTGCAAGAAATTAATATTAGATGATGGAATGACAAGATAAGTGTCATCAAAAAAATTGTTCATTTTATTGAAGGGTTTAAGAGAAGATGCATTAATAATAAAAGATGATGGACCCAATACCGAGCCTTGAACTAAGCTATAATTAATAGATAAGGCACTAGATGCTCTGTTGAAACATTTTGTAGATTAGGTTTTATTTTTAAAGAATGAAATAAGTAAATTATAAATGCTATCATCAAGCTCTAATGAGGCTATGTTAGAGATGAGATTAGAATGATTGAGAGTGTCGAATGCCTTAGAAACATCGGAAGAAATAAGACGTACAAATTTGTTAAAAATTAAGAGAGAGGTTAGAACAGATGTGTAATGAATTATGGCAGAAGTGGGTGAACAAGTTGTTATGAAGGAAAATTGGTCATCAAAACTAGGCTTGATGAGAGGGTTAGTTAAACAAGGGTAGATATGGTCTTTAAGTATGTCTTTTTCGAAGATTCGAGAAAGAATAGGGGTAATGGAAAGGCGGCGATATTGATTAGGTTGGATTTTTTTTTCACAATATTTATTTTTGGTTTAACATACGATCACATTGAATGTTGTTCAGAATTGGAGTAATGAAACCGTTTTTACATAGAAAATCATCAAATGAATCTCTTTCGCTTTTCTGATTGAGAACAGTTTTCAGTTCACTCTAGTATGCTCTCAAAATTAATAATCTCCCATCATTCTAGAATTAGAAAAGTGATCTACTTCAATTTTGAAAGTTATTAAAGTTTTTGAAATGAGCAAACTTCGTCAAAAGGTCAGAAAAATATTATGAGAATTTTATGAAGGACTAATTCAAATATTTACAGACAAAAGACTTTATATGAACGATGAACCAATAAAAATAAAATAAAACCACTTGAAAGATGAATGAAGTTGAAAAAAATATTCGAAAAACAGAAAGCAAAGAATATTGAAATGCATGGTAAAAATTAATAAAGTGCTTCTCGAGACAAGATAAAAGAAAAGGAAGTAAATATGGAGAAAAAAACATTAAAATCTTCTGGTATTACTATCATTGAAAATCTTACACTAGTTATGTAATGTTCTTTTTACTTTATTTTCAAATACTCATAGTTTGAGTTTTTTAGACAATTTCTACTACTCTTATTTTGATGATAATTAATATTGAAACTTTCATGGTAGACTTTATTTTTTTCGTTTTAAAAGCAAATATCAATTTAAATTCAAAGTTCATTTTGCTGTACAGAACAATACAAACACGAATATTATTATAGTGGCATAACCCCGTAGATTTTCGGGGCCAATAGTTATACTAATAGTTTATTCGTTTTTATTTGATAGTTGTAACACTTTTGGCGATTGCCTGGATTTGCTTCAATAAAAAATATAGAAAAAAACAAATGAAAAGATGAAAATGATTAAAATTTTAAAGGCTTTCAAAATCTTTCACAGAAAACTCGGAATAGTAATTATTAAAATAAATTTTCCGGATGCATGATACGCAAACAGCTAGTAAGAGGATAAAGAAAAGTAAAAATTATGAAAAATTTCGAAAACTGTTCTTCCACGTTATCATACTTGCATGCTTGAAGACTGCCGCAGAAAACATACAAGACACCAATACTTGCAGATTGTGCAAGACTCACACGCATCGGCAATACGAACGCCAATAAAAATTGATTATAAGCGTAAAAGGGTCATTTAATTTTTATTCCTCTTCTATCGCAGCCTCGTCCCCTCCCCCTAGGTTCCGATGCCTCTCTATCGTAAATCATATGACCCGTGCGCAGGGCGGCTTGGCAAGCAGGCACAGGTAAGGAAATTGCCCGTCTATTTCTCACACCCCCATCTTATTGCTGCCATTCGGTTGCCATTGGTGATGATTCACAGCAAATAATTTCTAGAAAGGTGCAAGGCCAGCAACTACCAGGTCATCGTTGTGCTGCTAATTAGCAGGAAGGGCCTCTTGAGCTTTTATGCTTTTTTGCTTCAGCGGAGTCGCTCGATTTAATGTTCTTCTTTCCCAGAAGTGAACGTTGCAGCTCCTTCGAAGGACACACGAAGTGAATTTATATACGAAGAAGGACCAAGAAGTGTGTATATGTTGGTATTGTATACATACACGTGGGTGTATGTATACCACATGTATGGACTCATATGACACGATACTTGACAGTGGCTGGAGGACGATCGATATTCATGCTGGAAGTCTTCCTATCACGTTGCATCTTTGCAAACACTTCCATACATACAGAAAACACTTTAATACATACATGCATACATACTTACAAACATTAAAATAAATACAAACCTTCAAAACTTTTATACATATAAAAAACACAAATTTGTATTTTTAAAATGTTAGTTTATTGAAATAATTCAATCCCATAAAAAATTGAAAAAAAACATTAAAACTTAGTTGGTTATTTGATGTTTTGATGTTTTCAAAGGCGCCTCTTTTCAAGTGCAGGCACATGAATTTATTTTTTGTCATACTCTTGAGTGTTTATTTAGAAAAGTGCTTGTGTAATTGTGCATCTGTTTTGGCTTGTGGCTTTTATATGGGGTTGTATGTGGGTTTGTATGTTGGGTTGTATGTGGGTTGTATGTGGGGTTTTATGTGGGGTTGTATGTGGGGTTGTATGTGGGGTTGTATGTTGGGTTGTATGTGGGGTTGTATGTGGGGTTTTATGTGGGGTTGTATGTGGGGTTGTATGTGGGGTTGTATGTGGGGTTGTATGTGGGGTTGTATGTGGGGTTGTATGTGGGGTTGTATGTGGGGTTGTATGTGGAGCGGTATAGAGTTGTGCGTGTATGGCTTTATATAGGGTTGTGTTTTTGGTTGTATGTGGCGTCGTACGTTTCACTGTATGTGCGCTTGTCTGTGTGGCTGTATGTCTAGCTGTACGTGGTGTTGTATGAGAGGTTGTCTTATGAATAAGCTTGGAGGAGTATACGGGGAATAAATGAATGAATGGGAGCATCTGGTAGAAAAATTGAAGCAACAACACCAATAAAAAAATAACTTTCGATAAAAACGACCTCAAGTCGTTAAAATATGCAAAAAAAATGTCCACAAAAAAGGAAGGATGACTAGGAGAGGACGGAAAAGCATCAAATAATGCCAGGCCTGATTGGGTGCGTGCGTGGATATTGCAAGTAATGAGAGTGCCATGTAAAATCGATAAAGATCAACTTTTGTCATGTGGCTCTGGTAGGAGGTAAGAGGCAATGTCAAATAGATGCACCAGAAGCAAGATGGAGCAATAAGATACACCGAAAAGCAAGATGTGTTTGCATACTTGCGTATAACTTCCTAGTATCAATGTATACAAAAACAAGAATTTCTGTACACATACACACGCACAACTATACATGAACACAAACACGAACACACACACACACACACACACACACACACACACACACACACACACACACACACACACACACACACACACACACACACACACACACACACACACACACACACACACACACACACACACACACACACACACACACACACACACACACACACACACACACACACACACACACACACACACACACACACACACACACACACACACACACACACACACACACACACACACACACACACACACACACACACACACACACACACACACACACACACACACACACACACACACACACACACACACACACACACACACACACACACACACACACACACACACACACACACACACACACACACACACACACACACACACACACACACACACACACACACACACACACACACACACACACACACACACACACACACACACACACACACACACACACACACACACACACACACACACACACACACACACACACACACACACACACACACACACACACACACACACACACACACACACACACACACACACACACACACACACACACACACACACACACACACACACACACACACACACACACACACACACACACACACACACACACACACACACACACACACACACACACACACACACACACACACACACACACACACACACACACACACACACACACACACACACACACACACACACACACACACACACACACACACACACACACACACACACACACACACACACACACACACACACACACACACACACACACACACACACACACACACACACACACACACACACACACACACACACACACACACACACACACACACACACACACACACACACACACACACACATGCACACACGCACATACACACAGACCTAGCCGTACGAATGTATAGAAAATATATAGGAACATGCGTTTAAATTTAACACCGATGTTGCTGTTACTAAAAATAAGACGAGACGTTGTGCTTTATCAAGATGCGGTTTGCGACGTGAAACTTTTGGCAAGCGTACATCGTTGCTGGTAGGTGTTGTGCACTGCACTAGAGAGGTCTTTGTGAATCGCGTGTGAATTCTTCGCACCCGATACGACCAGTGGTGAGCGTGGCTTTGTGGCCGTTGTACCTCGACGAGAGAAGCTGTGGCGATTCTCGAAAGACTGCTTGATGTTCGAGTAGCGTGTGGAAGAGTCATAATGACGCACAAGGTGTCAACAAACATTCGCTATTGTCGCTTGGTGCTCCGTGACATTTGGAAATGTTGATTGTCTGCCGTTGCTCGTACAAATAGTTGACTCTGGTGGCTTTGTGAGTTCTCGAAACGACACGAGTTTTATTTATTTTTAAACAATCTCTGGAAACTTTTATCGAAAGATTTGGATTTAATGATGGATAACAAGACCTAAGAAATCCTTGAAAATAACAACATGTTAGTAGTGGTGATGAAATAAATGAATTTTAAATTAAATTATATTTGAAAAACTATATTATGTGCTTTTATTGAAGTTAATTTTAAGACCTCAACTCTGCTTAGTTTGCGATTGAAGCAATTAGAACGCATTAACAAAAGATGACTGCTTAATGAAGATCATTTGTGCTGTTTTCGCCGTGCGAGAGAGACAAAAGCATTGGATAAGGATAGGAAATTTGTAAAATTTTGAAATAAATATAAATTTAAAAAAAAGAAAAAAAGGAAAAAATTATTAAAAAAAGAATAAAGAATTAAAAAAATAAGAATAAGTAAATAAAAATAAAAAGTGGTTTTATAGTAAAAAAAGAGAATAAAAAGGTCCATAATCTTAAAAACGACCAAGAAGATGTCAATCAATCTATTTCGATATCTGCATGTCGTTAAGCTTAGACCTGTCCATTGATGTGTGTCTGTATGGCTGCCTCCTCTTCTTTTTATTGCTCCGTGTCCCTCCCCGACTGTTTGGCTTTCTTTTTCAATTGCGTTTATTTATGCCAGCAAGGAGGAAGGAATGAACAAAGTAGTGATTTGTTGTGCAAGAAACGTGCCGAACAACCGAAATGTAGCTTGCTTCTTTTTCGCTCTTCCACTCTTAGTTCTCCTACCTTGTACCCATCCACCGCAACCCTTCGGAGCAATACGAAACGATGCTATGCACCCAAAACCATACAACAAAATATTATACAACACAATACTGTGAAACACAACCACATACAGCGAATATTATACAACACAAGATCATACAACGCAATACTGTTCATCACAACACCATACACCCAATATTATAAAACTAATACAATACATTACACTAAAACATTTCATGAAAACCAGAATAAGACAAATCCTAACACAACAGAAAAAACACAATACAACAATAAAACACAACGTAAAATAATATACCAGAGCACAACCCAAAATAACAAAACACTACAGACACAACGAGTTCAATGCAATGAAGAACATCAAAATATATAATTATCAAATATTAAATATTAATGATAACAACAACAGTTGTAATGACCGCAATAATATGTATAAAACTTTAAAAACCACTATTTCCAACAAATATAACGCGAAAAAAAAACAACAAAATTGAAAAAGAAACTACGACAACAGCATTGAAAATACAACTACAACAACATCAAAAAACAACTACAACAACAACAGTTGAAGAACTACAACTACAACAACAACACCAAAAAAACAATTACAACAACATTAAAACAACAACAACAACATTAACAAAAACATTAAAACAACAACAACAATAACGACAACAATTCACGACAGCAATAATGAAAGCGCACAATAAAGTATTGAGGCAATAGTAGAGCTGGACGAGAGGCAGAGAGTCCTGCACCAGAACTGCTGACAAATGCGCTTGCATTAACCACTAACCCGCCATTCAGCCCACGCTTAAGGACAGATTTTTATCATTTTTATGGCGTAAATCTTTTTTTATTTAAAATTCTATTAATTATTTTTTGGATTTTTTAGTGATATTGATCATTTTTCTTTTTTTAATTCCGAAAATTTCAACCACTTATTCACATTGTCATTCTTTTGAAATGCTTTCTTCTTGCAACATCCTTTGACCTCCCAATATTCTAATATAATCTAATCTAATCGAGGCACTTGTAAAGCGCCTCTTAGCACTTTTTATGAGGCATTTCGTACGTAATATCACGTGAGGGCTTCTCATTCACCCACCTATCTATCCATGTTTCTCTCTTACACCAGTTTCTACCAGCTTTTCATTATCTTTCATCAGTTTTATTTAATTTTATTTAATTATTTATCTTTTATTTATTCACCTATTAATTATTTTTTCTAGCTCCTCATTCATTCCATATTAATTCATCAATCCGCCGATCAACCATTTTTTTTCCAAACACCTTTTCACACCTCCAGCACTTCACTTTTTGTTGCTCATCCCTGACTTAATCCTTCCGGCTCTCAATCACTTTTACTCGGTTCCAGCGTCCCATCTTTCGAAATCTTATTCAACAATCCTCTTTTCCCTCCCACTAACTTCTCAAATTCATCTCTCTTCTTCCAATAACTTTTCCAATCCACTTATTCTTTTCTCAACATCTTCTCCAAGTCATCTTTGCCTCCTTCAATCACTCACCCATTTCACCACCTCGGCAAGCCACCACCCCAGCACTCTTCCAAGCCTCCACCATACTCCCTCCCCCCTGCCTTGGCAAGCAGGACGCGTGACGTGATAAACATGACTGGGTGCCCCTCTTTCAAGCCATTCAACCGCCGTGCTCGCCATTAAAACTCCACAATTTGCTCTTTGCGAAGTTTATAAAATTTAAGTATCAGAAACAACATTTTTTTGCTGTGTCTGTGTGCGTTCATCAGTATACGTGTGTGTGTGTGTGTCTGTCGGCCCATAAGTGCGTGTGTATGTCAGGAAACAAGAAGGGATAGGTAGATTGAAGGGATTTTGTGTTTACGTAAGTACACTTAGTGGACATAACTTTTCTTCTTTCACTGCTATCAAAATATATTCTATTGTATTTACTTTGTGTGGCTAACAACCAGCTGGGAGCATCCAAATTCTGTTCCACTTATGTTTAATAAGCGGCCAAAGGTACATGAAACTCAACTCCGTTTTAATTTTTCTACTTCTTCTTCAAACTTAATTTGAATTCACTTTTTGTTTTCAAATAATTTTTTGAGCATTATCGCATTTTTATTTCGAACGCAAAACTGATAATTAAATTAAAAAAAAAAAGAAGTTTGAAGTTGTTTTTCGGGTTGAAAAACTATATTTAATTTTTAATTTTTTATAATATTTTCTCAAAATGATAAAAACTATTATAATATTTTTGTGATGAATAAATTCACTTGTAATTAATTTTTTATTCAAAAAGCAATTGTTCGTCGGCTGCCTGGAGACATTCCATCTAAACCTTTCTTATTTTTTTATACATTTGAAAATAGAAAAAATTCTCATTAAAATAAAATTATAAACCATTCAAACTAAATAAAAACTGATTTGTTTTGTAGAAAACCTGAAATCATCTTATGAAGTTCTACATAACCAAATGGTTTTTGAAATATTTATGAAGAAGTTTTATTTAAGCACAAAAAAGTGCAAATCCAAGCTCGCAAATGATTTTTAGAAAAAAATAATTAGCGCTGTTTCAAAGGTAGCAACGTTCTGGCTTTCATGAATAATAAATTGGAAAAAATCCACAACTCTTGAAGAACTGGCTGGCCAGCTAGAAAACAATCATGAAGTTAATTAACTTCATTTGTGGGTTTACTACCAATTCAACCACACGCAAGGTTTCAAACGGCACTCAACCATTACGCACCACGCATCCTTCATTGTGTGCCATTCAATCAACGCAAACCTCACGCACCACTCGACCGCTACGCACATCTTGAGTAGCATCAAGTCATTTCTGGCCAACCACCAACCCATCTATCTACTCATCCATCAACAATTCATCAGCCTTTCACTCACCATTCATCCATCTATCACTCAGCTTTTAAAATCCATCTATTCATCACCAACTCATCCAACCGTCGTCCATCCATCAAGTCACATTTAAACAAAGCCCATTTGCACTTCAAAGCATGTGACCACAACAGTAGCAGGCAAGCGATGAGCGGTGGAAGAGAGTTGATGCCCTGTGGGGTGGTCATTGTCAAGCCAGCTTCCAGTCACTCCAGCATCAACGACACCAAAGAATCCAAGAGAGATGGTAGAGACAAAGCGGCAAAGGACAGCAATGTAGAAAAGGAAAGCAGCACTGCCAGAGACCGCTTCTTTGTGAATCATTCTTCATCTCGAAACTTTTTGAAAAAGAACTTTCCAAGCAGGAATATGAGTGGCAGCAAGATGAAGAGTCGTAAGAAAGGGTGGAGGGGTGATTATGGGGGCTTGGGTGGGGAGGGAAACAGGGCGGGTGTGAAAACCTCCGCCAGTTGTAACTCTCTCTCCCCCTATTCCGCCTTGACTGATGACGTTTGCGATGACGAAAGACACAAACTCATTTCCGGCCACCGTTTCTCTTCGTCCACTTCGTTCTTCTCAGCCTTCAGCAAGCTTTCCCCCGGAAGAGCAAGTTTGTTTTTGTTTATGACCACTTTTCTGACAGATTTAAAACTCCTTATTCATAACCAAAATTTCATCTAGTCTTTATTAAAAATTGTTATTTTATAAATTATTCTAATTGAAAAATTTATCTTTTTTCGAATTGTAATAATTTCAAAACCTATGAAAAGATTTATAAAAACTCTAAAACAAAAGATGATTAATCAACAAATTTGAAATCTCTTTTCACCAAAATGCACAAAAGCCATTGAACCTTTCTACCTTCAAAACTTGCCAGTTTTCAAGAAGACCCTTACCACTTCTCTCCAACCATCCTCCCACAACTCTTCCATCGTAAACGACGCATCTCCTGTAGCGGCCGGCAAGTTCGCAGCCTCCCAAGACTCCAGTCTGCGCAGGAGTTGTTCGGTCACGCTGGCCTTTCCCACCGACAGACGACCCTCTGCCGACGTGTCCAAGGGGTGCGTTATTTTTGTGTGAATGCTGTGGAGAAACCGAAGGTATGTATAGCAGGAGCTGAAACATAAATAGCAGGAGCTGAAACTATAAATAGCAGGAGCTGAAACTATAAATAGCAGAAGCTGAAACTATAAATACCAGGAGCTGAAACTATAAATAGCAAGAGTTGAGGCTATGGGAAGCAGATAAAACTGGTGTTATGGATGGCGAAAAAACCCCGAAGTTATAAATAGTAGCAAAACCGAGGCTAGTCTTGAAATCAGTTTTGTTTGACAACCTCAAAGTTAACATCTTCATGTGTACTACCATGCACCTTTGAACGAACAAAAAACGAAACACATCATATAATAGGATATAATAAAAAGCAAAACAATACGTCAAATACTACGTCAAATACTACGTCAAATACTACGTCAAATACTACGTCAAATACTACGTCAAATACTACGTCAAATACCACGTCAAATACTACGTCAAATACTACGTCAAATACTACGTCAAATACTACGTCAAATACTACGTCAAATACTACGTCAAATACTACGTCAAATACTACGTCAAATACTACGTCAAATACTACGTCAAATACTACGTCAAATACTACGTCAAATACTACGTCAAATACTACGTCAAATACTACGTCAAATACTACGTCAAATACTACGTCAAATACTACGTCAAATACTACGTCATAATACGATGCAATACGATACGATAAAGTACATTTGGGGACAATAAAAAAGATTCTCTACGACACCTCCGTGGTAAACAACAACGAAGTACGATACCACATGTAATGCAGTGCCATATAAAAGTAAATATGAAAGAGTTCTTGAAGTGGTGGTGAGCTATAAAACCTACAATACGCTGGGATTCTGCTTGCTGGCGCTTTGTATACTTTTATCAACTGCATTTGGTTTATGTTGTTATTATTATTATTATGAATGTTTTTATTTTTATTATTATGAATGTTTTTATTTTTATTATTATTGTTATTATTTTTATTTTTATTGTTATTATTATTATTATGAATGTTTTTATTTTTATTATTATGAATGTTTTTATTTTTATTATTATGAATGTTTTTATTTTTATTATTATGAATGTTTTTATTTTTATTATTATTGTTATTATTTTTATTATTATTGTTATTATTTTTATTTGTATTTAATTTTTTTATTCATTTTAAAAGATTATTGTTATTATTTATCATTATTATTATTATTATTATTATTATTATTATTATTATTATTATTATTATTATTATTATTATTATTATTATTATTATTATTATTATTATTTATATTATTATTATTATTATTATTATTATTATTATTATTATTATTATTATTACTATTATTATTATTATTATTATTATTATTATTATTATTATTATTATTATTATTATTATTATTATTATTATTATTATTATTATTATTATTATTATTATTATTATTATTATTATTACTATTATTATTATTATTATTATTATTATTATTATTATTATTATTATTATTATTATTATTATTATTATTATTATTATTATTATTATTATTATTATTATTATTATTATTATTATTATTATTATTATTATTATTATTATTATTATTATTATTATTATTATTATTATTATTATTATTGTTATTATTATTATTATTATTATTATTATTATTATTATTATTATTATTATTATTATTATTATTATTGTTATTATTATTATTATTATTATTATTATTATTATTATTATTATTATTATTATTATTATTATTATTATTATTATTATTATTATTATTATTATTATTATTATTATTATTATTATTATTATTATTATTATTATTATTATTATTATTATTATTATTATTATTATTATTATTATTATTATTATTATTATTATTATTATTATTATTATTATTATTATTATTAATATTATTATTATTATTATTATTATTATTATTATTATTATTATTATTATTATTATTATTATTATTATTATTATTATTATTATTATTATTATTATTATTATTATTATTATTATTATTATTATTATTATTATTATTATTATTATTATTATTATTATTATTATTATTATTATTATCATTATTATTATTATTATTATTATTATTATTATTATTATTATTATTATTATTATTATTATTATTGTTGTTGTTGTTGTTCTAATTATTATTCTTATTTTTGTAAAATACCTTCAAGCTTTGCAAAGTTTTTCCCATTGTGAAGTAATTACTCGGTCGATCTGTTTTTTTTATATTTTTTAATGAATGTATTGTAAAATATTTAAAAAAAAAAAAAGATACAATCAAATCAAATCAAATACAATAAAAAAATAATAATTATAATAATTTAATGACGAAAATTATCCGATAAATTACTTTAGAAAAAGCATGAAACAGAAGCCGAATGAGAAGAGTCGTGCGTGATTAGCAGCCCTTGTGGATGTGGAATTTGATTTATTCCAGGATCGTGGTGTATGATTTACATAAGCGAACTTTTGAGAATTTTTTTTTCAAACTAAAAATTTTGGTAGTTTTGAAGTTTAGACGTTTTATTTATTTTCAAATTTCCATGAAAAATTGTTTTATTTGGGAAAAATCATTCGACTCATTTACCATTGTATGTCAATAAAATTATAAAAATGAAAAAATAAATGAAAAAAATTTTTAATGTGGAAAATTTTTTATTGAAATCCAAAAATAAAAACAGAAAAACAAATTTGGACCAGAAAATTCAAAACAAAAATCGAACGGTTTAAGAAGTCATGTCGTTAGTTTTTTTTATAATAGTTTTTATTAGATCAAGTCCAGGCAGACGCTGGGAATGTTACAAAAACACGGCGAATAGTCGAAATAAAAAAGAAAAAATTGAAATATACGAGAACAGAATGTTATCAGTCATAAAAGTTTGTTGGAATTAAGTTTTGAATGAAGGCTTCCCAATTAATTTGTTAGCACTTCAACCTCCCTTCAAGGTGGTTAGAAGGGGTCACATCATCACGACCTTCATCCCCTCTCACCAGTAGAAGAACTTCCGGTTAGTGACAATAAAACGCTAGAAAAATCCTTATTACGCTCAAAAGTTTTTTTTTCTAGTTTAAATGAAGTTTACTTGACTCTTCAGTTTTTTTTCTTCTCATGAATGAGTTTTTTCTATTTCTTTTTGAGTTTTAGATTAAATTTTTGCTGAAATAATTGAGAAGTCTTTTGAAAAACAATTTTAAATTTTCACGAGCTGTCATCCAAACATGTCAAAACGATTAAGGGAGAAATTTAATATAAATCGAGTCTACATAATTTCTGAAAAAATTCCGAGCAAACATTTATAAATAACTTCCAAGCAAAAAACCATAATGAGAATCACAAACGGCATTTCATATTTTTCACAAAAAAAACACCAAAAACAAAATCAACAACAATACGAGCAACATCAACAACAAAAATAAAAATAATATTGTCAACAACAATACCAGCAACATCAACAACAAAAATAAAAATAATATTATCAACAACAATACCAGCCACAACAAAAATAAAAACAGCGTCGTCAACAACAAAATCACCAACTCACCATTACAGGTTTACACTTAGCCTTACCGCAAGCGAATTTGCATGGTTCGCTCAACCCAGTGGGATGGAGCAAGGGAAGTGGAGTGTTGGAAGGAGGCCCCGGTCTGTATGCCTCGGCCTATCAGTTGCAACCAAACAAGGGCAGTAGGTCACTCGTTATGAGTCAAAGAGGCAGCTTCCTCGCCATCAATCAACACTCACAAGAGTGTCGAGAGTCCATGTTGTCTATCAGCTACCCCGAGTACTCTGGTGCGTGGGTGGATGGTGGGTGAGGTTGAGACGGGTGAGATGGAGTAAAGCAGGTGGTTTTGAGTGAACTTTGTGGCAAAGTTGAGTGGATGAAACTGGGTTAAGTACTAGTGAAGAAAGTTGGTTTGGAATCAGAAAGTGGCAGAAAGAGTAGAGGAAATCGTGGGAGGTGGCTAATGATTAGAATGAGTTAGAATAACGTGACGTGGTGATGGATGGAATGCGGATAAATGAATTATAATGATGAGAAGGTGGAGATGCTGGGAGTTGGAAATATTTGGTGGCGGTGGAAGAAAGGAATGGCGATTAGAGAGTTTGACAGTGATTAGAAGGGTTGTGGAAGAAATAGTCGGATGGAGGCTTTAAATAGTAGAAAATGATTTGAAAATGGAACAAAACTAGTGGTAAAAAGCTTTATACGGGAAAGAATCAATAAGGGTGGGAAGATAGATTTTGTTTTGAAGAGGATGTCTGGGGCGACGTGGTGTTTGAAGCTTTAAGGAGGCGTTGAGGTGGAGAGAAGGTGAACACATCTGGCGTAATTCATTCGAGTTGACATCGCTTAATGGAGAAGAAACGCAAGCCGTGTAATAAGAAATCCAATCTTTTCACCAGGAGAAGAAGAAGACGTTTCATTGGTTTACACGAGATTGGAAGTAAGTGAATCGGAGCCTTTAAACCTTCCATAACTGATTCAGTTTTAAGTTTAGTCATTCAAGTAGAATACAAAGGCTCAGTTTGCAAATTTGTTATCGTTTCTAATCTCAAAAAAGCTATTTCAAGTACATTGACCATTGGAATTTTTAAAAAAGCTAGAATTAAAATCGAGCGCTTAAACGTGTATTAATTTTTTTCACTAAAAAATACAACAACAAAATTGCGAATTTTTATTACAAAAACTATCGAAAAAAAACTTTTTTTTTCTTTCATTTTTCAAAAACGTTTATGCAGAAAATTCCGATGAAAGATTTCGCAGCTGAGATCAGAGCTCATTTGGACGTTGAGCAATTTTTAAGCCAGGTACGTCAGTGAAATAAATGAATAAAATGATGCATGGTGATGAGATAAATGAGGAAAATGATGAACAGATGAACTTGATAAAGGAATTGAATGATGAACAGATGGACTTGATAAAAGAATTAAATGATGAACAGATGGACTTGATAAAAGAATTAAATGATGAACAGATGGACTTGATAAAGGAATTGAATGATAAACAGAAGGACTTGATAAAAGAATTAAATGATGAACAGATGGACTTGATAAAGGAATTGAATGATGAACAGATGGACTTGATAAAAGAATTAAATGATGAACAGATGGACTTGATAAAAGAATTAAATGATGAACAGATGGACTTGATAAAAGAATTAAATGATGAACAGATGGACTTGATAAAGGAATTGAATGATGAACAGATGGACTTGATAAAAGAATTAAATGATGAACAGATGGACTTGATAAAGGAATTGAATGATAAACAGAAGGACTTGATAAAAGAATTAAATGATGAACAGATGGACTTGATAAAGGAATTGAATGATGAACAGATGGACTTGATAAAGGAATTGAATGATGAACAGATGGACTTGATAAAGGAATTGAATGATGAACAGATGGACTTGATAAAAGAATTAAATGATTAATGGGCTTGGCGAATGAATGCAATTATAGATTCAAATGAGAAAATCGTATTTTGGTGAAAAATGGAAAGTCGGTAAAGGAAAAGGGTTATACGTGTGGCGAAACTGTACGAGACCAATACAAAAGGCCCGTGAGCTAGCAAGAGAGAAACGTGAGTTATATTTTCTGAGAAGGTTCTTTAGCTGAAGAGAAAGAAAAAGAAAAGCTAATAAAAAAAAGTGGAAGAATGGAATAATGCATAGAGAAAGATAAATGTAATGTGATTCATAAATAATTCAAATGCGGTATTTCATATTTCGAAAGTTATTTGAATTGAGGAGTAACACACGCGGAGGTTGGCGAAGAATACGAAGCTACGACGGAACTGTGATGGAAAAATTGATGTTTTCATTTGTGGTGGAACAGAAATGCCGGAATGATTGAATGGAAGATTGAATGATAAAATTTCAAAGTAGTAAAACTGGCTATTTTAATAGCATGGAACAAATAAATGTATCTTTTTTAGTATTCAAACGGGAATTGATCCTTCAAAGGACTTGCCTACAAAGTGTATATGTTCGTACGTCTTCGCCGTATACTTTGAAAAATTAATAAAATGAATGTTTATTATTTATTTTTAGTTGAAATCATGAGTTATTTGAAATATTTATTATTATTTTGGTATAAATAATTAGACCTTAACGCCAAATAAAAAATACCTTTTCAAAACCATTGGCTTTCGCATGCAACTTTTGCAACTACGCCATAAGACCCGGCATTCTTTCAAATTATCATTTTCGATTTTAAACTCCAAATTAGCTGAATGGGGTGATTAAAAGGCAGTAAAAGAAACATAATCAACTGGGGGTGTTGATTACTCACCAGGCACAGCTGATGCTGGACGTTCAAGAGACTGACCTCAAGCAGATCCTATACAGGGTTGTTTAGGGATTCTATAATTAACTCAATTGAGCATTTCTAATTAAATTTTCATCATTCTTTCATATCTTTGGCATTTTTTTGTATCTTTGGCATTCTTTTTGATCAGAACCTTATGAATTTTAACAAAACATGTGAACTTTCTTTTTTACTTTTTAAAAATAAAACTTTTCGTTTACCATTTTTATGTATACGCTTCCATACTCATTCACTCAAGAAACCATTCAATTATCTATCTAGCCATGCATGCATCCATTCATTCATTCATCCGATCATCGAACACAGATGCTACACCATCTTATGGACCACGAAGAAAGTGTGAGCGCCTTTCAAGAAGCAAGCAAAACCCTCTTCACCGACTCCACAGGTTGGAGTTTTTGAGTTTTTCTCAAAATAAAATGTTTGCTGGTACGGTTTAAAAACATTTGCAGCATTAGCGTCCCATTAATCATTTTTAATGTCAAAAGTTTCGAAACTTTTGAATAATTTCTACTAATGCTGTCGTGTTATTTTGTTATTTAATAAAGTGTTGCTGAATTGTTGATTGATGCTTTTCGAATAAAATTTCATAAAATCAGTTCAGCTTTCTGTTGTTACGTCAAGTCATAACTCTTTATTTAAATGTGAGTTTCTTTTTTCGGATTTACGCTGTTTCAATGATTCCACGCGCAATCTGCACAGCACACCAGTTATCCAAGTCCATCCAGTGTACGTGTTCTTCTTACGGAGGCTCCTACGACTACGACCAGTCGTGGATCTGTGTACTGTGAGTGGCTGAGGTGGTGGTGGCTGTGATGGTGGTGGCTGTGGTGGTGGCTGTGGAGGTGGCTGTGGTGGTGGCTGTGGAGGTGGCTGTGATGGTGGTGGCTGTAGTGGTGGCTTATGTGGTGGCTGTGGTAGTGGCTGTGGAGGTGGCTGTGATGGTGGTGGCTGTAGTGGTGGCTGATGTGGTGGCTGTGGTGGTGGCTGTGGTGGTGGCTGTGTTAGTGGCTGTGGTAGTGGCTGTGGTGGTGGCTGTGGTGGTGGCTGTAGTGGTGGCTGTGGTGGTGGCTGTGGTGGTAGTTGTTGCGATAGGAGTGGTTGTGATAGTGTTAATTGTGATGATTGTGGTTGGAAAAGTTGTATAAATTGTGAACGAAACTTAACAACTATTTTGTGTTTGATTCTTTTATTGCTGTTTGTTACAATGTATTCACCGTGTAAGTTGTTTTGTGGTAGTAGTGAGTGTCGTGTTGCTGGTTGTTGTGGTGCTAGTAGTGATGATGAAGACGAAGAACTTGTTCTTTTTTTCAAACAAATGTCTAGAAAAACATATGTGTGTTCTGAGGGTTTCTATGGTCTTAAGTCGTCTGTTTTTTTTTCGAATTTTGAATCTTTCGAAATATTCACAATTTTTTAAACACTTAGAAATTATTTTTGGAGGTTTTATTTTTGTTTTTTAATTTATTTTTAAAGTCTTCAAAAATATCTCAAATTCCGTTCTTTTCAATGCTAAACATGCGATGAAAAGGGTTAAATCGGTCTGATTTTGCTACATTTTTTTTAGGTTTTCAAAACTTCATCAGACATTTTCTTGAGATTATTAATATTTTAGTGGAAAGGTCTATAAACCCTCATCCAGTGAATATTCTATAGATTTTCGTACACTCAAAGCTTTCAAGGATTGTTTTTAGAGCTCATTTATTCATATAAATTAACCTTTGTGACATTTTACAGAATTCACATGCACAAAACCGTTTGAAATAACTTTCTGCTACGTTTCTGGTCATTTTGTTTGTTATTCGCAATTTTTATTTGTGAATTAGACTCGAAAAAACATATTTTTGCTAATAAATATTAATAATTCAATTGTCCATCCACTCCATCAAGCCATTGTGATCATCTATTCCTTCGACCAACCACACCACAACAAACTACCACAATCAACCACCTCACAAAGACCACATCTAACCAGCCACCACAACCTTTCTACCGCTTTCTCAGGTGCACAGCGCCTGCAGTACAGAAGCGGCATGTTGCCATAGCGAGACTCAAAAGCCCTGCCAACCTTGGAAGGACTTGTCAAGAAGTGTGGTTCATCATCATGGTGGTCACTTCCACTAAGGAGGTTGGGGGGGGGGGGGGGGGAAGGGGGGAGGGGGTAAAGTAAGGAAGATATTGGTAAAGTGGTTGAGAGGTTGTGAAGAATGAAGTAAGAAGGTTGTGAGAGAAAAGTAAGGGGGCTGTGAGGAAGAAGTGGCACAGTTGTAATAGCGGAATTGTAACAAAACTTAAAAAAATTTCCAATGGGTGGGAAGTTTTCAAAAAAAGATGTAGGATAGTGAAAACGAGAAAGAGAGTTGTGAAAAAAATAAAAACTGAGTGAAGGAAGACGTATAAGGGGGGATCGAGAAAAGGATAAACATTGTCTTATTAATTCTAATCCTTCTAATCCTTATCGTTTCACCATGCTATCGGGAAAAATATTTATGGTTTTCAATGAAACTCAAAAGTTAGTTCCGTTCACCTACTCAGCTTATAAAAAAAATTCCACATTATTTGTATCCTTTTTACTTAATTCACACTTTTTCCATGATATTCATTCACATCCACTCACATCCACTCACATCCACTCACATCCACTCACATCCACTCACATCCACTCACATCCACTCACATCCACTCACATCCACTCACATCCACTCACATCCACTCACATCCACTCACATCCACTCACATCCACTCACATCCACTCACATCCACTCACATCCACTCACATCCACTCACATCCACTCACATCCACTCACATCCACTCACATCCACTCACATCCACTCACATCCACTCACATCCACTCACATCCACTCACATCCACTCACATCCACTCACACCCACTCACATCCACTCACATCCACTCACATCCACTCACATCCACTCACATCCGCTCACATCCACTCACATCCACTCTCATCCACTCACATCCACTCAAATCCACTCGCCATCTCTCATGCACTCACATGCACCTCCAGAAAGGCACGAAGAATGCACTTGAAACAGGCAGGACCTTTGCCACTTTGTTCGCAGACATCGACCTCCGCCTGAGGCTGCTGGGAGCCAGGACTGAGGCCGAGTTCAAGCAAATCATGTGGGAGCACATGAAGGAGCTAGCAGGTGATTTATGGTTGTTAGTTCGTTTGTTGATTTCATTTTTTTTAGTTTTTTTCTTTCTTTTTTTTTATTTCTTTTTCTTTGTTTTTTTCTTTTTTTTTCTTTCTTTTTTTTGTTTTTTTTTTCTTTCTTTTTTTTGTTTCGTTTTTTTGTTTTTTTGATTTTTTAGCTCTTATTTTTGGGTTTGAATTGAGGTTTTTGTGGCACGAAAATTTCGAAACTGATGAAAACAGTTTCATTCGAATAGAAAAAAACACTCATACATACGTTTTGGAGTATTTGAATTAATGATGACTTAATAACAATCCTTTCTCACCCACCACAAAGTGGAACTAATAAGATAATTTGATTGAAATATTCCCTGGTATTAATTAACCAAACCGCCTTTCTTCACACCCACAGAGGAGCAGTGTGTGGAGACGGCAAGGAGGAAGCTGAGTACGACGTCTAATTGCAAGTCTTTTGAACAAGAAGTAGATGGATGGGTGTTTGAGTGAATGAATGCATGATTAAAAGAGGCAGAAAACTCCGTGAAAAGAAAGGGAGAAGTTATTTGCTTTCAAAAAGTAAACTTGGAAATATAAATAACCTCAAACACGAGTGAAAATAAAAGTTCCTGTTTCTCAAAAGCTCTATTCTAGCTTTCCCTGTTCACTTCAAATCTTTTCCAACAACCCTTAACATCCATCTTCCAAACCTCTTCTTAGCAGGACACACGTAAGCAGTGTTGGATAGGCAGAGGCATCAAGGAGGACCTCAGAAGAAGGCTGCCCTTCTATCTCTCTGACTTCAAAGATGGTAGCTGCATCTCACATATTCGTACTCTCATTTTGTTTTTTTAAACACTCATGTACTTTCGAGTTTTTTGCTAACTTCTCAATTAAATAAATTTTTTTGTATTTCTAATTGATTTAGTTTTAAACTTTCAATTTTTAAAAATTGCTCATATATTTGAGTTTTTTGAAGTCGTTTTTCGTCCACATCAAACATCAAACATTTTTCATTTTTCAAAACATAGATTATAATACCACTTGACAAACATTAAAACAAACAAGTAGGTTAAATTACTCTTTGCCATTCACACTCCCCTTCTGGTCATCGCAGGTTTCACAGGGGACAACACACTCCACAAGACCATATCCACCACCTTCTTCCTCTACTTCGCCTGCATTCTACCTGCCATCGCTCTAGGGGTACTCAACTATAAGAACACCAATGGACAAATAGGTTATTGGAGGCTTACAATGTAATTAAGCTGGGCCCCATCACTTTATGCCCTTTTTATAGACCTTTCTTAACAGTCATCAACCGACATTATCGATATTTTCAATTATTTTCGTCTCATGCTTCGCTTCTTTTACATTTGTCTTTTAATGATTTTTTCTCGTCTTTTGTTCCTTATTGAAACTATTTTTTTCTTTTTTACATTTTTCAACGCGGATACGCCATCAATCATGTTTGAGTAGCCATTAAAAATTTGTAAAAAGTAGCTATGGAAAGTTGAGAAAGCTCATTGTTATTGAGTTCCTGTTTTGTTATCGAATTGTGGAATAAAAAAGCCACACAATATCCAGACTATGATTGAAAAATAGATTGGTTTGTAATATATCTAGCATATATTTTTTTTATTTAAAAAAAGACTATAACAACAAAAGTGAATCAAATAATATTTTTCATTTTCAGACGTCACCAAGGCGATATACTCACAGACGATTGGTGGTCTGTTCTTTTCTCTGATTGGAGGACAACCCATGGTCGTTCTACTCACCACAGCCCCTCTTGCTCTATACACCAAAGGTTGGAAGCCATATGAAACGCCAATCTAATCTAATCAAAGAGTTTGTAACGTGCCCTTTGGAACTTTGCTCAAAGCGCTCCCACGGAAACGGTTTTATTCTCTGTGGGCTGCTAAAGAGCTGGGTACTCTAGGGCGGTTTCTATATCTTAATTGAGCTGCCGTTTCTAGAGCTTAAACCATGGTTCCCTAAGTCACACTTAACGGCGCGATAAGCCAATCAATATGCCAATTGACCAGCTTTACATGCTGAAAAAATGACGCTTCAAATAAACAAAGTTTTCGGCAAACTCTAAAGTATTTTTGAAGTCTGAAAAGTATAATCACTTCCCTCCCACAGTCATTCACAACATATGTCAGTTGTGGGGTCTCGACTTTTTGAGCATGTTTGCCTGCACGGGTGTGTTTGAAAAATCAAAAATTATTTCAAAAATAAATAAATAAGTTTTCAAAATGAATTTTATCTCATGATTTTCACTGAGTTTTAAGAAGGTTTTTTTTTTTAAGTTTAAAATTAATGTAGCTCTCAGCCTTTTACACGCCTAGGAAACCCGATATTGGGAAGAATGATAAAAATGATCATAGACTAATTAAAAAAGTTTTGAAAAGTGACTTTTTTTCTATAAAAAATCATGTGTGAAGTAAGTAACGCTTTTGAATTTTGATGTTTCATACAAAAATTACCTGGCACAACTGAAGGTTTGTGGAATTCCTTCTTCCTCCTCATATACGCTTTCACCGATGCCAGTAAGTTGATGCAGTGGTGCACAAGGTATGCGGTGGTGTGGTGGTTGTGTGGTGAGGATGTAGTGACGTGGTAGTAATGTAGTGGTGTGGTGGTTGTGTGGTGAGGATGTAGTGACGTGGTAGTAATGTAGTGGTGTGGTGGTTGTGTGGTGATGTTGTAGTGGTGTAGTGGTGATGTAGTGGTGCGGTGGTGTGGTGGTTGTGTGGTAATGTTGTAGTGGTGTAGTGGTGATGTAGTGGTGTGGTGGTGATGTATAGATAGGGTGGTGATGTAGGAATGGGTTGATGATAAAAAAGGTAGAGTGGAGTGGTCTGGCGGATGGTTTGGTAAATAAGAGTAATATGGCGGAGGGTTGTGGTGAAGTTGCATTATTGAAATGTAATTAAAAAAGTTTGGCTGAATGGTGGAGGGACATGGTGTCTTGTGGTGCTCTGGTTAAGTAGTCTATGAAGGAGATGATATTTGAAAATAATCTTTGTGAAATTATTTAAATCGCCTGTTTTTCATTTTTTAATATTTTTAAACAAAAAAACAAATCAACTAAATAACAAATCAACTAAATAACAAATCAACTAAATAACAAATCAACTAAATAACAAATCAACTAAATAACAAATCAACTAAATAATCAACTAACAACTGAAAAACATCTTCCACCATTACCGACACGACAACCACCACAACCACCATCCTCGCCCAGATCAACAGAAGAAATATTCGCAATTTTTATATCGTTAGCTTTTGCCTTTGATGCTTTCAAAGATGTTGTTGCAGGTATGTGGGTCTATGCAACATGTGTAGTTACCTAATGGAACATGTGTAGTAAAATTAATGAAAATACTAAAAGAAAAATTTTTTTTATTATATTAATAATAATAAAAAATATATAATTTCGAAGCGCCGAGGCAAGCAGCTGAGACGCAAAGTAGCACGCCATGCTCGCGAAAGACATTTTCGATGGTGATCAATAAAGCTCAAAAAATTCCATTAACGAAAAACCGAGTTATGCATTTGGAAGTCGTAAAAATTTCAAAATGACGACCCACCGCCCCGGCAGACTTTCAAGAAAACTACAATTCCCCGAACTGTGCAGCGCAATCCTTCACGAACACGTCATCATTATCATCACCTTTGAGGAAGCCATCTTCGACGTCTTCATCACCCCATCACACCGTCAGTTCCACGAAAAGCAATGAATACAACATCGGCAATACCTTAATAAACGCTGCGACGGTAGGAGGCATGGCGGGAGGAGGGGGAGGAGGAGGAGGAGGGGGAGGGGGAGCTGAAGGGGGTGGTGTTCTAGGAGACTGCCTCAAGGAGAACAGCCTTTTGTACCTCCTCCTCATGCTGGCCACCGTGTGGTTGGGTCTCTCTCTCTATAACTTCACCAAAACGTTCGTGCGCTTTTTCTATTATTTCTCTGTTCTGCTTTCAAATTATTGTATTTTTGTTTTTATTGAATCAAATCCAGTCAGCCGCTGGCAATATAGCAAAGCTAGCTAAAACTAAATGTATTGTTCTTTGAACGACATTGCAGGAACGTATTAGTCTTTTATTTCGAAATGGTAGTTCTTTCTGATGTAACTCTAACTTCTTTCAAATCGACGAAAATATATAGACGTTACTCTTTAGAGGAGATTGCTCCAATCTTAATGAATCATTCGGTTGTTGAAGTTAGTTTTGCTCAAATAATTTCCTTTAAAGCACTGTTTGCTCAAATAATTTCATTTAAAACATTTGTATGCTTAAAAATCCCTGATACAAATTTTTTTTTCGGAATTTTATGTTCAAAATATTTATTTACTCAACTCATCAACACTTCAGTGCACCCATTCATTCACCATTCAACACTCTTTTCCTTCTTTTCCTCCTCCTTCTCCTCCTCCTCCTCCTCCTCCTCCTCCTCCTCCTCCTCCTCCTCCTCCTCCTCCTCCTCCTCCTCCTCCTCCTCCTCCTCCTCCTCCTCCTCCTCCTCCTCCTCCTCCTCCTCCTCCTCCTCCTCCTCCTCCTCCTCCTCCTCTCCTCCTCCTCCTCCTCCTCCTCCTCCTCCTCCTCCTCCTCCTCCTCCTCCTCCTCCTCCTCCTCCTCCTCCTCCTCCTCCTCCTCCTCCTCCTCCTCCTCCTCCTCCTCCTCCTCCTCCTCCTCCTCCTCCTCCTCCTCCTCCTCCTCCTCCTCCCCTCCTCCTCCTCCTCCTCCTCCTCCTCCTCCTCCCTCCTCCACCTCCTCCTCTTCCTCCTCCTCCTCCTTCTCCTCCTCCTCCTCCTCCTCCTCCTCCTCCTCCTCCTCCTCCTTTCCTTCTCCTCCTCCTCCTCTCCACCTCCTCCTCCTCCTCCTCCTCCTCCTCCTCCTCCTCCTCCTCCTCCTCCTCCTCCTCCTCCTCCTCCTCCTCCTCCTCCTCCTCCTCCTCCTCCTCCTCCTCCTCCTCCTCCCTCCTCCTCCTCCTCCTCCTCCTCCTCCTCCTCCTCCTCCTCTCCTCCTCCTCCTCCTCCTCCTCCTCCTCCTCCTCCTCCTCCTCCTCCTCCTCCTCCTCCTCCTCCTCCTCCTCCTCCTCCTCCTCCTCCTCCTCCTCCTCCTCCTCCTCCTCCTCCTCCTCCTCCTCCTCCTCTCCTCCTCCTCCTCCTCCTCCTCCTCCTCCTCCTCCTCCTCCTCCTCCTCCTCCTCCTCCTCCTCCTCCTCCTCCTCCTCCTCCTCCTCCTCCTCCTCCTCCTCCTCCTCCTCCTCCTCCTCCTCCTCCTCCTCCTCCTCCTCCTCCTCCTCCTCCTCCTCCTCCTCCTCCTCCTCCTCCTCCTCCTCCTCCTCCTCCTCCTCCTCCTCCTCCTCCTCCTCCTCCTCCTCCTCCTCCTCTCCTCCTCCTCCTCCTCCTCCTCCTCCTCCTCCTCCTCCTCCTCCTCCTCCTCCTCCTCCTCCTCCTCCTCCTCCTCTCCTCCTCCTCCTCCTCCTCCTCCTCCTCCTCCTCCTCCTCCTCCTCCTCCTCCTCCTCCTCCTCCTCCTCCTCCTCCTCCTCCTCCTCCTCCTCCTCCTCCTCCTCCTCCTCCTCCTCCTCCTCCTCCTCCTCCTCCTCCTCCTCCTCCTCCTCCTCCTCCTCCTCCTCCTCCTCCTCCTCCTCCTCCTCCTCCTCCTCCTCCTCCTCCTCCTCCTCCTCCTCCTCCTCCTCCTCCTCCTCCTCCTCCTCCTCCTCCTCCTCCTCCTCCTCCTTCTCCTCCTCCTCCTCCTCCTCCTCCTCCTCCTCCTCCTCCTCCTCCTTCTCCTCCTCCTCCTCCTCCTCCTCCTCCTCCTCCTCCTCCTCCTCTCCTCCTCCTCCTCCTCCTCCTCCTCCTCCTCCTCCTTTTCCTTCTCCTCCTCCTCCTCCTCCTCCTCCTCCTCCTCCTCCTCCTCCTCCTCCTCCTCCTCCTCCTCCTCCTCCTCCTCCTCCTCCTCCTCCTCCTCCTCCTCCTCCTCCTCCTCCTCCTCCTCCTCCTCCTCCTCCTCCTCCTCCTCCTCCTCCTCCTCCTCCTCCTCCTCCTCCTCCTCCTCCTCCTCCTCCTCCTCCTCCTCCTCCTCCTCCTCCTCCTCCTCCTCCTCCTCCTCCTCCTCCTCCTCCTCCTCCTCCTCCTCCTCCTCCTCCTCCTCCTCCTCCTCCTCCTCCTCCTCCTCCTCCTCCTCCTCCTCCTCCTCCTCCTCCTCCTCCTCCTCCTCCTCCTCCTCCTCCTCCTCCTCCTCCTCCTCCTCCTCCTCCTCCTCCTCCTCCTCCTCCTCCTCCTCCTCCTCCTCCTCCTCCTCCTCCTCCTCCTCCTCCTCCTCCTCCTCCTCCTCCTCCTCCTCCTCCTCCTTCTCTCACAGTCCCTTTTTGAACGCCAGCAAGCGGGAGTTGTTGGCGGATTGTGCATTGCCAGTCTCGGTCATTCTCACTTCCTTCTTCGGATCTTATGTCTTCAAGGAAGTCAAACGTCAGTTCCTATGGCAATGACCGTGACATTTGGAATTTTTTAGTTTTCGTTAAGAATCGTATTTTGTTTTAATAATATTTTATTGTTATAAATTTCACTATTTCAAGTTTTTACTCTGATGAACACGAATTTCCACAATATTTCAGCGTTTAATTAATTCAACCAAAACTTCTTCGACTCAAACAGCAATAAACAACAAGTCTAAAAACCCTTAAACATTGCGACAGTAAAAAAGTTCCAAGTGATTGACAAAGGAGACTTGTTCAAGCTGCCCAGAGAAATGCTGAACCTGGAATGGCCAGTGATCATGGGGGCAATGGCGCTGGGATTCTGTCTCTCCTTGCTTTTCTTTATGGACCAAAACACTGCTAGCTCCATAGTCAACAGTCCCGATAATAGGTTGATGGTCTTGGTTTTAGTTTTATGATAGTTGGTTGGTTGGTAGCAAGTGGGCTGATAGTGTGATAAAGATGCTTGGATAAGAAGTTGTAATGTGGATGAGGAGTTCAAAAATAACTCTTAAGCGCTTTTGTCATCAGCCTTACAATCAGTGGTTGCTCAAATGAGATTAATTAACGTGTTGCTTTAGCGGTGAGTGAGTTGGTAGAGCGATGGTGGGTGGTTGAATGTGTACATGAGTGTGTTTGGGTTTGCTTATGTTGAAATGTCGAAAAATAGACAGAGGAAAATTTGGTTTAAGTTAAAGATGTAAATATGAAAAACTGGTTAGAGATATTAAAGGTTTTTTCTGTGCTTGGTCTCAGTAAATCTTTCGACTAAAAATCAAACTCAAATCATCAACAACCTACAGAAAGCACCAAATACTAATCTTTTTCGAAACCATATATTTCTAAATTTCATAATTAAACTAAATATTTCCAAAATTTCCAAATTGAACTAGAAATTCATAAATTTTATAACTAAACTCCAAAATTTCTAAATTATTACATCTTCTACTTCGTTTAAAACTCTCCAAAGGTTGAAAAAGGGTCCAGCGTACCATTGGGACTTGGTGGTGATTGCTCTCATCAACGCCATCCTCAGCTTCCTGGGTCTCCCAATGGTGCATGGAGCCCTGCCTCACTCACCCCTCCACGTCAGAGCTATGGCAGACAAAGAAGACAGAGTGTATCAAGGCCGCGTGCACTTGAAGTTGGTTTGCGTGCTATCACTCCAATTATCTGTAAATGATATCTTTTGAATGGTCTGTACACTATATCATTTGAATTATCATGTAAATGTTTGATATGGCTTGCTTCGGGTGCACGAATGATATTAATTACATGAACGGCATCACTTTACGAGGGCGATTTCAATCTTGCGGCAAGTTTATAGTTTGAGGAATTAGTTTGAAAGGGTAATTCAAATACTTGATGCTCGTGATAGGGAATTATGGCGTCTATAAAAGTTGCATTTCCACACAGAATTGTGAGTGTGCGCGAGACTCGAGTGACGGGCATTCTATCCCACGTCCTCATCGGCCTGTCTGTCCACTTTATCGACAAGCTCCAGTCCATTCCCCGGTGGGTGCGCGACTTTCGCTATAGCGGAATAATTAATGGATATTTTAAAGTGCTTTTAAGCCCTGACTTTATGCCTCCGTTTTAAATAAAATTTCGAGAACTTTCGGGGAACTTTAAAAATGTTGTTCTATGTTTAAAAGGAAATAAGTTAAAAAATATGATTGTCAATTCCAACTTTGCATTGGCTCAGTTATTGCTGGTTTTTTACGGAAATTTTGGCGTTGGTGATATTTATTTATTTCTTGAGTGGAACTTTCCTATGACAAGAACAATGTTTCTGTGTCCAAAAACATATATAAGTAACAAAAAATTCATTGGAAATCATTTTTTTAACAATTAAATAAATAAATAAATAAATGTCAAAGTGGTCTAAAGAGGTTTAGGTTAGTAAAACTCATTCACTACAACGTTGAAAGTATAAGGGACTAAGATATAATGCCGATCATGCGTGGACTTGTGTGTTTGTAGGTTTTGTTTGCCATAATTTATTTGTCTTTTTACTTTTATTTTTCACTTTTTTACTTTTCGGACATTTACAAAGGCTTACCACTGTGTTCAGAGTAGACCTTGCCGTGTCTTAACATTGGAAAAATTATCAATATTAACAATTTTATTTATATTAGCTCTAATATTCATTTTTTTATATCTTTTTTTTCAACTTTAAAATTTTTTTTCGAAATTATTAAACTTATACAAAATTCTCGCAAATTGAGTTTGAGGCGAACATTGAAACTACCTTTTGAATGGTGCATTTACATATTTCGTATTTTCCAAAATTATAAAACTCCAAATGGAAATGATGGAATGATAAGAAAAGTATCAACTTCAAATGCAGTAAATGTGACGACTTGGTGAATAAATGACAAAATACGTGAACGTCAATCGTCATAATCATCTCGGCCGATGCTGATCGAATGTGCATGGCGGTTTTATCTTCCTCCGAGGGAGGCGTTCAACATTTTTAAAGGCAAGGGTCCTCTACCCTAATAAACTGCCATTCTTTGGAGGCCTCTTAAAACACAGTCTAGCCTTAAAATATTTTTTTCAGTTTTGTTACTAGCACAGTTTTTCACTTAATTTTTGATAAGATTTTTTGTTTGGTTTGTTGGAACTACATCTTCAATTATACTTGTCAGGATAGCCTATTCTGAACAATTTTTAACAATGGAAAGATATTTATAATGTCACGCTGGTTCACTTGTCATCCAATAGGAACCACTGAATGAACCTTCTGAACTACCGTCGGTGCCACAATTGAATTATAAATAGTTGGCGCTTTATAAATAGAATATAATTATATTGAATTAATGAATGGATGAATGAATGAATGAATTGATGAATGAATTAATGAATTAATGAATTAATGAAAGAATGGATGAATGAATGAATGAATGAATGAATGAATGAATGAATGAATGAATGAATGAATGAATGAATGAAAGAATGAATGAATGAATGAATGAATGAATGAATGAATGAATGAATGAATGAATGAATGAATGAATGAATGAATGAATGAATGAATGAATGAATGAATGAATGAATGAATGAATGAATGAATGAATGAATGAATGAATGAATGAATGAATGAATGAATGATTGAATGAATTAATGAATGAATGAATGAATGAATGAATGAATGAATGAATGAATGAATGAAGGAAGGAATGAATGAATGAATGATTGATTGAATGAATGAAAGAAGGAAGGAAGAA
>OX387246.1:7161654-7179792 GCA_947562095.1 Branchellion lobata
TATCACACCACAATCAACCACACCACCCTTACTATTACATCACACTACACCACTACTATCACACCACGATCAACCACACCACCACTATCACACCACAATCAACCACACCACCACACCACCACTTTCACACCACAATCAACCACACCACCCTTAACAGCACACCACACCACACTACCACAATCAACCACACCACCCTTAACAGCACACCACACTACACTACCACAATCAACCACACCACCACACTCCTACCATCATACCACACCACCCTACCACCCTACCATCACCCATCACACCACATCACCACCATAGGACAGTGCCTCAACGCAAAATCCATTTGTTCACCGTCATCCAACTCTTACAACTGGCCATCTTGTGTGGTTTTGGTTTCGCTCCTGTCCCGTACCTCAAAATGGTTTTCCCCATCCTCCACTTCGTCATGCTTCCCATCAGGTCAACAAACTCGCAAAATACACTTCTTAGAATTCAAAAAAAGATTTTATAACTGAAGAAAAGTTTCAATTTAAGAATAAAAATGTTTTAAAAATTGTTTAATCTGTTTTTTGAAAAAATAATTTCTTTGATAAAAGGAATAATAATTTTGTAAAAAAAATCCTCGTTTGAGAAAACAACTTTTATCATTTTTTAAAAGACTTCTTTTTGTTTGAAAAAATAATTCTACTTGGTATTTTTTTATATTATGAAACTTATATTTCGAATAGACAATTTATCATTCAAAAAAAAAACTTCAAAAGAATTATTTCATGAAAAATAATATTCTATGAAAAAAATGGGATTCAAGAAAAAAATTATTTGTGATTTTTTTTTGAAGCTTTGTAAAATATTTTTTTTTATTTTTAGGGGCCATAATTTTCAACGTTTCTTTTTTTTTTCAGACACAAGTTAGTTCCGCATTTGTTCGAGAAGAAATTTCTACAATCTTTGGACAAGAAAGCTAAAACATACAACTTCCAAACGGTCTTCTCGCTTATGTTCAACACCATTTCAGACAAAACGTTTTGACAAAAATTATTCATAAATGCTACACAAACCACAACAACAAAAACAAAAACAACAACAACAACAAAAACAACAGCAACATTATCGCCATTAAAATCTACATAATACCACGTTGGTCGCTGTTTGTCTCGTCGGTGCTAACACAAAACAATCTCTGATTTGACTTTTTTTTTCAATAATCCTAATTACTATTTGTTCACTTTTAATGCGATTTTTTTATATTTTTCTAATGCTTTCTCTTTGATTAAATCGAAGCGAAGCCATAGAGCCCTTATAACTTATGGAAGGATTTGGACCAGAATCGATTCAATCATCCCTTTCTTTTTGCCATAAACTTCATTTCTATAACTTCCTGGTCATTTCACACACTTTTCATTTTCAGTGAATTTTTTTAAATATTTTTACAATTCATGTTTTATATAGAACCTCATCCTTTATATATATTTATACTTAACACAAACCAAAAACACGTGTATAAATCTTACTAAGATTTTGTATAATCATAATACAAAGGTGCACATGTTTGTATGTTTGTATTTCAATGCATTTTGAGCCAAATTGTTCCAAGCCTGCTGAGTCAAATGTATTTACAAACAGTTTTCTTTATATAGCAGTGATCAGAGTTATTATTACTAGATTATAAATAACCGTTACGAATGTTTAATGGTTTTATACGGTACTTTATTTGAAATTTAATTTAATATTCATGTTTCATCAAAGGGCAAATATCACTGGGAGGTATATCCACTCGTGTAATTATGAATATATTTTCTGTTGACTTTTTCCATGCTTGAAGTACATGGAATCACTCACGAAACGATAGAAACACCTCATTCTGGGGAGCCAACGTCACTCCCACTACTTCCAGACCTTTTAAATTTTCATTTTCCAACATCCATCACGTGTTTTGTTTCGTGGCTTGGTTCGATCCATTGTGATACAATCTTCTCGTCATTCTTTCGCGCCTTTGGTCTTTTTATTTCAAAATCTTTTTTTTTTTCAATCTTAATATTCAATTTTTTGGATTGCTTGTACTCCCATTTATTTTTCCATTTCAATGTTCATTGCTTCTATTATTATTATGCTGGTATTGTCCATTCCTTGTTTGTACCGTTTTTATTTTTATTTTTTTCGTTCTTTCAATGGGTTGCTTGGTTTGTTCAATGTTTTATCATCCTGCTTTATTTTTTGCTCTTCAGATATTTTTTCGCACGTTTGTTTCAATTACTTTTTTTTAGCTTTTTCAAAAAATTTAAAATAAATATTATCACAGTTTAAGTTATTTTCAACCACTACTAAGCACTAGCGCTTCTTTAGAATTTTCATTGTATCTTGATGCTTCTTCGTTCGTTTTTCAACTTTTAAAATTCTTTTTGCATAGAAAAACCCAATTTTTTATTTTTTTTTAAGTTTTAAGAATTGTCTTTTTCAAAAATTGAAATAAATTTTCGAGCGTTTTAACATAGTTGAGTGCTGATTTTTCTTCATTCCTTCATCAGGTAATTCTTCATCCGTGCTTGATACGTTGCTGAACTTAACCCCATTGAACACTTGTATGTATCAAATGGTTTCATATACCGCAACCTGTTTTATCATTTCAATGATTCGAGTAACACTTCCATTCGTTCAGTCAGCAAGTTCTCTCAACTTTTATTTAAGATCGTTTCAATTTTTTTTAATTGTTTCAACGTTGGATTTGTTTTTTGAAGTTTTTTTTTCTTTTTGTTTTGTTTTTCAAGCATTTAAAATAATAATAAGTGTCAAATAACTGGAATAAGGACTCAAATCTCATCTCATTGAAATTCTACAGCAGCCGGCCATCTTACTTGTAGCCTTCATGCCTTTGTAACCTATCAAATGACGCAAACGATTAAATCACAAACAATGTAATCATATTAACAAAACCAATGAAAACAACATTCACAACAACCAAAAAAAACTATAACAACAACCAAAACAACTATAACAACAACCAAAACAACTATAACAACAACCAAAACAACTAGAACAACAACAACAACCAAAACAACTAGAACGACAACAACAACAAAACAACTAGAACAACAACAACAAAACAACTAGAACAACAAAAACAACAAAACAACTAGAACAACAAAAACAACTAGAACAACAAAAACAACTAGAACAACAACAAAACAACTAGAACAACAACAACAACAAAAACAACTAGAACAACAACAAAACAACTAGAACAACAACAACAACAACCTCACCACAACCAACGACAAGATTGTCGTGAAACATCAAAAAAATTCACTGCACGTCACACCCGAGCATGTTGCATCGATAGTACGGTTACGAAACATCACTCAAAAGTCCTTGCATGTGTTGGAAGATTAAAGATATCACATTTTGTGTTAGGTAAATTGCTTGTGACATCGCCTGTGTCACAGTGGTTGCATCAATCCATTCATTGTCCTCACTGTGGTTGGTTCTTTTACGCTTCCAAATTGTTAACCACACGACACACTACACTCCACTACATGCCTAACACACCATACCTTTCCACACGCTAGACATACCACTAGATAATCCACACAGCACACCCATCACACACATTCTCACCCTGTACACCCACAATACCATAAAACACATATAACGACTAAACATCACACAACAAAATATATTACACAAACCACACATTTTACAAACCCCACGTAACCACTCCATACTTCAAGGGCCTATGTATAAAGATTGTAAATAGTAGCAACGTATCAAGGTTGTTCGCATAGGGGGTTTCTTCCCACCGGCGACCATCCTTTTAGGTATTTAACGCCAGTATCTTGACCCACCTCATATTGGTATTATTTATAATTATTTTTATTAAATTGTTTTTGTATAAGTGTATAATTGTTTAATCTATTATTCATTAAAAAATATATAATAAACATTATTAATATCATTTTTAATAGTAATTTCGTTGTGTTTTTTATTTCACCACCAAATGTGAATGATCCACAAAGCGTAAGAAAAATTCCTTGAAAAGTTTCCATAGATACTTTTAATATTAAAATAGACAAACCGAACTTTGAAATTAAACTTTTGAGTGATAGCATTTTTATACAGAAACTGAGGTTACTTTATTTTTATACCAAAAGCAACTTTAGACAAGATTAAGAGTATATTTTGTAACGAATCAACAACCAAGCAACTTATATATTCGTAGCTCCCGAACTTAAGGACATTTTCTCAAGAGTAGCCTCACTCGTTATTTTTATATATTTAGACTAGCAACATTGAAATAATTATTTCTTTATTTAGAGCTTTATTTTCAATTGCCAAAGTTAGCGCGATCTTGAATGTTTTGTACCCTTCTTGCTTTTTTTACATTTGTATTTTTCTGGGTTTTTTTTTCATTGGCGATAATTCTTTGAAGTGGGACCCTTCAGTGAATGTATTGTTATTACGACCACTCTTTCTCACCTGCGAAATTCATTTTTAAATCCGCTTTTCCGTCATTCGTAAGCCACTTCTCCCTCGTTTGTGGATGAACACTCGTGTTTCAAATTCACTTTTGTTCCCTAATTTCTCACTTAAAGTGTTTTATTTTCAAATTCAGGCTTGTTCACTCCTTTGTGGGAGCCGTTTTGATAGGTTGTCTTAAAATCAACTTTTCATTTTTTCCTTCCACAAACCTGATATTCTTCTCATCTTTTTGTTTTCTTCTTTACTCTTTTTTTTCTTTTTAATCTTCTTTTTTCTTCTTTATCTTCTTCCTCTTTTTCTTTTCCTTTTTTTCTTCTTCTTCCTCTTCTTCCACCATTTCTTCCTCTTTTTCTTTTCCTTTTTTTCTTCTTCTTCCTCTTCTTCCACCATTTCTTCCTCTTTTCCTTCTTCTTTCTTCTTCTTCCTCTCTCTCCTCTTCTTCCTTTTTTTTCACCTTTTTTATTCCTCCACCTCTTCCTCCATCTAAAGTTCTAAGTTAATTTTGTTGGTCCTTTCAAGAAATTTTTCAACTCTTGTACATCCACTTTCCTACAACTCCACGTAGTAGTGCTAGTTGCAGTAGTTACAACAATCATCACAGTCGCGTTGCATTAAATTCTGTCGTATGGAAAAAACTGTTACAGTGGATTGATTGTTATGATGGTTGTTATGATGGTTGTTATGATGGTTGTTATGATGGTTGTTATGATGGTTTTTATGATGGTTGTTATGATGGTTGTTATGATGGTTGTTATGATGGTTGTTATGATGGTTGTTATGATGGTTGTTATGATGGTTGTTATGATGGTTGTTATGATGGTTGTTATGATGGTTGTTATGATGGTTGTTATTATGGTTGTTATGATGGTTGTTATGATGGTTGTTATGATGGTTGTTATGATGGTTGTTATGATGGTTGTTATGATGGTTGTTATGATGGTTGTCAGACTGGTTGATATGGTGATCACCATAAAGAGTATATAATTTCTAATGGTTATTTCTATAAAGATTGATGGTGGTTGTGGTGGTTACCAAGTCGTTCATATCAAGGTGTTGTTGCTATAGTGCTTACAAAGTTGCTGTTGGTTTCCATATTGCTTCTACGGTAACTGCAGCGTTTGTGGGTTTTCAGTGTTTAGAAAAGGTGACAGTACGAAGTTTTGAATGTACGAAGTTTGTGGGTGCTGATGACCAAACCACAACCAATTATGGGTGATCACGTGTAGTGGCTTGGTGGATACTATTGAACCACTCTTCCATCCTACGCTGATGTTGCCATTGGCAACCTGCATTGCATTAGGGTTGGAAAAGTACACTTACGTTTCAATTTATTTTTTTATTAATTTGATTTAAATCTCTTTCCGTGATTGAAAGTGTTGGAGTGAAATTGATTGATTGAGAGGTTGATCGGGGGTTCGAATGAAAGACAAAGGAATGGAGGGGAGGACGGATGGACAATATAAATGAGATTAATCGGATTTGAACCACTTGAAAAGATTTTTTTATACTTTCATTATTCTCAAACCCGGACTGCTTTTTTACGTTGAAAAAAAAACAGAAAATGTAAAATTGATCAAAAAAAAGTTTTCAAATAAATTTTCAACGACATTTTTAAAGTTTATTATTTAAGAATTCAAACTTGAAAAAGTGAAGTCAAATTGATGGTTTGGGAATTATAACGGAATAAACTATTTGAGTTAGATGTAGTTATCTGAAACTAATAAGCAAATCTTGCAACCAATTCATTAGCTCTATTCTAAATTCAATCACTTTAACTAAAACTCGAAACTTTACACAAATAAACAACAAACGGAAAAAATCATTGAAAAAATTGAAAAAGTTGAAAGTTAAAAGTTAATTTTTAATTAATTTTTAACAATAAAAATTCACAATTTCATTTCCAATGCTTGTCTGATTGGTGCAATAAAGACTAGAACAAAAATAAACAAGAATATAAGACCATGAGTACATATGCATGAAACCCCGTGAAAAGGCCAATAAAAAGCTATGAAATCACACAATATTACACCTTAAACTCCCCAAGTGGACTCTTGGTCTGTTATGAAGGTGCTACAGACTGCCACTAGGCATGGCGTGGGATACCTGTTGTATAATCAACTCATACTTCCGTTATTTCAAGATTATAAAAAATAATAATTAGTTAAAGTATACAAGCACAGTAAAAACAACTCCAGGTCACGAAAAATTCAATACTATAATCGGTATTTTACCACACACAATGATACATTATCAACAACATAAACAAAGATATACAAATGAATTAATCAAGATTACATTATAACCAAAAAACAATAAACGTCCATAAAAATTATGACGAAAAAAATATCCAAAAGTCTGGTTGAATTCTATTAATTCTTATGATAATTCTAACAGCTGCTTCTCCAAGTTAATACAATATTTAATGAAACAAACCGAGAAGTTAACTTAACTGAGCTTATACCCAAAACAATCAATCTAATCTTAAATCTAATCGGATATTCTAATCTAAAATCTAACCTAATAATCTAATCTGATAATTCAATCCTATGACCTTATCTAATAATCTTATCTACTAATCTCATCTGATAATCTAATCTTATAATCTGATTTGATAATCTAATCTAAAAGCTAATCTTACAATCTAATCTGATAATCTAATCCTACAATCTAATCTGATTAGTCAATTTCATAATCAAATCAGGTAATTCAATCTAATAATCTTATCTAAAAATTTTAGCTTATCTAATCTTAATCCAGTTTCGAGTATTCAAGCAAGCATTTGAACAATGCCATTGTCACGCAACACAATAGAAATGTGAGAATATATACGAAATACTACTATAAACAACTACAACTACATACAGAGTAACTTCATACAAGACAACACTTAACACTCACAGCGTACTTCTATACATTATAACAAGGAAATAACATACTGGAACTGCTTTTCAACGCTTAAAAACCATAATTTTGTTACATTTAATTTTTTGTTGTCTGAATTCCCTTAGGTGATATAATATTTTGATATATTTTCAAAACAAAAATTAAAACGATTAAGAGCTAGATAAAAGTAAGGTTACCTACCGAAGATCTGAGTGATATTTAAATAGCCAGCTAAGACATTCGTAGTGTCACTATAGCCGTCTTGACATTATGCATTCAAGTGTTAACATAGTATAATGCACTAGTAAAGTATACTCATATCTTACTGCACTAGCGTGTGCTATAGTGTCTAATTTAAAGTGTCTGTAGGGTTGACAGGTACAGTATGGGCTTTATAGGTTTCATGATTCACTATTTGCTCAAAATCTTAGAGTACTTGGCTATGTTAAGTCACCAGAAGCTTGTAAAAATGCCTTAAAGGTTTCCTTGCAAGAACGATTGGATTTAGTTCAATATTAAGATTTTACAGTTACAATTGTTAAGTTTGAAAACATTGGATGACACCAGCAACACTAGAAACAACAGATTTCCTACAAAATAGTAAACTCCAACGGTTTCAACAATAACTAACAGCACTTGACAAGTACCCTACCACCAACAACTAACTACCAATTTTATACTCAGTACTACAGTACCACAACAACGAGAACAACAACCACAGTCGAAGAGGATCACCACAACAATAACACTTCATAAAAACACTACAACACAAAACCACCAAAAAATCAACGCCACACAATAACACAACACCAACAACGGCAATGTGGATGAACGACAGCTTAAACTTGTGCCAGCAGGCTGTTGGCTCCGTCAAGTACCGCAAAATCATCAACAAGAACAAGGAGGTTGCAAGCTCATCATCCACCATAGCTTTTCCTGCTCATCATAACTTTTCCCAGCTTATCATAAGTCTTTCTAGCTTATCATAACTCTTTATCACTCCCCATAACTCCTCCTCACTCAGCAAAACTTCTCATCATTAACCATAACTTTTCATTAATTGACATTGATTGCAAGCCAAAGAGTTATTGATAATTACTAATTATTAAAAGCATATCTAAAATTATTTTTCCAATTTATGACTTTTTGTTGATGCTTTTGAGTAGTATGCAATCAGCGCTACACAAATGTTTTGGTTAAATTAAATTGGATTATAAAATCCATTGTTTACACTACCATTCCATATTTTATAGTGATAACAACGTGAATCAGAACCTACTGCAACATTTGAAGTGGGCACATGCACATACACACACACACACACACACACACACACACACACACACACACACACACACACACACACACACACACACACACACACACACACACACACACACACACACACACACACACACACACACACACACACACACACACACACACACACACACACACACACACACACACACACACACACACACACACACACACACACACACACACACACACACACACACACACACACACACACACACACACACACACACACACACACACACACACACACACACACACACACACACACACACACACACACACACACACACACACACACACACACACACACACACACACACACACACACACACACACACACACACACACACACACACACACACACACACACACACACACACACACACACACACACACACACACACACACACACACACACACACACACACACACACACACACACACACACACACACACACACACACACACACACACACACACACACACACACACACACACACACACACACACACACACACACACACACACACACACACACACACACACACACACACACATACACACACACACACACACACACACACACACACACACAATCAGGCTACGCAGTCTTGTGTTCAAAACGTTATGGGCAAAAAGTCCCTGAGTTATGCCTCACATAACTGCATCAAACACGTCACCAAGAACCGACATAAGATGTCCCTGGCGTTGAGAAGGTGGGTGAGATGGGAGGAAGAGGGAAGGAAGAACAGGAAAGCTGGAATGGGATGGGATGGATGAGAAAGCTGGGATGAATGGAAAGGTTTGGATAGATGGAAGGGATAAAAACCTTTGAGAAAGAGTAAAGCTGGGAGAAAAAAAGAGTAAAGAGATGAGAAGATAAAGGAATGAAGAATAGAATGATGAAAGATGTGGGATAAAAGGGAAAAGAAGCTTTTATCAATGTTTCAAAATTATTAACAAACCCAGCACAAACAACTTTTAATCAAATCATACATCACACCCTTCAAAATTAAAATAGATTCTATCCATTGGTATTATACAACGTTCCTCTTAACCCGCCCTCTTATCCCAACCCCCACATTCCGCAGGTACAACGCCACAGGAGCAGTAGGGTATGCTCACGTCGTCAGAGGCAACCCACTCAACCACCTCGATTTCTTTGGCGATGAAAGGTGCTACAAACTGAGGTTCAGGTTCGTTGGTTTTGAAAAAGCTTCAATTTTTAGTTTTTGATGGTTTGAAATGTTTAGTTAGAGTTTTACCCATCAACCCAAGCGTCTTCTTATTCTCCCACTAACTCATTCTCACACCCATCCATTCACACAGCTATCCATTCTCACACCCATCCATTCTCACACCCATCCATTCTCACACCCATCCATTCTCACACTCATCCATTCACACAGCCATCCATTCTCACACCCATCCATTCTCACACTCATCCATTCACACACCCATCCATTCACACACCCATCCATTCACACAGCCATCCATTCTCACACTCATCCATTCTCACACTCATCCATTCTCACACCCATCCATTCTCACACTCATCCATTCTCACACTCATCCATTCTCACACTCATCCATTCACACACCCATCCATTCTCACACTCATCCATTCACACACCCATCCATTCTCACACCCATCCATTCTCACACTCATCCATTCTCACACCCATCCATTCACACAGCCATCCATTCACACACTCATCCATTATCACACCCATCCATTCTCACACTCATCCATTCTCACACCCATCCATTCACACACTCATCCATTCTCACACCCATCCATTCTCACACTCATCCATTCTCACACTCATTCATTCTCACACTCATCCATTCTCACACCCATCCATTCACACACTCATCCATTCACACAGCCATCCATTCACACAGCCATCCATTCACACACTCATCCATTCTCACACTCATCCATTCTCACACCCATCCATTCACACACTCATCCATTCACACACCCATTCATTCTCACACTCATCCATTCACACACCCATCCATTCTCACACCCATCCATTATCACACCCATCCATTATCACAGCCATCCATTATCCCACTAATCCTTTCCCATACCAATCCATTATCAAACCCATTATTTCCCACACCCATCCATCCAGCCATTCTTATCATTTCCTTGTTCCCACAGACTCAGCAACGTTATGAGCAAGGACGACGCAAGTTCATGCGTGAGAGAGGCCGCAGTGAAGTTTTGTGACCAGGATCACGACGGACCCTTCGACCTCATCATGTCCACTGGTTTGTAATGAAGACGGGTGCTTTTGGGTGTCTTGATGGGTAAGAGTGAACCCTCATTGCTTTCCATCACTCATTATAGCTTTACTTCTTCATCAATCGTCATAAGCTTTGTTTTCTCTTATATTTCCATTTCAAGTTTCAATTCTGTTTTATTTTTCATTGTGGTTATATCACCATCTCCACAGGCAGGTACTCCCTAGCAAGGGACTGCAACTCGTACTTGAAGTTCTTGAAGCTTAAAAATCCAGAGAAGCTCAAAAAGATGTGCCTTTCTGACCCCTTCTTGTCAGTCGCTTGTGGAGATGCTTCCAATAATAATTATTAAGTTATTATAATAAATAGTATTTACAATAAAAACAAAAAGTATAATAACAACAACAACAAAAACAAAAATAATAATAATTATTATTATTTTTATTATTATTATTATTATTATTATTATTTTTTATTATTATTATTATTATTATTATTATTATTATTATTATTATTATTATTATTATTATTATTATTATTATTATTATTATTATTATTATTTATATTATTATTATTATTATTATTATTATTATTATTATTATTATTATTATTATTATTATTATTATTATTATTATTATTATTATTATTATTATAATTACAATGTTATAACAAACTGAATCAAACAGCTGAGATGTCAAACTACTCCTTTCTTCCTCATTTTGTTTTCTATCTTAACGCATTTCAAACACTTGTTACGCGCAATTGGAAAAATTTGATCAGCCCGATAAAATATCTTTTATTTTAAATAGGATTTTCATTAAGTTTCATTTTAACTTTTTCTTTTACTATTAAGAGATAACAGCTTTAAAACCTTACCATCAACTTCTCATATCCTACATGTGGCCTCGAAACTCTACGGGGTTAATGCCACTATAATAATATTCGTTTTTGTATCGTATCGTATCGTATTATATCTTCTTTCTTTTCTCCAGTTTCAATCCCTCCACCTCCCATCCCATCAGCTACAGAGCTCTGGTGGACGGGCTACGCAAGGCTCCTGATTCATACGCAAACCTCACCTTCTACAGCCACATATGCTACAGGTTGGTGTGTTTAGCCATCTATAAAAATCAAACATACATTTTCAAACGTACGCCGACATCCCCAAACTTACGCAAACATCTTCAGGTTCAATTCAGCGTTTTCAAACACACACAAAATCTCTAAAATGTTTTTCAACAAAAAGCTCCAACCTCATTTTTCAAACCAACTCTTTTTTTAAAATACTTTACCAAAAAATCCATTGAAATTTTACTAAAAAATCCATTGAAATTTTACTAAAAAATCCATTGAAATTTTGCTAAAAAATCCATTGAAATTTTACTAAAAAATCCATTGAAATTTTACTAAAAAAACCTCATCAAAAACTTTACAAAAAAAATTGAACCACACTCTTCAAACCTTCTCAGAGCAACAATGCCTGACAACCAGAAGAAGCTGGTGAAGTTCCGACTGATTCCCATGGCGAGGTATGAAGAGTACAAGGACATCACTCACGCCCAAATAAAGAAGGTTCAAAAATTTAGTAACTGTTGTTCGTATGGAGCTTAGAAGCTTTACTGTTTTTCTGAGAAATTTTAGTTTTTGTTTTTCAATTTTACAGTTTTTTTGTATTTTCATTTTATAGTTTTTCTAAAAAGTTGAAAACTATATTTGAATGTATTTTGATCATTCATACTCATTCACGATTTTTTTTTAATTCAAAAAGCTTTTGAAGATGTTAGAAAATAATATTTTATAAAAACGATTAAATACATATAAAAAATATCAAATACAACAATTACCCAAAAAAAACTTTAAAAAAAAAACTTTTTAAAATATCAAAAAAATTCTTCCTTATTCAAACTTTCAAAATGGACCACCATGCCACTGCAGTGTCTTCAGGTGAAGGAGACTGGTCATTTGGAGACGGTAGACCAGCAGGAGCCCTGGCTGATGGGCAAGAAGAAGGATGGAGGACTACCATTCAACTATCTCAAACGGGAAATTAAGGTGCGATGTTGTGTGGATGAGAGTTTTAATATGGGAGAACTGGAGATTGGTAGAAGAGAGAAGGAAAGATTCCAAGGTAGGCTGGGTGGCATGAGAATCAAAAGACATCACATTGTATAACATCGTATAACATTGAGCAACACAACCATATCATCCCATCACAACACCACATCAAACTAAACCTCAATACCAAAAAGCCACACAAGAAAACCACACCAAACAACACCAAATCGCACAACAAAACTACACCGCATCACACCACTACACACCACACCTCACCACCAAATGTCCACACTACCGAACAACACTACACCACCAACCAACCACACCGCTACAGACCAGACTGGGCAAGGGGGAGCCAGTGTCCTATTACTTGGAGGTGCAGGTGGGTCCACTGATCAGGAAGGCTGACTACGATGACCGCAACCCTCAGCTGGTGAGTTAAGAACCATCAAAAGATATTTTCTTTTTTTTCTTTTTTTTCTTTATAACTCTCTATTTTTTTCTAAATAATTTATTTTATTTTTTTATTCATTTATTTGTCCAAGTTCTTTATCATTTCAATTTCGGTTTTTATTCACGATTTTTGTATATTGCTTATATTCGAAAAAAGTTAAACTATATTGTATATCCACTCAACCATCACTATCTCAACCGTCATCACCTTCAACACTTTCACCATCACCACCATCACCACCTCTCCCACCATCACCACCATCCCCTCTCCCACCATCCCTACCATCACTATCTCCACCACCATCCCCACCACCTCCCCCACCATCATCACCTTCTCCACCATAACCACCATTACCTCTTCCACCATCACCACCTTCCCCACCATCACCACCATTACCTCCTTCGCCATCACCACCTCCCCCACCATCAACACCTCTTTCACCCCCACCACCTCCACCCCCACCACTTCCCTCACCATCACCACCTCCCCCACCATCACCACAGTTATGGGACGAAGTAGCTCACCCGTGGTTCCGAGTGATGGAGGTAGAACTAACCACATCCCTGTCCTCCTACTCCATCAGAGGCACCAGCTACAACCTCACAGACAAGCCAAAGGGTCTCATCTTCCCCATCCCAGAAAGACCTCAAGACCCCTTCAGTCTCCAAAAGGTTCGTGTTCGTACCTTTTTCGACTGCATTGTTTGTTTTTATTTATTAGGTTTCTTAAAATATTTTCATTTTATTTGTTTTTTTGTTTAATATTTTAAGAGTTATAATCTCTCGGATGACTTGATGAAGTGCTCATATACTTGTGCTTTCTATATGAACTTCTTACCGATAACTCTACAAATCACACTTCACAAATTTCCATTCATTCGCTAGGTGTTGATGAGTGTGTACACTGAAATGGAAATGAAAGTGAGACTTCATTTTTTTTTAAAATAATTAAATTAAAAAGTTTTTCTGCATAATAATTTTTTCAATATTTTGAATTTCCCATCCCCATCAACATCATAGGCGTAATATATTTCCCAAACCTTAAGACACCTCATCATTCCTCTAAAAAGCAGCGCATTCATCCTTCCACAAAGCTGCCATAGACACAAAAATGCTTGAAAACAGTTCCAACTCTGACTCCACAAAAGTTGTTTCTACTTCAACACCTCCACCACGCCAGGGCACAGGCCAGGTGTGTGACCCCAGAAAGAGCAACTACGACGGCTCCAGAAGAGCCCGCTACAACATCACCGTGGTGTCCGAGTCCCTCAACGCCAACAGACCTATCCCCTACGTCGAAATCTACGTCACCCTGCTGGGTGGGGGCCTAATTAGGAATCCAACCCTCTTGAATTTGCTCAATCTTTGCACGCCATGCACACTGATCGCCTAGTAGCCCAGCAGCTAGTAAAACCGTTCTTTTTGATGCGTTTTTGAATGCCAAAAAGCGCTTTACAATTTTTTTATTATTTTTCATTACTTGTGCTTGTTCTCATCAATCTTACCCAATCATTGTAAATAAACACGATGGTTTATGACCTCCTCCTACAAAGGCGTCAATTCTCGCAGCATCCCGCTTAGCTTGAACAACACCAACCAGCACAACAAGATCTGGGACAAGGTCTGGCGTGTTGTTTGAGTGTTGGAAAAAATTTAAACTTAATTTGAAGTTTATTTTGTTTTTATTTCCATAGCATCATCATTAAACTACGAGGATTTTTCGCTTTCGTCATTATTTTGTTGTTCTTTTATTTTTTGTTTTTATTATTGTTTTTTGCCTTCATTATTTGTTTTTTTTGTTTTTATTATTATTTTTTCGTTTTCATTATTTTGTTTTTTTGTTTTTATGATTATTTTGTTTTAATTTTATTTTTCTTATTATGTTTTTTTATTTATTTGTTTTTTTTTTAATATTTCTTTTCTTTTTTTTATAAGTTTTTTTCTTTTTTTCTTTCTCTTTATCACTATCATCATCATCATCATCGTCAGGATCGCAACCACCGACGAGAGGAGTACAAAGTGGAGTGTGACTCAGTGGAAGATATGCTGGGAGTGTTTGTGGAAGTTTACTACAGGTGGATGGATGGATGAATAAATGGATGGATGGATGAATGGACGAATGTATGAATGGATGGATGGATGAATGGACGAATGGATGAATGAGTCGACGATAAATAATTAAACCAATAGCATTTATTTCAACTTTCATACAAAATTTCCTCCTTTTCCCATCACTCTTTCTCTACCTTTCTTCTATTTATTTTCTATTATTTTTTATTTGTCGTTTTGTCCTCACTTTTTCGTTCCAAAAATTTTTATTTACATTACATCACCTCCCAATACTCACTCTGTCCCTCCAAAGACACATAACGGAACATTGGTTCTTACGTGAGTTGACGGTGGAAGAGGAGACGAGGAAAGACAAAAAGTGGGTCTTCCCGTGCTATGAAGTGGTTGAAAGCCCCGTTCTGGTCTTCCCTGGAGATGGTGAGTGGTGGCTGGATGGGTATATGAATGCGTGCTCAGATGGTGAAAGGTGGGTGGGTGTGTGGGTCGTTGGAAGAATTAGTATGAAAAAGAACTGGATGAATGATTGATTAAATAATTACTTAAAATAATAATGATTGAATAATTGAAAATGAAGAACGAAAAATGGTTTGAAAGAGTGGAAATGAAATAACAGAGTACCTTATATACCACTCAGTGTGTTTGGTAGCCAACGTGAAATCGGAGGCCTCGAAGAAGGAAAGAATTTTTCAGCTTAAAGAGATGAGAGTGGAGTACAAGTGGGAAAGTCAAAGACTCGCCAAAAGGAGTCCCTCTGAGGCTGATGAAGAGGACGAAGACGACGCTGGAGGTACTGATGGTGATGATGAAAACTATGGTTGATGATTGTAGTGTTTGAGTCTTTTGTTTATTTAAGTTGTTGCGTTTTTTACTATGGGACACATCTAAATCTAGTCAATTTAAACGTGCGCACTAGAGAACAAACCCGCACGTAAACACGCAAACATACACACTCTCACACACCAACACTCAAAACATAAACAAAACACACACACACACACACACACACACACACACACACACACACACACACACACACACACATACACACACACACACACACACACACACACACACACACACACACACACACACACACACACACACACACACACACACACACACACACACACACACACACACACACACACACACACACACACACACACACACACACACACACACACACACACACACACACACACACACACACACACACACACACACACACACACACACACACACACACACACACACACACACACACACACACACACACACACACACACACACACACACACACACACACACACACACATACACAAACACACCCACACAAATACACCCAAACGCACACACACACACACCCACACAAATACACATAGATCAGACTAGCAGACCAATGCCTGGGTGCATAATGAACCCACGAAAGGTGGAGACTCTTCCATTCAGACACCGCTCCAGATGGATCAAGTACACAGGACTCAGGTGCTGCTTCGAGTGGTGGTGGTGTTTGAGTTTATTTTTTTGCATTGTATTCTCAATCTTTGTGTTCAAGTGCATCATATTATATCACATTGCATTGCAATTTCAACTATCGAAAACCTTTGAAACAACTTTCTTAAACACCTTTGCACCCTTTGCATTTTTCACTCACTTTTCCAAAGCACCTTTGAACCTTGCAGATGGGAAGTGGATCCCAGGATTGTAGACTTTTACAGGGAGTTTCGCTTCAACAGGGCTCTCAAAAAGTTCAAAGTGCCTCTGAAGAACAGAAAAGTGGTGAAGAAGAGGAGGATTGGCATGAAGAGAAAGGTGATGTGGTAATGGTGATGGTGGTTCTGTTTTGGTGGTGTATTCTAGTGGTTGATGATGTGGTTTGGATAGTGACGATGATGGATAATATGGAAATTTTAGTGTACGAGATTGTAGTGGTAGTATTTGATGTAGTGGTGATTATGCGGTGGTGATGACGTGGTGGTGATGAAGTGGTGGTGAAAGTTTAAACGGTAGTTCTGAATGAGATAAAAACCAAAAGCAAAATCAATACTGAAAACTAGGGCAAGAAAGTAGGTCAGTTGAGGCCACTGCACATGCGATTTGATGTGCTGGATGGGAGGAGAAGGAGCGTAGTGGACAGAGGAAGCATGCCTGATGGAGGGACGGGAGGATGGAACAGCGAGGAAGAAGAAGAAAAGTTAAAAAGACGCAGAAAAACGTTTTCTAGACAGTCCTCCTACGCAGGTTTTGCTGGACTTTCGTGGGTGTTTTGTTGGCGTTTTTTTCACCACAAAAAAATCAGAACCACCATAATTACATTAATACTAACACCACAACTTTTATCATTACAACCAATAACAGTTATAACTACAACCACTACACCCACCACCACCACACCCACCACCACCACACACACCACCACCACACACACCACCACCAAACCCACCATCACAACACACACCACCACCACACCCACCACCACACCCACCACCACCATCCCTACCACCACCACATCCACCACCACCACACCCACCACTACCACACCCACCACCACCACACCCACCACCACCACACCCACTACCACCCCACCCACCACCACCACACCCACCACCACCACACCCACCACCACCACACCCACCACCA
>OX387246.1:7179992-7214992 GCA_947562095.1 Branchellion lobata
CACCACCACACCCACCACCACCACACCCACCACCACCACACCCACCATCACCACACCCATCTTGCTGAAGGTAAGAGCGCAACAAACATCAAGCTCAAAGAACTCAACAAGCTCAACCGACTTCTCAGCTACCGGGAGAGTCCACTGAGTGAGGATGATGAAGACGAAGATGGTGGGGATGATGAGGACCATAAACACGATAAGCTGTTTGTTTTGATATTCCTCATACCCAGCTGTTTTTCCATTTTTTAATTATTAATTTTTCACTTTTTCAATACATTTTTATAAATTTTTTAATCCAATTTTGAATAAATTTTGTTTTTTTATTAAATTTTTTTTTAATTTTTGAAAATATTTCTTGAAATACCTTTCACTCTATGTTTTCTAAAATTTAATCAATTTAATTCCCTCGACGGGATTCGAACCCCGAACTTTACGAGCGGATTCTATGTTGCACGTTTCCATCATTGTCTCCTTGCAGTCGTCCACACAGCAAGAGCACAACTGATGACGTGTTTGACAAGGTGGATGGGAGGTTGCCAGCTTTTGAACAACGAAGCAAACAGTTTGTTTGGTTGTCATTGTGTGTTTGTTAGTGTTCGTGTGTTTGTTTGTGTTTGTGTGCTTGTTTGTGTGCTTGTTTGTGTTTGTATGCTTGTTTGTGTTCGTGTGCTTGTTTGTGCTCGTGTGTTCACTTGTTTTTGTGGTTATTTGTTGTTTTCGATTATAAGTTTGTTGATAACTGATAAAAATTTATCAAAGAAAAATTAGTAAAAAATCAAAGCGTACTAAAAAATAACAAGTTATAAAACTAAGAACACCAAAAACAACAAAACCTATAACTAAAAACAATATGCAACAAACAAAAACAGCGACCAAACAGAAAATAACAACAACAACAATAAAAAAAAATCACAACAAGCAACAACAAAAAAACAACAAACATCAACAACAACAACAATAAAAAAAAATCACAACAAGCAACAACAAAAAAACAACAAACATCAACAACAACAACAACAACAACAACAACAACAGAACCAAGGGCTGGCCCAACTCTAACCTGGAGTCACAGTTTCCTGACGGCAGTCCTGGCGACATGTGTCGGTGAGTGTTCGTTGTTTCAACTCTTATTTTTATAGCTCCCATTTTTTATTGTTTTTATCCATTTCAATTATTTTTATTTGAAATTAATTCCATTTTTCATTAATTTTCCTTTTTCATTCCTTTTAGATTTGAATCAATAATAAATATTATCTCTTCATTCTTTACATTTTAATTTTTCATCTGTTCACTATTTCTCTTCACAAGTTATTTTTATTTCAAAATTTTTTTAATCGATTTATACGTTTGCTTATGTTATTGTGTTGTATTGAGTTAGACTGTGCAATATCGTGTTATACTGTGTTTTATTGTGTTACGCTGTGTTGTATTGTCATATACTGTATTATATCCAGCGAAGCTTTGTTTTTTTGTTATTGAACATAAACATTTTATTAAGCTTTACGCATTCTTATTCATAGCTACTCAACATTTCCTGTTTCTAAATATAGTCTTCCACGCATTGACTATTGCTGATTTTTTTGGCTGTTTTTGTGGTTTTGATTGTTTTTTTTCAAGTATTTTTGTTTTTTAATTTGGTACTTACTAAAATTTGATTAAGATTATTTTATATTTTTAAATTATTTATTTATTTATTTATTAATAATGTAGATTATATTTTATATTCAAATTTTTTTGTTCTACTCAACTCTTTCCATCAAAGACTGGTTGATGACGATTACAAGTTTGGCCTTTCATTCTTGGTCGGCACAAACCCTCGCATCATCAAGAGGTTAGAAGTTTGTAGCGTGACAGGAGAAATAAAAACTTTTATGGATAAAAATCTATAAATAAAAGTGTTTTTAATAGCATTATTATATAAAAATGATGAAAAAAAAATTTTGCACTCGCAAGCGCGCACACACAAACACACTCACATGCACGTACACACACACACACACACACACACACACACACACACACACACACACACACACACACACACACACACACACACACACACACACACACACACACACACACACACACACACACACACACACACACACACACACACACACACACACACACACACACACACACACACACACACACACACACACACACACACACACACACACACACACACACACACACACACACACACACACACACACACACACACACACACACACACACACACACACACACACACACACACACACACACACACACACACACACACACACACACACACACACACACACACACATACATACACACACACACACACACACACACACACACACACACACACACACACACACACACAAACACACACACACACACACACACACACACACACACACACACACACACACACACACACACACACACACACACACACACACACACACACACACACACACACACACACACACACACACACACACACACATACACACACACACACACACACACACACACACACACAAACACACACACACACACACACACACACACACACACACACACACACACACACACACACACACACACCCACAGATGTCGGCAGTTACCAAACAACTTCCCAGTCACAGACAACTTACTTAGCGGCCTGTTGGAGAGACCTCTAAAAACGGAAATGCAGGTTTGTCGGTTTTGACCTTAGAAAGATTTTTTTTTGTTCGTCCAAAATTTTTTTATTGCAAACTGAAGTGATTATTGAAGTTAAATGAACCCAAACTTGAGTGTCTTTTCATGAACAGCTGTTAATACCACCACGTCAATATCGCTATCGTCACAAACACCATATTATCTCTACTACTAAAAGAATTACCATTTACATCATCCCCACCACTACAGCTTTTGTCTTATCTCTCTATCTACATCATTTCCACCACTACAACCACCACCATTACAACCACCACCCTTACAACTACCACCATTACAATTACCACCATTAAAACCACCACCCTTACAACCACCACCACTACTACAACCACCACCACTACCTCAACCACCACCATTACAGCCACCACCACTACTACAACCACCACCACTACAACTACCACAATCTTTTCCATTTTCACCATCATCTTCACAACCACAACCTTCACCACTACAACCACCACCACCACTACTACAACCACCACCACCTCCACCACTACAACCACCACCTCCACCACTACAACCACCACCTCCACCACTACAACCACCACCTCCACCACTACAACCATCACCACCTCCATAGGAGGGCAACATTTACATAGCGGATTACGAGATCCTGGACGGCTTGGACACCATCCACCAGGACGCTGACCACCGTTTTCTAGCAGCTCCATTAGTCCTTCTGCATTTAGACAACGAGACCAGTGGGTTGGGTGGTTGCTAGTTCGCTCGGGTGGTTGGATGGTTAATGGCTGAGCAGTTATGTAGCTTTTATATAGTAAAAATGGTATTGGTTGGCTGGTTGTTAACTAGACAAAATCTTCAACAACCATCCTATCTTAACCCACTTTGAACACTTCAGAAGATCTGATGCCACTGGCGATCCAGTTGAGACAAGAGCCAGGATCCCTCAATTCCATCCTCACTCCCAACAGCCCTCCTGCTGTGTGGTTACACGCCAAATTGTAAGTTGCGCGGGTTGTTTGTTGAACTAGGATAGTGATGGAAGTTTTATTTTTCAATTGTCAACTAGCCTTCCGTTCTATCTACATCGTCATAATCCTCCATCACACTACATTTACCCCCATAATCACACAACACCACAGCACACCACATTACATTTCACCAAACCACACATACAACATTAACTAACTATACAACACCGAACCAACCACACATACAACACCAACTACACCACACAACACATAAGCACAAACACACCAACACAACTACACCACACCACACAGAAGCACAAAAACACGCACACAACTAAACCACACAACACATAAGCACAAACACACGCACACAACTACACCACACAACACATAAGCACAAAAACACGCACACAACTACACCACACCATACAGAAGCACGAGCACACGCACACAACTACACCACACCACACACACCACACCCACACGCTCACAACAGGTGGGTTCGATGCAGTGACTTCAACCATCAGTTCGCCATTTCACACCTTTTCACCACCCACTTCCTCATGGAACCATTCCTCATCAGCACCATGAGGTGCCTCCCCCCTTGTCACCCAGTCTGCAAGATCCTCCTGCCCCATTTTAGGTAGGCTCTTTGTAATGGTGGGTTGTGCTGATTGTATGAGAAGATTGTGGATTGAATTGTGCCATTTGTATGAGAGGATTGAATTGGGCTGGTTGTATGAGAGGTTTGAATTGGGCTGGTTGTATGAGAGGTTTGAATTGTGCTGGTTGTATGAGAGGTTTGAATTGGGCTGGTTGTATGAGAAGATTGTAATAATTGTATGGACACATACAATACAATACAAACACGAATTTTTTATAGTGGCATTAACCCCGTAGAGTTTCGAGGCCACATTGTATTGGTTGAAAAAGCAGATATTGCTGGTTATCTTTACTCTGTCACAACAACCCTTCCAGGAACCTTCTTCTTTCTAACACCATGATAAGACAACACCTGCTGTGCGAGAAGGGTCCCATCGACTCATTCACCTCCCTTGGGAGCAAGGGCTTCAAACAACTCATGCAAAAATACTACGACAGATTCTCTTTCAAGCTACTCAACCCAATCAAGTTGGCCGTTGCTTGTTTTGAAAAGTTTTGAAACTTTGAAAACTAATTTATTGTTTTTTAAAACAATATAAATAAATAATCTTTTTTATTAAAAGACGGATATTTCATTTTTTTTAAATCCGTTTTTTCTTGTTTTAATTCAATAAAAATTTCAACACAAGAAGAACATTCAATTGGCAGGGAGTTAGAAAGCAGAGATGTGTTGGACGGCCTGCCCAACTACTTCTACCGAGACGACTCTATAAAACTTTTCAATAGTTTACTCAGGTGGAGATGGTGGTGGTGCTAGTAGGACGGTGGTGTTGCTAGTAGGATAGTGATGGTAGGGAGGTGCTGATTGTGAATTAGGTAATTAGGTTTTTGAAATAAAAAAATAAATATATAGAGGTTTTAACTCTATTATAATGTTTGGAATACCTCCAACTTCTGTTTCAATCTTTTAAACTACCATGTGCAATCACTACCACAGCTACTGCACAAAGCTGTTATACAACCACTACCTTGAGCCCGAGACAGACCTGATGAAGGACTTTGAGCTTGCTGACTGGTTCAACGAACTGCACAAGAATGGCTTTCCAGGCAACCGCTTTGACTTCTTCAGCAACAAAGACAGCATCTACACCAATTCGAGATCTTCTCGACCTTCTGCGCCTCCAAGGAACGACATAGAAGACGACGCTTCTATCACTCCCATCAACAAACAACCTCTGCCTAGTTTTCCACCCTCGGCTAATCCATCGCCACTTATCATCAACCATCGTCCTCCACTCACCCATTCTCCTCCTTCCTATTACCAACCTCTCGATGAACCGGACGGAAGTGCTCCGCTCCTCAAAAACCTCCCTGACTTTTCTAAAAACTCGTCCACGCTGTACGACGAGATCAACTTAACACCCTTCAACGAGGCGAACCTCAAGAAAAACGACGCCTACAACAAATCCGACATCAAAGCCGAAATCTTCGAAAAGCAACCGGTCCACAAGGTCTCTTACCCCAACCTGGCTGAGTACAAACACCTCGACGACCTTTTCTCCAAGGATTCCTCCCCAGATGACCAGACCATCAGCGGACTGGCTGAGCTTCTAGCTTCCATCATTTTCACGACCACATGCCTGCAGTCGGCCACTCGTAGCGACGCTTTGGACATATTCGGCTTTGTTCCGGACATCCCTGCAATGATGAAGACCAACCCTATTGACTACCCTATCACCATCGACTCCAGCTACCTTTCCAAGCTGCTACCTGACCAGCCCTTCGACGCCTACTTTTCCTCTTTTCTTTTCATTCTCAACCACTACCGTGCCGATCAGGTGCTTTAGCATTAAATGATTTTTCGTGAATAAATTTATTTAATATTCGACAAAATCTTTCAAGAAAATTATTCACAAAATTATTTCACAAAAGTCATTTCACAAAAAATCACCCAAGCAATCGCCAACAACAAAATCCGACTTCCACTCACAACCTTGGCACGCCCTTCAGAACATCATGACGGATATAGACGAGAGTTACTTTGTGGACGAGGCTTCCAAGTCAGACGTCAGAATACTCATGAAGGAACTCAAAAACATCGGTTTCGATCAGAACGTCAGGAACCTGAGGCAGAAAATCCATTACGAAAATCTTAATCCTTTCGTCGTTTCTGCCAGTGAGTGGAGTTTATAGGGGAGTGGCAACTGGGAAGAAAATGTTTTGAGCTTGGGTAGTATGGCATAACTTGAAAATAAACACTCATTGATTGAATTGTAAGTATGAAGCATTAAAAAATATATTTTCGTTTAATGAATAAATTAGTGGCTTTGAAATTATTTTTTTCCGCTGTTACTTAGACTGGTTTCATAACTCTTGCCGAATGTTCGATTAACCTTGTCCCGTTAGCACGCCATCTATATTTTTTCTGATTTATAATTGTTTACCTGTTAGGTAAATGCTATAAACTTCACATCGTGGAAACAAAACTGATTTCGTTTCAGCAAGCCATTTATTTGCATTTCAAGATTTTACTGAGTTAAATATTTAGCCTTGTAAATTACCCGCATTGCAAACTCGCATATATATGTTTTAGTTTTTATAACACTCTTAATGAAATTTTTATTTGCATATTTGACCAACAACAAACCAACAGGTCCTGGACCTCTTCCGTACATTCCTCACCGAAGTCTCAATAAGAAATTAGGTCACCTCGGTCCCTCCTTCAGCCTCTCAGCCTTCCTGGAACAGCGCCAACCAGCGTCGACGTGGCACTACGTGTTGGACTTGTGTCTGTCCTTCCATGAGGAACTGGGTGGCAGAAGCACCAGAGGATTTTATGCCTCATGTAAGGGAGGAGGTGGAGATAGAGGTGGCGCAGATGAGCTGAAAAGTGACGGAGAGGGACAAGATAATAGACAAAAAGTGCGTAGTGTAGGCAGGCGGAGTATAGGCAGGATGAGTGAGAGTGGAAAGGTGGTCGATGAAAACGACGGTCCCACCCTGGTCAGGGGACAGACGTACGACGAGGTGGATCGAGGAGCTGACGACGTTGATGCATGGGACGTGACGGAGCAGAAAAGGAAGCTGTATGCCCTGAGAGGAAGATTCATGTCCAACGCTGACTGAGCCGTCAGAATGCGAAAACTTTTTTTTATTTTATAATTCTCGATGAAGCAGTGTTTTCATACTTCAAGGTCATCTTCGACTTCAGGGTTACCAAGTGCTTTTATTACACGATGTTCCTTAAGCATTTGTTCGGAGATATCAACCTTTTATTCTCTATGGCCCTTATACGAATGTTTGTAAGCAATATCGTCTGAAGGATGAGTTTGTTTGAAAACTACGCCAAAGGTGGTCTGGAAACAAGTTAAAAATACTTTTCGTACAGCTGAAAATTGATCAAATGATTGGTTTATATTATTTCTCGTAGCAAAACATATATTTGACAATTTTTAATCTTATTTCTAGCCGTTTAAGGGTCCTTGTAACGTGTGATACGCTGAACAATCAAATGATGCTTTTAATGCGAATAAGTTTTCCTATTTCACTTTCCTCCTAATCTCTTCCACTGTTTTCACCACCACCAGCTTCTATACATTCACTTCTTCACTTGTTTCCCTTTATGAGCTTTCGCAATTTGTTTCGACACTTTAAAAAATAATGTTAAACTCTCCAGGTTTATGAGCGGATAAAAACAACAAAACCAGATGAGTTGTGTTGTATATATTTTTAGATTATGGAAAGGGATGATCAATCTGTGAATCAGCGTGAGCTAGGATGCAGGTGGTTTTGTGTTATATGAAAGAAGAGCTTTCAACACAAGGAACTTTAACTTTTGATTAGATTTTGTTATCATTTTTATTTTTCACCACTTCCTAAACTAATTTGGCTCTTCTAGAATTTAGTTGATTATAAGTAATAGTAAAATCTATTGTAATCCAGTGTAAAAGAAACAACAATGTTCATAGAAGCAAGCGAATTCCACTAAAATTATGAATAACACACTATTTAAATGCCAATCCAAACAACAAAATGCTAACACGTATGAGCGTGTTTTCCTGAAATGGGCAAAATGGCTTCAAACGTTAACATCGCTTCGTTACTTTGCTGATCTGTTCGAATGAAGTTTAGATTAGCAAGCGCAAAATAATATTGACTATTAATTTGGTTTCACGCTAAGAAGCTATGAAGGTTGATGTGTGTCGTGGGGTATGTTTAGTATATTGATGTGGAAGTTTAAAAATGAATATTTTGTTCAAATGCACACGGCCTCGAATGAACTTTTATTTGTTGAACTAACAAACAGATTATAGGTTGTAGTAATTCGCATTCTGGCTTATAAACTTCTCTGGAATTTCTGTAGATAGCATAGAGTAAATAGATTGGTTGGTGTGGAGCATGCGCTAATCAGGCATAAGTAATGAATTGAAATTGGCTTTTGAATTATTATTCTTCCATAAATTTCAAAGCATTTTTGAAACACCGAGGTAATTTTTACCGCAAGAAATTCACCGAATATCACAATATACCCATTAAATAATATATATTCATATATATTCATTTTGTTTTTAAATACACCGTTACTTGAAAGAAGCTGTAGGATGATTGGCTTGCTTTCATATGTATACGGAATTGACTACAAATGTGAATGCATACGTTTATATACCTTGTAGCTGCTAGTTGTTAGGTCGATAGGCATTCGAGCTGAGAATTACTCAAAGGTAGTCACTCGATTGTATTAAAGTATTTCCTAATCTTTTCATTTTGGCGAAGGGTCTCACAAGATTTAGCTTTTATTTCGACGTACATTTATTTTCACCCGCAGAAGGGCACGTCGGCCGAGTAAGCTGCTCTCCGCTTTAACATTTAAATCCCCTTTCTCCAAACCAGTGGAGATACAGCACTTAATTTTATTTACTATTTGGAAACACAACTAAAATGTTCAAAGTACACCGTGAACTTTTGACAACAACTTCTGAGCGGAAGAGTGGATTTAACTCTGGAGAAGATGAGTTTGAGTTGGAGGATGGTTCGAATGCCAAAGCCCTCAAATACTCCCAACGGATTAACAAGGGGAAGGACTTCAGATCTACAGATGAAGGTGGTTTCAAATTTTTGATATGGATAATTTTCCCAAGCTTCGATTTCGCTATTTTATGTCAGCCAGGTCTTATCGTTAACGGAGTAATGGTTGAGTTATGTTGAGATAATAATGCCTTACTAGGTAATACAAAAGTTCATCAATAAATAATATGTTATTGCAATTAAATAGTTTCAACTTCATGAGTTCATATTATAATTTTTATTACTTTTATTATGTAGATTTTTTATAGCAAAAAAATTCGTACACAAAAAGATAAAATATTTGATAATTTGTTTAAAAGAATATTAGTCAAACTTCTGTTTTATTTTTAAACAATTTTTAGCCATTAACAATAAATTTCCATTATTTGATATAAGCTACTCATTAGACTCACCAAACTCTAAGAAAATTCAATTTGGTGTATTTCACTGAAAATGTTCCAACAAATGGATTTTAATTTTATTTCAAAATACTTTTTTATGATCTCAGCTGATCACTCCTATAATTTTATTTTTCTTAAATGATTGACATTATTCAGTCTATCACATAACCTTTTAGGGTTTTCAGTGAATTCCTTGAAATGAATGGATTGCATTTCAAATAACTATTTACGCAATCATTAATTAATAGGCGGCGAACTTTATTTTTTTAAGTTCTTAAACATGGCTGCTCCAATGATTCAATTATTGAAAACTAATTTTGTTTATATAAATATCTTCATTCGTGTTTAGAGAAATTTTTTCTCATTCATGATTTTAAGTTAAAGGAAAGATAAATAGGTTTTTTTTAATAAAAAATAATTAATAATTTGAGTTAAATTTTTTTGGAATGTTAATGACGAAAATGTTTATAAGGGCCATTGAAAGAAAATATACTGAAATGTTTTTTAAACTAATTGAATTAGTCAGACAAACGCATTTAGGAATCTAATCAAGATTTGTAGGTGTTTGATCTGCTCTGTTCAGGAGCATACAGGCATACAATACTATTATATAAAGTTAGTAGTACAAAGTATGATAACAGTCTTGCCAGTAAACTTCATTTTTCGTAAAAAGAAAAAGTGTTTTATCAGAATTTTTAAAAAAAGTTCAAAAATGTTAATAGTAGAAGGAAAAAAATTTTAAGCTTTCCGTGTGATATTTTGCAACAGCATATGAATATCCAAAAATTCATGCATATCTAATTGTATTTGTACACAATACTTTATTGAGTTTGTATATAATTCTTGTTAATAATGGAGGTATTTTTATGTTGAGAACAATGATAAACTGTTTTTAATATCAAAGTTTGGCTGAATAATTATTCACAAAAACTAAATAATAGTGTTAGTATTATAATCAAGACGGCTTAAACGCTTCAAAACAGAATATTACAATGGTTTATTATTACAGTACCATTGTCTTCTCATTGTGAGACTACACTGAGCTCTAATAATATAATCATCATGAATAAAACTCAAAAAGTAATAACATGAGTAAAGCTAATACTTTCAAACCATAAATATTAGGAGACCCTAATATTAAAATGTGTATTAACAGTATCAGCTGTACTGCTAATAAAGGCTAAGAACTACAATCATTGGTATGCAACTTATTAAATTATTAGAATCATTAAAGTCTCTGCATATCTTGATTTAACTCTTACATTAAAAAGTTTGAAACTATCAAAATATCAATTTCGATTTTGAAGGCTGTTCATACTTTTATAAAGTTATTTCTTGCCTGATCAATATACATTAACTCAAATTAACCTGCTCCGACAATAGGAACGCGCATTTTTTCGAAAACTTAAACCCACTCCTACATTCTCACAACTCTTTCATAATAGAAATAATCATCATAAAAGTCATGGTGAATAAAAAAAATACGACTAAGCGTTCTCAACAAATTTTCTTTCTCATCCTATTCATTCTAACCGCTTGTGAAGACGTGAATTTGAAATTAAAAATAAAATAGTTGCTGCCACAGCATTTTATCAATGAAATTAACAAAATTTCGTTTGAAATGATAAAGAAAGAAAAAAATTCGAAACACTGGCTTTGAGAAATTTGAAAAAATAATACATAAACATACAGCTCTGTGAATAACGGTGGTGATTGAGATAACAATCACTTGGAAATTTTGGTGTGCGTTTGTGTGCGCGTGCATGTGCATGCATGTGTGTGTTCATGTGAAAAAAAAATTGTAACTTGAAACTTAAAACTATTTTCAATGCAGGGAGTGACCTCGAAAATTGGAACAGTAATCTCCTATCAAGCAACTACCAAAACAAACACAGCAATCTACTGAGCAGCTCTAACAGCAGCAACACCAACTACAACAACATGGCTCAATACAGCGCAACTAATGCCCAATACAACGCGAACAACCACTTGGCAACCAATATCAACTACAACAACACCTCCACTGCCACTAGGCAGCTCTCTGGAGGTAGGAAGGATGGGGCTTGCTCCTGTTGTCCTCATGGATACCACGTGGACCTTGACATTCTCAAAAGTCTCAATGCTGATGAGTACGAAAACGTCATCAAGGATCCCAAGTATATGTTGAAGCACCACAGACGCCTTCATGACATGCAACAAAGGCAGTTCCAAAGTCGAAATGTCCTCTCTACTCAGTCTGCCTCCAACCTGCATGCCTCTTTGCCCATCCCTTCGCAACACTCCCTGCAACTCCAGCACCAACCAAGGGTTCCGTCGCCTTCCCAGCCCAGATTCTCTTCTTCCACTTCTAATCTACAGAGGCAACAACAGCAAAGCTACCAACATCAACAACAACAACAACAACAAACATTTCAACAACAGCAACAACAAACTTTTCAACAGCAGCAACAACAAACACACCACAGTCGACAACAACAGAGGAAACAGCAACATCAAAGCCTCGACAATGCGGTGATGTTGTATGGAAGAGGCGCCAGCACCAACACCACCCTTAACGACTCCCGCAAGTACTCTGGAGACTTCCACCTTAGCAACGGTCACCCTGGCAACGACGTCAACAGACAGGAAACAGTTTTCGTTAGTGAGGATGGAGCAACCACCACCAAAGTAAACACCTAAATCTAATATGTAGTTTCGAATAAGGAACAGTTGGGCTATCTCAAGTTAATTCGTTAAATAGTCTAAAAATACAGCGTTCAATCTGCTTCCAAATGTTTTACTACCAACACCCCTCTTAACACGCACCATTATTAGCTTCACCTCCTCCCCTTTTCATCTACCATTGCACACACACTCACACCTTCCGTGCATCTACTAGGTGATAGAAGAGATTCACAAGACTCGAACCACCATCATCGACCTCGACTCCGACACGGAAGAGGCGCCAGTGAAGGTGAACCAAAGGCAGAAGACTCTGGAAGAACTGCAGCGGAAGCTGAAAAACATCCAGCCGGTAGATCAGAGAGGACCCTTAAAAACCTATGTCAACGCTGCCGACCCCAAGCCTGTGGATGAAAAAGACGAGGTTGTTTGGTGGGTTGGAAAACCGAAACTTTGTTTTCCTTTTGGCTTATTGTTCGTATAAAGGTGTTTTGGATTTTAACTTTTTTTAGGTTTTAAGTTGATGAGATTAAAACAATGCATTGCTGTTGTTTAAAATGAAACCAACTTTGCCACAACTCCACTCAGCCCGACGCCAAGGGACCCGTTCGAAAACCCACTTTTCCAGAGGTGGTGTCGATGTTGCTTGTTATGTCACCCGTCCATGTTTTATCATTGATTTTTAGGTCAAAAAAACATTTGCGAACATTTGTAGCAATTATAAGTAATTTTCTTCACACATAAGACACTTTTATAGCATAATTACTCACACCACCAGGAACCCCCCGCCTGGTTATCAGAGAAAGAAGATCTATTGAACCAGATAAGGGCTCTGCAGAGAGTATGTTCATGTGTTTACTTTGTAGACACCAAATCAATTACGACCATATTTAGATCCAACCGTTCGGAGTGCAGGATAATTTTCCAATTCTCATTTTTCTTATTTTCATTTTCATTTTTTGACGTTTTGTTCACCATTTCTTTTCCAAGCAAAAGGCGACAAGGGAGACAGGAGTGGGTGACAGACGGATTGATGAAGATGAGTCCAAGCAGCTGGTGGGCTTGACGGGTCAGCCTCCATTGCCGGTGAGGACTCATGAGAAGGAGCTGAACACTGAAGAGACCACGGAGATCAAAGAAAAAGAACTCAAGACGATCTTCGTTGGTGGAATGGACGACAAGTTCAACCTCGGCACCACCAACAAGCCTGCCATCAACACAGTCCCGGTCACCAAGGAGACTCGCAGCTTCGGAACAGGAGACGGCAATGTGTTCGAGTACGGCAACAAGAACTTCGAGGTGCACGAGAAGGAGCTCAGAACGGTGTACCTGGGAGGAGAGAAGCCTACCACTCGCAACGTGGGCATCTTATGCAAGAGTGCCATGAGGGACGTGGGCATGGTTCACAACTCTGAGGACGAGAAGCCCATGATGAAGAACGTGGCAGTGGGAGCAGGAGAGGTGGGCATCAGTGAGAGCGACGGCATGGAGCAAAGGATCGTGGAATTGAACCAGGGAGCTCCTGCTGGAGATGAGAGCTTCTTTGCATCGAGTGCCTTCATGCAATCCTCCCTTACCAGCGTCAAGGGTGGCTTGAATGGAGAAAAACTGAAGGCCTACTTGGATGAGTATCTCAAACGAACTGTCCACAGTGTGGGAACGCAATGCCAGTTCTCCACAGTCAACAAAGGAACAGATGCCGCCAGGATCGGCTACGAGTTGATGAACGTGGGCTGTGGAGACGACTCAGTCGACGTGGAAGTCATCCCCATCAGGGAAATGAGGAGCGTTGCTATTGACAATCGTCCTTCCCTCTTCCACAGCTGCGTGGGTACAGATATAATCTACAAGTTGGATGTAGGAACTAATACCCGCACTCAGGGTCTTTACTTCAACAAGGAGACCAACACAGAGCCCAAGAGCGTCGGCGTGTCATCTACCAACACTGACGCTCCCAGACTCTACAACCAGCAGTCAGGTACCGATATTGGCATCTTCTACGACCTCAACGTGCTCAAGAACTCTTCTTCAATGACCGACGACGTGGACATGTACAACAAGAGGGTCAACACTGAGACCCAGATGGACCACCGCATCGGTTCTTCCTCACACCATGCAACCAGCCAGGAGATGAGAAGGGAAGAGGAACAAGCCACGGGGTACCGCAAGTATATTGAGGAAACCGTATCTCCCGGCTATTTGGTCTCCTACACCAAGACAACCCGCAATAGATCGAAGAACGACCGTTCGCCTAGCAGACACTCCACCACCACAAGAGACGTCACTTCCAGAGGATCCAGCAGCGTTCAAAGAAGCTCTGGAAACAGATCAACCTCTCAATACTCACAAGACAACAGCAGTGACATCACTCACCAACTTCTTGGACTGAACAGGAGCACCGACACCAGGGAGTTCAAGGAGGCCGATGGCAGGACCAGAGTGGTGACTGAGAGCAAAGGACCAGGATATTCAGAGACTGTGGTCAAGCAGACCTTCAGCAGCAGAGATGGCGACGCTGGACTTCCTCTGGGACCTGGAGTGGCTGGCTTTCCTGATCAGTACTTTTCCAATCGCTCTGGACACAGCACGCAGTCGAAGAGCATGTCTTCGACAACTCGCCAGTTCGGCTCTGGCGGCCACAAGGGAGGACCCTATTACACCGAGAAAACAGCTCTTGTGACTGGAGGAGGGAGTCAGCTGGGAGAAGGACTTGCAAGCAGCGAGAATTACTACTCCACAATTGACGACGGAAATCAGTTTATTACGCAAGTGGAGTATCCAGGGGTAAAGAACAGCAAGATTCTGGTAGAAACCGACAAGGGTGTGATTGAGGGAGGCATGGGTGGTGGTTTTGAAATTGAGCTCAGTGGTGGCGGTGGTTCGGGCAGAGTGGTGAAATCGAGCACTCAAAAGAGCTCCTACTCTTCATCTTCGACTTCAGGAGGCGTCAAAGGCAGCTCTGTGGTAAGGGTGGGAGGCATTGACTTCAACGAAGAAGGCTTCCAAGACGCCCAAGACTATGACTCCCTTAAGGGTGGCGATGGCAAGATGGGCGTCAAGACGGTGATCAAGGAGTCGTACGGACCCGACAACATCAAAACAATCGTCACCGAAGAGATCGAAATCTCCACCGGAAAAGTCCTCAAATCCACCACCACTCAAGGCCACTATGACACTCTTCCCACCTTCCATTCATCCTCCTCTTCCTCCTCTTCAAAGCGAGGATTTGCTAAATCTGCTTTCGATTTCGCCAAGTCTGGAACAACAACGGAGAAGTTAATAGCTTACTGCTTTTCGCTTCCCGTTTTACGCATTTATCCCTAATTTGTACCTTCAATCGACCGCCGTTTTTTGCATATTATCATGTATTTATATTGAAATAAAAATGGTACTTTATCATTCTCAGAAGAATAAACTAAACGCTATTGAAGTTAAGCATTAATCAACCGAAATTCTAATCTATAATCAGAACTTACCATAGCTACACCCACATTATTCAGCATCACGACCGCTGATACCACCTACCTCCCCCCCTCATCACCCCAGCTTCATTCCAGATGCTGAGTTGTCTTCAGTCTGTCAGACATACTACAGCTGGCTTCAAAGGAACTCCAACGTGAAACAGAAGGATTTGGTGATTTTTTTTAAATTTCAATTCAGTCCAGATTAGGTTCACGTCTTTCTGATGAGCTCTTTTGAACATTTGTTTGAATTCATTGAAGTAGTCACTCTTTTTCACTTCATTGCCTTCTGTTTATTTTTCAGTAACTTTCATCTTCCTTTCATAGCATGTATTTTTTACATCTATTTCTTATCATACTTTTGAAATAACTTTGTATCATGTTTTATCACGTTGTATATATCCACCACTCCAACATAACATATCGCTTCTAAAATTATAGCATTCTTTCACGCCTTGAACACCTCCAGGACGAAAGCAAAGCGGTGTTGCACAAGCGCTGGTTCCACACAGTGGGCTCCAGGCACGCCTCGGTGTACATGGTGGAAGGTCTCATGAACTACCTCCACCACTTGTCTCCCGAACTCCTCAGCAGTGTCGTCAACTTCGTCGATGCTAACGTCAGTTTGCGCCTGTTTGTGTTTGATCATAAGGCGTGTCTCAGTGTTTTGTGGTTCACTGAACTTTCAAACCATTAAATCCGAAAACCGAATAATGCCTGATCAATCACCCACACCAAATAATCATGTCAACTATCAAACGTTCCAACAACCCCTAAATATTTCAACAACCACCAAACGTTCCAGTAATTATCCCTTCCAGAACAACACAGTTCTCCACTATGCCGTCTCGTACGGCAGAATGGACGTAGCGGCTTGCGTTTTAAGTTGCGGCTACTGTCACGTCGACAAGCAAAACGATGTGGGATACACGGTCGCTATGCTGGTTTGTATCACCATAGCAACCGACCAAAACAACCTCCCGGTGGTGAAGGCCATTTTTGATGCGTCCAACTTGAACATCAAATCCTCTGACGTGAGTTGTTGTTGCGCTTCAAAAAATTTTGAGTTGTGGTTTTGAATTTTTAGTGATTATGTTCTTTTATTTAACTGAATTTTTTTCTTCAGTAATAAGCTATAATTTTGCAAACATCCACTGATGAACATGAAACATTCGGTTTTATCACCTCGCAAACTTTCAAATCATCTGCCGTACCACTTTCACCAACCCTTCTACCAACCATTTCTTCCGCCCATTTCAGTCGTCCGCCCAGACTGCCCTGATGTTCGCAACCAGTCACCAGAGGGACCAAATGGTGGAGTTGTTGCTGCCCAAGTGTGACGTCAACGCTAGGAACTCGCATGGAAGCACAGCTCTCATGATTGCTGCCAAGAGAGGTGAGGGAAATGAAGAGAAGAAACGGGGATGAGTAGAAAAGAAAGGGAGGCGCGAGAAAAGAGAGGAGAATGAGAAAAGGGAAAAGTATGAAATAGCATGAACATAGGTGGGTAGGAAGAGGTAACATATGAAATAACAAAGTAATAGCTTCAAGTTGTTGGGAAGATGAAAAAGTTTTATTTGATTTTTTGTAGAGTAACTTTTAAAAAATAGAAAAAAACACTTCTAAGGAATTAATTATACATAAATGAACATCTGCTATGAAATTATTTGTTTTTTAAATATAAATTAATGAAAAACTCATGATTATTTTTCTTCAGGAGATTACGAAATTACGAAGATGCTGCTGGCGCAACCAGATTGTGATCTGTACGCCATTGATAAGGTGCTTGGAAGGGGGAAAATGGAAATGTAGGACCACATTGTGGAAATTTAGTGACACTTTTTTCAGAAAATTGTTGAAAAATTTGAGCTAATTTTTTTTTCAAATTCGGCAGCTGTTCATAAGAATTTATGGTTTTTTGGTTAATATGAGCCTGTTTTTAGAGATTAATATATCTATTTTTAGAGGTAGTTTTGCAAAAGTTCAATTTAAAAATCTTAAAAAAACATATTTATATCACCTAAGATACAGTGAAACATCTTTTTAATCCACATTTTCTACTAAATAAGTAAAAATTCCAGTAACAAAAAAAGTTCCAATTAATATTTTTTGTCAATTATTTTTGTGCCACAGGATGGAAAAACGGCCTTGTCCATAGCGAAAGAATGCAAACACCAGTTTGTTGTGGCAAACATTGAAGAGAAGATCAAGGGTGCGTTTTTGTAATGGCTCTTTTCTTGTGATTTTACTTTCCTTTTGAAATAATTTATTTATTTTTAAAATTCTTTTTACTTTTTCTTCAATACGGCTTACATTGCTCATAAAATTACCATAAAATCCCTCAAACCCATCAGCATCGAGCAAGAAATAGGACTGTGCTGAGACACTTCATACTTGCATTTACTTTATACTGCTATATCAGCCACTCCCATCACATTATACCATTATTTATTTTATTATTCGTATTTTTTCACTACTGATATTATTATTATTTCATTAATCTATTTATTTAATTGTTGTTCGCAAGCTATTGTTGTTTTTCAAGTACTTTATTTACAAGCGTTATTTCAATAGTTATAATCACATCGTTAATGATTGATTTTGTCATTTTTATTATTTCAGTGTTTCGATGGTTTCCTCTTAACAATCTCATCATGCTTGTATTTACAATCTAGCTGTTTCAATGGCTTATTTTGCCATAAAACTTTTATAAAATATGTCCTTTAATTAAATCAAACACCAACCAAAAGTAATCGTAAAATAATCATGTGCAAAATCTTCATTTAAGTTTAGTTTTCTTAAGCAGACCACATATAAGAAGCCAAATTTCAAACCATTAACGCCTTAAAATTTTTTTGAGCGGTTAAGCTTGCGCTTCAAATCAATTTTTTGAATAACTTGATCTTTAAAATTTTTCGAGTATGGTTTTTTGTTATGAACACATTGCAATATGACATTTTCAATTATAGCTTCTATATATTAAAAAATTTTCGGAATAAACTAATGTGAATTTGACTAAGATCTTAATATTCTCAGTTACTAATGTCTGTTTGAATCTTTAACTCAATGTTGTACATTTCAACTATTTTTATTTCGACTTTAGTTTGCTTTTTAGTTAATAGATTTTTTCCTTTTTCACGATAATGAAATTTCATTTTACTGACGTTCCCAAGTATAGATGTCAAAGTTCTGATAGAAAATTTTAAATTTTCTTTTCGAGCTATTAAACCCACTTTTTAAAACGAACAGCTTTTAGTGTTTTAAAACAAGTAAAAAATTTTTTTTTGGTTTTTAACACGACGAACAATGGCTGGCATAGCAGCGATTTTTTTATATAAATTATTTCAATATTTATTTTATTTGTTTTGCTTGCAAGTAGAAGTTTTGAATATTAAAAGGCCTTATGGGAGCGAGCCTTGTTGTTTCCTAATTGAACCACAATTGTTCTTGGTGCTGTTTTAGCAATTGACAAACAAGTGATCATTAGAAATTGTAGTTCCAAAGTTGTATTCTAAATTGGTGATATGGAATTACGTTGTACTACATTTTTCGATTCTTAAAAAAATTTATTTGAAACATTTTGGGTCTTCTAAACTTTTGAAAAAAACGGTAAAATTTATTGGGTTCAAATTGTATCATCTTGAAAAAAATTGAAGATATTAAAAAAATGAATCAGTGCCAAGATATTTTAAAATACATTTTGATGAAAATTCTAGACATATTCAGTCAAGAGCGAGTGTCTAGCCACCTCCGCATTGTTTTACAAAATTATCAAACACCAAATTTGGAGACAGCACCAATGTCACCATGTTCTTGGCAGTTATTATCTTAGGTTTTTTGAAGCTTTGAGGGCCTCTTGGAGTTCTTGCAGTTTGCCATTGCGGCACAAATTTCTCCACTTGTCCTTCAAATGCACGTTGGAGCGGTTTTTGAAATTGCCGCAATTCAAAATCTCTTGCCATGAACCTTGTCCATACAATTCCACCAGTTTCACTAGTTCTAGCTCTTCCTCTCTTTTCCAAAGAAGCTTCTGAGGCTTGCGTATGAACTTCTTTGGAAGTTTCTTTCTCATGAGATCATACTTGGCTTCACTGTCATTAGAGGATGATGAATCAGACAGGGTGCCCTTTGTACATCTCTTAGAACTCTTGAAAAAAATTTTTTTAATCGGCGTGGAGTGTTTGACTGAGGAAGGGATTTTTGTGGGTGGTGACAAACCTGCTTTGACTGGACTTTGGCAATGAGTTGGTTGAGGTCTTTTCGATGCAGGCATAGAAGGTAACTTCTTCATAAGTGATGACACTGAAGAAAAAGCTTTTGGAATTTGAAGAGATCTTGTGTCTTGTGAGGTTGGCAGAGCTGCACTGGACGAAGTTACCACAGAAAGAGTTTCTATGGAGGTGTTACTAGAGCTGTCATTCTCCAAGTCTCCCAGAATAGCTGCATCTTCGGTTTCGTCTTTGTTTCTTCCCCTATTGTTTTTTCTACCAAGACCCACTGCAAGGCCATTAAGCTGATTCTGGTAATTTTTCACCAAAAGTGAGACATTCAACGGGGCATATGAATCCTTCTGGCCTTCAGCTTGGCTTAGTTCTCTTCCTTCCTGGCTATCAGAAGTAGTACTAACTTCTTCATTTGCATCCCCATTACCATTATTGTTGTTATGAACCACTTCACCATTCTCACAATTACCACCAACATCACTAATGCTATGATTATTATCAACATCACCACTACCCAACTGGGCACCAACATTACCACTTTCAAAATTATTGAAAATATCACTATTATCAAAATTTTTACTGACATCACCACCACTAAAATTAGAGCTATCAGTAACATCATTAACGCCACCACCATCAGTGTTATCATCATCCTCACTAGCATCACCAACATCACCAGCGTCACCACTATCAGATTTCAGAGCATCCTCATCCATGCTGGAAGCTGATGCAAGAGATGATTCCTCGCTCGAGTAAGTCACCATTCTTTTCCTGCTTTCTCTTTCAGTAGAGCCACCTTCTCCAGGTATAGTGTCACTTGATTCAACAACACTTTTATCCGACAATTCATCCTCTGAACACACCCATTTTTTCATTTGCTTGTTTTGACTTTTTGGATTACCCTTTTTAGGAATTTTACTTTTTTTAGTTGCAGTTGCCTTTTTATGATTTATTTCATTTATATCGCTATCCTCCTCTTCAGGACTATCTTCACTTTCTGAGCACTTTTTATTATTTTTTATATATTTAATTTTTCTATTCTTTTTTAAAACCAGCTGTTTACTTGTGGAATGATGTCCTTTATTATTTTCATCAAATAAGCCATTAAAAAGCATAGAAGAATTTGAAACGTCACCATGTTTTAAAAAAATTAACCCCATTTTTACCAAAAGCGGTTTTCCTAGACTTTTACGAACAGAATCTAGAATTTTTAAAATAGCCGAAAGCAGATGCTCTTTCATATAAATAGGTATATTCTTTTTTTTAATGCATTTTTGAATCGTCTTGAACTCTGAGCCAAGTTTGAGGCCGTAAGAAGTGCTAATTTCTTTCATTTCGGAAAGAAAGTAGTCAGGCGATCTTCCCGAGGCGTCAAAGTCATTATTTATTTGGAAGTGAGTGCTGGTTCGGGCAGAATCTTCATTCCTTGTACGGAGTTCCGTGAACTTAATTATGAATCTTGAAAACATACAGTATTCGCTTTCGTGGCCATCTCCTTCTTTACACAAAAATTGTTCAATAATTGCATTGATACTTTTGAGTTTTTCTGAACGGTATTTGAAATAAGTACATTGCTGATAGTTAAAATAGTCTATCAACAACGAGTCAATTTTCCTAGTCAAATCTCCGAAATTGGGCATACTGGCGGAAAAATAACGATCGAACTATGCGCCCGAAGTGTAAGTAAGATTAAACTAGAGCTAATTAGGTTTTGAAAATTGGTTTTGAAGAGTTTGAATTTTTAAATTTTTTATATAATTTTGTTCAAAATAGTCTGAATAGTTTTTCCAAAAAACGCATCAAATATTTTCTAAGCTCATCTAATCAAAGTCTTTGTATAGCTCTGGATTTAGAGAACGGTCTGTTACAAACTGTTAAAACAGCTGGGTTTTAAAAGTTTCACGGGAAATAAAAATAAAGTTATAGAGCTAAAATTGAAGAAAAGATTATATTATAAACTTCAAAGAATTTTTCCACAAAATATATTGAAACAAAGCCAGACAGACGGTAAAAATTTCACGAAGAGAAGAAAAACATAATTAGATAATAACGTGAGAAACTTTTCATTTTTCCATCTTTCTTTTTTTGTCATTTTTTGGTTCTTTTTCAAAATATAATGATTATACTTATATTTTATTCACCAAATAGCCTTTTGAATTAACTTTTCATTTTAGTCAAATTTTCATTCGATTCTCGGATGTCAGACGCTGAAGACGGTACAAAGCATGGCGAATAATCGAACTAAAAGATAACTGCCAGGTTAAAACAAACCTAAATGTGTAAAAATTCTGTTCTCGTATATTTTAATGTTTTCTTTTTTAGTTCGACTGTTCGCCGTGTTTTTGTAACGTTTCCAGCGTATGTCTGGACTTTATCTAATACTATTTTTAAAAAAAATTTTTAATTAGTTATGTAATTATGTTTTTATTCATTTTATTTTGCACTGAAAGGTTGTCTCATTAAGTTAATTGAGCTTTATAAGACCCTAGCTCAATAGATGAAATAATCTCATCTAATCCAATCTAATCTAATCAAGACATTTTTAGCGTGCCTTTAGCACTTTTTTCATGGAAACGGGTTTATTTGCTGTGGACTGCTGGAATACGGCACTTGTACCTCAATTGAGTTTACGCTTTTAGAATCAAACCTGAGCTCAATTTATCACAAATGGCCTCAAAACTCTACGGGGTTATTGCCACTATAATAATATTCGTGTTTGTATTGTATTGTGTTGTATCACACTTTAAAGCGAAACAGGCATTAAGCCGCGGGCGCAAAAATGTTACGCAAAAAACCATAAAGTTACGAAAAGTCAAATTTTAATATAAGAATAAAAGCCATCATAGAGAAAAAATAACAGAATCCTAAAAAGCTAGAGTATAAGTAATTCTGAGTTAATTCGAATAAATACTGAGGGATGTACAAGGTCAAAATAGGAAAATTGAGAAAAATTTGATCAAGTATAACTGTAGTGATACAAGAAGTTGAAGTGCAAATTGACTCCAACAAGTGACTTAGAGTCAATTTTACATAGAAACAAAGCAATGAAACTAAAAAAAGGTTGGACTAAACCATCTTATCCAAGACAATCGATTACTCGGAGATTGTTTAGGAGTTCTCCGTTAGAAATCTTTTGAAGAAAAAAGTCTAAAGAACTTTAGGAAAGAAATAGTAAGAGATTAGGAAAAAGAGTTTGTGGAAAAAGGCCGCAGTAGGAGAGTGCAGATTAAGCATAATTGTGATTCAGAGGAATCATAAGAAAGTGAAAAAGAAAAAACAATTGAGTCTTTTGCGTAAAGGTAGATTAATCAATTCGTTGAGTAATGAATACAATAAAATAAATTACAAACGCGAATATTATTATAGTGGCATTAAACCCGTAGAGTTTCAATGCCAACAGTGGAAGGTTTTTTGAAATTTTGAATATAAAAGTACAATTTTGTTAAGTTGATGCTTTTCAAAGTAACCATTGCAAGACGACAAGGGCAGGAGCCCTATTGATGATTTTTTGAGTGCCAGAAACTAGGCTGGCAGCGCCACTGAAAGTTTTGGGGAAGAGGTATTGTGTAGACCTGGGAATCCATGGTATAGAAAGTTGCAATAATCAAAAAAAGACAAAATAAGCGAGAATACTAGTACTTTGTGGGTGGAATTGTCAATTGAGTTGTTTGACACAACAGAGATTGAAAAAAAAGATAAATTAAAACCTCAATATATTAAATATTTTGGTTAAATCCAAATTTCTACTCTTCTATCTTATTTCATGGATTTTTTTTACCAATATTTTTGTAACATTTCCAGCGTATGTTTTGACTCGATCTGATAAAAACTATAAATTAATTTTTTTAGATCTCTCAGTCATTTTTGTAAAATCTTTTATCTTACTCGAATTCGACTTCATTCTTAGTTGGTATATCTATTTATAAGGTAGAGATCACAAAACTGGTTAGTTTGGTTTCATAACCGATGTTCATTGTTTTTTCATGATCTTAACTTATGGTAAAATTTTTCATATGAATAAGTTTAATTTTTTGAAACTTGAAAACCAGACCACTTTTTTTTTCTTTTAGCTCAAAATAATAAAACTGATTTTTTCATATATTAATTCAAAAACTAGATAAAAATTGTTATTTTATTTCATTTTAAAAAGATTTTACTGTTTTTAAGCATTTTTCTGGATTTCTTTTAATAGTCTATAAAAAATGGTGAAAAACAAAAAATTATTCAAAATTGGAAAAAGTAAATTTTTTATCAAATTTTTTTGACATTTAATTTTTTCCAGTTTTTTAGGGCATAAATAAAATAGTTCTACGATAGTTCTAGTAAATAAAAATAATGTATCGACCCATCCCTAATATTTCTCAGGCATTACTCTTCTTCGGGCTTTATGTGGTTATTTGTTGTATTTTATTTCGTGGTACAGTTTATTCAAAAATCTACAATTTTTGAAAAAAGTTAATTGTTGAAATATAATTTCTGAGGGTACTTTTCAAACTTGGACAAAACAGTTTTACAAATTTTCAAACAAGCTACTTAAATCCGATATTTACCAATGCTAGTTTATTGTTTTTAACGATTATTTAAGTTTACATTTTTTCAAGTTTTAAAAGTATCAAAATAAAATTTAAAAATTTTGTAGATAGTTTATATGTTTGATTTTTTTGTAACTTTAGGTCATAAGTTTATATATGTCGAAAAAATTATTTTCAAAAATATGAATATCGGACTAGAACCGTTGTAATATATCGTTTAAAAACAAAAATTACACACCTTTAGAACTTTTTTTGTAAAGACGTTTGAATATTTGAAAGTAAAAAATGCAGCAACAACAACAACAAATGGACCAGTCAAACAATGCACACAAGAGCAGCAACAACACCGTTGTTCACGTCAGGGGTGACTCTGAAACAGAACTTGATAGACTTTTCAGTGTTCTCAACAACAATGACTCAAAAGCACCTGGTCAGACATACCGCAATAAGAACCTTCCTCTTTCCTTCTTCCAGCCTCCAGAGAAGAAGCAACTGGGCAGTGGGGTGCACAGCCGAGAAGGCAGTCATGATTTAAATGGCTATGTCACCCCAGGTTCTCTGGGTGTCTACCACAGCAGATCTCACTCATCACCTGCACAACTTCCTCTCACCATGAGTCTTGCACCACCCCTCTCCTTACCTCTCAATACATCCCACAACAAACAAGGAAGTTTAGAGATGTCAAGTGGAATGATTGAAGGAATGGATCCCAACTGGAACAACAGCCCAGCCAACAATGTCGCTTTCAACAACAACTCCAATGTCAAAAATTCACTTTTTTCTTTCAAGTGAGCATTTTTTGTTTTTGATAATTCAAAAAATAATTTCATTTGCATAATTTTTTCATCAACCTTCTATTTTATATAATTCGTATAAAAAAATTTTAAACTTTGTTCTTATTTTGTTTATTTCTTTTTTTTATTACCCCCATTTTTTTTCTTTCAAATTATTTTCATTGTAACATTCTCATGACTACCTTAATTTCTACAAAGTAATAAGTAAATTTTTCAGTATTTAAAAATTTTCGTTTTCAGCTTATATTGCATGTATTTTTAAAGCCTACTATCACTATAATGATATGGTTTTGCGAGGTAGAATATATAAAAATATACCTCAAAGTAGGAGTGTGAAATCACATGGATGCCTTCAAAATACATTTCAAGCCTTTTATTTAAATTTCATTATTATTGAACATTGTGAGTGAGGTGAGGATGGTGGTAAGCCAGATGCTTATAGCGATATCAATAAAATAGCTTGGGCTTTTATAACATGATCCAAATACTTTGAATGAAGGTGAAATTAATGATAGCCTGAACCTCAGGGTGCATTTGAGGAAGTAAGGGTACGAAAGAAAAATAACTAGAGGCCAAAATATTCAAATGTTTGTGAGAATATTAATAACACCAAGAATATAAACAATAATCAATAAATGAAAAAATACATAATAATAATACGCTAAATAATTGAAAATAAATGTAAAGAATGGCAACAATAGCAATAAGGGAGGATATTGATTAATGTTGCTGAACCAATTGAATGAGCTATTTTTGTTTGAGCTCAAAAAGACTTCCAACGTTGTGGCTTCATTATGGCTGGCAGAATGGGGTTAGATGATTCAATAAGCGTTCAAACATGCTTCTAGATCAAGTTTTATGGCGTGTGTTTCATTCTTTTTCATTCCTTGCAAACGCCTAATCTTCACTTACTAATGATATTTTTCATGTACGTTATTTTTTGTTATTATTCGTTATTTTTTATTTTTATTTCAATTTTGTTCTTACTCCTCTTCACAGTTCAGAGGCACTCCATATATGATTCACCAAGCCTTCTTTATTTGAGATGGTCAATTCTTACACATTTTTTTAAAATTTACTTTTTCTTGCTTCAGTTTGAGTATTAAACTCACATGGGGGCTGGAAAGATTTCAAATGCAACGTCATTTTGTATATTTTTTTGCGGCAATGTCTTCAAAACATATTATCAGCATAAAACAGCCTAGGTATTTTGTTTATAATTGCTTTCATCAATTACAACCATCAACAGTGCTCAAGCCTACTTATTTACCATTCCTCAGAACATCAACACACAATATTAATTAATCCATTAACCTCAAGTAGTCTATTATATTTATATCATACAAGGATTTTTGTTATTAATCTTCATTACATAACACCACATCCAATATATTACACCCATACCTTTGTGTTATAACACACGAATTTTCCCCATCGCCACTGCTACATTATCACTTCTCTATTAATTTCCACAATACCATATTTTTTCTGCCTTTTTCCATGAATCCCATTTTTAAATAATTTTTTGCACTTTTTCTCCCAAAGTTTCCTTACCTTGCCACTACTTTAAAATATGTTTTCATTGTTGCATCTTGTAGCGTAGCTTGGTATAGTGTAGTGTAATCTTGTGCTGTATTTTATTCTATTGTATTTCTTCATATGCTTCTCCAGCTTATTCCATTTTATTTTACTTTTTTTTTATTATTATAACTCTCTTTATACTCGATCATTTTGAGTATATACTACTTCTATTATTTGTACTTGGCTGATTGTTGGATTTATAATTTGATGAGGCTACTTGTAGCAATGACTGATTTTCATCCACTAATCCACTTCCACACAACTTTTCCTGCCTTACTATTGGAGCTGATTCATGTTCTGTATTGTTTGATCTTTTTATCAGCAAGTTTGTATGTCTATTTTTAATCACGTTTCTATTTTGTGTGTGTGTGTGTGTGTATGTGTGTGTGTGTTTGCGTGCGTGCGTGTGTGTGTGTGTGTGTGTGTGTGTGTGTGTGTGTGTGTGTGTGTGTGTGTGTGTGTGTGTGTGTGTGTGTGTGTGTGTGTGTGTGTGTGTGTGTGTACATTCATGTATGGAAAAATATAATACATTGGAATGGACCTTTTCGCTGGAGTATTTTATTGGCATTGTAAAAAACACTGGAGAATTGTTTTGAAGTAATTAAAACTGCCAATCTGTGTGTCCATGCCAATGGCTATAATAAATAATAATAAAAACAATAGAAGCCAGCTTGCTATATAACAAAGACAATCCGTTTTATTGGTAGTTGCTAGAACGTTCCAACCGATTCCTTTGTAAGCAAAATTTAAAAAAAAAATATTTATTTTCATTGCATCCAATTTATCCATTCACTCACACCGTAATTTCGTTTCATAAATCCTATCCAATTCATTAACGCCACTATCTCCTTCATTACACCGCTATCATTTAATTACCCCATCCAATCCTCCATCGGTTGCAGCGCACAAGATGGTGGTGGTGGAAGTGATGGGAGTGGTGGTGGCATGAAGCACAGATGGTTCTTTGTTTTGAGAGTTGACTGTTTGAAGGATAGTAAACAGTCAGCATTCAAATTTATCTGCGTGTGCGCCGTACGTGTACGTGTGTATGCGGCGAAAGCTTCACTATTTCTTTTTTCCGTTTTGCCAACTTACTGTATCTTTTCTTTTACTTTGTTCTCTTTTTCACTTACTAACTTCATTTTTCTAGCGACCAATTTATTCATTTGAATGTCTATGCTTTCACAATTGGTATGATTAGTAGGTGAGTTTGACCGTTTGGCATTTGCAATAGCATGCATCAGTCAGCAGACGTTAATACCAGCACTGACTAAGCAAATGATTGAGAAGTATCGTAATGGAATACCATTTAATTATCAGCATCGTTCATCATAATTGTCGTTTAGCTTAAAGTACAGTTGAACAATGCTTTTCTGAGGTGTTGTCAGCTGTTGCTTGTGGTAGTCAAAGACAAAATTTTATAAATCGATAATTTCATAAAAGATTTTTACCGATAAGTTTCCTTGTTTGTTAAGGCTAGTGAGTGATAAAGAGGAAATTTTCCCTCTCTTCGATCTCAACTATACATTCAATCTCTCTATTTTACTGCTTCCACAAGAACCATAATTGTTAACATCACTGGCATTATGCAATTAAAAGTGCTCTAGGGCACTAATTGTGAGGTCTTTTCGTGATGAAGTAACCAATGTTATCACATCATCATCTTCATCGTCATCATATTCACTGTCATCAGCAATATAACGAGCTTATTCTATTTCAATGAATTCACCTTTCCTAAATAAATATTACACAACACGCAACTCAAAAATTTATTTATTCCACTTCTTACTTCTAACTTACCCACCTTGCCCACCTCTTTCTCCTTCTTAAACCCCTTTTTCTCCACTCACTTTTCTTTTCTCTCACTCACTCTCCTTCCATCTCCCACAGTGGTGCAGGCACAAACAATGCATGGACACAAGGACCTAACCATCCTTCCACCGAGCCTCTGCCTCCTGGCTGGGAACAGGGCGTAACCAACGAGGGAGAGCTCTACTACATAGACCACATCAACAAGAGGACCAGCTGGATCAACCCTCGACTCATCATTGGTGCGTGTCACGTAGCTTTGTGGAAGTTTATGTGTGCTATATGGGTTCATGAGATGCTGAGTGGGTGTACGAGAGGTGTTGAGTTGGTGTATCTGAGTAGTTGAGAAGGGTAAAGTGCATGGTGGTGGAAGAGGAGTTATGGATAGGTAGTGAATGGTTGACGATGGTTACAAGGTGAGGGATGGATGGGTGACTGGTGACTGTCTTCTTACACAACCTGCACATGCTTCAATCCATCAAAGCTCATTTTCAATTCTAACTGGTCTTGAAAACGTTTATTGGTTAAATTATAACAATGGTAATTCGAATCGTCATGGTAACGCTTAAACAGTAATCCACCACACGTGTTTGATTTTGTACACCTTTCAAAATCAGCTGTTCCTGTGTTTCCTTCGTTATTATTATTATCAATAAAATAATATTTTTATCTTTAGTATTAATATTGTTAGTTTTTTATTGTTTTGTTCTTGGTTTAGAGGTATGTGTGTAACCCCATTAGCGCTTAGATGGCTGGTTGTGAGGCTGACGTCACACAATTGACTTGATTGAATGTTATTAACTTATTTCTCTACATGGGGTTGTTGAGGTTCAATTTTACGTATTTTTCTGGGTATGTCAGGGTTTAGAGTGACGCTGTTAGGACGATGTTGAAGATTTCGCTAAAGCACACATCAAAATGACCACAGCCATTATATTGTAATGCCACTATAATAATATCCATATTCGTATTGTATTGTATTGTATTATGTGAAACAATCAATTAAAAATTTAAAAAATTGAATTTGAAATTTTAACAATCACTTACAATCAAGCACCCACTCTGGCCTGAAGGTTTGTTGACTGCTTTTTTTCAAATTTCTCATTTCGTGGAAGTAAAAAAATCGTTTTACTGATAAGCCGATGCTTATTTTGGACAAAATGGTCGGTGGTTTTTGTTCTAAAAACTTTGAATTCTTATTCGCTGGCAACTGTCTCGGCTATTTTTAGTTTTAATCTCACTTTGTTTTTCTTTTGTTTGTAATCTTGTTTCATTCTATCTTTAGTTCATTCTCATATCGATTCTATTCTTAGCTGACTTGTTTTCGTATTTTTCATGCGAGCTTGGGCGCTTTTAGTTTTTTTTTTTGGATCATAAATTATTCAGTTGTATTGTCGATAATTTCAATCATATTTCCACATCTTGGTTCCATGACATAAAATCATTAAGTCTTCAAGTAGACGATTCGTAGTCATGACCCACAACGATAAAAACTCCACCCTTCACTTGCATGCATGGCGTCATCAAAACAACTATGCACCCTCCACCCACCTGTACATCCATTCTTATTCATCTCCACACTTCATCCCACTTGCGCTCATACACCTCATACGTAATTTTAATTCACTTTTTTCTCACTCATTCAAAAACCCCTCTTCTTCACTCAGGTTGTTACCCTCATTCTACTTTTTCATTCACCCCTTACTCACACATCTCTATACTTTTCCCCCATTCATTCATACACTCTTCCCCACACATCCATACATTCCGCATCTCAATCCATGCCCTCATCCATTTACAAGGCCACAAAAAGCATCAACCACCCATGACCACCACAGCGACTGGCAAGAAGGGGGTGGGTGTCAAGGGACGATCCCCCGGCCACACCTTCATGCCCACCAGCAACCCCAATGGAGCCTCCAAGCATCCCAACCTCCTCCAACAACACTCCAGACTTCCTCCCAAGTCAAACCAGGTTCCAGTTTCCATAACTTTGTTTTCTATGCAGTTTTATTTCTATAATATTTTTAAAATATTTTTTTTCTTGGGTTTTTATTTTTTGTATTATTTTTTTTTTTTTTTTGGTTTTACTTTCTTCTCTTATTTCATTTGTTCATTCATTTTATTTTCTATGATTATTCATTCCTATAATTATTCATTTCTATAATTATTTTTCCTATACTTATTCATTCACATAATTTTTCATTTCTATATTATTTTATTTCTATAAAACTATATTTTTTAACCCTTTGTTAGCAGTCTCTCGAATGGGGTTTCTTGGACGTTTATTACTTTATGTTTTTGTGACGTTTATTACTTTATGTTTTTGCGGTAGTTTTGTGATCGTTTTATTGTTGTTTTGAATTTTTTTGTTCCATACTTTCTTCGCTCTTCTATACTTTCATTATTTCACTTTTTCTCTTTTCTATTTCTGTTGCAATAGTGTATTTGTCATTCTTATGGTATAATACAGTTGTTGTAATAGTTAGGCTATAGTATATTTGTTGTTATAGTTAAGTTATAATCTGTTATTGTTATTTCATGTTATGTTAGTTATGTTAGCTATGTCGTGATAGTAATGTTATGATGTTAAATAGCTTGTGGTTATGCGCTTGTTATAATAATTTCATGTTGTGTTTATGTTAGTTATTATTTTTAACTATCGGGATCATGTTACTCTTCAATTAAACTTTAGCTTATTTTTGCTCAAGTTATTCTCAATAGTGGAATTAATAATCAAATTTCTTTTGAAAATTTTAAGATTCAAATGAATTTCATAAGCACGTCGTTCCAACACCAGCCTGCCATGAGACACAAGGTGACCAAGGCGAACCCACTCAACAGTTTCCAACTGCAACTGTTGAGCCAACAACAACAGTTGCAACAGTGTAACCAGCTTCAACATCAACTCCAACAACACAACATCAATAACAGAATTTCCGTGTTGCAAAACATGAACAACCTCAACAACAACTTAAACAACAGCAACAATGGCTTAAACTCCAGCAATAGCAACCACGAACAGCTGATTCGCTTGGAGCTGGAGAAGCTGAAGAGGGAGAAGGAGAGGCTTGCCAAGGAGAGAGAGGAATACCAGAAGAGGGTATGATGTCGTTGTTAATGCTTTTGTAGCTGTTGTGGCCTTGTTATTGCCGTTGTTAATATTTCTGTTTCTAGTAATGTACCTCATTGTCATTTTTACAATATTTTGTTGTTACAAATACTGTTTTTTTATAGTTTAATCATCTTTGTTGTTGCATTGGTTGTTGTTATTTGCACATAGTGTTTCCAACCTGTTTGCTTGTTGCTCTTTGCATTTGCTTGTTGATTTAGACATGTACATATTTAATTCGTTCAATGTGGTTTTGTTTTTCCATATTGTTGTTGTTGAAGTTTTACAGGTTCAACCTCGTCGTTGTTGATTCAATTAACTTGTTTATGTTGTTGCAGTTGCCGCAAATTTGTCTTATTATGATTCTTTTTTCTAGGGTAGCATCCAAAAATATGTCTCCGTATAAGATTTCTTATCAAGATATTGAATTAATTTCTCAGCTTAATAGTGAATTTTTTTATGAATTTGATGTTAAATGAGTTTCTTTGAAAGTGTGCTTTTTGGTTCTTTACATCTAGCTCTTTAATCTGTGCAGATGTTATCTGGTTTCTTAAAAATTCCCATACAACGCCAATGATATTGAAGGCTGCCTACTCTTCACAATACTATTACTTCTATAAATATCTCTTGTTGCTAATTTTGTTGTCGTTTTGGTCACCGTTGTTGTAGATATTCTGCCCTCATGTCACTTGTGGATACTCTCACTGTGGTGCATGTTGCTGCAGTTGGGGCGATATTGCTGTTGTTGTCGTTGTTTGTGTTATATTTGTCTGTTGTTGTTCCATACGTAATAGCCGTTGACTTATTTATTTGTAGTGTTGTGGTTATGGATGTATTTATTTTCCAGTTGTTATTATTTCAGTTGTCTGCGTAAGTGCACAGTTAATAGTGGAAGTGGTGTTTATATGGGCCTGTTGCTGCACTTCAGTGGATGTTATGGACGGTCCTAACCTGGATTCGAACAACCTTGCCATACACTTTGTGTTTGAATGATGTTATTGACTGCGGAGTGGTTGTGTCTGCAGTTCAGAGTTTTATGTTCTTTGTTCTTTGTATTTTACCTGTATGTATGCTAAGACTACTAGCATTGGTAGTATTTTTATTAAGTATATTTTTAAAATAATAATTAACATTAATGCCAATTTTATCCTTCACCAATATTAATAGCACTTGGTATTTTATTAGTAGTAATTTTGACATCATTATTTATATCAACAACCATAAGTCCCTATTCATCTCCTAACTTATGTTGCATGAATAATAATAATTGTTTTATTTTCATATTTCATTGCATTGGCAGCAAGCCAAACTAAAAATTAAGGACTATTTTAAAGTTACAGTAATAACAGTTTAATTTTTTATTTCAGCTGTTATATTTATTACTGGTAACTTCATAAATTGTATTCAAGATCATTAAAGCTCCGGTTCTTATTTCTATAAATATAAATCATTTTACATTTATTTTGATTATAACTTTCCTTAAAACACCATTATTATTAAAAATACTATTTTCATTTTTTATTTTTACGCTTATTAAACATAATATCAATAAAATAGGCATAGATAAGTACTAATAAAGAGCCGACACCCTCTCATATTGATGCTGCCGATAAATTATATGAAGTGATGTTTGTTAACACCTCATCGCCTGGCATTCACTTCAAAGTTTCTCTTACATATTCGCATCAATCCTTAGGCCTTGTACTCATAGCGAGCAGAAATCAAACCTTTCAATTTGGTTTGCCTCATTCCTACAAGCCCCAACATCCTTGGTGTTTGTGCTTGATTATCGATACGCCCGCAATCGAACACTCCTTGATAAAAGTTGTACCTTTTTAACTTGCAATCGCGGCGCAGAAATGGTTTGTTCAAACTTCTTGAAATATCCTTCCGTTTGTTTTGTGGTTTAGCATGCTTTGAATCAACTCGGTTCCTTATTACTAAAAAAATGCAATAGAAAGTATAACAGGGCAGTACTTAACCATAACAAAAATGACATAACCCATAATACTTGCCCTCAGTATGCGTTATGGCGAATGCAATGGCGTTATTACCAAAATACTCGTATGACTAATAGTATATATGCCATAAAATCGAGTCTATTCGCTGATGAGAAGAGGCTTCAATCGATGTCACACACCGAAGTGGCTTGTGAAGGAATGCTTGAGTTATTGCGACATTGTTATTCATTCCTCACGACAATGTCAACTGAGGGCACTGCCATTAATCGTATGGGTGCTTTATTGTGACGTAAAGGCTGCCGGTGTTAGTGGTGGTGGTTTTGGTGGCGGTTGTGGTGGTTTTGGTGGCAGTTGTAATGGTTTTGGTGGCGGTGGTGGTGGTTGTGGTAATAACGATGGTGGTTTTAATGATAATGATGGTGGTGGGGATGATAATAGTTATGATTGTAACATTATTAGAAATGTGGAGAAGAACTCAGAGAAATTTAATATGAATAAGACAAGAAGGAAGAAGAAGGGGAAGAAAATGATGATGGTGGTGGTGGGGAGGATGAGGAGAAGGCCAATGGTATGATGGATGTTAGCTTGTAGTTGCACATTTAATTGATTGCTCGTCAAGGGATTGTGATGTTTAATGTTTTCTGGCAACTTCTATCTGTCTCTTCAATCATTTTTTTAATATTAAATATTATTAATGGTTAATACTATTACTTTGTCGTTGGCTTTTAATGAGTAATACACAATTAAACCGTCTTATGTGTTAATATTTTAGATTGATTGTTTCTAGGGATGTTGTGTTAATGTAAATATGTTATAAAAATCACTTGTAAGGAGAATAAATCTGGAAATGAAGATAATGTGGAAGTTATATGGTGTAAGAACACGTATTAAATATGGATTGAGATAAATATCTGAGCAAAGAAATGATAACACTTGGGTAAACAATCACTGCCAGGTGCTCAGCCATAACCAAGCTTCATAACCCTTCCTTCAACCTTCCACTTCCATCCATCACTCTTTATATCCATCCATTTCATCCATCACTCCTTATATCCATCCATTCCATCCATCGCTCCATATCTATCCAGCCACTTCATCAACCAATGTATTCATCCATTCATCAGAAATTTCGCCCTTTCATACAAATATCT
>OX387246.1:7217492-7249992 GCA_947562095.1 Branchellion lobata
GTTGTGTGGCTATTATTAATTCATGGCTTGAAATGAGTATTTCAACAATAATAATAACAACAATAATAATAATAATAATAATAATAATAATAATAATTATTATTATTATTATAGTAATAATACTAATAATGATGATGATGATGATAATATTTACGGAGTGCTCATCTCTGGGCCTCTTCAGGCGCTTGAGACAAGCGGGCTAATGATTTTTTATCTTGCTAATTAAATTAGCCAAACAGTCTGTCTGTGTGGTGTTGATAACAATGATTGCATAATAAATAATAAAAATAATTACTTATTATTATTATTATTATTATTATTATTATTATTATTATTATTTATATTATTATTATTATTATTATTATTATTATTATTATTATTATTATTATTATTATTATTATTATTATTATTATTATTATTATTATTATTATTATTATTATTATTATTATTATTATTATTATTATTATTATTATTATTATTATCATTATTATAGAGATGGCGGTGTTGGTTTTATTGCGCATAAGGGTATGAATAAGGATGGACCTGAATTTGTTAATTGTAATCAGTCTCATTGCCGATACTGCGACTTGCTTAATGATAATGATAATGACTCATACATTGATAGATAAATTTAAGCCAGTAAATTAATTATCAATTGTATTTATTATACATCAATGATAAGTAAAACAATCAGTAAAGATGAGGATGATGATGATTATTATTATTATTATTATTATTATTATTATTATTATTATTATTATTATTATTATTATTATTATTATTATTATTATTATTATTATTATTATTATTATTATTATTATTATCATTATTATTATTATTATAGCCTCGAATGTGATGTAATGGCTTATGAGTATAACATAGCCTTCCCTTATATCACCAGATGTCAATAGTTCTGATCCTTTTATGAAATAAATTATAATTTTATATAACTTAAATATATTTGTATAAAAAAATTTCATTTAATTCCCTATTACTGTTTTTATCATCATTATCATCATCGAATGGCCTTGAAAATCTACGGAGTTAATTCCGCTGTAATAATATCCGTATTTGTATTTTATTGTATTGTATTGTATTGTATTGTATTGTATTGTATTGTATTGTATTGTATTGTATTGTATTGTATTGTATTGTATTGTATTGTATTGTATCATCATCTTCATCCTCATCATCATCATCATCATCATCATCATCATCATCTTCATCATCATAATCATCATCATCATCATCGTCAACATCATCATCATCATCATCATCACAATCATCATCATCATCATCATCATCATCATCATCATCGTCGCCACCTTTAAGTAATCAAAGATATCTAATTTTTATAATTTATTCACACTTATTCGCTATTCAGACTGATCTTTCCATTTAATTCGTTTATTTTTATTAATTTACTTGATTTTTTTTAAAATAATAGTCGACGGCTTTGGTTCAGTTTGATTTCATGGACTCAACTCCATCCTGCCAGCTTTCGTATTATCAATTAAATTAATTTATCCATACTCAATTACATTACCTACTATTGAATTGAAGCAACCAAGTATTTCAGTGTTTGATCCTTCAAATATTGTTTCAATTTCATAAGTTTTAGTGAATTCGCCTTAACTGGTGCTGACGACGATGCTTCTTTGCGGTGCCTTGCGTTGTGTAACGTTATAAGGCGCTACGCGACGTTGTGTTACGTACGTGGTGTGCTTCATGTTGTCGGCTGATATACCCTCAAGGCTCTTTTAAGCAAATATTCGGAAATAATAATGCAATACAAAACAACGCAAATAAGTGTCAAATCAGAGCGGCCTTAACCCACAAGATCTTCAAGAGAGACCTTATTATAGAGTGTTTACACAAATACCAGTATATTTATTAATTTGAGGTATTTCACTTGTACATCGACCTTTTACTTCTTATTCGTCACTCAATCATTCTTCATTCATTCATTCATCCTTAATCATCCATTCCATCAATTCTATGAACCGCCCTTCTCTATCCATTCATCCTTACTCACTCATGGCGTCTTTGAACCATTCTAGAATGTTCTATTTATTTATTTCCTCCTCCATCGCTCATTCCAGCCTTCGATGTATCTTACTTTATTTTTTATCTGTCACTCCACCACTAATTGGTAGCAATTTGATGGCATCAGGGATAAGAATCACAGATTCTCCAGCATGCCACACCACCCTGCCTCCACGCTGCCACTACTCCATAAATCATACTAATGATGTTGTCCATTAACTATGATGGTGATGATGATGATGATGATGATGATGATGATTATGGTTATGATTATGATTATGATGATAATGATGATGATGATGATGTTGATGTTGTTAATGGTGATGATGATTGAACTATTTTATTTTCTTTTATTCATATTCATGTTATTATTGTTGTTATTACGCTCACGAGTTTAAGCGCTCGGAATTATTATAATTATAATAAAATTTGGGTGTTTCAATTTTTAAGTTCTATTATAGTGTATGTCTCTATGTGATTGTGTATCTGTATTTATGTTTGTAAACACGCGTGTATGTATCTATTTATGAATGTATTTGGGCATGTTTGAACGTACGTGTGTTTACGTGCATGTGAATGCATCAACAAGACGTATTGAAGTGTGAGTTGATTACGTGAAATAGTGCGACGTGATTAGCGCAAGGAGGGTTGCTAGGGTGGTGTGGTGGGGAAGGGAGAACGAGGGTTGCCTCACGAAACACATGTACGCACTGCATTCAATACATGCACCCGACTGAATAACACTGCTCTTCAATTAAAGGCAATTAACTTGTCGTTATAATGTAATTCCAAGATTTGTTGATGTTCGCTTGTGAAATAATGCACCGCCGAATAAGTATGGCGGCCGTATGAACCTAATGCTCCAACATGTCATCGTGTATGTGCTGTTTGTGTATATTTTGTATACTTATTCATTATACCTTCATAAAGGCCAAATGTGCTGAAGTATGCAAGTTGCGTTGGTGTGTATGTAGGCATTAATGGAGATAAGGGCTGTTTATTCGGGTATTAATTTTATACACTTATTTATTCGCATCCTCAATCAACACTCCATCTTACTTCTACTTAATCTAAAAAACATCATGCTGCCATTGCTCTTTAAACTCAAAATCCCCTTTTAGTTTTTTCGTCTAGCAACCAGCACCCAATCAAGTTCGAATTAATGAACAGTTTAATTCGATATGCCCATAATGTTGCATCAAAAATATCACCAGCCAAATTATCATCATCGTTACTATATTACGTAATTTTTCTCCTCTTTCTTCTCCTCCTTCCCTTTTTTTTTTCTTTTTCCTTCTTTTTTTCCTTCTTTTCTTTCTCCTTCTCTTTCCCCTCCTCTTCCTCCTTTTTTTCCTCTATTTTTTCTTATTTTTTTCTTCCTTCTCTTCCTCTTTCTCTTCCTCCTTCTCTTCCTCTTTCTCTTCCTCTTTCTTTTCCTCCTTCTCTTCCTCTTTCTCTTCCTCTTTCTCTTCCTCTTTCTCTTCCTCTTTATTTTCCTCCTTTTCTTCCTCTTTCTCTTCCTTTTTTTCTTTTTTCTCTTCCTCCTTCTCTTCCTCTTTGCCTTCCCCCCTTCTTCATTTCTTTCTGTAATTCTTCTTCCCTACATCAATTTCCATTTTTTATTATTCTTTCTTACATTAATTTCCATTTCTCCTTTTCTTTCACATTTTCCATCTTCATCTTTTCCAACACCATCGCCATCATCACCACCATATCAATACCACCATCACCACCTATATTATTATAATAACCAACACTTTGCTTTTTCACACCATTTTCACAATCCATCTTAATTCAGTACATCCTCTTCTCCCCCTTCATCATCATACCTAGCATCATTATTGCCCTCTTCCTATTCCTCTTCTTCCTCTTCTTCATCATCATTCTCACTACTACTACCATTCCTCTTTTTCCAATATTCTTCAATGTATCATTCACACGCTTGCTTCCACCTTCCAGATTAATTATCTACAGATAATTTGTTGTTCATAAAATGTTACACTCCAGCTCACAGACACACTCAAAACATGTGTGTTTCTGTATTTGTGTATGCAAGTGTGTGTGTATGTGTGTGTTTGAAGGTTCATTGGAGTGCTGTTATAATTATAAAAACAACTCCCATGATCGCATGCATTGATGTTTGCACATTAGAACAATCCGTTGATTTATTCCTACACCTAACTTTTCTGCTAACGCCACTGCCACTACCTCTATTACCAAAAACACTCCTGCTACTATCACTATTTTTACTACTACTAATACTGGTACTACTACTACTACTACTGCTACTACTACTACTACTACTACTACTACTACTACTACTACTACTACTACTACTACTACTACTATTACTACTACTACTACTACTACTACTACTACTACTACTACTACTACTACTACTACTACTACTACTATTACTACTACTACTACTACTACTACTACTACTACTACTGCTACTACTACTACTACTACTACTACTACTACTACTACTACTACTACTACTACTGATGTGGGTCCTTCAATGTTGAAGATGACCACGGCTCCTATGCGTTCTTAGGTGGCTTGACAGCTCGATTCTTGTCTTACAGTCTCTACTACAGACTGGACAGATAAAAGATGGAGATTTTTCGAGTAGTAGTCTTTTTGATCCATCTTCCTGTCTCTTCTACAACTACTACTACTATTACTGTTGGTTGGTCAGCCACTCCTACAACTACTGTTACAACTACAATCACCGCTACCACCACCACTACTACTACTACTACTACTACTACTACTACTACTACTACTACTACTATTACTACTACTACTACTACTACTACTACTACTACTACTACTACTACTACTACTACTACTACTACTACTACTACTGCTGCTGCTACTACAACTAATTTTTAAAAGTATATAATATATATTATATTATACTCTTATTATTATTATTACTATTATTATTTGATTATCTTGTTATTTATTTATTTACCTCGTATTTCAATATTATTTATATATGAAAATAACATGTGTTTATTTTATGTCCACAATAATTAGTCATAAGGACTAAACTTCTTTATATATTTTCAAATTAATTTCATTGCACACATAATGCGAGGACATGAAATCATACTTCATGCCATTTTCAACTCATGCATGTGTTGTATACATGTATGTGTGTCTATTTGTATGTCTGTATTTATGTATGTTTGTTTCTATGTCTGTATGTCTGTCTGTACGCACGAATGTATTTTGTTTAGATATGCATGTCTACGAATTTTATTTGACAAGCAAAAACATTAAACACAAACTTATTTTTTAATCTCTCGATGTGTGCAGGGCGTACGTGTATATAAGCTCCATATTCACACATCCGCAAGTAGTGATGATAAAAAACAGTTTATGGCAAATGTGAGCTCAGGTTTCGACATCAGATAGGCTGCCTTGGTTGGTTGGGGTTGTGGTGAGTTCACTCCGACACCAGCTTTTAGATTTTATTAACTTTTATATTATTTTGAGTCTTAGTCACACAACTGCCTATTTCCATGTTGGTAATTTTTTCTGGCTCATTTAATTTTTTTCAATTTTTCGAAAACTTCTTTGAGGGGTTTCTTCGAACGCATTTTTTTTATTTTACGATAATTTCCAATTTTGCTTCGTCGACAAGACGCTCTTTAATGTCTGATGCATATATTGACCGAATGACTCGGGTGGCCTGCCGACCGACATCGGCATCGCATACCACAGATCACCCACCTACCTCACCATTCACTGGTGCAAGAATCAATAAAGAATTAATAAAAGTTACATTCAGACCTGCAACACAACTTGTTACACCTTTCATCCTTTCCCCGCATGCATCGCCCCTAACTCAATCAATGCCGATTGGGTGATGACACAAAACGGCGAATTTTGTTGATTTTATTGGTATTATCATAGGTTTTATCATTATTATTATCATTATTATTATTATTATTATTATTGTTATTATTATTGTTATTATTATTGTTATTATTATTATTATTATTATTATTATTATTATTATTATTATTATTATTATTATTATTCATTATTTTTTTATTGTTGAAGTTACTTTAGTTTCAATGGCAGTTCCACTGAGTTTCAAGTGGAACAATGAATATAAATAATTAAACGAATAAATAAATAAATATTAATATCCATAAAAATGCAAACAATTATCACAGCACCTTAAGGTTATACTCGTTAGCACTGACACCAGTACTTGACTAGAAATACTCTTGGCTATTCCAAGCTCATACCGTGGTCCACTTTGAATACAACCGCCCTTTAAACTTTCAAGTTCTTGTGTATTGAAAATCAAATTTTAAGTTGTTTGTTTGAAGTAATAAAAAACCTAAAAGCATAAAATAATCATTGTTATCGTTAACGCTTTCGATTTTGTTGTGTTGATTACATGTCGCTTTTACAGTGCATAATTTAATCCACACACACACACACACACACACACACACACACACACACACACACACACACACACACACACACACACACACACACACACACACACACACACACACACACACACACACACACACACACACACACACACACACACACACACACACACACACACACACACACACACACACACACACACACACACACACACACACACACACACACACACACACACACACACACACACACACACACACACACACGCACACGCACACGCACACGCACACACACACATACACATAAACACAAACACAGGAAGATTTCTTGTTACAAGAACTCGAGAGTCGCAAGCAAAAAAACCAACAAATCAACATGGCTGACATCAATAACAACAATCCACCATCGCAAGTCAACATCAGTGGCTTTGATGCCTTCTTGGGCCTTTCACAACAACAAAATAACAACAACGCCATCAACATTTTTAACAATTCCAACATCAACAATCCCATCAGCAACAACAACATCAACACTAACGTTAGCAACAACAACAACAACAATAACGCCACCACTCCTGCTGCCGCAGCCAGCAACGACAACAACGTGCAACTAGCCAACAACAACAACAATAATAATAATAATAACAGTGGTAACACGCAGCAACAACAACAGCAACAACCACAACAAGGAGACTTTGCGTTCAGAAACGTAGCGGCTTTCAACGCAGGTCTCAACAACGCCACAGATTCTTCCACTGACGCAGGTGTGTCTTCGTATCCATTACACACCAATCATTCGCTTTCCCTCATCATGATAACTCTTTCAAACTCATACTCTTTTCCACTTTAATCTTTTTCCTATCACTCATCAACTTTTTAAACCTTTCTTGATTTTTTAATTAATGAATTCTGGTAATGGTTGTCTTATTTATAATTATAATAATAATAATAATAATAATAATAATTATTATTATTATAACAATAATATTAATAATATTAATATATTTTTTATAAAAATAAAAATAAAAATACTGATAATAATAATATTATTATTCTTATTATTTTTTGTATTATCCTTTCTATGCACCACATTCAATTTTTCAGTTCTTCTCCAACAACAACAACAACAACAACAGCAGCAGCAACAACAACAACCTCAACAACAACAATCTCAACAACAGCAGCAACAACAAATTCTCCTCCAATCTATGCACCAAAACTTAAAGAACACCATTAACTACAACAACGCAAATAACGCCAATAACGCCAGCAACAACACCAACGACAATCTCTTACTGTCCTTTGACATTATGGACTCTGACCAAGCAATGATGGAGAGTGATGAGTTGGAACCATCTCTAAATGTCAGTGGGGTTGGATGTTTGGATGGAGCTGTGATGGTGTTGGTGATGTTGTTGGTGGTGTATTGGTGTTGTGGTGGTGTTAATGGTGATTTTTGGTATTGTGTTGATGTCGTGATGGTGGTTGGGATGCCAAAGTGGTGGCTATGTGATTGCGTTAAAGATTGCTCTAGTGAGAAATCATATTTTAAATTATTATGAGCACCATCATCACTACTATTACTTTTTCATGATTTCAACTTCATCGTCATCATTACCACCACCACCATGCAGGATGACATGAGCAATGAGTTGTTGAGCATGCAGATGACTGATATTCTCCTCTGAACATCGTTCTATCTTTTATCACCGACGTCGTTTTTTCATCATCGTCCTCTTCATCATCATCATCATCATCATCATCATCATCATCATCATCATCATCATCATCATCATTATCATCATCATTATCTTCATCATCATCCTCATCATCATCTTCATCATCATCATCATCACCATCATCATCATCCTCATCATCATCATCATCTTCATCATCATCATCATCATCATCATCTTCATCATCATCATCATCATCATCATCATCATCATCATCATCATCATCATCATCATCATCATCATCATCATCATCATCATCATCATCATCATCATCATCATCATCATCATCATCATCATTATCTTCTTGACACTCAGTACTCATTCTTTATCTGTGCTTACCGAACACTTTTATTTTGATTCGTAACTTATTTCTCTTCATTCACATGTTGACTTCACGCCTAGAGAATATGCAACGTTACAATCTCAACATTGAAACGTCATCCATAGTTTTAACTGATTTTGACCATCACCACGTCAATTAATCACTTAATGATGTTTTTGTTGTCAATGTTGTTGTATTACTTCCATTATCATTATTATTGTTTAATTGGTATTTTTTTGTATTATTCCCACTAATATTTTTTTTTGTTATTCTCATTGTTTTTGGTATTATTTTTGTATTATTTCTAATATTTGTTGTTGTTGTTTTCATTGTTATTATTGTTGTTATGTGCACACGTCATTTGAACATGCAACTTATCAACTTATCAACGTCAAGGCAGCCTTTCTAATCACCCCATCTTTCCCTTTTTTGGCTTCTAATTAAGAATATAATTAATCTTTCACTCTTATTGAATCAACTCATCACCCATTCAAGTAACTTATTCAGCCTATAAACGTGATCAGTTTTGTTTAATTTATTAAGCTCTTGTTCTTTCACTCCACAATCGTTCCTACAACACATTCAACCACAACAAACATCACTTGCATTCAACGCGTTAGATTATGTTACTTTAACTTTTCAAATATTTTTTATTTTTTTCAGATTAAATTTGACGAAATTACACAAATATTTTTCTATAAGATTAACGACGTATTTTTTTACATTTTTTCAACAAATCAACGAAAAGGCTGCTGATCCAATGGCTGCTTCTCATCACCATCATCATCATCATCATCATCATCATCATCATCATCATCATCATCATCATCATCATCATCATCATCATCATCATCATCATCATAATCATCATCACGTCATCAACTTCGTCGTCTTCGTCACAAAAGACCTCCCGAGGACCCTCTCATTACGATTATTTATTGTCTTTTGTACGCATTTGTAAGTTATTTAAGAAAATCAAAGATTTGGTTAATCTCAGTATCATGACTTAATATTCATCGTCTTATTCAATCTTTCAGTTTCGATGCCATAAAATAAACAATCAACTTTTTTTCATATATTTCATCCAATTTTTCATTAAATATTTTAAAAATTTCAATTTTAAATTTATTTTCTGTATTTATTTTTAAATGATTTATTTGTTATTTTAATTCTTAATAATTTATTTTAATTCTTTCAATTATATTTTTCAAATATTTCTGACCGCACTTCACTCTCATACCATTGTAGACGCTGTTTTTCTGACTTTTCCGCTTTCCTTTACACTGTGCGCTATATAATTTGCAGTTAAGTCAGCACTTCAATCAAACCAATAAGATTCATAAAGTTTTTTATTCTATATTATATTTATATCCATTTCTTTATTATTACTATTTTTCTTATTTTTTTATATTCTATTTTATCTTTTCGTTTTCATTTTAATTTCCATATTTTACTATAATTGTTCTCAAGATACAACAAATAAGAATATTTTTATGGTGGCATTAAACCCCAAAAGGTTTTGAGGCCCACATGCTATTAATATTATTCCTATTATTATTATTATTATTATTATTATTATTATTATTATTATTATTTCTGTTATTATAATTTTTATTTATTTTCGTTCATACAATCATCATTATTTTTCTTAGTACTACTACTAATGTTATTATCTATTTTGTTTTTTCTACATCGCCTTTTCTTCACTACCCCTCCTTTCGTTAAGATCTTCCCCCTCGGTTTTCTCCACCTTCTTTTTCACCTACTTCAAATTGTGTCCACTAGAATGGCTATAATTACAATATTGTGTGGGTGTCCATGGATGTGTATGTATGCGTGTATGCATGTGATTTTACATGTTTGTATTTATATGTCACAATACAATAAAATTCAAATGTCGTTGTAGTGGCATTAACGCCAAGAGGCCTCAAGCCACTCCGAGCCAAGAGGCCTCAAGCCACTCCGAGCCAAAAGGCCGCTGATTAACAATCTAAAATGTTTCTCCTCAAGCTCACTTCACTGCTACCCCGCCAGGAGTATGTAATGCACACTAGGTTTATATCACTGCTACCACAACACTGTTGTTTCCACCATCGCAGCTTCCACTTATTGCTTTCCTATCCACCTCCTCGTACTGTTGAAATTCTCTCATCACCACCCTGCCAAGTGTCTACCAATGGCACTTTTACCTGCCTCACTGAATGATTCAAGCGTCGTTTGTGGGAGGCTCTCTCTTTTGTGCATCATGTACTTCTCACTTGAAGTTTCATATGGCATCCGCTACTGTCACCACACCTCGCCACTGGTGTGATCTTCACTATAGCACACAATAGTTTCCACTTGCACTTTCACTCAACAACTTTTTCGTCACTGGATTATTATTCTTCTGTTATCTGGTCCCTTACGAATGTTTCTTCTATCACAAACAACCACTCCATTTGTCTCGACATCACTGTTTCACTCTTACCGAGTATCTCCGTTTGAACTTTAACACTGAGTTTCAATTAAAACTTCTCTATTATGAAGCCACCGAAATAAACTCAAAGAGCTCAAAAGAAGTCTGTCTTCTTCGAACCATTATTCCCCACTTGGGTGCTTCCCTTCCTTCCAACCTGGCTTGCTTTCAGCGTCTCGAATCCTTCTGCTTTGCACTTCCCACTTGTTGCACCTGTATCTTCCTATTTCTCCCACTCAGGCAGGCTGTGGGCTGGTTGATGTATGAGACATGATGGTGAGGATTTTGGATGAATATGTGGTCAGTGTTAGTGGCTTGTATCCGTGTGTCATCTACTGCGTTTATATCTTCTGTTATTACGCATGTTTCTGTTTGTATTTTTGTGAGTGTATTTGTACCTGCTTGATTGTGTGTGTACGTTTCTGCGGGTGTTTGTGCACTGTGTTATAATTGTCGAATGATCGTCTCTCATAGGCCTTTTTAAATCGCTACAACTTCCACTTCTTCACTGTTCTTACAATGGCTTACCTGTCTGCCGCATCATTGGCCATCGTTACAGACACCCTCCACACCACTGCACAACTTGACGTCGTCTCGTGTCGTGTGTCACGTCTTGGCATTCGATTGAGCCATCGCTTAGTTTCAATTATTTGTATTTATTTAACTTATTTTTACTTTAATTATTATTTAATAACTCCTTAAATAGGCAAAATCTCTAAATTCTCACTTAGTTTCCATTATTAAAGTCGTTTAAATACTCTCATTTTATTGATTTATTAGTTAATTCGTTAATTTATTTTTATGGTTAGTTTTTATGCACTGTACCACTCGCACACTCCTTCCAGTGTAAGCATGGAGCCTTGATGAGATTATTTTCTGTATCTCCCTTGGTTATCGTCTGCGCCACCAACATTAAAGCGCTTTAAGTTTGTGTAATCAACCAAAAAATGTAATTATTCGTTTTATAAATTGGAAAAATACTTTTCAAAACACCTTTAACTTAGTTTATTTTTTGTTTTTTTTTCTTCAAATAGAAATCAACTTTCGGCTTTTCTTACATTACTTTTGGCACACATAAACAAAAAACAAACACACACACACACACACACACACACACACACACACACACACACACACACACACACACACACACACACACACACACACACACGCACACACACACACACATTCGTTAATTTATTATTTGCAACTTGTACGACTAACTTAAGGCTGGTTGAACCACCCGTTGTTTCAATTCTTTCATTTGATAAGTACTTTTTTAAATAATTTTTTTCGTTTTCATTTCTTTTTATTTTTCCTCCTATTCAAAAATGCCCTAGACTTCATTTAGTTTAAATTAGTTCCGTTCCCGAATCGATTGTACCGTACTTAAAGTAATATTAGTGATCAACTGTACCTTAATAAGTTTAAATTAACCTTCAAATTTTTCGATTTTCAATATATCCTATAATTCAACTCATATTGAATTCTTTTTTTTGTATTCTTATGACATCACATAATATAAATTACTGAAACTCACTTTTGTACATTCTTTTGGTTACCATTCACTTTCTTTTTTATCAGCAACTTTTATTTGTTTTAGCATAAAATATATTTTTTTAATTACCTTTTCATCGTTAATTATCTTAATTTTATATATCATTATTTTTTTATTATTTTTATTATTATTCGTGCGGTCTTCTTGCTGCTTCGTACTGTACTACATTCGGCTAGTATCACTTCGAAGCTGTTTTTACCATTAAAAAAGATTTATCATTGTTTTTTTTATCATTAAAATCCTTTTCAATAAGTTTATGTTTATTTTTTTACTTTTCTACTTGCTTTCTTCTATTTATCACTATTATTTATTACGTCGATCTTTAGTTGTTTTGATCCAAAACAAATAACTTTTATGTACTATTCTATATTAGTTTTTTTTATATCATTTATTTCAGTTCAATCATATGATCTTTAATTAAAATCCAAATAAAAAAAATTCTTCAAACTCATACATTAATTTAATTAACCTGGTTATATTTTATTTCGTGTGAATTTTATTTTAGATAGATTAAAATAGAACAAAAGGTTTGTTGCTTGCTTGTTTAAAAAAAGCCGATGACTATAATAAATAAGGTTTAAAGTCAAAAGTTTCAGGACTACTTGGTAGTGAAGATATTATAGAATAGTAATATTGATATTTTTATGAAAATTAATGTTTATAATAAATTTAGAAATAAATAGAAAGTCGGCTAAAATGAGCCCTTTTTTGTCAAGTGTGTTTCTCCCTCACTTGCACCCGCACACGTAAGCGATCGGCTGTGGTGAGTGTTTTAAGTGAGTTTTACTTCATATTAAGTCTAAGAAATCTTCATTTAATCCTGTTTAAGCACATTTAGAGCTTAAAAGTAATGTCTTCAAAAAAATAATACTGATAAACCATAGAAACTTACAAAATACTATCACCACTTAATTTTTATGAAATTTGATGGGTAGCCATTACAAACACACACACACAAACCTGTCCGTCACATCCACACAGCGTGGTCATAACGTTGGGACTAATGATCCAGTTACAGAGCTCCCTGAAGACCAAATCGCACGGAGACTTGCACGATCCAGGGTCTCCACAGCACGAATAGATCTTCACCGACGATTGCGGCGCGATGTACACGCACGGAGGAATCCTATAAATCGCCAAACAGCAGCCGTCCTGCAACTGACTCACGTAATAGCCGCTGATATATTCGGTCTGTGGAGTGGTTGTTGGTGGTTGTAGACTGGTTGTTGCTGTTGTTGATGTTTATCTTAAAAGCCTGAGGATGGTTCTTAGATGCGCTAAAGGAGTGGTTGTTGTTGGTTGTGAAGTGGCTGTTAATGGCTGTGGAGTGGATTTTGGTGATTGGTGTGTGGACTGAAGTGGTTGGGGAGTGGTTGTGGACTGGAGAAGTTTTGGGTAGTTGGGTTTGATCATTAATGGTTGTAGTGTAACTAGTTATGGTGAAAATTTGAAATACTGATTAAAAAATATATTAAAATTCAGGCAATGTATCAACAAAAACGACAAGAGATAAACATTGGATACTGTGGATAAAACTCAATTATTATGACCTAGTTTTAATCTTTACAAAAATCGCGTCAAATGCCATGGCTCACCTTGGTACACGAAGCGTTAAAGAGTTTAACAAAGTGGCCGCACGGATCAACGCCACAAATTCTGACGCTGCTGCAAGGTTCACAGACGCAGCAAGGAGGCTGGCAGCACGATGGGCAGCACTTGGAGGGGCAGGGACAACAGGGCTTTGAACAGCAGCAGCAGGGTGCACAGCAGGGCTTGGGACAGCAGGGTTTGGGACAACAAGGGGGAGGACAGCAGGGGGAACAGCAGGGGGAAGGACAACAAGGCTTAGGACAACAGGGAGAACAACAGGGTTTGGCACAGCAGGGAGAACAGCAGGGAGAACAGCACGGCTTAGGACAGCACGCAGGCTGACAACACGACGGACCACAGCAGGAAGGCGGTGGACAACAGGGAGAACAGCAGGGTGATGGACAGCAAGGGGGGCAACAGCAAGAAGGTTTGCAGCATGGCTGTGGACAACACACTTTCACACAACAAGGAGGAGGGCAAGAACACGGGCGTATGCAACAGGGCTTGCAGCAACTGGGAGGACAACAGGGCCTGCAACAACATGTGTTTGAGTGGCATGCCATTGTTCGAATTTTTATTTTCTCTTTTTTACTTCTTTGTTCTTAACCCTTAATGATCGATGTTAAATGATTCGGATGTTGAGTTAGTTCCAGGTTATTTTTTACTGTAGGGAGTAATGTTGGAAAGTTTTAAAAAATAAATAATTATAAAACATGAAGAATGCTCAAACTGTTAAAGTAAAAGAAAAAACAGTTGAATTGTTTAAAATTGATAAGCAAGTTAAACGTTACTTCAAATATTTATGTATATTAAGTTTTTTAGTATTTAGAATTAATTAAAAAAATAGATAATTTTTATTTTGATCTGTTTTATTTATTACATTGTAAAGTTTATTAACTTTTTTTACTTGTTTCCTTGATAGATGTTTTTGAAGTTTTCAACGTAACCGTTTTTAATGATGACGACATTCATGTTTCGTATACTTAAAAGTATATTAAAAAACTTCTGGTGATACTTTTTTCTTTTTTTTTATTAAATGAAAAAGTTTTATTCAATAGTGTTGAAAAACATTCAATAATTTTAAAAATATGTTATCAAAAACAAAAATTAAAAATACTGTTGTGCAAACAATAATTTCTACAATATATTATGATGATAATAATTAATAATATGATATTACATTTTACCTTTTACTCGCAAACTCTACTTTTATTATCGTGGTGCTGCGACCCTTGATTATGTAAGGTTTCGTTACAAAAGCTTGAAAGTAGTTGGATTCAAAATGTTGTTCAAATTGGTTTTTACAAAATGTGGTTGTGCCATAAAGCAACAAAAGTTATTTACTATTGCAACACCCTATCTCTTTCGCCGATCATATGTCTCAACACTCAAAACCATTGTAAAAACTCCACTCAGCAAGAGTCCAAAATTCAATATACATAAACTAACTCCCATTCGAACTGGGAGTAATTTGTATACTAAATTTTTCTTTTTCCGTTTTTGTTCTACCTCTGCTAAATCGGCTTCTAAAGATGCAACAAGTAAATCTTCACTTCGCCGGTTATTACAGCTTGCGAAACCAGAACGAACAAGGCTTTTTGGTTTGGGATTATTCGAATTGTAAATAAACAATAATTTTTAAATAAACTCATCAATATATAAAAATTTCATCAAAACAATTGTCTCATTCCAAACAGTGGCGGTGTTTCTTTTAATAATCAGCAGTGGCATAACCCTCATAATTCCTTATGGGATCGGCCAGGTCATTGACATTATCTACACTACATCAAAAGAGAAAGTTGTCAATGACTTAACAAGGTTTTGTCAGTTCTTGTTGCTGATATTTGTCATAGGAGGTCTTGCAAACTTTGGTAGAATCACCATTATGCAGACTTCAGGTAGTCATTTCAAAAGTATTTTATTTTATAATGCATTTGAAGTTTCAACATTGCAACTTAGCATATGACCATCACACCACTATGTTTGCCCCGCCATCATCTACACCACATTTCAATGCAGGTAATCGCATAGTGAAGAAATTGAAGGATGATTTATTTTCATCACTGGTAAAACAGGACATTTCCTTCTTTGACAAGAGCAAGACTGGTGGTTTGATTAACAGGTTTGTGCATAACCACAACCTCACAATACAATACTGTACAATAAAATTTAATTCTACATACATTATAATATCTTACTTACAATGCAATTTACTACAATGCAACCTCACTTAAAGTTAAAAATACAATAAAATACTGCATAAACTACACGTAGCTCCAAAACACTACAGAGTTAATGCCACTATAATATTATTTGTATTGTATTAGTTGTATTGTATAATACACTACAATGATGATAATCACTCAAGTAGCAATAGCCCATTCAGACTTCCATCCTCTACATACACCTCCAGCACCATTACATTCCTATATTTATTTTTTTGGTTCTGTATAATTAATTAACAGGTATTTAATTGCTTAATTCATCAGGCAAAAAATGATTGAAATGTTTGATGAGAGGGAGATTATACAATCAAGTATACATTCTCCTTCGAAACCACATCACAATTCTTATTCACATCTGGTGGGGTTAGTTTCAAAGAGTTTCAAGCCCACACTACCACCAGGTTGTCAGCAGACACAGCAATGGTTGGCCACACTCTCACCATGAACATCTCTGATGGCCTTCGTTCTACCACCCAAGCCATTGGAGGCATCTCATGGATGGTGATGATGATGATGATGATGATGATGATGATGATGATGATGATGATGATGATGATGATGATGATGATGATGATGATGATGATGATGATGGTGATGATGATGATGATGATGGTGATGATGCTGAGAAAAAATTAATGGTAAAATACTATTATAACAGTAATAACTATTTCAAGGATATTTCTATTAATATTTTTACTCCCAATAATAATAATGATAATATTAAATATACTCGTCATTCTACTAACATTATGTAATATGAAATGATTAAAAACATGACACCTATGATTATATCTTATCATTGTGCTTAACATACCGTTAAGAAACCTGTTCCTTGTGCCTTTTTATTGGCCTATCATCTTGGAACTATTTCGTGTACTGCAATAGTTCACAGATTATTTTGAAATTATAATATTTCAAATAAAAATGAACTTCCAAGCAAGTACTCTTTATAAAATACCTTCAAAGGCGCCTCAGTTGATTCAAAATTCTATATAAATAAGAATTATAACTATAATTTAATAATTACAAAATTATTTTCAATTAATATATATCATAAAAATGACAAACATTGAAACAAAAATTGTTTCCAGGTGTACACGAGTCCACAGCTGGCTGGTGTGTCGTTGTTGGCCGTCATACCACTGACCCTCTTCACCAGAGGCTATGGAAGGTCAGTGTTATGGCGGATGGTTGTTGGGGGGGGGGGGGGGTGATGGTTGTTGTGGTTTAGTTGTTGGTCATTGTGGTTGTGGTATAGTTGTGGGGGTACTGGTGGTTGTTGTGTAATGGAGATGTTTTCGATAGTTCTTGTGAGCTTACCATTTACCACTCCATTCATGGTGTCTCATCTTTTTTCAAACACCACAACTTACTTTCAAGATTCGTCAAGAAGATCTCATCTGACGTACAAGACTCCTCAGCCGAAGCATCCGAGGTGATGATGATGATGATGATGATGATGATGATGATGATGATGATGATGATGATGATGATGATGATGATGATGATGATGATGATGATGACGACGATGATGATGACGACGACGAAATGACGTTATGACGATAACAAGCATTTCTATCTTAGGTGGCTGAAGAGAGTCTCAGCAGCATACGGACTGTGCAGTCATTTGTGAAGGAGGAGAAGGAGATGGGGGATTATAGGCGCAAGATCGAGTACGTTTTGTCGCTCTCCTTCAAGGAATCTCTTGCCAAGGGTGTCTTCTGGTCCATGGTTGGTGGCATGGATGGATGGATGGATAGATGGCTGGTTGGTGGCATAGATGGATGGCTGGTTGGTGGCATAGATGCATGGATGGATGGATGGATCGTTGGTAGCATAAATGGATGGATGGATGGTTGATGGCACGGATGGATGGATATATTGCTGAGTGGCTGGTTGGTTAGTTGAGTATGTTGGTGAGTGTTTGCTTGTTGGGCGATAAACAAGATACCTTTTTCGTCAAAGTTGCTGCACTCACACCAAGGCAACTTTACAGTACACTCACCACACTTCTTCAACGTCATCAGACCGGATTTTCTGGGAACCTGATCATCGTGTTGGTATTCTACTACGGAGGCCTGATGGTGAGCAAAGGGCAGATCACAGTAGGCGAGTTGTCCTCCTTCCTGGTCTATGCTGCCTTCGTGGGCGTCTCTTTCGGAGGTGGGAGAATGTTGGAAAGATATAGAGGGGCTGAGAAGAGGAAAGGGGGTGTTGGAGAGAAAAGGGGGATGAGAGGAGGAATGGCAATAGCGTACTAAAAAAAGAAATAATAAATAAAAGTAAAAGAGCTGATTTGTGAGGCGCCGAGAAAAAAACTGAATCACAGGAAAAAAGATAATTAATCCTAATTCATTTGATGAACTTCAACATAATCAATATTGTAATTGATTGCTGGTTCACATGGTGGACAAATGATGATGGCCTCAACCACCATCGCTCCAGGAATGACTTCCTTCTACACGGAGCTGATGAGGGGCATCGGAGCTGGAAACCGAGTCTTTGAACTGCTCGACCGCAAACCCACCATCTCTGCCCTTGGTGAGTGGGTGGATGGGTGAATGGGTGGGTGGGTGAGTGTGGGTGAGTGAATGATTGAATGAGTGGGTGAGTAGGTGAATGCTTTTCAAGTATTCCAACATCACCTAGTCACCCTCATTATTGCACCATCCTTCCCACTCCACCATTCCTTCCACTTCATCACATTCCACTAACAGAAACAGTAATTTCCCTAACATAGCAACAGTCATCCCACTAACATAAGAACACCATCCACCACCACAACACCATCCACCATTCAGGAGGTCTAATACCACAAGCACCTCCCACTGGCCACATCTCTTACCACAATGTTGCCTTCACCTATCCCGAGCGACCCGACTCACCCATCCTCACCAACTTCAATCTCAACCTCCCCGCTGGTGCCTATTAAAGTCTTCATAATGAAACTTGCGATAAATTATTTAAAAATTTAACAAAAAATTTAGTTAGGTTTTTTTTTCAATTAATTTCCTTTCTTTATTTCATTAACTTTTTAAAATATTTTTATTCAATTATCTTTTAAAAATAAAGTTTTCAAAGTTTGAAACTTTTTCCAAATAGGTTCAGTGACAGCCCTGGTGGGTCCTAGTGGTTCAGGAAAGTCCACCGTTGCCAATCTATTGCTCAGGTGGTGGTGGTGGTGGTGGTGGTGATGATGGTGGTGGTGATGGGGGTGATGGTGGTGATGGTGGTTGTAGGGGTGATAGTGGTGGTGGTAATGGTGGTGGTGGTGGTGATGATGATGGTGATTGTGATTATGGCGGTGGTGGTGAGAATGGTGGAGGTGGTGGTGGTGGTGGTGGTGGTGGTGGTGGTGGTGGTGGTGGTGGTGGTGGAAGTAAAGGTGATAGAGAGGTTGTTTGGTAGTTTGTTAATGATGGTGGTTATGCAGTTGTAGTGATACGGATGGGATGGTAGTGATAGTTTTTGTTGACGTTAAGATCTTGATGGATATCAAAATATTATTTTATAAGTTTTTTTGCTATGTCTGATACTTCTCCTACGAACCCACAACATTCCTTCACAATCCCTCACAACAATCCCTATATTACAACCTTTACACAAACCTCCTTCCCAACAACCACTTCCACAACAACTCCTCCAACAACCTTCTTCATTTCCAGGTTTTACGACCCACTGGAGGGCAAGGTGTATTTGGACGAGACTCCAGTCTCCGACTATAATCTGCACTGGCTCAGAGACAACATCTCCATCGTCAGCCAGGTTTCTTTTTTTTCTCTTCTGTCTTCAATCACTCTTTCCTCTCTTCCATCTTCACTCTTCCTCTCTTCCATCTTCACTCTTTTTCTCTTCCGTTTTCACTCCCCCCCCTCCTTTCACCTTTTCTCTTTTCATCCTTTTCTCATTGCTTTTGCTCTGTTTGTTATAGATCATTGGTTATCATTTTCAATTCTTTGCGTGTTTTTTTTTCTGCAATTGCCTATACACTTCACCATCCATGTTGAAATTCATTTTTTTCATTAGCTAATAATGATTTCAAATTCAAATTTTTTATAGTATTTTTTATGTTTTAAAATAGTTTATGTATGTATTCTTATTTCACAAATAATTTTTTTTCCGATAATATTTTATTTCTTCAGGATCCGGTGCTTTTCAGCTGTTCCATAGCAGACAACATCGCCTATGGAGCTAAAGAGCATTCCAAAGTTGCCACCTCCAACATTATACAAAGCGCCATCAAGGTGCAGCTGCTGGTGGTGTTGCTTTGCAGCTGCTGCTGATGTTGTTTTCAGTTTTGCTGTTTTTTTTTGTTTTTTGTGGCTGTTATTGCCGTTTTATTGCTGTTGGTATTCCCAATATTTGATATGTTGTTTTTTTTTGTTTTTTTAACTGCTGGTGCTACTTTCAAAATCGATTTTCTTACCAGGCCAATGCGCACCAGTTCATAGAAAAGTTCCCAAAGGGCTATGAGACGTCTGTTGGAGAGAAGGGCGTGATGCTTTCTGGTCGGTTGGAGGGTGGTTGTGGTGTATTGGCGAAAGTTGGTGTTGGAATTGATTAATTGGAAAGAATGTTCAGAATATGAGTTAAGAAGGGGTTCTTTGTAAGTGGATTGAAGGTTGATGACGTACGACCTTGAAGCTGTGTCGAAGTTGATGTCATGCGGGGGTGCATTGTTTTTCTTGAATGTCATTTGAATTCTCAGGTGGTCAAAAGCAGAGAATAGCCATTGCAAGAGCTATTATTAAGGTATTGTCTTTACATACTTTTATGTCCTGTCTGTCTCTGTTATTTACATATCTGTATATGTTATATCTGTTATCTGTATATGTTATCTGGCTCATATGGACAGTTCATATCAGTTTTGTAATATACAATTTCAGAATCCTCGCATCTTGCTGTTGGACGAGGCAACGAGGTATTTGTTTTTTTCAATTAAAACCCGTCAATCAAACCTTCTTTCAACTATGAAAGCCCATCGACGCACTTATGCCCTCGCCTCTTTCCTCTTTCCCTTCCTTCCTCGCTCTTCTTTTCCACACACACACACACACACACACACACACACACACACACACACACACACACACACACACACACACACACACACACACACACACACACAAAGACACACACACACACACACACACACAAAACACACATCTTCAAAACCTTGAAGCGCCTTGGACGCAGAGAGCGAGCACCTGGTGCAGGAGGCGCTGGTGAGGGTGATGGAGGGCAGGACTGTGCTCGTCATCGCACACCGACTTTCTACCATCAGGAGGTGCTGTTGCATTGCATTGGCTTGCATTGGGTATGATTGAATAACATTTGATTGGATAGGGTTGGATTTGATAGATTAGCATTGGTTTGGATTGGATTGAATTAGTTTGGACCAGAATAGATTGTATAAGGTTTGATAATAAGTTATCAGGTAAACTTAACTCGGATAACATTAGAAAATATTCAATGCATACACACACACACACACACACACACACACACATATATACATATATATATATATATATATATATATATATATATATATATATATATATATATATATATATATATATATATATATATATATATATATATATATCAACCAACCACAGAGCTGACCAGATAGCGGTGTTGCAGGGAGGCAAGGTGATAGAGATGGGTGCGTATGAGGAGTTGATGAAACTGCAGGGGGGAGAGTTCAGGAAGCTGGTTGAGAGGCAAACAATGGGAATGGTCGAAGGTTGAGGAGGTGAAGGGTTGGTGAAGTTGAGAGGGGTTGGGAGTTGGGGAGGTTGAGAGGGGTTGGGAGTTGGGGAGATTGAGAGGGGTTGGGAGTTGGGGAGGTTGAGAGGGAGTTGGGGAGGTTGAGAGGGAGTTGGGGAGGTTGAGAGGGGTTGGGAGTTGGGGAGATTGAGAGGGGTTGGGAGTTGGGGAGGTTGAGAGGGAGTTGGGGAGGTTGAGAGGGGTTGGGAGTTGGGGAGATTGAGAGGGGTTGGGAGTTGGGGAGGTTGAGAGGGAGTTGGGGAGGTTGAGAGGGGTTGGGAGTTGGGGAGATTGAGAGGGGTTGGGAGTTGGGGAGGTTGAGAAGGAGTTGGGGAGGTTGAGAGGGGTTGGGAGTTGGGGAGATTGAGAGGGGTTGGGGAGGTTGAGAGGGGTTGGGGAGGTTGAGAGGGGTTGGGGAGGTTGAGAGGGGTTGGGAGTTGGGGAGATTGAGAAGGAGTTGGGGAGGTTGAGAGGGGTTGGGGAGGTTGAGAGGGGTTGGGGAGATTGAGAGGGGTTGGGAGTTGGGGAGGTTGAGAAGGAGTTGGGGAGGTTGAGAGGGGTTGGGAGTTGGGGAGATTGAGAGGGGTTGGGGAGGTTGAGAGGGGTTGGGGAGGTTGAGAGGGGTTGGGGAGGTTGAGAGGGGTTGGGAGTTGGGGAGATTGAGAGGGGTTGGGGAGGTTGAGAGGGGTTGGGGAGGTTGAGAGGGGTTGGGGAGGTTGAGAGGGGTTGGGGAGGTTGAGAGGGGTTGGGAGTTGGGGAGGTTGAGAGGGGTTGGGGAGGTTGAGAGGGGTTGGGAGTTGGGGAGGTTGAAAAGGGTTGGGGAGGTTGAGAGGGGTTGGGGAGGTTGAGAGGGGTTGGGGAGGTTGAGAGGGGTTGGGGAGGTTGAGAAGGATTGGGGAGGTTGAGAGGGGTTGGGAGTTGGGGAGGTTGAGAGTTGAGAGATTATGATTGCTTCGAATGAGGGTGTAAGAGTAAACTGTGAGGATGGCTGGAGTGTTTCCCTTGGTAGGCAAGGTTGAGGATGTTTTTGGGACGGAACTGATATTTTCGACTTGCTCATTTGGAGCATGTTTGTACGAGTTATCGATCATTCAACTATAGTTTATCTTCATAGCAAAAGTTTTTTTTATTAAAAATACACAATACCCCTGTAAATAAAGAAGTATTAAAAAATTTTTTCACTTGCAGACCTAGATGCGTGTGTGAAAAGTTTTTTAATAATTTAAAACAAAAATGTGATAAAAAATGGTCGGCTCGAAGATAGTTTCTCTCACTCAGGCATGCTACACAACGCTGTTAATATTATTATTTCTATAGTTTACACAAAAGCTTCGTTCAAAATCTTTCAGTTCAAATGAGGTTACAACACTTTTGTTTTATACTATATTTGATGCGGTCATCTCAGCTTGAAAAACTTTTACCCTCGTAATTGACGCGATATTAAAGTTGTGGCATTGTATGCTCGACGTATGTTAAAATATAGGCGCATCAAAACATGCCATTAGAGCTGGTCTAGTCAAAGCATTTGTGAAGCGTCTTTTAGCACCTTGTTCAAATGCGCTCCCATGGAAAGGGTTTCACTAGCTGTGGGCTACTAAGTGACTAAGCCACTCTAGGACGGCGTCCGTTCTTACATGAGTTGCTGCTTTCAAAATTCAGACTTGAGCTTACTTGAGTTAGGGAATACTTAGTGAAAAATTTATTTCAATCTTTGATGTTTTGTTTTTCAAAAATAGTTTCTATTTCAAGTGTTTCGAAAGCAATTTTTGCTCTTTTAAACCTTTGTTATACGAACAAAAATTATTATTAATGAATAATACTGATAATAGTGATAGTAACCGCAAAATAATATGAGATAAACAGATGGATAGTTGAGGCGCCCGCCTAACTTCAAAGAATCATCTTTCATCATGCGTCCTACCTTACTCGCCTATTTTGCATGTAGTTTTCGGGATTTTTTATTTTCTGTTGTTAAGCCGTAATTTCTTTACTTTTCCTTGCGTCTTATAGCTTCGTTATGTCAAATAATTTCCAAAAAAGTTCAGACTGTCATTTGAAAAATTCCTATTAAACGCGAGACCACTTCATATATTTTAAAAGATTTTAAAAATTGTTTTTATTAAATCAAGTTCAGAAAAACGCTGAAATATTTAACAAAAAAATTACTTGACATTAAAAAAAAGAACAAAAAATTACATGTTATAAAGTGGATGAAAAAAACAAAATGAAATGAAAATTTATGAAGATGGATTAAGTATTCACCGGCTATTTACACTACTCTACGATACATGTAAACGACAATTTGATGGCCTTAAGCCGTGAGACCTTCACAATCACCATGGGAGACTCAACAAATGATTTGAAGTATTTCCTAGGGTCGCAAACACAACCGCACCCCTTTAAGTCTAGGTTTTAATTGCTTTAAATTATTTTTTTTTGTGTTTTTATTATTAAAAGTATTAAGCTAGCCATTACTACATTAGATATATTAATAAACAGACTTTAGTTTTGTTTATTATTATTATTATTATTATTATTATTATTATTATTATTATTATTATTATTACTATTATTATTATCACCACTTATATTATGAATAATATTAATAAAATCACCCTTATCATTATCATCATCATTGTTGTTATTACTGATGGATATTTTGTGGCCAGAGTGATTGTTGGAGGGGGTCTTGAAGTAGCGCTGTCTGAAGGAGGCATCGGCGTAGTGGTCTGCCTGCATGGTGGCTTGTCCGTCCAGCTCCTGTGGTGGTGTGTACCATGAGATGATGTGTACCATGTGGTGATGTGTACCATGTGGTGATGTGCACCATGTGGTGGTGTGTACCATGTGGTGGTGCGGGAGCAAGGTGTGGTGTGTGCCATGTGGTAGTTTGAGGGCGGGGTGTGGTGTTATAATGGTATAAGAAAAACTTTAATGAGGATGATGATTATGAGGATGATGATAATGATGATGATGATGATGATGATGATGATGATGATGATGATGATGAGGATGATGATGATGATGATGATGAGGATAATATGAATGAAAATGATTAAAATAAATAATAATGATAACAATAATATAGACAATAAAAACAATATAAATAATAATAATAATAATAATACTAATACTAATAATAAAAATAATGAAAATATGAATATTGATAAAATAAAAAGGACAACTTTAAGCGCCAAAACAACGATGGTAGAATGATAAGTTCAGATGGTTGGAGTGGTAGAAGGCAAGTTAATGATGGCGGGAGTGGTGGTGAGAGGTAGTAGAAAGCACAGACGGAGTAGTGGGAAATCTTGCTCATAGTGATCATCCTCCGTGCCACGTGACCATTGAGACTCTGTTCGCAGTTCGAAACCAGTCGCAGGCACTTGTGGCCTGGTATGTTGGCTTCTGTATAGCTGGAGGGAGGTGGTCGTTGTTATTGTGGCAGTTGTTTTGGCTACTGTTGTTATGAATGTTCTTACGATGTTATTGATGATGAAACAAGAAATAATTCACTAAGCAACTAGCCAATCAAGCCAACAACAAGGATTAAAAGTTTTATTAAAAAGTAAAGAAATGAGAGATAAAAAGATGAAAAACAACGAAAAGGGTTTTATGAGCAAGTTTCTCAAAGTGGCGTCAGTCCGTTGAGGCAAAAAAACACAAAGGAACCTCTCTTTGTATATGGGCATCCAGTAGACCAGCCTGCCTCCCAGACTGAGGTGTTTGGCGGCGAAGGTGAGAAGGTCTGAAAGCAGGTCACCCAGGTGGTAGGAACGCTTGCATGGAATGTGCTGCTCTCGTCTGTGGTGTGTGCGTATGTGTGCTTGTGTGTGTGTGTGTGTATGTATGTATGTATGTATGTATGTAATGTATGTGTGTGTGTGTGTGTGTGTGTGTGTGTGTGTGTGTGTGTGTGTGTGTGTGTGTGTGTGTGTGTGTGTAAGCGCATGTGTGGCCGGGTAGAACGATTGTGTGTTTGGTTATTTTGTTTGGTCTGGTTGTTTGGTGGACTGTGTGGTGTAGTGTGGTGATTTAGTTGTAACGATGTAGAGTAATAGTTATAATTTAATGGGAATTATGTGGCGCAGTGGTATGGTGATGAAGAAACACAAGCACCAACAGGTCTTCAGCAATCGCGAACTCCTCGGAAGGCTGGGACTTGAAACCCACCTTTTGGGTTGGTTCTCTGATGCCGTATGGAGCTGAAAGGGTTGTGAATAGGCAATGGATGGGTGAATGGATGAAAAGTTATGAAAATATGAATAAAAGGTTGTGAAAATATACGTGCAAAAAATTTGAGAAAATTATTCTAATATATTTAATAACGAAAAGAAAAATAAAATTTGAAGATAAAAAACTAACGGTCAGTGATGATGGCATCGAAGAGAGATAGTGGTGGAGAGAGAGAAGTCAAGTGGTTGTGGAAAGGATCTTCACCACAGGCACCCTCAACAACATCAGTAGTATCATTGTTGTCATTGACTCCCTCATTCACGCCACCAGTAACTCCGCCGCCCTTATTACCCTCACCACCACAACCACCTTTATTACCACCACCTTTATTGTCATCACGACCAACCCAGGCACCACCCCTCCACAGACTGCACAGTTGGGCGGCGTCGGCGATGAAGACGTCGACGAACTTGTCGTGCAGGCGGTACTGCCGCAGGTTGTTGCGAATGCTCTCCTCTCTGCGTCGCCACTTCTGTCCGCATCGACTCGACTTTCCTGGTATGGTGCAAGGTTGTGTGGTGTTTTGTGCACTAGTAGAGGAATAGTGGCGTGAAGGTCTAATTCCATATGAACGATGTTCAATAAAATCAATGCGCTCAACCGAATAGCCAATCAGACAATCAAAAATTTCAAAGCAGCCACCTAATCACCACCACCACCACCACCACCACTACCACCACCACCACTACCACCACCAAGCACTAACCAACTCCAGTGACTAAGTTGAAGTCAATGTCACTGCCCATGACATGGGAGCCATAGTGAGCACACGACACCAGCAGACTGCCTGTGTGACGTGGCAACGCGACTTAAGTCATCGCACGCCCTATGAAATTATTAGAATATGTATCAAAACATCACTGATGATGCAAATAGAGTGTTTCAGGAGGCTATTAAAACTATAAGCCCCAACTATCACCAAAGGCCTTGAAAGTATTCACTTCAAAACCACATTGAATGACACTATGATAATATTCGTGGTTGTATTGCAAAAAACCTTTATTTTTTCTATTAAAATTCAACCGCATCAACCAATCTAGATGTAACTTATGTAATGCTGCTACAGAATGCACCTGAAAATAGTCACTAGCGCCACCTTCACCACCCCCCTTCAGCATTACCTTTCAAATAAAAGAAACAAACCCTTTGTTAGTAATAAAAGTCGCAGAAAAAAAACTTAACAGCTAAAACTACAACTATAACTAAAATGTTACCTCTGCAAGCAACACGAACACCACTACACCACCCCCACACTACCACCACACCACCATCACCACACCACCACCACCACCACCACCACCACCACCACCACCACCACCACCACCACCACCACCACCACCACCACTACCACTACCACCACTACCACCACACCACCAATTCACACCAGCCACCGGTGCCCACAAAGGGATCATACACCAGACTTCCTTCCCTCGCCAGCGCCATGTTGGCCATTATCATTGATAAGGTCACATCCATTGAGGTGTTGCCTGTGGAAGAAATGGATGGATGGAAGGGGATGAAGAGAAGATAGATGCAAAAAAGGATGGTGGAAGGATAGAAGATTGGATAAAAGAGGGATAAAAGATCAAATAATAGAAGGATGGAAGATTGGATGATAGAAGGATAACAGAAGGATGGAAGATTGGATGATAGAAGGATAACAGAAGGATAGAAGATTGGATGATAGAAGGATAACAGAAGGATGAAAGATTGGATGATGGAAGGATGACAGAAGAATGGAAGATTGGATGATGAAAGGATGGATGATTGGATAATGGAAGGTAGAAGATTGGATAATGGAAGGATAGATGATTGGATAATGGAAGGATGGATGATTGGATAATGGAAGGATGAAGATTGGATAATGGAAGGATGGATGATTGGATAACAGAAGGATGGAAGATTGGATGATGGAAGGATAACAGAAGGATGAAGATTGGATAATGGAAGGATGGATGATTGGATAATGGAAGACGAAGAGTAAAGAGTGGACAAGAAGAAGGATAGAAGATTAGATGAAAGAAGGGTAAAAGGATAAGAGGAGGGTAGAGTGGACGGAAATAAAAGATAAAATTAAAATTTTGATAAATTATGTTAAGATTACCAGAAAGTCAAAAGCTGATAAAAGGAGTGAGTCATGAATGAAGGAGACATGTATGGAGGTGGATGGATGGTGAGCTGAAAGAGGGGCATACGAATGAGACCTATGAACTTTCTCTTCTTCAAGTCATACTTCTTGAGCAGGTCTCTCTGACCGTCACAGATCTGGAAAGGTAAGGATGATGGAAATGAAAGAGATGAAGATGGAGTTATTGTATCGGTGAAGGCGAAGGTGGAAAAGATGTAGAGGCTGATGACACAAAAACAATTTGGACTTACCCATTTCCCGAAGTAGATGTGCTGCGGAGATTCTTGGTTGCGCTGGTAATACTCCAGCATGTGGTATGTGGTGTGGCATGTTTCATTCAAAAGCACTTTTCCTCGGAACGGAAGGCTCTCATTCGTCAGTTTCTGGGTCAGGGGAGGAGCTAGGATAATATTTAAATAATTTAAGTTAATAATTAATTTTATATTATAAAAGTTTATAAACTATGGTATAAGTAGAGATGGTAGGTACATCGATTAGTAGAATTTTTTCCTGTTGTGAGAGCTTTTTGTTGAATGAGTCTATGATCACCCTGAAACTCGGGTGGTCCTGTGTGAGTGACCAATTTTAAGGTTTAAATCTCAAAAAAGTCGAAGATGAGTAAACTGTTGAGTAAAGTTATTTTAAAGAATTATTTTGTTGATAAATTTTTTCATAGAAAAAAAATTAAATAATTTTTTTTTTGTGAAAAAAATTATTTTTTCAACAAAAAAAAAACAATTAAACAAAATTTCTAAAAAAAACAAATTCAAAAAGTTCTTCAAAAAGTGAATTTTCAAAAAGTATGTGAGAAAGTTGAGTGAATAAGTGGATGTCAATGTGATGTGTTTTGAACCGTAGTGGAAGGATCAAGGCAAGAAAGTTTTCGAAACAACGTGGGATAGCTGTCTCCTTCCACCAACAACTCCACAGCTGATCTGGATGACAAAATCTTGAATATCAAAAATGTCAGTTTTGAAATTTTTGGAGAAATACTTGATGAAGTTAAGAAGCTTAGTGAAAAACTTAAAATAAGTTAATAAAAGAAGTTACTTGACAAGGACTGATCGCTTAGTGATATTGGCTGCTACCTCCTTGGAAGGTAGATCCACAAGTACGAAAGGGTTCTGAAAAATAAAACAAAGTATTAATTCAACTTAAAAAAATATTTTATTATAGACTTTGTTCTGAATTGGTTTTAAGTTTTAATTTGAAAATAAATGAATATTAATAGTAACAAAAGTAAAAAAAAATCATAAAAAGTAAACTTCTGGATTTCGGTCTTCTGGAATTTTCAAATCAATTCCAAATATCTTGGCTATGGACTTTAATTCCTTAATAAAAATACATAAATGAGTTCCTTTATCCAAAAAATAAATTATGAGATAAATAATTTCTTCAAAATTATAATAATTAAAATAATTAAGTTAAAATAATTAAATTATGTTATGTAATAATATACAATAAATCTGAACACATAATGAAATAAGGCTGGTTTTATATTTCCGTACAGGTATTCTGAATTCTACGTGCTCATGGGCCAAATGTAATAGCATTCTCATTTTTTATGATGTTCTAACACTTTCATAAAAAGCTCAAGTATCAATGACAAAAACTGCAAACCACGATGTCTCAATCACTAGTGGTAATTTAAAAGTAAACTAAAAGTAAACTAAAATACTAATTTGTTTATTCAAACTGGTCATCATACTTTAAGCCGGTGTTTTTAAGTAAGATTATTATTTTTAAACTAACTTTAAAAAAATTTCAAAAAAAAACAATTATAAAATGAGGTTTTTTACAAAAACGTTAAAAAATCTCAAAATAATCGACTTTATATAATAATCCAATCTAATCTAATCAATACATTTGTAACGCTCTTTTTAGCATAATGCTCAAAGGCGCTCTTATGAACACTTTTTTACTCGCTGTGGGCTGCAAAAAGACTAGACACTATGAGACGCCATCTGTACTTTAATTGAGTTTTCGATTTTAGAACTCAAACCTGGGCTTATTCTATAATTATATATAATGATGATTGGCCCGCTCCGCTATAAAGTGCGATCGGGTGAGCCTATATTTGAGTTTCGAAAGAGGCAACTCAATTAAAGTACAGAAGCCATTCTAGAATATCTAGTCTTCTAGTGGAACACAACGTGTAAAACCGTTTCCGTGGAAGCACATTGAACATAGTGATAAAAGGTGCGTTAAAAATGTCTTGATAAGCTTAAAGTAGATTAGACTCTCTGAAAATAGATTAGATCTAATCTAATCTGATTTATTCAATCTAATATAATTTATCTATTCTAATCTGATGAAAAATCATACCTCGTTAAATATGAAACGGAAAAAAAGATTTTTGAGTTTATTTAAAATTGTGAAAAAATCAAGTCGTTATGAAACTCTATCAAATACTCGAACGTTTCTTTCTAGTGCTTTCTTGTGTTTGGATCAGTTGGTTTTCTACCAAAAAATCGAAAATTTTTCTTGTCTTGTTGACGTCAATCTGCGATTTTTGAAAAAAAAGATTATTTTTTGGAGTAGAAATAATTTTTTAGATTCTTTACTGAAAATTTAACATTTAAAAGTACCATATAAAATTTTTTTTGAAGTAATTTCGATAAAACAGCTCCATAATTATGCAAGCATCTTCCACTGCATACGCATCTTCTCTTACTCCAGTTTTTTTTTACTTTCGTCTACTCCAAAACTCAACAACCCTAACCACAACCACCGCCAGCACAACCACCACCACCATCACAGCCACTACCACCATCCGCACCACCGCCACAACTTCCACAACCACTATCAGCGACCTTGAAAAGGTTCCTAGCAGACGCCAATTTCACGATTCCATTCTTCTCGCACTCAGCCACCAGGGTGCGTCGGAAGTGGATGTAGTTGGTAGGCAAGATGCGGATGGAAGAACACAACTAAAAGTGAAATCAATTATAACTTTTTGAAATATAACGTGATAACTTTCAAAATATTCATTTTCATAACGCGATTGTTTAAAAGCTTACTTAACTATTATTGAAATTTTTTTTAATTCTCTTTCTAACAAATATATTAGTAAGGTACCTCTTCTGCAAAGTATAGAGACAACCCTATCATTTTACATAGTATGTTGAAACCCATAACGTGAAATCCTCATGAAACATAAATATCGATCTAACGAAGCTAAGGTCGATGTTTATAGAATAATAACGAGAGAACCGAGTTAAAAAATAAAATAATGATATGAATGATGATTATTATGAAGATTAATTAATTATTTAATAAAGTGATTAAATAATTATTTCATTAAATGCCTAAATATTTGATTTGAATGAATGAAATAAAAGCATTGGCACCTCCTTCTCAGCCTCCGAAAGGAGTTCAACTCCTGGAGTGTTACTGACGTCAAGCGGGTTGGTGTTCCTTTTGGCTGCATGATGATGATGATGATAACGATGATGATGATGATGATGATGATGATGATGATGATGATGATGATGATGATGATGATGATGATGATGATGGTGAGGTTGATAATGATGATGATGATGATGATGATGATGATGATGATGATGATGATGATGATGATGAAGATGATGATGATGGTGAGGTTGATAATGATGATGAAAAAGGAAAAATGATAACGAAAAGCCGAAAACGAAAGACATTAATGAAAATTATGATGAGAAAGAGATGATGAAAGACAAACAATATGCATGAAAACATTAAAAGAAAGAAGTTCATAAAAAGTGTTCTATCAAATATTTTCAAAATTCATCGCTCAAAAAGGAATAACAGGGGAGTGTATGCACGCGAGACTGACGTAGTTTGATGTTGCCTGCCAGCGTTCCCAGCAGGTTCTTCTGCAGAGACCAGGGTCGAGTGCGAGTGTCGTCCTGTTGTTGTTGGTGATGTTGTTGTTGTTGGTGATGTTGTTGTTGGTGTTAATGTTGTTGGTGATGTTGTTGTTGTTGGTAATGTTGTTGTTGGTGATGTTGTCGTTGGTGATGATGT
>OX387246.1:7254992-7259992 GCA_947562095.1 Branchellion lobata
GTGGTTGTGTTTAATTTCGAAACGCAAAATGACTCTGGCACATTTATTCATGTTATCTTGTTTCTTTGCATCATTTCATTTATCAGTATGTCACGAAGCTGAAAATCCCTTATCTGGAGGTCACGGAGTACCTGCTCACGAGCACAAAATCCCTCACAAAGACCCACAAATCCAAGTCAATCAACAAGAGCATCAAGGTCAGGAAGATCAACCTACCATTCATGCAGAAAATGTTATATTTGATGAGACTGTCATTCACAACAAAGCGTTAGTAAGACTGTTAACTTTCCATGCACGTATAAGATAATGTATGAACGAACCCACTAATGAAGTTTTAAAAAAATTGAGCAAATTCAAAATCTATATCAAGAATATTTAGCTCAGCGCTCGTTCGCATTCTCACCACAGCCACATCCACAGTCATATGGAAGGCTTGGTAAAGCCAGACGAGAATGCCTCTGATGAAGAGTTGGAGTTTTATTACTTCAAGCTGCACGACTACAACAAGGATGACAAGCTTGATGGTCTTGAACTCTTCAAAGCTTTCCAGCATGAACATAAAGGTTGCTGGTCACTATGAAAACTGAATTTTTATTATGTTTTAAAAATTTGATTTTGCTATGTGCCTTCATTATGAAATTGGATAATTCCATTTATATTATGAATTACCTATACAATAATATTGCATAAAATAATTCTTCTAACGCTTTATTCTAGTTATATATTTCATTAAAATTCTACAAAAACTTAACTATTTGAATTTTCAACCAAATTAAAAATCTATTTTACTTCAACCTTCTTTTCATCCCCACCTTTTCACTCGCACCTTTTTCCCACTTCTTATTCACTTTTTCACCTCCAACCCCTTCCACAGACTCCCAGGACGATACAAAAGATCACACTGAACAGATCATTGCCACTGTAGACCAGATCTTGAATACGCATGATAAGGACATTGATGGTAAACTTAACTACATGGAATACCACCATATTTCTTCTCAGTGACGTCTGCTTGTACATTAATGAGTTTTGATTATTTTCCTCTTTTTTAGTTGATTTGACTATGAAAATAAACCTTATTGTTTTATTTATTTTAATTTTAATATACAATACAATACAAATCTGAATATTATTATAGTGGCATTAACTCCATAGAGTTTCATATGACCCTACCTTTTACATAAAATATTTTCATAAACTTTATAAATTAAATTTTAAAAAATTTATATCGTCATCTCTGCCTTTCAAAATTGATCGATGCATAATCAAAGATTGGCGTTTTATACCTACCACACTGTAATTAAAAGTCCTACCAAGCCATAACCCACCTAATCTGCCGTGGATGCACCCGCCAATAAGGTGATGAGACTATATGGTGAAACAACCTTCTGGTGCCATTACTAGTCGTACAAGCCAACCACAACCCCTTCTAAGTAAATTTAGACCATCATTACGCGCAATACGTTTATTCATTCATTTATTTGACTTCACAAACAGCTACTTTTTCGTCATTGACATTTGATGTAATGGAATACTTTCAACGAAGGGATGTTTTTTTATCAAGTTATACAATATCTACCCATCTAACATATTATTTTATTATTAAATTTCATTTTATTATTTTTTTCGGTATCTTCTCATTCTTTCTTTATCCACCAAAACGTTGACATTTCTACAATACATTTTGCTATACGCAGTATTAGAAGGCATTCTTTCCATTATGCCAGTGTATTCATAATAATGTAAAATATATGGAATTTAGCTGCTGTCTAAAGGTTGATGAAGCACAATCAATGAAGAAAAGGCTGTTTTCTTAATGAACACGGTGTTTCAGAATAAATTATTGTATTTACAAAAGTAAATCGATAATTTGAGTTAACCGAGTTTTTTTGGTTTATTCATAAAGATACCTTGCTTTTCATAGCTTATTAGACTTCAATTCTTCCTTCACGACGGCTTACTTATGGTTCAAACCCTACCAACCTTCCACATCACAGCAGTTGCCGATTGGTTTTAAATAGTTTTGGTAGGAAACTCCAACCTGATTCAATCATTTTAAACCTCATAATCCCAACAAATCTTCAAACATGCCAACATTCCATCGAATAAGGTCGTCTTTCTGCTTGTGTATAGGATTCTTTTGTTCCTTCGATCATCATTCGGTCATAATCACTTACTAATTTATCTTTTGTTCTTATTCTGATCCGTTTACTCGCTTCTTATTGTGTCTTTTTCAAAATTTGCTAAAAATAAACATTTTGCTGATTTAAGATGGCTGATTAGCTGATTAGCGCGGCTTGATGAATTCGAACACTCGACAAATTTTTCAAAGTTGTCTTGGTCCGGTAGTCAAAGATCTTTACTATGTATAATAATACTAAACGTTTAATTACCTATTGAATGTTAACAAAACGACAAAAGATTGAATTCCGAAAAAGGCATTTCAGTCAAAGAACCTATGTCGTGTGATTGATGAGTTTGGACCCAACAACTCCTAGCCGGAAACTCAAAAGGATGTCAATTTGACAGCAGCGAGTGACTTTGCCTGAAAGCGCTTTTCAGCCTTCTCAAAATAGCAGTATATGAATGATTGTATTTATATGATAAATTTTGAATCAGGTTCTTGAACAATAAACTTTACGCTATATAAAGATGTCGACAAGATCAGATCGATAAAAAGCTTTCAAGCTGAGGATATTTTTTAGTTTCAGTTTATAGATCAATAGTTTTTTTGTTACATTTTTCATGTCTGGTTTCGATATTGACTCTGAAATCAACGTGTAACAATGACACATGACACACGTAATTACTATATGCTCGTATGGCATTGATGAGATGCGCGTGTGTGGGTGGCTATGAAACGGTAAAAAGTATTGTAAACTCATATTCTGAAAGTTGTGACAATGAAGGTGAAAAAAGAGTAGCTTGAGTAGAAAAGCTGAAATTGTTATCAAAAAAAGTGTTGAATAAGTTCGTAAAAATAAGAATTAAAAAAACTTTAAAAAATAATTTAAACAACTTCAAAAAAATAATAAAAATAACTTCAAAAAAATAATAAAAATAACTTCAAAAAAATAATAAAAATAAATTCAAAAAAATAATAAAAATAAGTTCAAAAAAATAATAAAAATAACTTCAAAAAAATAATAAAAATAACTTCAAAAAATAATAAAAATAACTTCAAAAAAATAATAAAAATAACTTCAAAAAAGACTTTCCAAGATGTTTCCAAAAAATACGTCGGCTCCGAAAGACAAGGGGGGCTGTAAAGAGAAAGATCCGAAAGAGTTGAAGGAGGTGGAGGACGAGGAAAGAATGATGAGTTGGCAGATTAGCGTGTACACATTTCTCGAAAAGCCAAAGACCTTTTGCCCTGTGCTCTACCAGCTCTTCGTGTGAGTCGGTCGTCATTTGTGGTCATTGTTAGTACCTCATTGGACATGACTCTGTGCAATATTTGGATTTTCACTTTTCAAGGTGTATTTTTCAATAAGCTTTGAAAATTTTCACTAGCAATTGACTCAATTGTGTTAGTTTTTTGAACATTCAGTTATCTTTTTAGATTGACACGATCAACGACGATTAATGAAAATTACGTTTATGAAAACGTTGTAAAAAAACATAATTTTGTTCAGTTAGCCTGATAAAGATGAACTTGATTTAATAAAATAATTTTTTTCAATTTTTAATCCAATTATACGCTCTACTGGCGAGAATAAAAATATCAAAAGAGCATAGTTCAAAAGCTCATCATGCTTTGGAGCACTCTAAGGCTTGCTCGATATGTCAATGAAGCAAATAAACCACCGACCAAACAAGGCCCTTGCAACAGCACTTACATCCGCAACTTCTCCATCCATACACCTTCATGTGCCTTTCTCCTATTTGTCTTCCACTAGTGCACTCAACAAGTGCGTCTCGCATAATTGAGTTCATGCTCCGGCTATTGATAATCCACTTATCCGTAAAAGTGTCGAAAAGTGTGAAATGTCAAACCAAGTTTGGAAAGTTATATTTTCAATGTTTTTCCAACATTTTCATTTTTTCGTTTTCATTTTTTTTGGGTTTCTTAATATATAATTAATAATTTGAAGTCTGTGCGCCACCGCCATGCCTAGTCTCTGAGCTCTATAGGAGCCCAAGTTGAAACCTAGAAAAAAAAATTCAAATAATTTTTTTCCCGCTCTTTTTCTCAATGAGTTTTCAAGCTATCTGAGACATGTCATGAAGACCCCACCACTGAATCCTTTCCATGTTTCCTCCTACAATAGTTCACTTGTCTTTCCAGTCTTTCTTATGTTTCAGTCACTTGTCTAGACGAATCAAACTAATATTCGCTAATTCAATTACTCAAATATTCGCCTGCCTGTTTGTAGATCTTCCTCATTTCTCAAACGTCGTTTCACAATTATTCATAAATGTTGAATATTGACTGTTGATTTATTCAACGTAGCTTATTTTCGAGTGTATATTTCTTTTAAATTAGTTTTTTTATACTTTTTATTGAAGCAAATTCAGACAAACGCTGGAAATGGCACAAAACATGGTGAAAAATAAAAATGAAAGAAAAATAAACAAAATCAACAATAACTGTAAGAAAAATAACTGAAAAAAATTTTTTGTTTGTAGCATTAACTTCTATGAATATCTAGTTTTTTGCAAACAATATTATAAAAAAATAAATATAATCTATATTTTATGCAATTTTCAAAAAAAACATAAATTTGTTCTTTCATCGACTGGATACGCATTGACTCCCCCATACACATTGCCCATCAATGATGTATCTTATCTAATCTAATCTAATCATTTATATAGCGCTGGTTCAACACTGCTCAAGAGCGCTCGATGCATGTATGGTAGTTAAGTAGCCTCAACGTGGCAGATTGAAATCACTTTAAATTTCAAATCTTCCTACCGGTTTATATTCTTTCTTCTTGAAGACTACTTTAACTCATTAAAAGTTCAAACTGCTATTCGGCCTGGAAGCTAACTTTCAT
>OX387246.1:7264992-7282492 GCA_947562095.1 Branchellion lobata
CTCGGTGGTGTGGGCCCATCGACAGGTGGATGCCTACAACACAATCGTTCCCAAACCCCCTGCTACTTGTTCATTACGAATAAGATGAATTAATTAAACAGTGTACATAGCATTGCATTATTCATTAATGTATTTGTTCATTTAATTATTAATTCAGCTATTTATTCATTCACTCATTCATTCACTCACTCATTCATTTATTCATTCACTTATTCATTCATTTATTCATTTATCAATTCATCCATTCATTTATTCTCATTCATTTTGAATTGTTTCAATCCATTTTCAGCTGACAGCCTTTTCAGTGCTGCTTTATCAACCAAACTTTCTTTTTTTATTCATTCGATCAATTTTCGAAAAGTATTTGTAATTTTTGCTTTCTTATAAAAATCTTATGTTTGATTAAATTTTTTACTTAACTATACAGTTTTTTGATAAAAGTTATAAAAACATTCATCTGTCCACAACATGAGCTCTACAAAAATTAACTTAACTCTTTTCGCTAGCTTCTCCACCCCCTCATTCTCCCAACCCTTCCATGGGCTTTGAATTCTAGCCGCAACCATTTTCGACTTTTTCATTCACTCACCCATCTCTTCACCACCTCCTTACCACCTCTTCACCACCACCACTTTCTCACCACCACCTCCTCACCACCACCTTCTTATCATCACCACCTTTTCACCATCTTTTCACTACCGCTCTCTCACCACCTCCTTCTTACCACCTCCTCACCTCTCTCTTCTCCCCACCTCCTCACCACCACCTCCACACCACCTCCTCACCACCACCTCCACACCACCTCCACACCACTTTCTTATCACTCCTCCCAGGAATTGTGTACCACGTTATACTTGGGTTTCTTGGGCCTCATAATGTTCTCCTTTCTAATGCACCTCATCGAGAAGGACCACAATACAAAACTTGCTACTTTCCCCGACGCCTTGTGGTGGGGGGTGGTATGTGGGGGTGGTATGTGGGTGTGGTACGTGGGGGTGGTATGTGGTGGGGGTAGGTGGGGAATGGTATGTGGGGGTGGTAGTTTGGTGTAGGATTTTAGAGCCGGTATATAGAATCTGTACATAAAAGTGGTATGAAAAACGGTGTTTAAAAGTTTTCTTCAAAAACCAACTCACCACTTGATCCACCAATCATTCAACCCTGCCAGCCAAACAAACATCACGCCACTCACCGCCAGATCACGCTGTGCACAGTGGGGTATGGAGACGTGGTTCCTCACACGTGGGGTGGCAAAGTGGTGGCTTCCCTGTGTGGACTCCTTGGAATCTCATTCTTTGCGCTTCCTGCTGTATGTCTGGGTTCCTGTTTCTTTTCATTTCGTTTTTGTAGATTTTGAACGGATTATGTTTCCAATATGTAGATTTTGTATTTTTTTACTTTCATTTTTTCAATATGTTTTAATAATGTTGATTTTGGTTCTTCTCATATTTACTTGTTTCATTAAAAAAATTTGCAAGATTTTGTTGAAAAGTACTTTTAGTTACAAATTTTCCTTACTTCAAATTGATCGAGAGCTTTCAAAATTTATTTCATGACATTTAAGAAGTAAAATCTGAAGGTCACCACAAATACCTCAAACTCCTTTAGATTACATCCCACCCCATTCCACTACCACCTCCCTCCACCTACATAATTTCGCTTACACTACTTCACCTACATCACTCCACCCTCGTTCCTTTATCCCCACCCCTTCACCCCCTCACTCGCCAGGGCATCATGGGTTCAGGATTTGCATTGAAAGTACAGCAACAACAACGACAAAAACACCTCAGCAGAAGAAAGGTACCTTCAAAATGAGTTCCATTTTTGAATTGATCTATACCTCACTACCAAAAAGTGGAAACTTAAACACAACGGCCACAAACGCCAGACAAAGTAAAATTTGTAAATCGAATGATTCACTTCGTATAGTTCGAAAGAGAAGGATACACTTCCCACCAAAGCAACTTACATACACCAACTTGTAGGAGACCTCCTAACTCACAAGAGACAGACCCAAAATCCTTCATCTCTCTACAGACTCAGAACCACCACTCTACAAACTCACAACCACCCATCCACATACTCACAACAACTTTATCACCGACTCTCAACAACCTCATCACAGACTCATAACAACCATCTAATCACAGACTCCCAACCACCTTATCACAAATGTTCCACAACCTTATTACAGATTCACAACAACCACTTAATCACAGACTCCAGCAGCCACCTTGATCCAGTGCCTGTGGAGACACCACGCCCTGAACAGTACTGAACTCAAGGCAACCTGGCTCTTCCACTTGAAAGACAAGTGTAGAGTCAAGCAGTGCGTTGTGTGGTGGTCTAATTTAAGGATCTTGAGGGGGTGTTGAGTGGGTGTATTATTGATTGCTTTGTAGATTTTGTTGTTTTTAAGACTCGCTATGAATTAAAAAAAAAATTTAACATTTTTAGAATTCAATGTACTAAGTTATTTCATTATACATTGCACATTGTTAATAAAAGATACTGAAATAAACAAAAAAAAGAAAAACAGCGCAATGAGTAAAAAATAAAAATACACTGACAAGAAGTTATCAAGTGGCTTCAAACCGTGAAAGCTTCACGACCATGAAAGCTTGGTCTTAAGTGACCTAGTTTTCTAGTAGGCCACAGCGAGTTAACCTGTTTCCATGGCAGCAACTTTCAACAAAGTGATAAAAGGCGCCACAATTGGCCTGATTAGATAAGATTGTAGTAGTACAGGTTTTTGTGGGAGTTACTGGAATTTTGAAATTTAGAAAAAACAATAAAAATGTTTACTTATCCAAAAGGCAAAGATTCAAGACGAATGCGAGTCTGATAGAGAGATTGTCGGCCAAGAGGAAGAACAGCTACGGCTTCAAGAACGTTGAAGCAATAAGGTGTATGAGGTGGGAGGTTGGTGGATTGAGAAGTAGAGGAGAGGTGAATTGAAGAATGGTTGTAGGGTTAATAGGGAGTGGTGCTAGAAGTAAAGGTTTAAAACTTCTTTTGAATGGTTATGCAAAGTGTTACAGTAGACATAAATTTTCGATTGATTTGCGATGAAAATATATTTTATGTAATCAAATAATTGAGCAAATATTCCGAAAAGTAAAAATCCATTTGATTAACTTGAAAGTGAATAGCAACTTTTCTTCATTGAAGCAACAGAAAACTGGAAGTTGAGCAGATTTCGACCATCTCAGAGTCCGTCACAGCTGGTAACGTCCTCCCACTGGGAGACCTCACTTCTCTCCTCAGAAACCCAACCAATTCTGCTTCTCCCTGCACCACTCTCGCTCTTTCAACTCCGTCCAAATGTTTCCAAACGTACTGCTTCCTTCCTAGTGATTATTCACTTCCAAGCAGAGATTCCTTCTCCTTTGCTTCTTCTTCAACCACATCCAAAGCTTCACCCAGCATCTCTCCAACTCTCAGCTCACGCTCCTCTCACAAGCAAACATTCCTTCTCAAATCTTTCGAAACACCTATTACAACCTCACCATCAAACCATCGCTTATCAACTTCCACCTTGAGTTCCTCTCTCAGCTTCTCCAAAGATCTTGTCAGGTCGGTCCGTATCAAACACACAACAGCAACTGAACAAAAATGAACTAGAAATTGATTCATGCTAACAGTGTTTTCAATTTGATAAAATAAAATAGATGTTTTAAATAAAATAAATGAGTTTTGTGAGTTTAATTATTTTTTAAAACAATCGTTTTTTATATTCACATCACCGCCTCACACTCCAGAGAGGAGTTCTTCGACAGTCAAAAGGACGTTTTGAACTTCAGCAGCGACATTGGTTCAATCTTTGTTTCACTTTTTATAATTACTTTCTATCTTTTTTAAAACTTATTTTTTCAAGACCTTTTGAAATGAAATCTAGAAAAAATTTGACGCGTCTAGAAGAATTGCTTAAACTGCGCTCTTGCGCAAAATTGGGCTTTAAAACACCGCTGAATCAGCGCTATATTAATGAGTTGATTGAATTAGATAAAATTAAACACGTTTATAAAAAGTTTTAAGTGTCATACAATCAGGAGCATACGCTTTTTATCAACTACTCATTTCACATAAAACAGTAAAAACAAAATCCACACGTCTCAACATTACCAATGATACGTACCTAACCACAACATAAAAACGTACAAAAAAGCATACAAAAAAGCATACAAAAGAACTATAAACAAGCAAACACCAAAACTGACAGACATGAAGGATCGGGGCTTCAAGGGCACTCCCAAAACAGCTCTGATGGTGGTCCGCAAAATCCTCTTCTTCGTCGCCAAGTTTGTTGCCTTTTTCCTCCTCTTCTATCTGTGTTCAATACTCTTACAACTCTTCTCTGTTGCTTCTTATTTTGTGCACAAGGCATCATATCAACTCTTCCAGCTCACTTTCACCAATTACTTCTGCAACTTAGTGATATCTACTTTCTCGTCTCTTATTCAGTAATTATACATGATTTATTGCATTAAACACTGTAACTCGTTCCGTTGCTCGTACTGGACTCTTCCTTTGAGCTTTTTTTATACGTTATCTCATATAAAATACTCCATTCAATTGAGTATTTTGTATTCAAATTGTTCCACGAAGCCGCACAACTTCACGACTCACAGACGCCACTTTCGAGAGGCGCTGAAGCCTTATGACGTCACGGATGTGATAGAGCAGTACTCGGCGGGACATTTAGACATGCTTGCCAGGGTGAAGGAGATGCAGACGAGGTGGGTGGTTGTGCGAGGTGATTGGGAATTTAATCAACTATTCGTTTTGTGATTTATAATAACTACAATGAATATAATAGTGAGATGATTTTTAAATAAAATTTTAAGTTAACAATAAAATAAAAATTGTGGAATCTAATAAAAAGTAATGTTTGTAGACAATATAAAATTTTTTGATTTTTTAAAATTTTGAAATCTTTCAAATGAATGGTCATTCAACCGAAGTATTGGTTATTTTTCGAAACAATCAAAAATTGTAAATTTACAAAAATAATTCTTCAAATTAACACATAAAAGTTCACTGAGTAAAAGCTCTAAGACAAGGACCAGATCTTTGTGTCCAAAATAAATATACGTAAAAAATAATAATGTACTTTTATTATTTGAACTATTTTTTCAAACTCAATTTTAACTCTGTTTGAGTACAAGAAGCTAAATTCTTATTATATTTAATGAGGGAAATTTCCAAATACAAAAACAATGTCTGTGTGTTCCTCTAAACATCTTGCTATCTTCGTTATTTTTGTTGCACAACAACCATCATTCCACCACGTGCATCACAGACTGGACAGCCTGGCAAACGGATCTAGAGTCACCGCCAACACCATGTGTTTAAACAAGAGAGTGGTGCAGTTGGAGCTGAAGGTTCGTGATCACCTTTCGAGGCAGCAATAATTATAAAAATAACAATGAAAATAAATATTGAAACAATAAGAAAGATAATAATGCAATCATAATAATAATCTTAAAGATTAATAATAGCAATAATAATAATAATAATAATAATAATAATAACAAACAACCTTCAAATGTTTGTCGAATACGTGCTTTTTTTGTCTCGTATAGATTGCTCCATGAGCAAAATAAAAATTTATTTGACAAGAAAATAAATAAAATACGAGTTTTTATTGTTTCCGAACCACCAAAAAGAAAAGCGTTGAAACACGACTTTGAAACCCCAACCAGGTTGACTGCATCCTGCTGAAGATGGACGCGTTGCTGGAAGCGTCCTTACACAAGCAACCACAGGCGGACGTTCATGAAGTTTCAAAAAAGAATAACATTTCCAGAACTTTTCTGCAGGATCCAGGCTGGAGTGCTGATGACACGAAGGGGGACAAGAAACTGCAAGGCATCAGCGAAACTGACACCGGTTTTTTGTCCAACTGGGAACTCAAGTCCCCATCACCAGTTCTCGACACCAACTCCACTCTGTTTCTCGACTCCTCGGAAGAAGGATCTCTTACTTTTTCTTCCATCGCCAACCAAAACTCTTAGAAATGGTTGTTGACAGTGTGTATGGTGGTGGTGAATTGTGGTCTCAAAGGTGGAGGTGATCCTATTACACATGTTGGCAGATGGCGCTGTGCGGAGGCTAAAAAGACAATTGAGATGCTGAAAATTTTGAAAAATAAATGAACCAATGAAGTTGGAAAGAAATTCGAATTGAAGCACGCACAACTGATGACACTTGATGACATTCTTGAAAGATACAAACATGCCTGACCAATCTGATCATCTTCATAAAGTCTTTTATCTTTTTTATCTCATTCATGAATATTAATGCATTTATCACTAACATATTTTTAGGAATTAATTTCCTTTTGAATTTTTTTTTTACTCAACTTCAACGATTTCGGTGTTTGATGGAGTTTCGTATTGAATAAATGTCGTTTTGTGATTTTTACTTGAGAAAAATTCATAAGAACTATCGAGAATATTTTGATAAAATGATAAACATTTAACTCATGAACTGTTCACTTCAGCACGTCAAAAAGATCAAACTTGCTGGGAGACTTTGATTTTTCTGCCGAAAAGCATGAAGGTTCACGTTAAAACATTAAATCATAAAAATGAAAAAAAAAACAAAAAGAAGAAAAATATATCCACAATGATTTGGAATCTATTTATTTTTTAAAATTTTTACTTGTCGAAAATTAAAAAAAAAAAGAATGGAAATAAAATAAAAATACCTGTCATAACACCCAGGTAAATTTTTAGTTTATAAACGTTGGAAGGGTATGGTTGTGGCAGTTTTAGCAGGCTCTGTGAGGATGAAAGAACCATAAACCCACAAAGCCTTGAAACTCTTTGGGACTGATACCACGTTAATATGATTTGAATTTTTATTCTATTGTACTATAGTAAAATAGAAAATGAATCCTGTTGAGTGTATTAGTTTTTTAAGAATATGCTGAAAAAAGCTTATAGGTTAGAAGCATATTATAATCAAAACCACCAAAACGTCTACTACTACAAGAATGATAACCACTTGAGAAACAGTCAATATCGTCACCACCGCCATCACCACTACCACCACCACCACCACCACCACCACCACCACCACCACCACCACCACCACCACCACCACCACCACCACCACCACCACCACCACCACCACCACCACCACCACCACCACCACCACCACCACCACCACCACCACCACCACCACCACCACCACCACCACCACCACCACCACCACCACCACCACCACCACCACCACCACCACCACCACCACCACCACCACCACCACCACCACCACCACCACCACCACCACCACCACCACCACCACCACCACCACCACCACCACCACCACCACCTCACTACCTTATTGAGAAGCACTTCAGCTTGAGAGAAGTTCTTGTTGATGCAGCACCACACGGCATTGTTGAAAGTCATCACAGCCTTGCATTCCTCCAAGCTACAGGGCGACGAACTGAGTGCCTTGTCTATGGAAGTGGGAAAAGAAGAAGTAGAAAAAAGGAAGAAAAAAAGAAAAAAAAGAAGGAGGAAGAAAAGGGAGGAAAAGAGGAAGAAGATAAAAAGGAAAAGGAAGAAGAAGAGGAAGAAGAGAAGGAAGAGGAGAAAGAGGGGCAGGAAGATGAATTATCCAAACAATACAACAACAGTGATAAGTTAATTCTAGGTGTTTTATTGAAAATTAAAAAAAACGGATAAACAAAAATATATATTGAAGTGGAAATAAATTTTCATAACACAGCACATCCCTACCTTTGTAAAGGAATGGTTTGACGTCCTTGATCATGCCGGCCTTCAACAGGTCTTCACACTCGGCCACCTTGTCTAGACCAATCAGAGCTCTCGCTTTGTATGTTTGACCTAGAAATCTAAGGTTAAATATAATTTTGCAATTTATTTTATCAATAAACTTAAAAACATTGATTAATTAGAAAAAAATATTTTATTTATCAATAAACGTAATTAGCACAATCATGTAATATATCTCCCAGAACAATTCATTGAAAATTTAAAATATTTTCGACCAAAAAAAGTATTAGATTTTTTTTCGAAAATACCTGTAATATCCGGGAAGGTTGGGAGAGGTGAGGAGGAGGGTTGATGTGTGGAGGGCTTGGTAATAATCATGGTGGTAAAGACTCAAGTAGGATGACAGGGCCAGTGCTGACTTTCTGTGTGATGGCGGTGATGGCGGTGATGAAATCTATACAACAAAAACAAACAACGTACTGAAGATGAATGAAGTTTAAGAAAAATTAAATAATTTAAATTAAATAAAAATGAAAAGAATAATCATAACGAAAAAAATAATAATAACAATAATTTTAAAAAGGTTCAAAATAACCTGAGACTTTCAATTTCAGCCATTCCAGCGGAACCCGAAGGCGCCAAGCAGCCGTACATGTTGCTATGGTGGTGATGATGATGATGATGATGATGATGATGATGATGATGATGATGATGATGATGATGATGATGATGATGATGATGATGATGATGATGATGAGAACGATTGCTACTTGCTGACGATGTAAATGAATTCGATCAATTTAAAAAAATAAAAAAATAAAAAAAAATAAATAAAAAAAACAAAAAAATATATATACAATTGATTACTTGATCTATGCAAGCAATGCAAGCACCAACCGAAAGTCCTCCTCAGTGATATCAGACAAGAGTTTTGCCATGTTTTTACAGTCCTTACTGCTGTAGGTATTGTGATTATTGTTGCTGTTGGTGTTGATGTTGTTGAGGCAGGTGAGAGCGTTTTTGACGCATAAAGACGCGAACTCCATTGTGGGCATTGGAATAGCATTAGAGAACCTGAATGGTGGTGTGAGAAGATGATGAGGAGGATGATGATGAAGATGGCGGTGGTGGTGATAATGATTATGATGATGGCAATGATGACAATAATGACGATGATAAAGATGATTAGAATGACGGGGGTAGTGATGGCGATGATGATGATGATGATGATGATGATGATGTATTTCTTAATGCGATTTTTAGTTAACTTTTCAAATAAAAAAATAATGATCTTTCCCAAAGAAACTGATCTTAAAAACAATTTTACTAAAAATTCCTATAAATTGATTTATTTCAAAAATAATCACAGAAACTAATAAATTACTTATTTTGGTTTTTTGGTTTACGGGGACACGTGACGATGGCCTTGCGATGGACGCCTGCGCCTATGACGTCATGAATGACACCTCTATAGGGACCCTTGATCTGCTCGTGTGACTGAGGAAGAAGAGAAAGGAAAATGAGTGGTATGAGTAAAAAGAAAAAGAAACAAAAAGGGAAAACGCAAAAAAAGAAAGAAATAAGAAAAAAAAATATGGGATGAAAAAAGAGAAGGTATAAAAACAAAAAAAAAAATATTTTAGAAAAATGAAAAAACAAAGATGGGATTGTTACTTGCTTGTGCACAGCAACAGAACATTCCGCTAGTCGTAACCACAAACGAGCGTTCTTTGGGTACAGCTGTGGTGGTGTTACAATGGATTCCTCATAGTCCCCTTATAAATGCCTCACACACCGCCCCTTTCACATCTCATCCCCTTACAGGTCTTTTCCCGCCTTCACTCCATTTTTCACCCAAACCACTTTCCCACCCATTTAATCCACACTACCACTGCCCTATTCCCTGACCCATTCACTAACCCATTAACTGATCCATTCAATCCCACTTCACATTCATGCTCCAATCCCTTCCAGTCCCTTCCAACCATGTTCCAACCCCTTCAAACTACGATCCAACTACTGCCAACTCCCTCCAACCCACCTGCACCACAGAGAGCAGGGCATCGAAGGCTTGTGACACTTTTCCACAGTGCAGCAGAGTGACTCCGATGTTGTGGAGCAAAAGGTAGTGGTAGTTGCATGACAGGTGCTCCAGTGGACGCCCCGACAAACTGGTGGCTGTGTTGGAGGCGGCTGTGGTGGTGGAAGTTGCTGTGGTTGCAGGTGTAACAAAGGTTTTGAAAGTTTCGGCTGTAGAAGTAGAAGTTATAATGGTGGCTGTGGAAATTAACCACACAACACACAAATCACCACAACAGTCACGCACACTACACAACACTCTCACCATGGTCAGAGGTTGCATTGAAGCTTTTGAAGTCAGTCAGTGCTTTTGACAGATATGACAAGGCTGTGTGGTAGCGACCAGCGACGAAGTGACAAAGTGCAGTGTTGTTGGAGAGCTGAATGAGGTGTTTGGTGGAAGTGGATGGCTTGGTGCTTTTCATGGAGGTAGTAGAAGAAGTGGTGGTTTTTGAGGTAGGGCCCTTGGTGGAAGTAGGAGGAGTAGGAGTGGTGGTAGCTGTGATAGTGGAAAGGCTCTTGAGAGATGAAACGTTATTGCCCATCATCAACTCCCACTGGGCCCGTAACATTGTGGTGCTCTGTGGAGGAGTGCAAGGGTTCATGGGATAGGAAAGCAATGATGAAAACGAGGAAGAAAAAGAAAACGAAGAATAATTAATAAAATGAAAAAGTTGTAAACAAAATGATGATGATGATGACGACGACAAAGATGATGATGATGATTATTATTATTATTATTCTGATTAATATGATTTTTGATATTATGCTTGATTGGACAGACGTGGTTGTTGGGCAGGAGGGCGAAGAGGTTGCTGACCTTGGAGGCAGGCATCCTCATCATCATGCAGCACCTTACCCTGTACTGCTCGTCAACGTTATCATCATTATTATTATCATTGTTTTAATAAAAATTATGATAAAAATTTCAATAATAATAATGAAATAAATAATGAATATTTTTTTTATTTTTCATCATCATCATCATCATCATTATCATTATTATCATTATCATCATCATCATTATTGTAGCTATTAATAATCTTAGCACCAACCTTAGTGAGGGTGCTGAGATCCTTGTGGGAGGGAAAGGAGCTCTGGAACCAGTCAAGCAGCTTTAAGCAACTTTCAGGCTGTGGGTGAATGGGTGGGTGATAAGCTGATGAGATGGTGATTACGAACGGATGATGAAGGTGAAAGTTAATAATTTTGTGAAGAGCTCTATTAGATTCGAAGAACCTATTTTTCTGCTAATTCTTGCTTGTTAAATGTTGCTCAATAGGTGGTTATTTTGGAGAGTGAATTATTTTTGATATCGACAACTAGTTATGAAGTGTTATATAGTTAGTTTGAGTTAATTATATAGTTTATTTAGAGTCAATTCAATGAGTTGATGACACAGGTTAAGATGCTACCTTGAATGTCTCAAGCAGTATTTCCATCATTAGGTATGCCGCCATCTTTGCCACTTTCTCATAAGCTTTGAACTAGGTTGAATGTAAGCATGATTAAATGGATATATTGTAAAAGTAATAAAACCCAAATTTTGATTATCTAATTTGCTTATATTAGGATATTGAAAACAATAATACTAATAGAATGATTTCTTTATTTTTGAATTAATCTGACAAACAACAATGAACCTTGATAATATGCTCAAAAGAAAGCATAAACTTGTGAAGAAGGGCAATAGCAGATGACAACTGTCTGGTGTGGAAATGCATGAGTGCCTGGTTGTAAGCAACCACACAAAAGTCTATCTCTGGATCTTTCATTGGCTTGGATGAGTCTTTTGTGTTTATCTGAATGAGATTTTGAAAAATAGAGTTAATTTTATGTTTAAGAAGTGTGGATTCGATGTAGAATGAGTTGAACTGAATCATAAACTGATTGAATTTAGAATTTTATATGAAATTCGTGTAGATTGTCAACTTTCAATAGAATTGTGACTGTAAAGTAACAACTAAAAACACCAACCAATAGTTGGGTGTATTGTAAAACAATCAAAAATTCGTCCGTTAAAACGCATCCTTGTTTTCGATAATCTATTACAGAATGATTAAAATGTATTTTTATGTCAACTCGTTTCTTCGATAGCTTATCAATAAGTTCTGCCGATGATTCAAAGTTTCCCTCTTCAAAATCAGAATATATTTTATTTGCGAGTTTGATATCTTCTTCGTCCGGTGCATTTGTTCGGGCTAGAGCCATTTGAAATTCCTAAAAAAGAAACTTCAAAACTAATAGAAACGAGTTTGAAGACTTTTTAAGGTATAAAAGTAAAAAAAAAATAACATTTATAAATCAAAATATATTTTAAATAATCATAAAACTTCATAGTCAGTTCAAACTATCAATATATTGTTTATGTATTTTTTTGTTTTATAAAATTAAATTCATTTTTAATCCTTCAGTCTTTATTTCCCGAAAGTGTAATTCACTCTTAAAATTCACATTTAGTCTTTTTTAAATCATTTGAAAACAAGTTTTTAAATCAAAAAAGTCAGTTTTATGAAAAGTTTACACATCTATCCAAAAAAAGTTATTGATTAATAATTTTCTGAAAAAAATCATAGAGATGGAAGTTCACGAAACAGATGAGATCGAATCACGAGAATTTCCAATTGTCCATCCTCCTGTTGAAGTTTCAGCATGCCCTGAGTGTCAGAAGGAACATAAAGAAACATATTTCTTCAACCCTGATTGCGAAAGCTGTCAAGGATTTTTATCGGAACATGCTTCAATAGGCGAAATGTTTTCGATTTTGAGACAGTGGACACCTGCCGTACAACAATCAGTGCATATCATCATCTGCCATGTTTGTTCTGACGAATTCTTTTGCGGATTTTTATAAATTTTCATTTCATTGTGTGAACCATTGAAATACTTTTACCAACCTACACTATTCAAATAAACTACTCAGATGTTAGACGCAGGAACACATGTGAACGACAGAGATGGTTTGACAGACATGACCATGCTACACTATGCAGTCAAGTCGGGAGCGAAGGGCATTGGGGAGGTGCAGAACACTCTGCAAGCTCTCCAACTACTCCTTTCAAGGGGTGCTGATTCTTTTATAAGGTTGTTATGCTTGCACACACATTGAGTTTTGAAAATTTGTCCCTATAATAGACAGAGTAATATTGTGAAATTTTGATAAACCATAACATGTATTTATATATTTTTTTTGTATTATATGTGTATCTAATAAACTGGTTATAGAAGTCATTCTTAATGTACTGGAAAATTATTGAACAAAGTGTATGACTAGATTCTAAACATGCTGCTTTTTAATCCTTGCGTTAAACACATTTTCAAGCATGCTAATGAAGCAAATTCTCAATCCCCACTTTGACCTCTTTATTCACAACATCAATATTAATAAAACAAACAAATAATATTAATTAAATTATTATCATTAAAATTTTATTTCAAAAACAATAACAACAACAATTACTCCCTCTTCACCAGATGCAGATGGACCAACATGTCAGCCATCCACTATGCCATCTTCTTCAATGTGCACCAAGCTCTCAAGGAGCTTCTCAAACACACCATGGCCATCGGTGATTCTCTTTCACTCCTCCATTCATTCCTCTCTTTCATTCCTTCATTCTTTCATTCATTCCTTGGTTCCATTCCTTTATTTCTTCATTCATTTTCCGGTTTAATTCTTTCATTCCTCTTTCCATTTCTCTTTCCTCTATTTATTCTTTCACTTCTCCATTCATTCCTTTGTTCTTCCATTCATCCCTCCATTCCTTCATTCCTCCATTCCTTCGTTCCTACATTTTTTCACTCCTCCATTCTTCATTCCTTTATTCCTCCATTTCTTCATTCTTTCAATCACTTTTGTTATCATCCAATTATGAATTAAGAGTTTCGTTTATAAAGTGCCAAGGTAACCAACTGAGATGCTCAATTATTTCTTCCATCAATTAATTAGTCATCACTCACTCTTTCCATGTATTCCTCTCTCCATTTATATGACTGTTTATTTTTTTACTCATTTTAGACATTCCTCAAAGCTTCACAGGATTATGCCACCATAATAATATCGGTACTTGTATTGTATGTATTGTATTCTTCAATTCATCTGTCCCATCCACTCAATCCAACTATTCATCCATCCATCTTCGCTACTCGATCTTTCTATTTATCCATCATAGGTCTTAGATCCATCCATTGATTCATTCACACAGATGTGGACAGCAGGTGTTGTGAGTTTGATGATGGCACTCCTTTACATGTAGCTGTCAGGTTGGTGTGGCTGCGTGGGTATGCTACTAGACATTGACCTCATCGTCATGGCTTCAATTCCAACGCCACGATACCACCAACAACAACACCACCACCACCAACAACAACACCACTACCACCAAAAAACACCACTACAACTAATAACAACACCACCATCACAAACAACACCACCACCAACAACAACAACATCACCAACAACAACAACACCATCATCACAAACAACAACATTATCACCAACAACAACAACACCATCATCACAAACAACAACATTATCACCAACAACAACAACACTATCACAACAACAGCATTATCACCAACAACAACAACACCATCATCACAAACAACACCATCACCAACAACAACAACAACAGGTGTCATTCCATGGAGAGTTTGGAGTTGCTGCTCACTCATCGGGCAAACCCCTCCCTCAGGGACGCCTCCAACAAAACGCCTGCAGGTGGAGCTTGCTGTGGCTGCGTGGGCATTCCAATTAATTAATAAATGGGAGTTTATAGAGATTTAAATTGAATTAAAAATAATTAGGAGTGTACGTGAGTATAGCTTGAATCTTTGAATCAGTGAATAATTTCAATAAGTTGAGTGTGCATGCATGCAATTGAAACAATGTAGCATGTGGGCTGAATGAGGAGTGTGGATGCATGCAATTGAAACAATGTAGCATGTGGGCTGAATGAGGAGTGTGGATGCTTGACTGAAGTAGCTCGTAGTCGAAGCTTTATTTTTGTATTTATATTTCTTTGTCAACAACCCTTTGAAGCGACATTCTACATCAATCAGGCATCATCATCAGCATCATCATCATCATCATCATCATCATCATTATCATTTCCATCATCATCATCATCATCATCATCATCATCATCATCATCATCATCATCATCACCATCATCATCGTCATCATCTTCATTATTCAGATTGGTTAGAAGAGCAAGAAAACAACGACGACGACGACGAAAGTGAACTCAAGAGGAAAAAGATGAGGCAGCTTTTGGATGCCGCCACCATCCCCACACCCACCTCCCCCATCTTCGCCCATACCCCCAAGGAGACCACCCAGGTGTGCAGTGCTCTCAAGGCGCTGGGAATCAAGGTGGGAGACAAGGTGCTCGTGAGTGGAGCTGAGGTGAGGTGGTGGTGGGGGGATGGGAGTGGTTTGATGGGGGGAGGGGAGGGGGGGTTGATGGGTGGGTAAGGGGAGGGTAACAGTGGGTAGGTAGGTGGGTTTTTTTTATGATGGATGGATGGATGAGTAACATTAATACATTCTTATTTTATCAGTCAACTATCAGTTAAACCAACAAATAGTTTATTGTACATCCAACAACCAATATATTATATAATCGATCAATAAACCTCCCCCAGGCTGGCATTCTGAGGTACTGTGGACCAACCCTTTTCTCCTCAGGCTGGTGGGCGGGGGTGGAGTTGGACGAAGCGATGGGCAAAAACAATGGAAGCGTCAACAACATCCAATACTTCAAATGTCCCCCCAAATATGGTTGGATGGATGGGTGGATGGATGCGGGGTTGGATGAGTGGTTGATAGATGGGTGAATGGGTGGGTGGTTAGGCTGCTGGTTGTTTGGGGGGTTGGATGGGAGGGTGGATGGGTAGTCAGTTGGGTGACTGGTTGGTTGGGTGGATAGGTGAATGGATGGGTGGGTGAGTGGGTGGATAGGTGGATGGGTGGGTGGGTGAGTGGGTGGATGGGTGGGTGGGTGAATGGGTGAGTCGGTGGATAGGTGGATGGATGGGTGGGTGGATGGGTGGGTGGGTGAATGGGTGAGTGGGTGGATGGGTGGATGGGTGGATGGGTGGGTGGATGGATGGGTGGGTGGTTGGAAAATAAATTTATTTTGATTTTTATTTCAGTTTCAATTTTTCAAAAACTTTCAACTCTAAATTCAAGTTATTTAGAAATCTTTTAAATTCAATCCTTGTTGGAATATTTAAGTTGATTGAAAATTTTTTTTTACATTTATTCAATTTCAATAAATATTTATTCACTGCAGGAATATTTGCTCCCCTGACTCGTGTCAGCAAGTACAACCTCAAGAGCTTCAATGATGCAACACAACACACCCACGACGATGCCATCGAAGAAAACAATACAAGCCATAACAACAACAATACTAATAATCATCACGATGAGTATGATGCCAACAACATTACGTCATCAGAGAGTAGTGATTATTACAACAAAAATATCAACAACTTTGAAGCTAACAACAGCAACAACAACAACCCACTCAACCAAACATACACTTCATATTTCTCAAGGCGGAATCTCAACAGCAACAACCCTTTCAGCAACAATAAAGACACAAATAACAACAACAACGACAGAAACAACAACAATTTCGCTACTAAAAACAAACAATTTTTTAAAAATGTTTTCAACAACAACGACAACAATACTACTAATAATAACATTGTTGATAATAATTATAACAATACCAACCATAACGGTCTTGACAATAACACTGACGCTACGGTTAATACGACCTTCACCAAATCCTCCTTCAACAACAAAAACTACAACCACAGCAATAGTTTTCTGAACTCCAATGATTTTTCTAGCAACAACAATTTATCACATAAATACAATGAAATCCACAACAACAGAAACAACAACAACAGCAACAACCTCTACGCTAGCTACAAGAATAGCCACAGCCTCCACAACAAAAACCACAACCCCTTCAACAACTACAAAAACAACAACAACCTCAACAAAACTTACAACAACAACAACAACACTACCACCCACTCCCCTCGAAAGGCGTTCAGCAAGTTGGATCTTAGCCACATCACCTCAAAAGTCAACTCAGGTTTACATAGACTCTCATGCCTCGTTGTTTCAAATAAATTTTTTTGTGAGTATTTTTTAGAATATCTATCTTTTAATTTTTTGTATTAAATTTTTAATTTTTTTAAACCTTGTTTTTTTTTCTTTGTTTTTTTTTTAATTTGTTGTTGTCTTTCTGAAGTTGCGTGAAAAATAACAAAGATTTTATGATCAACAATAAAAAAATATTGTAAAAATGTCAAATAAGCACCATCACTCATTTGATACCGCTACAATCACTACCACCACTATACCAAAATCTCCACTACCACTGAATCACCACCACAACCGCCAATGACCGCCATCACCACCACAACCGCCAATAACCGCCATCACCACCACAACCCAGGTTTGAGGCAGAGTGAGATGGAGTTGAGTCGGCTGATGGAGGATGGGGAGGAGGGCTCAGTGGTGGAGGTGGGAGAGCAGGTGGTGGTGGCAGGCAAGAGGGTTGGAGTGGTGAGGTATGCTGGAGACACTAACTTTGCTCCTGGTAGGTGTTGCTCCTGGTGGTGGTGTCGCTGCTGGTGGTGTTGTT
>OX387246.1:7287492-7297492 GCA_947562095.1 Branchellion lobata
GATGATGATGATGATGATGATGATTATGATTATGATTACGATGATGATGATGATGTTGCTGATGATGACGATAATGATGAGGAAGATGATGATGATGATGATGATGATGATGATGATGATGATGATGATGATGATGATGATGATGATGATGATGATGATGATGATGATGATGACGATGGTGATGATGATGATGATGATGATGATGAGGAGGAGGAGGATGATGATGATGATGAGGAGGAGGATAATGATGATGATGATGATGATGGTGACGGCGACGACGACGACTATGATGATGATGTGCAATTTTGCAATAAACAAGTGTATATTATAGGAAGCGGTAATTTTATAGCATGTGGCGTATAAATGTAAACACAACACCATCTTTTGTACGAATTATATTTTTACAGATTGGTATTATATCATTTCAATTTTTTTATTCTTTTTCTCGACTAACTCTCTCTACTCTTCCCATCAATGAAATAACACACATCCTTCTACGATCGACATCGTTTCAATCATCCATACTTGATATTATCCCATCTAATCTAATCAAAACATTTATATAGCTCTTATAAACACTATTCACAAGCGCTCCACTACGAACTATTTAAACATCAAATTCTTTTCCTCGATATTACTTTATTTCGATTTCTGATATTAACTTTATTCGATTTTTGATATTAATTCAATTTTTGACTGCAATATCAATTTAAAAAGCTTACTTCAGTTCAATCTTTCGAAAGTTCACTTTTCTACGGGCGATTTTGACTTATTCATGCTAAGGTAAGACGATATTTGCATATAAATCATACATTGAACGCACGCTGTTGTGTCGCATGCACCTTTCCAATCCTCACTCCCGTATTCAACTTGTGACTTGATTACCTATTCATTAGATTTAAATTTAAAACGCATCGATTCACAATTGTTTGTTCTATTATATTGAACTTTTACACAACTTTCCTTCTTTTTTGCTCCTTTTCTAAACCAAATTGCACCATTAGCATACTGTGTACAATTTATTTAACCATTTGGAATTTATTTTTGTTGAAATGAGTGATTCCAGATGAAAATCAAAGTTGATTTTCGAGAAAAAAATTAGCAATAAATACATCAACATTTCGTCAATTCGTCATGCAACGTACAACCACTCGTTTATGATTTAAGGGTGCGTTCAAATAAAATTTGAAATATTTATTTTAAAAAATTTAGTAAAATAATTTTTCTCATTCCATTTTGAAATAAAACATTGATTTTGAAGATTTTTAGTTTGAAAAAAAAATTATTTTTAAATGAACTGAATTCATAAATTTGATTTTGAAATAAAAGAAAGGTTAAAATTTCATTTGATAAGGAAAAAAATCTTGATTTACAAACTTGAAACTCAGAACCGAAGAAAAAGCTGCCAGGAACATGACGAAGAAAGAACCACTCCAATACTTGCGGTGGTTGCATAGAACAACCAACGTAACGTTTATTTCCATAGTGATTATGAAAAAAAAAAAATAGAATCATGATGGGGCTGAGGAAGATTACATTGATGACGTCAGGGATGACGAAGAAGAGAAAGAGGAAGAAATACAGAAGAATGGGGGAAAAAGAAAGAAAATAATTTAAAAAATGGAAATAAATATGAGGAGGAAGAGGAAAAGAAGGAGAGGATTGTTCGAAAAGCTGCTTGTGTGACGTAAGCATTCTGTGACTCGAGGTCACTTTGATAATACATGTTATGCCGTCAACTGTGTAGTCGTGTGATGACTCTGTAGCAATTGTTTATTCATTTGTATGTCTCATTTTGTCTTTTTTCAATAAATTTTATTTTAGTATTTTTAAAAATTTTGTTTGATTTTAATAATTATTTTTCTGTGTGTTTTATTCTATTTTATATGGTGATCGTGATGATGAATATATATAAAAAAATTAATAGAATGATAGTGAAAAAGAAAAGAAAAAAATCAATAAAAAAAGGATGGAATGACGAAAAAGACAACGATGATGTGATGACAAAGAAGACGAAGAGGTGCTGATGAAGACGACGAAGATGTGATGATGAAGAAGACGAAGATGTGATGATGAAGAAGACGAAGAAGATGGGATGATGAAGAAGAAGAAGAAGAAGATGCGACGCTTACACGTGAGTCATTATGGGCTGTTGACAAGACACTCGAGTTGTAGCTTAATAAGGCAGCTGCCACAATGGAAACGATGACACCAGTGATGTATGGGGGTCATTATGCCTATTGGAAGCAATCAAAGTGATTGATTAATTAATGTCCGTGATGATGAATATTTAAACTTTAAGAATTGCTTTCTACTCTCTCTCTAATGTAAGCTATTAATATTTATTTTGACAATTCAATCAACAGTTGTCAAATGAATGCCTATATTCTGATTTTATGGAAAGCTTGATCAGTAAATAAGAAATATTGATTTTTTTGTGGCCTCGAAACTCTACGGGTTTCAAATATAATAGAATATATAATAAAATTCGTATTTGTATTGTATTTGTGTTTTTTTATATTAGATTTGCCGAAAACTTTCAAAGTTTTTGTGTATTTCCAAAGATTTCTCATCAATAAATATGTTCTTTTTATAACTGGTTTTTAAGAGGGCAGACGAGTCGAATTGGAGAGATGGCAACCTGAAACATGCTTCGACATTTTGATCGGAAATTAAAGAAGAGCATAGAAACATATTTAATTGAAAAAAAAAAGATAATATTCATAATAAACACATTTTGAACACACTCTTTTTATCATTATTTATTTTTTTAAATTAATTAATTTTAAAATTTGTTATTTATTATTTATTTATTTTTATTTTATTTTATTTATTTATATTAGTATTATTACCATTCATACTTTATCAATTATTTTAGAAATAAGCCGACTGATGATTGAGAATACACCACGAATATGAAATATGGGTCCCATGGCGAAAGTAACATTGATTTGACCACGGAGCAATGAGGCTAACGTGAAATAACGAGGTGTGAAGTGGTAGAGGGTCAAGCTGTTACGTGTCAGAAGCTTCAACCCTCACACATGTCCTGGTAGTGAGCCGGTGCAAGCACTTGATGTGATAAAGGCTTGGAAGAACTGTATGGTCAGTTGAACTGCTAGTCTGGACGAATGATGTTTTTTTCCGAAATAATTGTTTTATTTTTTTATAAAAAAACATTTCAGTTTGAAAAGGTGAAGATAAAACGAAAAAGACAATTGATTTCGAAACAAAAACACTTGGAAAAAAATTTATGAGGCGATGAAACAAAAATGAAGTGTTAAAATCAATACTTCAATTCAGTTCTACGTCTGCTTGATTGCTCTTTAATGGAAACAATAAAAGTTTTATTGGAAATCAAACAAAAAACTCTCATGAACGTCAATTGAAAAGTAAAAAAGATGTTTGAAAGAATGTTCAGTGAATCGTAAAGAAGGCTTATATTGTTCCGTCAAGAAGCTGATGAACTCAATAATGTATTGAAAATAAATGGCGGTTTGAAACACCAACAAAAGTTGATAGCCATGAAAAATCATTCATTTATTCATTCATTTATTCATTCATTCATTCATTCATTCATTCATTCATTCATTCATTCATTCATTCATTCATTCATTCATTCATTCATTCATTCATTCATTCATTCATTCATTCATTCATTCATTCATTCATTCATTCAATCATTCAATCATTCATTCATTCATTCATTCATTCATTCATTCATTCATTCATTCATTCAATCATTCATTCATTCATTCATTCATTCATTCATTCATTCATTCATTCATTCATTCATTCATTCATTCATTCATTCATTCATTCATTCATTCATTCATTCATTCATTCATTCATTCATTCATTCATTCATTCATTCATTCATTCATTCATTCATTCATTCATTCATTCATTCATTCATTCATTCATTCATTCATTCATTCATTCATTCATTCATTCATTCATTCATTCATTCATTCATTCATTCATTCATTCATTCATTCATTCATTCATTCATTCATTCATTCATTCATTCATTCATCCATTCATTCATTCATTCTTTCATTAATTAATCAATTAATTAATTAATTAATTCATTCATTAATTCATTCATTCATTCATTCATTCTTTCATTAATTAATTAATTCATTCATTCATTAATTCATTCATTCATCCATTCATTCATTCATTCATTCATTCATTCATTCATTTATTCGATGTGTTTTTGAGAATTGCATTGAAGAATGGAAATTTGGAAAAAGTTGGTCCATGGAAAGCCATTCTAAATTAATTTGGGCATTTCGGAAGCTTAGTTTGGAAAAAATTACCCCAAAACACGCATGTTTTTTTTGTACTTTTTTTTCCTTTATTTTATTTTTAATACGTAATAAATTATTTTCTTTCATTAATTGTTCGTGCAATCAGCGCTTGTCACACACGTCCAAAATTCACAATTCTTCTCTGCTTCTCCAATTATTGCTTCTTTGCTCCTTCAAATTTGACATACAATTTTCATAAACTATTTTTTAAAAATTTATTAATCATCCTATTGTTGAGGCTTTGTTGAGTTTATGATTTTTAGAATATTTTTCAAAAATTCGAATGTAATTAAAACTTGTGTTAAAATTAAAATTTTTGGAAAAAAAATCATAAATCTCACGTATTTAGTTTATAATTATCACCATATTATCAAGTTTATTTTTCTATTTTTTAAACAAAACTTATTTTCAATTATTTATAACGATTGAAATGACTTTTCTTTTTATTATTTAAGCACTGCGCCTTTGCTACTTCGTTGACGGCCATTGATTGACAAAGCGACAGATGTTGACGATTGTTGGTGATTGTTCGTCAGTCATATCTCTTTTCTTTGGCTTCGTTTGTTACTTTTATTGTGACTAATACTAAAGAAGAAAGAAAATAATACGGAAAGAAATAATGAAAAAAAAATTTTCAATGAAAAAAGAAAAAAGAAAGAAGAAGAAGAAGAAGAAGAAGAAGAAGAAGAAGAAGAAGAAGAAGAAGAAGAAGAAGAAGAAGAAGAGAAGAAGAAGAAGAAGAAGAAGAAGAAGAAGAAGAAGAAGAAGAAGAAGAAAGAAGAAGAAGAAGAAGAAGAAGAAGAAGAAGAAGAAGAAGAAGAAGAAGAAGAAGAAGAAAAGAAGAAGAAGAAGAAGAAAAGAAGAAGAAGAAAAGAAGAAGAAGAAGAAGAAGAAGAAGAAGAAGAAGAAGAAGAAGAAGAAGAAGAAGAAGAAGAAGAAGAAGAAGAAAGAAGAAGAAGAAGAAGAAGAAGAAAAAGAGAAGAAGAAGAAGGAGAAGAAGAAGAAGAAGAAGAAGAAGAAGAAGAAGAAGAAGAAGAAGAAGAAGAAGAAGAAGAAGAAGAAGAAGAAGAAGAAGAAGAAGAAGAAGAAAAGAAGAAGAAGAAGAAGAAGAAGAAGAAGAAGAAGAAGAAGAAGAAGAAGAAGAAGAAGAAGAAGAAGAAGAAGAAGAAGAAGAAGAAGAAGAAGAAGAAGAAGTAGAAGAAGAATGAGAGTAGTAAATGTGATGATATTCAAAATAAATAATTCAAAGGCTTAGTTAAGTTTAACAAAATAAATGTATTATTGAAGTTTATCGTATTGTAGTTGTCTACCTCTGCCCTGTGTTTGTATAGAGGATTAATTTTATTATTTGTTTATCGAGCAGATCTTTTTCACCATGTGGACCCCACGACAAAGCACCATCTGCAATTATCACCTGTATTGCTTCGGATTAAGCAAACGTTGCTATCTATTTAATTATTGCTTTGTACCCAGAATAGGCCATAATTATTTCAATTCTTTTCTGATTTTTTATTATTAATTAAAATTAATATTTATTTTACTTAATTAATTCAAATTAATTATATTCTTCATTTTCATACTTTAATTTAATTTCTTGTTTTATTTATTCTAATTTTAGTTTTTTTTTCAACTTTTTGAACAAACTTATCAATTTTAATTTTCTTTTATGACTTTTGAGTTCTTTGTTGTGAGATTTTGGAAACTTCATTCATGCGCTTTCCTTTGTCATTGTCCTAGTTCTGTTCATGATTGCCTCGTTAAAATTATGTATTCTGGTTACTTTGAACTGGATTTTACTTTGGTTGGTTGTAGCGTAGTTTGCGTTGTACACATTAAATTGATATTTATAGTTGCATTGAGTTTCAAAAGTCTCCCATTATCATTGGAAAATGATGAATAACAGCGAAAAAAAACAGCATCAAAGCCATTATTATTATTATCATTGCTTAAGTTACTCAGAAATTCTGAATATGTGCGTATATTACAATAATTTAGTATAATTAAAAATAATTTAACAACATGAATGAAAATCTGTTTAAGCTTTGTTAATCTTGTTATACTTGCCTCAGTTGAACATTTAAAAAAAAATTTCATGCTTGTTCACCGGCCACTCGGAATTTTGTGAAATAAATTTTTGTGTGGACGATTAACTGTGGAACAGTGTTTAGTGGTTTTGTTTGGGTTTATGTTTTTTGTTGCTTTGATTTGTTTTTTGTTTGTTTTTTTGTTTTTATTTTTGTTTCGTTTTTGTATGTTTTTTCGTTTTTGTATATGTTTGTGTTTGCGTTAGAACGTTTTTTGAGGGCATTACCGTTTTTTTGTCTGAGGGTGCTAATGTCCTTTCCCTTTCAAGGCATTAATAAGTTTCCATTCGAGTGTGTTTATGACTATCGCTTTCAATTATTCATGTGTCATTTTGAAGTTTTCATGAAGTTTGATGTGGTGGCTGCATGCACGGACGAAAGTGGCCTGGTTGTGAACAGGTTGTTGGTGAAAGACTTGATTTTGGTGGTAGTACTTGGAGGTCATTTAGATGCAAACGGAATCGGGTGCGCTTGAACGAACTGGACCGAGTGAAGAAGTAAGTCACACGAAAAGGTGAACGGTATGGAAAATGAAAAAAAACAATGAGAAAAATAAATCAAATTATGGATTTTGTTCACAAAATTGGAAAAAAACAAAGATTTAATAATGGAATTGAAAAGTAATGAAATAAAATATAAAAAAATAAAATGATAATTGGGTAAAAAAAAGTTCATAAAAAGAAATAAATGAAGGAAATTTGAAAAGAAAGAATAAATAATATAAATTCGAAATAAAAAATAAAATAAAAATTTTTTTGCAATAAAACTTGAAAAGAAAAAAAAAGGTGAATCAAAGATTGAACGGCGCGAAGTGATGGATGGAGGCGATGAAAAGGTAACGATTGACGAAGTCTTATGGATGTCGTGAAGATAAAAGAGGAGAATTGACTTCATAATGAAGTGATGGAGTGCTGAGAAGTAAGTGGATGAGTGCTGGTTGAGTGAGAAGGAAGTGAGTTATAAAAAGAGAAAAGGTGTGGCCGTGGAGGTCTGGTAAGGAGGGAAGGCGCAGACGAGAATTGTCGTCGAAGCTAAATTTGAAAGTCAACTCAAAAATTTGTTTTGAAAAAACTTAGTTTTTTTTAAATTTCCGGATGAAAAGATCAAAAATTGGAATAAAGATTATCGAACAATTTTTGAAAATTAAAAAAAAAACTTTTGAATTTTTAGTGTTTTACGAGCCAGTAGACGAGATAAGGGTTGTTGTGATGTGTTCGCAGCGTTGGAGGTGTTTACTGCTGTCTGCTGCTTTGTGTTGTAATTGTCACTGCTGTATGCTGCTTTGTGTTGTAACTGTAACTGCTGTCTGCTGCTTTGTGTTGTAATTGTTACTGCTGTCTGCTGCCTTGTGTTGTAATTGTCACTGCTGTCTGCTGCCTTGTGTTGTAATTGTTACTGCTTTGTGCTTCTTGGGTGATGAAACACTTGTTGCTGTCAGCGTGCACTATTTCCGTCAATTTCAGGTTGTTTTAAAACTAAACCGTTATTTTTTCAAAAGTTGATATGTTTTGTAAACCTAATCGTTTTTTTATACATTTTTGATATTTATGTGTATGGTTCTCTGATGCGGTTTGAATAACGGAGTTTTTTTGATGTTGATGGTTTAACATGAAAATTTTTTTACACAACAAACTTTACGAAATGCGTTAAGAAGTCTCACGAGATTTGATGTCTTGTGGAACTCCATCGAACTCTGCAGAATCTCAATGACTCAGTCCACACAACTGTTTTTGAAGCTTTTTTATTCTTTCTTGTTTTTATTTTCATTCTTTGTTTTTTTTTTGAATTAATCTCATATTCATTTTCTATTTATCTTCTTTTTTAACTTTCATTTTCTATATTGTTTTTTTTTCCGTTTTTTTTTCATCAAGTTTCTACAAATTTCTTTTTTGATTTTTTAAGTCACGTCGTTTTTTCATCTATTCATTTTCCGTTTTTATTTCATCCATTCCTCCTCCCTCGTTTCATCCTTCATTTTATCTTTCGTTCACAAAACCTATTTCATAATTTTTGCAAATTCTTCGGAGGCCTTCAACCTAATTCTGCTAATCATATCTATCTTTGCCCCTGTCCATCCCCCTTCTTCATCATCATCACCATCATCATCATCATCATCATCATCATCATCATCATCATCATCATCATCACCATCATCATCATCATCATCATCATCATCATCATCATCATCATCATCATCATCATCATCATCATCATCACCATCATCATCATCATCATCATCATCATCATCATCATCATCATCATCATCATCATCATCATCATCATCATCATCATCATCATCATCATCATCATCATCATCATCATCATCATCATCATCCTCCTCCTCCTCCTCCTCCTCCTCCTCCTCCTCCTCCTCCTCCTCCTCCTCCTCCTCCTCCTCCTCCTCCTCCTCCTCCTCCTCCTCCTCCTCCTCCTCCTCCTCCTCCTCCTCCTCCTCCTCCTCCTCCTCCTCCTCCTCCTCCTCCTCCTCCTCCTCCTCCTCCTCCTCCTCCTCCTCCTCCTCCTCCTCCTCCTCCTCCTCCTCCTCCTCCTCCTCCTCCTCCTCCTCCTCCTCCTCCTCCTCCTCCTCCTCCTCCTCCTCCTCCTCCTCCTCCTCCTCCTCCTCCTCCTCCTCCTCCTCCTCCTCCTCCTCCTCCTCCTCCTCCTCCTCCTCCTCCTCCTCCTCCTCCTCCTCCTCCTCCTCCTCCTCCTCCTCCTCCTCCTCCTCCTCCTCCTCCTCCTCCTCCTCCTCCTCCTCCTCCTCCTCCTCCTCCTCCTCCTCCTCCTCCTCCTCCTCCTCCTCCTCCTCCTTCTCCTCCTACTCCTCCTCTTCTACATCACCATCTTTCCATCTGTTCTGTCCTTTGTCTCTGTATTCAATTAAATAAATTGAGTTTCGAGAAAGGCCTGTCAATAAAACCAATAGTGATAACAATAAATTAAATTATTCGGCGTCAAAGAAAAAACAAAAGAACACAAATAGAAAACAAAAATCAACGTTTTTATAATCATTAAAAAAACATGGTTTGGGCATTGACAATTTTGCATTGAAAAACTTTGAATTGAAAGCAAAAAAAAAATTATCAAAAACTCCAAAAGAAAAAAAAATTAAAAAAGGAAAGGAAAAAAATAAAAATAAAAAAGAAGAAAAAGAGAAGGAAGAAAAAGAAAGAAAAAGAGGAGGAAAAGCTTGAAGGGAGGATGTATGTAATGTGATGATAAAAGACTTTTTCGAGTGTGTGCACGTGATAAACAAACAAAATGACGTCATGAGTGGAGTCATTAGATAGACCTAAATCATCTTGTGTCTCCTCTTGCACAATAATGAATAAATTAATTTAATTTTTGGTAATATAAGAAGATGCCTTTCGATCAATCGCCACAAACATGAATAGATTAGCTGGCGATAGAATTGATTGTGTCTTCCGAAAAGTGCCACGCAAAGATGAATTGACGCAAAATTAAAAGAGCCCGGATGAAGAGGTATAAGACGAAAAAGAGAAAAACTCCCATGAAATATTCGAACAGGGAAAAATGGAATAAGATTGACAAAGATGGAAAAAATAAATAATAGAAAAAATATAAAAAAAACAAAATGAGAAAAAT
>OX387246.1:7307492-7312492 GCA_947562095.1 Branchellion lobata
TAAAAATTGTTTTTGTGAAAAAAAAAATTTCTTTCATGGAATTGATCACTGCATTTGAAATTCTTATCTGAACAAAAGATCAGTTGTTTAAAAGTTAATCAAGAATTTAAATTCGAAGCGAGTTCAAAAACAAAAATAAAGGTAATATATAAAAAAGTCTAGAATTCCATAAGTAGCGTTTGGAGACTAAAAGTGAAGGTAAAAGTGAAGTTAAAAGTGCATAAGATGAAATATTAAAGCCTCTTACGACTCGGGGCGATGTGTAGTATGCAGGCGGGAGTATTCTGAAATACAAAACTCCAGATATAAATTTATAATTTTTTTTAAAATTCACCATTAAATGAATTTCCAGATTTTTTTTCATTTTTCCGTTCAATTTGTCGTGCCATTTTTCTAATTAAAAAATGTTGTTTTTTTTTTTTAATATTTATTTTTCTAATTCAATTTCGGGAGATTGAACACTGAATTTAATTTCGACTAACAGACTCGTAATGGTGTTGTTTCTTTTAATGGCAAACATTACTTGGCGATTGGAATAATCATGTTGTTAATACGACCCACCATATACGCAAGGTGTGATGGACAATTACCATTACAAAGCAAGCCCGAACAAAAGATTCAATCTGGAGTTAACACGAGTTATGGTCACAATTTGACACAATTTTTTCCGAGCGAAAGAAAAGCGTTTATAGTGGCTGCTAATCCGTGCATAAAAGAAGCATCTGTGGCACTTGAAGAGATTCCTTGCCAGCTCCGTACCCATCCAATCTTTCAATCCATCCACTAATCTCAATCCAACATTATAGTTTTCAATCTTCGTTTTTCTAATCATCTTAATCTCAAAACTTCTCTGTTTAACTAATTACTTATTCAATCTTTAGTATGGCATTGAGATTCCTTATTCAGAGAATGTGTAGATTTTGTTGAAAAAAGACAAGGACACACCACAAAGACCTTCAATTCCTCATGAAACAGCAGAGGCCTGCTGGTGTCTTAGTCATCCATGCAATGAGTTCCTTTTATGTAGCAATAAATGCAATTCAGTTTTTCAGTCTTTGAGAATAAAGGGCACTGAATAAACGTGGAACAGATATGGATCTGTTTTGCGTGTGTTATAATTTAATCCGTTCACACGGCACAGCAGCTGTTCCTATTTCACGCACGCATTAAAGCCTTGCTTTATAATTCACCCTTTCCACCCCTTTCCAAAACCATTGAAGCTTCTCCCATAGAAGCTTCTTTCATTTTCTTTTATCTGCATTCCAGCTACGCCCCTGTGAAATATTTATCACCATGTCACTTCCCCTGATTCATCATCCACCCATTAATCAATATATCCGTCCACATCATTCTTTCATCCTCTCTTCCATCCATTATAAGCTCATCTATTCATACATTCATTCATTCATTATTGATGCAATTTCCTATAAATTCATCTATTCATTCAATCTTCTATTCTTCCATTCATCCACCCCTCCATTCATTCCACATTTATGCACAATCTTCACAGTGCAGTATATCTTTCAAACAAGTCACTCGCTTAATTATTCAAGCTTATTGTTTTGGAGTATAATGTCGACTCGTAAAATATTCATCTCCAGTCCTCCGATGAATCCAACTCACACTTAATCAATTTAAACGCGATTTTGAAGAGTTCTGTCTTCATTCGAATGGCTTTTCAACTAATTTATTTCTATCGGTGTGAATGAATCAATTCTTTTGAATAATTGACAAGCACAATCGAGTGAAAACAAACCTTTACAAATTGTCTTCACTCGCGTTCCACCCTTTTCCACCCTCTTCCACCCTCTTCCATCCTCTTCCACCCTCTTCCACCCTCTTCCACCCTCTTCCACCCTCTTCCACCCTCTTCCACCTTCTTCCACCCTCTTCCACCCTCTTCCACCCTCTTCCACCCTCTTCCACCCTCTTCCACCCTCTTCCACCCTCTTCCACCCTCTTCCACCCTCTTCCACCCTCTTCCACCCTTTTCCACCCTCTTCCACCCTCTTCCACCCTCTTCCACCCTCTTCCACCCTCTTCCACCCTCTTCCACCCTCTTCCACCCTCTTCCACCCTCTTCCACCCTCTCCCACCCTCACCTTTCGCCCCCTCCTTCACCATCACCCTTCTTCTAGTCTCCATTTCATTTTTTAAATTCAAATCTGCCATATTTATTATTTCGCCTTCAACTTTTTAATGGCTCTTAAGTCCCAGTTATATAGAACAGTAATAATTTAAAGTGGAGCGTCATATAATTTTTGTAATATATATATGAGGTTCTCCGTATGGTAAAGGCAGGCGAAGAATGCCGACCAACAAGGGTCTTCTTTGCAATGGTCCATTTCCATAGAAACACGAATATTTTTGAAGATAAAAAAATAATTGAAAGAATGGAATCTGCGAGGTTGAAGCCTGAAAATTATGGTTGAAATTTAATGATGGTTTGAGCTTCAGAATGCTTGGAAGAAAGCAAGCTGTGGCAGTGATTTCGATGAAGACTTTAAAAATAAAATGAACATGGAAGAAGTTAGTGCCTGAGATGCAGGAGGCAAGGATGGAGGATTCATTGGGAATTCCACCGAGGTGTCAAGGCGTAAGAGGAAAGGAATCAAGAAATAAGTCTGCATAGTGTCTCGAAGTGTCATAAAATTATATGCGCTTGTGTGTGTGTGTGTGTGTGTGTGTGTGTGTGTGTGTGTGTGTGTGTGTGTGTGTGTGTGTGTGTGTGTGTCCTTTTTTTGCTTGCATGTGCTTGTGTGAATATATGTGTATGTGCTAGTAAAAGTATGTGTGTGTACTTGAGTGTCATTAAAAGTCTATAAATTCCCACATTAAACGCCACGCCAGCAGATGCTCCTCTTCAAGGCTCCTTAGCCACTTCCCCTAACTCTTCAGAAACACGCCACCACATTTCCACCACTGCAATCACCACCACCCACTTTAATTAATTTCCCCTACCGTACACCTCATAGAACTCCTTCTGCAACTCCCGAAAACGAATAAGCTTATCGCGAGGCAGCCTGGACGAAAAGCATCTAGCCTGAGAAACGCAATTATCACTCACACCGCCAGCTGATAAGGGTGCTAAAGAGAACAAGCAGTCGGCTGTCGAGGTGCTGGTGGTGTTTACGACCAGATTATGAAGAACAATGAAGAAAAATGTTCCTTCGTTTTCTTGTTTGTGTGATTGCGAGTGTGTTTGTGGCTGGTTGGAGGCTTGATTGGGTAAGTAATGGTATGGTTGTTTGGGTGGGGGTTTCTGGTTGTTTAAATGGTTATTGGATAGTTGTTTAAGTGGGCAATTGTATGGTTGTTCATGTGGGTGGTTATTTTGGTGGTTGTTCGTGTGAGTGGTTATTTTGATGGTTGTTCGTGTAGGTGGTTATTTTGGTGGTCTTCTGGTGGTTGTTTACGTTCATTTGTATTGTTCGATTGATTGTTTATGGTGTGGTTTGTATTGCTTTCCCCTCATTTGCTTTTATTACTTTTCGTTTTTGTAGATTTTATCTTTATGAATTTTTAATTAGTTTTGAAAATAAAAGTAACACTTTAGAGCTTATTTTAAATCACCTTCGACGTTTTATTGTTATGTCTTGTGTGAAACCGTCAATAGCCTGTAGCGAGCTAGGCTGTAAAACGTGAAGCTCAACATTCGATTCCCGCCTACGCCCACGTATGCGTTGAGGAAAAAGACAACTTGAGTCAGAACAGACGCCTTGCCAGTGTGACCAAGTGCTTCAAAGTTTGGGTCATAGGCTCGCTTCTGGCTCAGCAACGAAAGGGACAGTTCCCCTTGGAAACACTTTCAAACGCTTGTGTAGGCCTTGCAAATGCTTTCGATGTGATAGACGAGATAATTCTGACGACGCGAATTGACCGACTGTGGAAAATAAGGATGGAATACATGTGTAATTGTAATTAACCTACTTTTTCTCTGAACTCATTAAAGATTTTTTTAAAATGGAAACCTATTTTTATACAGAAAAATGATAAAAACATTTATTTTTGTTTTTTTTAATAAATATATTAGTTTCTAATATTTGAAATTTCGATCCTACTTCTTTGTTTTAAAGAGTTATTTTCTTCTTATCGATCGTAATTTGATGTTCTTATTGATCGCGAAAACTCGATTCTTTCAGCGTAATAACGGCCAGAATCAGAGTCACGTAACGAAGAAAAGGAATTAAAAAAAAAATATTAAATAAATTTAAAATTTAACAATTTAATTCAAACTAAAAATTGCAACCTAATGATTGGAATTTTTTAATATAATTTTCGAATTGTTTAAAAGGAAAATGATCATTATAGATTATTTCGAATAAAATATATATTGGAGTGAAAAATCTTCAATATTTAAACATATCTTATCACAAGATAAATTTCAAACTTATTGAATAAATTCAAAGGAATTAACAAAATTAATGATTGGTATTATAAAATTTAAAAAATAAATCGAAATTATAAAAAATTATGCTTTTAAAAAAATTCAATTAAATCTAAAATATTTTTTAGGGTACATTTCAAAAATTAATAAAAAGCTTTGTGTTTCAAGGACGCTGGAAAAGATTGAGAAGAGAAATTAATAAATAAAAAACAAAAAAAAACAAAATCAAACGCTAAACCAAAAGTAAACCAAAATTAAAAAATAAAAAATTGGTTTATCACGAATGAGGATCAAATTTTTTAGATCTAAAAGTGTGTTTTTTCATATTAATTGTGATTGAAAGTTTTTCAGTTGGCAGTTTTATTTTTTAAAAGTAAATTAAAAAATAGATTTAAAAGGCACAAACTGAATTTTTTTCAATTTTTAAATTAGTTTTTGCACAAAAAATTCATTTCAGACGTGCACTTTGAGATATTCGCTTTTTAAAAAAATTATATTATTTTTTATTATTGTTCTTTCTTTGTTTTTTTTCGATTTTTCTGGGTTTTTTTTGTTTTTTCAATTCTTTTAATCCAAATTTTATAAATTAAAATTCCAAAATAAAACGATTATT
>OX387246.1:7317492-7322492 GCA_947562095.1 Branchellion lobata
ATTAACGATTTATTCTCGTTTCCAATCTCGTTTTGTTTGTTTTTTCAGTTTAGTTTTTGTTTATTTTTTAGTTTTTTATGCTGTTTTATTTCTTACTCCATTTCAAATCTACTCCACTTCCTTATTCAATTTAACTTTTAAAGTCCACTTCATGTTTTTTACTTAAAGAAAAATGTGCGTGTCATTAAAAGAAATTAACAGTAGTTTATTGAATTTGTCAAAAAAACTTTTTTAACTATTTTCATTTTTTTCTTTTTTTTATCACTTTTACACGTGAACGCGTTTGAAAATAATTTCAAAATGAATAATGACGTTGAAAGTTCTGTACAAACTAACACGCGTCTCATCTGGAAAAAAAAACAACGCTGAATTTTGAAAGGTGGCAAAAAACTAAAATGGAATATAAATTACAATGGAATGAAATAATAAATATTCCGTTCTATACAGTTTGACACACTTCTGATCAAGTCTTCAAAAATCCATAAAAAGTGCCTGCATACGTCATTGACGATCGGTTGGTGGGCAGGATTAATGCGAGTATGTTTTTAATTTGAAAAAAAAACGTCACAAAAATTAATGCTAGCAATAAATATCCATAATATAGATGGGAAGTTGAAAAATCACATTATACCGTGAAGGCAACGTATGCAACAGCAACCATAACTTTAAGTAGGAATAAGAAACAGTAAGAAGACAAAAACACGAGAACAAAAGATGATTAAACGCCCTGATAATGTTTGCAAGGAACAAATTGCAAACGGCAACAAACGACATGTAATGATAATAAAGCAAGAGGTAGCAAAGTAACTGGAGGGTGTCTTTGTCTTGTATGTAGTGTTGCACTCACAGGACGTTCGCAAAGTTGGGAACAGATGAAAAATCTTCTCGTATTTTCCGAGACTCTCTATCACAAGTCCCACTTTTTGTTCACGAACGAATCTCTTAAAATATTTTTTTTAATCTTCTTAATTTGTTTTAAAAAATTTTAAAATTTTAATTGGTTCCAATTAGAATTTAATTTTGGAAAATTTAAAAAAGATTTTTTTAAAAACGATTCAAACTCAATTGGAGATTCCCAAGCATTCAAACTGATAGAAAACCTTTGCACCTCTGCGCAGCCCAAAAAACATGATTTTTTATTGAGAAAACAAAAATAAAGTTTGATTGATTCAAATAAGTTGAAAGAAAAACTGTTCTTAAAAATACATTGCTCAATCAGGTTTTTCACTGCTTTCCATGCATCAAATGCTTAAATAAAAATAATTTGGAGGTTTTTTTCAATATTAAAAAAAAAAATTGAAAAAAAATTTGAAAATCTTTTTAAAACTTGACAAATCTAATTTATATTTGGGTGGATCTGGTGCGAGGAGAATTAATGCACGCTTACTTGGTGCGTTGGCTTTGATGTATACGGCAATCTCAATAAGAATCTTCTGTCAGAAATACGCCACTCTATTAATTCACAATGTTCATGCTGGTGATCATTTACTCATCCATAAATTCCTAATTTATTAGTTCATAAATTCATTATTCATCCATCCTTCGCTCAACCATCCACCTATCAGTCATCTATTATTTAATAATCTTCAAATAAGTCATCCATCAATCACTTATCGCTCCATCCATCATGCACTCCCTAACACAACATCTCTGATTCTTTGAAAACTTTGTTCATATCCATCTTACACTCCGTCATCCATCCAACACTTCATCATCCATCCAACGCTCCATCATCCATCCAACACTCCATCATCCATCCAACACTTCATCATTCATCCAACACTCCATCATCCATCCAACATTCCATCATCCATCCAACACTCCATCATCCATCCAACACTCCATCATCCATCCAACACTCCATCATCCATCCAATATTCCATCATCCATCCAACACTCCATCATCCATCCAACATTCCATCATCCATCCAACGTCTCATCATTCATCCTACACTCCATCATCCATCCAACACTCCATCCTCCATCCAACACTCCATCATCCATCCAACACTCCATCATCCATCCAACACTCCATCCTCCATCCAACACTCCATCATCCATCCAATATTCCATCATCCATCCAACACTCCATCATCCATCCAACACTCCATCATCCATCCAACACTCCATCATCCATCCAACACTCCATCCTCCATCCAACACTCCATCATCCATCCAATATTCCATCATCCATCCAACACTCCATCATCCATCCAACACTCCATCATCCATCCAACACTCCATCCTCCATCCAACACTCCATCCTCCATCCAACACTCCATCATCCATCCAACATTCCATCATCCATCCAACACTCCATCATCCATCCAACACTCCATCATCCATCCAACACTCCATCATCCATCCAACACTCCATCCTCCATCCAACACTCCATCATCCATCCAACATTCCATCATCCATCCAACACTCCATCATCCATCCAACACTCCATCATCCATCCAATATTCCATCATCCATCCAACATTCCATCATCCATCCAACGTCTCATCATTCATCCTACACTCCATCGATCATCTATTCCCATGTTTCCATTCAACACCTACAACTCCAGAAATTGTCGTCGAAATTATATTTTTAAATTTAAAAACCCAGTTACATTTTTTTCTACTTTTTCAGTCTTTATTTTTGTTTTTCTGGTCAGTTAAAAAAAAATTTCATTATTTTATTTTTCAATAATCACAACTAAAATGTCTATTTAGTTTTTTTCATTTTTGACACTTTTCCAATAGTTTCCAGCTACATTTCATCAGTATTTTTCTCCTCATTCGATCTTTCCCTCATTTCAATTTCCTTTAATTCATTTTTTTTATATTTCGATTTTCACTTTTCCGACTTTTCTTTTTTTCGATTTTTCTAATTGTCTTTTCAAACTCAGTGTGTCGATGTTTGCCACTTTTGCGTTTCCTTGTGTGCCTTTCCATTATCTTCCGCCCTATTACCCAACCTTTACATATTTTATTTTTCCATTATACAAATAAAAAAATAAAAATCTATATAATACTACGCTATTTATGTATAACGAATAAATCAATAGCGTAACCCACTATAGAAAACTTCAGCACACGTCATCTCTTCCTTCACAATCCTCCACCCATCCCACCCATGCCCCATCACACCCTTGAAACTCAATTGGGAATAACTTTAGGAAAGATTCGCGATAAAAGTTTTTTTATTGCAAAAGTGTGTTTTATTTATAGAATTTTTTGTTATTTTTATTTCTTCTATTCCCTTTTAATTGTCTTCAAAGTTAAGTTTTTCGTGCTCAATCGTTTCGGGCGCATTTAATGGAGTTGTGGTGATTGATAAGTTATCGATGTGTCGTTGTACAAGACAATTGCATGGATGACTGAAGGGGTTGATGGATTGATGGATGAATGAAGAAGTAGCTGAAGGAAAGGATAAATGAATAGGTGTCATAATAATTGAGGAATTAATAAACGGATGGATGAATGAATGAGCGAACAGATGAATGAATAAACGTATGGACGAATGAATGAGCGAATAAATAATTATATTTTCAACACTTTGATGGATGCTTGAATGTAAAGAAAAGAGAGTGAAGGTGAAGGTGGATTGGGTGAACGACGTGATGGATTAACAATTGGATGAATGAATCCCTAGGCAAATGGGTGAATAGTTGAATCAACCGACAGCTCATTGGATAAATATATGAATTAATGGACGATGGAAAAAAAGATTAAGAAAGATAAGATAGAGCAAAGAGAAATAGATATGGCAGGGTGATTGATGAAGGAAGCGCCTCAGAATTGTCAGCCCGAACCACTAATATGAGTTAAGAAGGCAATAAAAGTTAATACCTCACTCGACGGTTCTTTCATTCACAACCTCCTGCCTCCCTCCTCCAATCGACCCCTCTGACGCCTGCATTGGGGTTTAATTGTCGATGCCGTAATTACGGGCTTTGTAGCGACTAACACCCTTGCGTTGTGGACTGAAATTGACTGCATTATTTGAATATTTTGAATTAACGCAGAGGGGGTGCATGGTGCGGTGTGTGAAAGTTATGTTTAAGTTAATAGCCAGAGGATTGTGAACCTTTAACAAGTTATTGAAAAGTTTTGAGTATTTAGTCAGTTGAAATGAAAATTTCAGTAAGAAATAAAACCAGTTCTAAGAACATTATGGTACCAAGTATGATAGACACATAATGGAATCAATGAAACACCAGCTCCATCTGTGACATTAATATCACAGCAAGCCCAGCAAAATTTGCCGCATAACAAATAGCATCAACACATCAATTATATTCTATTAGATAATATAAATAAAAAACTCGAAACTCAAAACCCACAGCACTCTGAAATCAAAATGACACCCCAACTCTAAGCCACCAGCAACATAACACCCAAAACTCCAAGCCATCAGCACCGATTCTGATGACACTGAACAGAGTCTCGGGATAGTTTCTTCGTGGTGGATGAGGGTGTGTCTATCGTCAACACATGCTTTCATTAGACGCATTCAATCTCCCAGTATAAATCCATTTATTCATGTCCACACATCCACTATATTATATTCTGTTTGTTCACATCCCCACATCCACTATCATATATCTCATTTATTCACATCCACACACCCACTCTCACACATGATAGTTGTTTATGTACGTTCACTTCTATACATCATGTTTAGTTTTATATATCTACTCTCATTCATTTGCATCTTTGGCACAGTCAACCATGCATCTGTTTAGACACCCATTCAAACATGCATCCATGCATCGTTTTAGACATTCATCCAAACATCCATCCATGCATCCATTCAGACATTCATTCAAATATGCATCCATGCATCATTTTACACATCAATTCAAACATGCATCCATGCATCAATTCAGACATTCATTCAAACATCCATCCATGCATCTACTCCGACATCCATTCAAACATCCATCCTTGCATCCATTCAGACATCTATTCACACATTTACCCACACATACTTTCGCACGCCCTCTTAC
>OX387246.1:7324992-7329992 GCA_947562095.1 Branchellion lobata
GATGCTTTATGGAGTAGCCAAGTCAGATTCACGCCAGAAATAATGCTAAAAATATGACGTATTGTTAAGATGCTTCGTAAATTAAAACCTGATCCATTTGACAGACAATTTCGCCCCACGGCTAGTCCTTTTTTCAACAATTTTAAATTTCAAAATGAAAAAAAAAATACATTATTTGAATTTTTTTTTTAAATTTAGAGATTTTACAATTTAAAAAAAATTGCGGCTATTAATATTTTAAAATAAAAAAAACCCTACATAGAGCCATGTCAGAAAGCTATAAAAATGAGATACGAGCTTATAAAGTAAGGTTTTCCAAGCACACGTTTTAAATAACATAATTTGAAAAAACTTTTTAAAAAATAATGAAAATTTGATTTATTTTTCGAGATCAATTTGGCAATTATGATAAGAAAAATCATTATCTTTTGAGGAGCAGCTGATGAAACGTTAATAAAAAAAGAGCAAAGGTTTTCAACCGAATTAATTAAAATTAATTATGAAGCAAATTGAAGCCATCAAGTACAAAATAAATGGTTGTAAATCATTGCGAAAAGAATTAGTAAAATCAGGGTGAGGAAGAAAAGTGATCGTAGGCGAGGAGTGATAAGAATGAAGGTGATAAAAGGAAGAGTGAAAAATAAGAAAGCGAGAAAGAGTAGTGATAAGTGAGAGCAAGGAGAGAACGGTGAAGTGCTGGGGCTTATCAGCATGAGGCAATCGCTTGATTATGAGTTGATTGACGGGGAAGGGCGATACGGCCTCTTATCAAACAGCCATAATGAACTGCAACACAAACAATCTGACCCGCGGTGATACAGAGGCTTGCTAGGTGATAATGCAGGCTCTGTGCAACATAGATATTAAATTTTATTACAAGCAGTAAGTAGCGATTTCAGTGTTAAAATCCCGCTGGCTAGTGTGGCGGTGATACTAAAGGAGAAACTGCCCTAGAATGCTTGATGCGGCTATTTGCTTGCGAGATTATGATACTTCGACTATTTATTTATTTCCATTTTTATTGCGCCTAGCTTTCTTTTCTCCACAAAAGGCCAGCATCCGAAGGGAATTACGCGTACGAAGAATGGTTTGGAGCTGCTTCAAAGTTGCCTTTGTCGCTACAAATCGGCCCTCAGTGGTTTCATAAGCACTGTTTCAACGTGGGCATTTGGCCACGTTTGAAGAATGATCTGCTTACAGAAGGACTCTCCCAAGCAACAGAGGCAATAAATCAATGGATCCGTGCGCTTTTAATATGCTTACACAAACCTAAAGGCAAGTACACATGCGTACGACGCCATAAAACAACACAACGTTGTGGCAATCAGCTAACGCACCACGGATTCCATTCGTCCACATTGTGTGCCTCTTGAGCTCTTCCTCTGGTGGAATCTTCCCCTTCGTCCACAACCATTGCTATCTTTTCTTTGCAACTTTTTTTATCTTTTTTTTTAAATTTTTTTCGCTTTATTTTTTTTCTTTTTCCGAAATAATTGTATACTTTCTAGAATAATTTTTTTATATCTCTTCATAACACTCATTCTTTTGAAATATACTTTTCTGTTTTTCAACCATTTCTTTAAAACTTTTTTTTCTTTTTAAAAAAAAAGTTCTCTTTTTCAAAGGCTTTTTTTGAGAATTTTTTTTTGTTTTGTAAAAAACATTCTTTCAATAAAAATCTCTCTTTCTTTTTTTAATAATCTCAATTTCTTTTTTTAATAATCTCCATTTCTTTTTGTAAGAATCTCTGTTTCTTTTTCTCAAATAATCTTCTACCTTTTGGATCAACTTATCTCTAGAAGCTTTTTTCTCCAAAGAACTCTTTCTCTCCCCGGGGAAGTTGTTATTGAGTGGTTTGAAGTTGTTTTCCATTGAGTACGTTACGAAAATTGACTTTTTAATTTCTCTTATCATGGAAAGTTACTTTGTATACATTACTCAATTTTTATTTACACGAACTTAACGATAATTCTTCTACAACCTTCATTTTTTTCCACCCTTTTTCGTTTACTTTATATTTTTTCCTGCTGCAACATTCCACCACAAACCTTGCTATGCTTCATACAGACCTTTCGTTCGATCGTCTTCCCTACATTACCTAGGTTTTCCACATACTCCCAGCTCTCCCAACACAACCCTCCACTCCTTTCCTTGCCACAGCATTTTTCAATATTCGAAAACTCTCAGCACCCCTCATCGTCTAACCTCCTCTCCCCCCCCCTAACAAACAACCTTCTTTAACCCCCAAAACTTCATAAACATTTATAAATTGTTCTTATCCAATGCCAAGTAACCATGGCACGAAAAGTCCAGTGGAACCACATCTACTTGCGTCACAAGCAGTGCCTCGCAAGGTCTTTGTACCTGTAATTTAATTTGTTGCAAAAATTCATTTAATTCGCTTTTTCGTTTTCCCCCGAGGAAACGTTTCGCTTTGTGATGTTCGTTTCATGTTCGTTGTTTTTTTCTGTTCGCTTCTTTTCTATTTTATGCCTTGTTTTTTACCATTTTTGCGGTTTTTTATTTTTATGTTTGCTTTATTTGTTTTTCGTTTTCCGTTTTTTGTTTGCCATTCGAAACTTTCCTTTTGCTGTGACTGCTTTGCTATGTTTATTCCTTCAAGTTAAACGATTTACTTTTCAACCGCCGTACTTTTCATACAGAGATTGAACTTTTTTGTGCGTGTAAAGTCGCAAAAAGACGATTTTTGCGTTAAAAGGTTGAAAAGTTTGCAGTAACATGGAAAATCTATCAGATAAAAGTTTTCCTCAAACGCAGGTGTGTGTTCTTAAGGGAGAAAAAGAGATAATAAAAAAAAGTTGTTTTAAATAATTCAATTAAATTAAAGAGGATTAAATCACATTCCAAGCCACGTGAGGGCTATCAGCTGAGAAGAAATTTAAAAATAGAAGCTGAGTCGAAAAGATAACAATTATAACAACATAACAATTATTAGCATATAACAGCTGAAAATGTCTCAATTATGTGAAGATAAAATGAAAAAGAGATTAACAAATACAACTGGTGTATAAGCGGCTTAAAATTGAAACAGAAAATATTCGAGCTGCATACCAAAGCAACATAATATATAACAAACATAACCAAAGAAGCAACCCGATCAAGCAAAAGCTTGACAACCTTTGAGATTAATATTAACACAAATAACTAATAAATCAACAAAACCATCAAAAAGAAAAACAACAACAACAATAACAAAAAGAAAAACAACAACAACAAGAACAAACAGAAAAACAACAAAAACAATAACAAAAAGAAAAAACAAAAGAATAAGAACAACCAAAAGAATAACAGAGGCAGCCAGAAGAAGGACACATGCACGAATGCGTGGAGGATGAATCACGAAGTTGCCAAGTGCAAGCCTGTAGGTACAGAAGGTTTAGAGGATCAATAAAAAAATATTTTCAAAGATTTATAATTAGCCAAATTGTTTTCCAAAAACCAACATTTCATAATGCTTCGGAAGCTGCAAAGGCTATAAGCTCTAGCGAGGCGAGCCATCCATTATGTACTTCATTAAGCTTTTTAATCCTTATAAAAATATTTACGATTTTTAAAATGGTTTTAATTTGAAAAATATTTGGAATTTTAAAAACAGTCAAGTTTAAATAATAATTGGAAGTTGAAAAAATTTCAATTTAAAAAATTATTTGAAATTTTGAATTGTACTTTTAGTTTTTTTTTATAAATAGCATCGATTTAAACAACGTTAGAAAAAAATCCGATAAAAAAACTTTTCAAAATAAATGTTCTTCGACTGGAACTTTTTAATTTAGAAGATAAAAGCGTTGTCGGCCTGAGACTAGTTAAATCAACAGGCGTCTTAAAAATTAGCCTGACAAATACCACACCTTGAAGCGTTGCTTCAATGCTAGAAGCGGCAGTGGGTTATAGGTGCACTTTATGAGGGGTGGAAAGGTGGGAGGGTGGGTTAGAGAAAGAGTAGGCTGGAAATGAGAGCTTGAAAATAAAAGATTGAAAAAGAAGTGAATTCGTTGAATAATGTGGCTTAGAATAAGTTTTGGTGAAAAGTGAAGCGGTAAACAACTAGTTGGAAGTTTGGGTGGGTGAGTTGTGAATGGTAGTTGGAACGAAAATTCGTTCAAGTTGGTGGATGGGTGGATAAGTGTTGAGTAGATGAATGATGAATAAAGGCTGGGCGATGAATGAAGAAGGATGAATGAAGTGGGATGAATAAAATAGGATGAATGGAGTAGGATGAATGGAGTAGGATGAATGAAGTAGGATGAATGTAATAGGATGAATGAAGTGGGATGAATAAATTAGGATGAATGAAGTAGGATGAATGAAGTAGGATGAATGAAGTAGGATGAATGAATTAGGATGAATGAATTAGGATGAATGAATTAGGATGAATGAAGTAGGATGAATGAAGTAGGATGAATGAAGTAGGATGAATGAAGTAGGATGAATGAATTAGGATGAATGAAGTAGGATGAATGAAGTAGGATGAATGAATTAGGATGAATGGAGTAGGATGAATGAAGTAGGATGAATGAAATGGGATGAATGAAGTATGATGAATGAAGGAGGATGAATGAAGTATGATGAATGAAGGAGGATGAATGAAGTAGGATGAATAAAGTGGGATGAATGGAGTAGGATGAATGGAGTAGAATGAATGAAATAGTATGAATGAAGTAGGATGAATGAAGTAGGATGAATGAAGAAGGATGAATGAAGTAGGATGAATGAAATAAGATGAATGAAGTAGGATGAATGAATTAGGATGAATGAAGTGGGATGAATAAAATAGGACGAATGGAGTAGGATGAATGAAGTAGGATGAATGAAGTAGGATGAATGGAGTAGGATGAATGAAGTAGGATGAATGGAGTAGGATGAATGAATTAGTATGAATGAAGTGGGATGAATGAAGTAGGATGAATGAAGTGGGATGAATGAAGTAGGGTGAATGAAGGAGGATGAATGAAGTAGGATGAATGAAGTAGGATGAATGG